>CM076990.1:84264926-84889926 GCA_039090855.1 Macrothele yani
CGCTACGCAGCACGGAAAACAAAGGGAACTGCTGCAGTCATTCAAGTCGGAGGTGTGGCAACATCCACCTCACAGCCCCAACTTATCCCCATGCGGCTACCATTTGTTCGGTAAAATAAAACAGGACCTTAGTGGACAACGATTCCCAACCGATGAGGCTGTGAAAAGTGCGGTCCTTAACTAGTTGCACCAAACTGGACTTTTTCTGTACAGGTATGGGAAAGTTAATCACACGTTCCGATAAATGTTTACAGTCCTTAGGTGACTATGTCGAAAACTGAATTAATGTTGTACCTTTAAACCAACATACATCCCCTGAGTATATCTTTGTTTGATTGTTTTATTCAACAGTGTAACTAACTTTTTGATCCACCCTCATATTATTAAAGCACTTTGCTGCAATTCAGAAATCCAATTTTTAGTTTGCTTTAAAAATTAGCATAAATACTACATTTGAAAAAAAGTATCAACTTACCTACTGGCTATCAATTTGTCTTGTATCTTCAAGCGGAACAAAGTAAAAAATACTATTAAAAATAAACAAATGGGTCCATTTTTTTACATAAATGTACCTCAAATGTCTGTTTCAAATAGTTTGAAAGAAGGAAGTTATCACAAGCTGCAACTGTATTCAGCTTCAGATTGTTTACCCCAACTTGCCTTATGTGATAGAATCTGCAACAAAGTTATAGATACACACAACAAAATAAATAAAGAATTCTTGCCAACCAATGGCAGAAATTAAGACATCTGTTTCAAATAGTTTGAATCATCACAAGTTACATCAAAATTATCTCAGCTTTAGATCCTCCAGTATGTGTTACAATCTGAATATTTTATGTGTGAGTTGTGTCCATTATTTTCTTTACCTAAAATCTACTTATGTAATGTTCATACCTAACTGTGATCTACTTTTTTATAAAACATATTTGATATCACATTTTGGATTAGACAACATTTCAACAGTATAAATAATTATTTCCCACACATTTCTAAAGGAATTAAGCACAATTGGTTAGCAGGTTTTCATAACACTAGGGAATTTATACATTTTACTAACATTCTTTACTAGAAGCCAAATTTGCTCATTATGGTAAAATTAAATATTTACTTTCAATATACCTACTATAAATGTCAAGCTAAGCACTAGTACACAGACACACCAGTGCTGAGACGGGCCGAACCCGAACCGGGTGCTGGCTGCGTAATACTTACTGGAGTTCGAGCGTGGAGAGAGGGGAAGAATTTTCTTCCTTTTTTTTTTTTTTTATGTGATTTTATATGATTTAGCACACGAGGCTTTTTTTACACTTTCTAGTTGTTAAAGAGAATTCTTCGGCAACTGGGTCTAAATGGGGAGTAGGAAGTCTGCAGGGCTATCCATTCCGGGCTTGGATAACAAAATACCATAGGCCATGAATTGCAGGATTTCTGCCAAGGATAAGTTTTAAGAAGTATAGATAGTAGATAGCAAGCTGACGGAATTTTGCTCCCTACCTCAAAGGGGCAGCTCCCTGCTAATTCTATTGAGCAACATACGACGTAGTTTGTTGTGCCACCAGATGTTTCCTGATACACCCCTCCCCCCCAAAAAAAAAAACATTTCAGGAAGAAATGAATGGTTAAAGAAACTATAGAAATAGATAGACATCCCTTCCCCACTCTGCAGTTGAGAAAGACGTCGGTTAATCGCATGGGTAGGAAAGAGTGGAAGTTTGGAAGACTTTTTAATGCCTATACAGGTTAATAGTTTTCGGGCTGACATACTTCAGGCTCGGGCTCTTAAAAATGAGCCTGAACTCAGCTCTGACTCTCACACAGTAACACTTCAGTTAACTTCTCACAGGTGTTTTTATCAAAAACTTTATGGCAATGAAATCATAGTGGCAAGTATGAAAAATAAGAGAAATTTCCTGGAATTTTTTAGTACAGTATTAAAACACAAACAAAAATGCTACAATATTACTGCTAACATTTACTAATCTGGAAATAAGTGACATGGAACTCTTATGGGTATGGTGTCTTTGAGGGACTAACCAGACCCCATGACGTGAAAGAGTACAGCATCATCTTCCACGGAAAGAAAGTAGTCCATAGATTTTCAAATGAATTTGGGCTGATGAAATCAAAACTGCTATTAAAATGAGGACCTCTGGCCCATTTTGCTGTGAAACGGCTTGGCAAATTAAGATGCATATCTTGGGATAGGAGAATATAAAAAAGGTATATCACAGGCACATTGTGTAAGACAGGCAACAACTGCACAAACAATATTAGTTCGAATTTGGGAAAAAAAAAAAAAAAAAAAAAGACCCCCACCAAAAATTAAATACAAATCTTCAGTACATAATGCCACCACCACTCAGCATCACTATGTGATGAAGCAGAAAAAAGATCAGAAATATGTTACGAGACACGCTAACTGAAGTACTGCTTCCTGGTATACAGGTTTCAAAGATAACTTTTCAGAAATGTTATCTTCATTTACTACAGACGAAAAATACATTTCAATGCTTTAACTAACCTGGCTAAACACTTTACATGCATATAAAATATTTGATAAGTTTGAACTCTTTTTCCTATCTCAGGACTTTGTGCACACTATGCACTAAGGAAAGACACAGAAAACTAAGCGTTCAGACTTTCAACTTCTAAATTTTTCTTTCACATGATTTCAAATCATTTCGGTTATCATGTTTGGCTTTTACTAAGTTGTTCAAGAGTATTTTGCAGCTGAGGAGTTATGTTTTCCTATTTAGTTTTCAAGCTACTCATACACAAACATTCAACAGAAAATGAATAAAAAAATCTAAAATCAGAACTTTGTTTAAACATATGCAGCAGATTTTGTATAAGACAATGTTTGTCTTATACAAAATCTGCTGCATACATTACTTTGGTATGTCAAAAGTTGTAACAGTCTCCTTTTCACTTCTATAATTTGACTTGCAGCCACTAACACTGTGACACCGTGGCATGGCAATTCCTCTAAAAATCATTATACCTTTTAATACAAGTGAAGAGCTAGATATGAAATTTTTAATCGAAAGTAGTTCCCTATGTTTTGTACAGTTAGAATAAAATTGATCATGCAGTTTTTCAACATAATCTGTCGACACTGTTCAGACAGCTTTAGTAAATTCAATCAGACAAATGCTATATCACAGTTGCATTAAGTTACGAAATTAAAAAATGTCCTCTTTAATTCAGAGACGCCGCCCCGGTGGCGCAGTGGTCTAAGGCGTTGGCCTCTGATCATTCGTCCGTAAGGGGTCCGGGTTCGAATCCCGGTCAGGCATGGATGTTGTGTTTGTCTTACGGCACTGGCTCTCTCCCTTCCCTGGAACCAGTGACCCTAAATTAGGGACGGGCGACTGCTTATAGCCCATTGCGTTGCTCACGGTGGTCGTTAAACCTCCAATCAAAAAAAAAAAAAAAAAATTCAGAGACACATTACAATGCAACAGTTCAAACATTAATTTCATAAAGAAAGGGCTAACGATTGTTGGAGATGCAAATGTTATACAAATTTCGAAGGCTAATTACCTGAAAAGTTGCCCTGATTTCTGGTAATATTCAAGCTCTATGTGAATCGGCATTGGCAAAAAATATTAATTATTCTATTTGAAATAAGAATTCAATACCACAGAATAACTCACTTCTTTATACTTCACTATTCACGAGACATGAACAGATTTCAATACGTGTGAAACTAAGATCTACTCATTAAACCTATAACTATCACTAAAACTAAGTAAAACGTTTACTAAGAATTAACCTTATCTTAGAAATATACGTGTATCCAAATGACAATAAACGGAACACTCACTCAATACAAATAACTGAACAAACGATGCAATGGCTGTTCAACCGATTGACTTGGCGACAACACTAAGTTGTGCACGTGACTATATCGCAGCGTAGCCTGTCTTTTTCGTCAGCCTCGGTTCGCATAAATATGACGTCACAGCTGGCAAAAGTTTACAATTAGCTTTGTATGCTACATCAGAGAAATAATTTCAAATAATAAATACGCCATTAATATATTGACACCTACATATCTACAAATGATCTTTATTTACAGAAAATTTATTACTGTGCCATATCTTTGGGCCTTAGGACAGCCTCTACTAGTCTTCGTGGAATACTCACCGCCAGTTATTTGTAAATATCCGCCGATATCTTCCGCTACTTGGTCTTTAAAGATGACCACTTGAGTTTTGTTTGTCGGGAGATCACCTCTTCTTCACACCCGATGATCCAATTCGTCCGCAAAATTCTCCATTGGGTTCAGATCATGACATCGGGCTGGCTAAATCAACTTTTCGAAGCCCATGTTCTCAAAACAACGCAGTAAGAGAGACAAGGTGCGCTGTCCTGCTGATGGAGGCACGGGTCGTCCCCAAAGTATTGCTAAACGGTTGTAGCATATGTTTGAGCAGGACATCTAGGTAGAGCTCAGCATCCATAGTTTTGTCCAAAACGACTAGTGGGGTCAAGTCATACCACAAAAAAAACAGCTTCGTACAATCACGCAGACTCCACTAAACATCATTGTAGGGACTATACAGTCCAAAAGGGTACCCTTCTGATTCTATTCGCCACACTCAGAAGCGACTGTTAGAGTGTACAGTGACTCATCAATCCAAAGCCCAGTTTTCCATCAGTCTACAGTCCAAGATCGACGTTCCTTACACCACGCTAATTGGCGTGTGGCATTAGTCCACGAGATTATTGGCGTGTGGCATTAGTCTACATGATTATCGACTTGTGGGAGACTGTATGTCAGGATGCTACATCGACCGTGGTACCCATGTCATTTAGCATCCTGCGCACTGTAATAGTGCGCATTCATAACTTAAATATCATTCTTTATATACTTTTGGAATTTTAAAAACAATGGTCAGAAAGTATAAGGAATTATTTGAAATCCATGTTTTTAATTTGCATATAGTTAACTGACCAAACTAACTCCCTCTCTTTGAAGGATGTTTCTTCTGGTAGACATTTTTTTTTTTTTTTTTGTAATTGGAGGTTTAACGACCACCGTGAGCAACTCAATGGGCTATAAGCAGTCGCCCGTCCCTAATTTAGGGTCACTGGTTCCAGGGAAGGAGAGAGCCAGTGCCGTAAGACAAACACAACATCCATGCCTCACCGGGATTCGAACCCGGACCCCTTACGGACGAATGATCAGAGGCCAGCGCCTTAGACCACTGCGCCACCGGGGCGGCTGGTAGACATTCTGCTCTTACTATTTCGTGCAGCTGTTATGTTGTACCAGGGATCTCGCCAGGTGATTATTTAGGTGATTGTGTGAGAGGGTGGTGGGGTTCATGCCAACTTTGGAAATAACAGTAATTTTACCACATTTAACTTGATTTGTAAAACAGGGGTCCCTATAAGATTTTTGTTTGAAACCCAATTTATGAATTGACCAGTTTCTTTTTTAATTTTTTTTTTGGATTGGAGGCTTTACGACCACCGTGAGCAACTCAATGGGCTGTAGGCTCCTCCCTAATTTGGGGCCACTGGTTCCAGGGAAGGGCGAGAGCCAGTGCCGTAAGACAAACACTCCATCCATGTCTCACTGGGATTCTAACGCGGACCCTTTTCGGACGAATGATCAGAGACCATCGCTTAGACCACTGCGCCACCGGGGCGGTGCCTGATTTCTGCACGTGCCACAGAATTTGGGTGGCCTCCAAACTACTTTGAAAAAGGTTGATAAAAAAAATCAAAACTTTTTTTTCAGTCATCAAATTGAATATATATAAGCGTGAAAGGCAGGAGGTTCTCCCACGTGGGCAGAATCCAGACAGATGGGCAAAGCCAGAGCGTAAATGGGTCTTCATCCTCTAGTTGGAAAGCATAATAAAAGACCCGTACTCTGGGGTCATCACTTGGGCAAAAAGTGGTGCTGTCTTACCATATATATTCGTGCATAGGTCGACCCCCGATTTTTATCTGAATATTTGCAGTTTTTGTATATCCCATGTATAAGTCGACCCCCGATTTTTATGTGAATATCTGCAGTTTTTGAATACCTACCTATCTTATGTATAAATAAAAAAAATTCTCTTCCGAGGATGCGCCCGCATGCGGAAATGTGAACCTACATTTTATTGTTGTAGCTGGCTCTCGCAATGTTGCTTGCGGCAGTTTCCCGCAAAATGTGGGTGGAATTGAGGCAAAATTCTGGAAAGATTATAGGGCCCATCACCCTGGTTAGAGAGTTTTCTGGGGAAGGTTACACATTTTAATAATATATGAACCCACTTTTGCACATAATCCCCTCCCCCATCCCTTTACCACTTTTTGCGAGCGAGTTTTATGCAGTTACTTCATTCATGGACAGCAAAGCACTTGTTCCCGCAGCAAACGAATCGAGATGCATTTACCAAACGTGATAAGGCAGGCACATCGTTATTTAAAAAGCAAAAAAAAAAAAACTTCCTGAAACATTTGGAAAGCGTAAATAGGTCTTGATGTCAACCTGATAGTTTTTTTATCCCACAAAGAATATGCATGCCGTAAAAAATAAATGTGTAACTTTTAAAGTTTTCAGTGGATTTCTTCAAAAATTAAAATGAATATTTATTTTGATGTATTGCGGACACTAAAATTAGCTCGCAACTATTTAAAAAATTGAAGAAAATTTTCTCACACTACCCAGTGCAGCGTAGCAGCTGTCGGCCAACTGCTGAGTTGTAGGAGTGTGTGATTGACAGAGAGGCCGTTTATCTACTCCGAGTTTCATTCCCCCTCTCCGTGTTTGTGATAAACAATCGGCTTTAGTGACAAAACCAAACATCGCCCCATTCAGTAAAGATGCAATCCTTTTTTGCTCGCTCTTAGTCTTCCGAAAAGGTTACTGTTTGTTTAATTTTTAGAGCCGGGGCACACTCAATTTAATAACAAATGTAAGTAGGTTATTAAAGTAATACACTTTTTTACTATCAGTAGCAGTGTTATTCTGAGCGATCGGCCAAGTTTAAACACTTTCGTTTTTGGTATGCATTGATCAAGTTACCGCTGTTCTATAGATTGTCACACCTCTCTTCGGCGTCGCTAAGCAGGGGCTGCGGTCTTTTTTTGCAATAGTCTGTCATTTCTCTCTTCATCCCCTCCCCCATCGATAATTGAGCAGGGTCGTAGGTCACGGCACGGTGCAGCTTAAACCACTGGCTGACGCGTTCACCTCTTTCCTCTGGGTGATTTACCAGCGGGGCATTCAAGGCCATATGGACAGATCTAAAACGATCTTTGAGACATCCTTGCGAAATGAGTTTTTTATTAGTGAATAAAAAAAACTCGTACATATAAAATCAAGAAAATTCTTAGCAATAATTTTCTTCTGTACCAGTAAAACCCGGAAAATGACTGTACAACTGCAAATGAACTGATAGTGCAAAGGGCTAAGTATGCGCATTTCCATAAAGCATCAAAATTTTGGTTTTCAACCTATCAGAAATATTTTCCGTGTATAGTTCGACCCCCTAATTTCGACCTAAATATTTCATTAAAAAAGTCGATCTATACACGAGTATATACGGTAATCCAAATATTTTGATTTGGACCTCGGTTTCCCACAGGCCAAAGTTTTCATAAAACTGAAGTATGATCTGCAATTCCGATATTCAGATTTTCAGTAGTAGATATCTAAATTTCAAAAAATTCCAAAACTGCCATAAACAAACCTCAATATTTTGAAATATGGTTCAGTTCTTTATAAACCTGTAAATTCCAAAACAAACCTGACAAAAAAATAGTAGCCATCCGGGCTAGTAGCATAAATAATTCACTGGCCCGATGAAATTTTCACTGGCCAGATGCCGGTGGACCAGGTAATTCGAACGCTGCTGTTGTAATAATTTATATGGACTGTTGCAATAATTTATCCCACAGTGTGTGTGGTCAGCTGTAATACTTTGTGAGGGATTACTTCTTACAGCTTACTACTATCAGTTCATCATTTCCATTAACTTTATAGTAAACTAGAGGTATTAAATTATAATTCTGGGAGGGTAGTTATTTGCTTCCGTAAATGATACTATAAAACAAAAAAATCCAGAGCAATTTATGTTACAGCTGTAAGCTCTGGAGGTGGTGGGGAAGTACAATTGGTGTGAATGCTCGTGTATTACAAGACACATTGGCTATAAAGTTGACTAGCATGTGGGATGTGTTTTAATTCTTTTACTACTACCCGTAGAGAAACTGCTTGCAACAAAATATTTACCAGAAAATATTCTTTTCAACTGTTGACCGAACATTTTTAATCGAAGGGGCCTCGGACATAGGATGTGCACAGGGCCCCGACTGACCAAAGTCGGGCTCTGCTCCATCCCCCAGTTTTTGAACAAGAAGGCTCGACTAAGACTTCTGGAGATGCCCTGGGTCTCCTAACCGTGAAGCCCTGAAGTGTGGGAACTTTGACTTTGCTTACAATGCCCTATGGAGTTTCATGCAGTTTTAAGTGTGATATTTTTTAATTGCGTGGTTTTGGGGTGCAGAAACCATATTAATATCAAACTGGAATGAAATTTATTTCATTGACTAGTGAAGTTTTCAATTGAACTTGCACTAACTTTTCATGAATTTCAATTTAAAGTATAAATGGGAAGTTGCCTCTGTGACGTACCCACTTAAGAGGTGAAGCACATGTCAAGACGGCTACGTTGCAGTGACAAACATTGTCGGTGTATCTTAATTGGGTAAACATTCAGCTCCGGAGCAGAAGGACGAGTTGAATTATTGCCACCGGCAAATGGCTTTTTTCGCTATACCTCAAAATGATGAAGAATTTCAAAAATTCATCAGTTTCTCACACATCGGCAGTGAATTACGATGTAAAATTAGAAACACTTGCAACAATATAAGGTGATTTGGCCAACACAAAATGCATTGCAATAGTCTTGAAAACTACCAGTTTTAATGGCCGCCGCTCGCGGTTATAGGCTTCATGCAAAGTGATACTACTACGTTGCTTTAATGGCACCGCCGGAAATTATTTGGGAACATTGTAGATCCATTTCTAAAAAAGTTTCTGATACCACACCGTAATGGCTGTTCATTTGCCATCTTTTTGTCGACACATTATTAAGATTCTTTTTTTTTTTTTATGTTTCACACTTTAAAAATTTCTTTTGCATCTAGAAAAGGGTAGATTGTTCCGAAGCTCTCGTGTATTACTGCTCAATGTTTACATACAGTAGTACGTAAACATTGCGTATTCTATTCTAAAAGCACCCACACTGAATGGGAAATGGAACTAGTTCCACCGCTTGAGGAACGCAGTAAAAACATAGGACAAACAAGAAATATTACAATTTGGAGCTGTGTGTTTTTCTAGAGGGGAATATACAATGAAACTTCTAAATAGCGGTCGCCTCTCGGACCGGAAAAAAGTGACCGTTGTCAGAAGGCGTCCGTGTTTCGGAGATTAAGCCTAAATTAATATTGTTTATCAATTGTGTTTGAGCTAAGTACATCCAAGAAGTGAATGCGGAATTAGAGACAAATGTGGACAGCGATTACAGTGATGTGAATATCAGAATGCCTGCATAGTGTTAGCCTACAGAAACCTAAGCTCAGTTCAAAAGTGAAAGTGTCCAGACCAGAATAGTAAATACAACTGATTGTTTACAGTTAAATTTTTAAATCAGCGATTGCAGAAGTGTTTCTCGTTATCTTCACCTATAATGTTCACTAGAACTGAATGCTCTAAAGCCAAATGTTAGGAATTAGTCACGGTGTAAAGGAGTTATAGGAAGGCAATGTCTGACCCCTGGTATTCAACAGCTCGTAGAAATAGCAGGCCAGCAGATCAGGATTAGGGTACTTTATCGGCAAAAACACAGAACAAATTTATATTTAGTGAAGTGTCAAAAATATAGATATGAGGCAGTAATGTATCTATTAAGTTTTAAATAATTAAAATAATAAAATTAAAAGCAAATCGCGATTGCTCACCACGTCTCATATCATTACTGCAAGTCACCTTCCGCTGAAAGTAGGACCCTCTTCGTTGCCTCATAATTTCTTCAAGAATGCTCATAAATCAATTCTTTATGTGAATCTATCTCTCTCTCTCTTTCTATGATGGTATAACGACCACTATTATAATCCTGGATTATGAACAGATGCTTTTCTCTAGCCACGGCTTCTCAGTAGGCAACAAGGCCAGTGGCGTGAATGCACTGCGCCTCCAGAGCCTCATCTGGGGCCTGAGTTAGGCCAAGGCCATCTAGAAAATACATTGCCATGATATTAGAGAGATGAGTTCCCACTTTTAGTGACGTCACGAGAAACCAAGATTTCCGATTGGTTTCCAACGCTGTCGTGTGTGACGTCAAACACGACACGGACGTATCAAGCCTTATAAGATGAGAGTTACGTCACAAACGGAGGGAACTCATCTCTCCATTGTCATGTGTTTTCAGACGGCCTTGGTTCGGCTCGAACGATTAGTGAGAAATCCACTCCTCTAACCACTCGGCATCGGGACAGTGAAATTCCACTTAGGACTGCGTCCACTTGGTATTGTGGGAAAACCCTATGGTTGATGTTATTGCATGCGCTTCAGGTTACCTCCGCAGCACTCCTTGAAATTAATGTTGCTGTGTGTTCAGCCATATGTTTTTTATCAAAGAAACTGTCACTGTCAATATAATATGCTGCTTTATCCTTTTCTTTTGCAGTTATGGGTGAAGCTTGCAGTCTAGAAAAACAGTAATCTTTTTCTCCGAACTTGATGTTAAATCGTCTGATTCGTGATTCGCTAGAATGTTTTTATCATTTGAAAAAGCGAGGTTGCCGGGTGGCGCAGTGGTCTAAGCGATGCCCTCTTATCATTCGTCCGAAAGGGGTCCGGGTTCGAATCCCAGTGAGGCATGGATGTTGTGTTTGTCTTACGGCACTGGCTCTCTCCCTTCACTGGAACTAGTGACCCTAAATTAGGGACGGGCGACTGTTTATAGCCCATTGAGTTGCACACGGTGGTCGTTAAAAATTTCAGTTAAAAAAAAATCGAGGTTGTTCATTTGAACTGCTTTAGCATTTTTCGCATGAGAGATTGACATCGGAATTCATTCTGGGTATGCTCTCCGCAATCGAAACTGCCATCCGAACTCATTCGGAACTTTGATGGATTTATACCGGAAGGAAATCGTTAATGAATACGGAATGGACTCAACTTAAAAATTCTCTCACATCTAGGAAATTAAAACTCTCGCCACCTCCTTAGCAGATTTCTTTTTGATCGTGAGAGAAAAAATTGCACAATTTTTTAAAAAAGAGTTTGGTCCGCAAAGTAAAACTAACGATACAGACATTTAAGCGACAAAAAAAAAAAAAAAAAAAAAAAATGTGGAATCCTATGAAGGTGAAATGTCGCTGGCTTAAAAAACGTAATGCAGGAATGACGTCACAATCTCTTTTTGGTTGGACACAAAATAATACCTAAGTAACGGTCTTTGTGACAACAGCTAACGATCAAGAAAACGAAACGTTAAAATTAAAAATTCATACGACATTGTCAACAAAGTCAAGTGATCATAATTCCGCAAAAAAAAAAAAAAAATCAGTCTTTTTTTTTTTCTTTCGCGGAATTTTTCAAGTTATCAGGAAAATTTTTTTATATTATCTGATTTGCCATCCTTGTTACGTTTACGCCAAGGATCGGATTGTCATCTTCAGGGTTTGTGTTGTATGGCGTAGTCCCGTATTTCTTTCAGGATTCATCAGTCTGTTTTGATCGACTGAACGAACAGGTTTGCGGCAGAGGTGATCCAGTTTTATATCAAGTAGCGAAGATAAAGTAAGTATGGGTATTTTTGGTATTTTTGAGGTAGTAATCGTGGGTCTCGAAGGGTGGGCCACGGAGGTTATGGAGCAGCGTAGGCGGAGGGAGAGGTTGAGGCGGATCGTGAAGAGGGTTACGTTGAGGCGTTTAGGGGAGAGAGCGCAGAGGTTTTTCGAGCTTGAGGCAGATTGGGCACCGAGGAGAGGTTAATTGGAGTGGGTAACCTCAACATCAGGGTGAGGGGTTTACAGATCTTAATGGCTAAGAAATGTATCATCAGCGGAAGAGGGGTGAGATCATGCATGAAAAGTAAAGTTTCATTTATATTGTGATATTTATAGTTAGGAATGTAAGGTCAGGTGATGCGTAACATCACAGCCTCTCCTTGACAAATGTCAACCCCGCCTTCTCGTGGTGCATCCTGTTCCCACTAAAGGGGCTCTGACGACCGCCAATAGCGGTATAACTATACCATCGGGATCAGAGGAAATGCTACCCCACACTCACCAACCCGCTTGGCCAGCGTGGTGAGTTATGGCCAAACACCTCCAAAATGACTCTACAACTTAAATCTTGGCCCTCAGTCTCCGGCAGCTGGAATGTACCTGGCCAATGCAGCGGCCAGTGCGACATGAAGGCAGAGGGTGCTAAGAATCCCCGGAGGACCGGACTAGGCTGCCATCTGATGCTGACCTTGGATACGCATAATGGACGCTCCCTATCTTCTGATTCAAGGCTTCTTGAATTGGAAGAGGAACTACAAAAGATCAAGTTGGACATCGTCGGGCTAAGTGAGGTAAGGATAAAAGGAGAAGATCTCATTGAACTGAAAAGTGGACATCTCGTCTACTATCGTCGGACAGATACTGGCAGAACTAGTGGTGTTGGATTTATAATAAACAAGAAACTGAAGGATAAAGTGGTAGAAGTTGAAAGTTCCTCTGACAGAGCTGCACGACTCGTTATCCAACTATCGAGAAGATACCAGGCTCAGATTATTCAAACTTATGCACCCACCACAAGTCATCCTGAAGAAGAAATTGAAGAATTTTATGAGGAAATTCGTCATCTAAATAATAAAGGTAAGCAGCACTTAAAGATAATTATGGGAGATTTCAATGCAAAAATAGGGCAACGGCAACAGAATGAAACTTCAGTAGGTAAATTCGGTCACGGCAACAGAAACCAGCGTAGAAATACGCTCGTTGAGTTTGCAGAGGCAGAAGGATTTTTCATCTTCAACTCCTTTTTCAAGAAAAAGCCACACAGGAAATGGACATGGAGACATCCAATTGGGACGACAAGTGAAATTGATTTTATTATGTGTAACAAAAAATTCGTCATCCAAGACTGCAGTGTGCTGAACAAGTTCCACACAGGTAGTGACCATAGATTGGTGAGATGTAAGATGCACCTCAACACTAAACTCGAACGTGGCAAGCTCATAAGACAAACAAAATGTATTGACATAACGAACCTTAAAAAACACCATAATACTTTCAAGTTGGAACTGAAGAACAGATTCTCTGCTTTAGAAGGCATAACATCGGAAGAAGTGGATATTTCTGAAGTTAACAGAAACCAAAACTCTTATGGAAACAGCAACAAAATTAGCTGGGTCTAAGAACAAGTTGCATGTGAACAAATTATCAGGAAAAAACAAAATGTTGATGCAAAAAAGAAGGGAGATGAGGACAACTAAAGAAGATGTGACTTCCAAAGTGGAATATATAGAGCTATGCAAGACAGTACGAAAAAGTATCACTGAAGATGTAAGGAAATTCAATTGTGAGCTAGTGAGGAAAGCAATTGAAAACAACCAAAGCCTAAAGATAGCAAAGGGACATCTCAGTAAGGGAAGAAAACAGATTATGGCACTGAGAAAAGAAGATGGTTCTGCAACAAGAAATAGAGGCGAAATATTGGCAAGAGTGAAAGATTTCTACTCCAAATTATATGAAAGGGATGATACATGTACTCCAGACATCATGAAAGGTACCAGAGTTCTTCCAGTCCTCCCAGCAGAAGTTGCACATGCAATCAAGAACATGAAGCTGGGGAAAGTTCCAGGAGAAGATGGAATTACTGTAGACATCATACAAGAAGCAAGTGGAGAAATCCAAACAGTACTCGCCCAAATTTTCACTCGATGCCTTAATGAAGGGAAGATTCCTGAGGATTGGAACAACGCTACAATGATCCTGCTACATAAAAAAGGTGACATTGAGGATCTCAGGAACTACAGACCTATCAGCCTCCTCTCAGTGGTTTATAAAATCTTCACTAAAGTTCTTTCACACCGCTTGAAGGTAACACTGGACATGGCTCAACCGAGAAAACAAGCTGGATTCAGGAGTGGCTACAGCACAATAGATCATATCCACGTACTGAGAGAACTAATTGAAAGAGCGAGGGAATATGAACTTCCATTGTGCATGGCTTTTATCGATTATGAAAAAGCCTTTGATTCGGTGAAATCATCAGCAGTTACAATGGCTCCGAAATCCTGCGGTATTGAAGATTCATACATTAATATTATTAATAACATCTATGAAAATGCAAGTGCAAAGATTCGGCTGTTTGAAAATACAACACACATAAAAATTGGAAAGGGAGTGAGACAAGGTGACACCATATCTCCCAAGCTCTTTAATGCCACATTGAAAAATGTCTTTCAATCACTGAACTGGGAAGACAAAGGGATAAAGATTAATGGAGATTATCTAACCCACCTTCGTTTTGCTGATGACGTAGTCATTTTTGCAACTACCCCACCAGAGCTGCAGAGTATGAACCAGGAACTTGCTGACAAGAGTAAAGAAGTGGGATTAAAAATGAACTTTCAGAAGACAAAAGCGATGTTCAATGCTTTTAGAAATGAAGATTTATCGATTGATGGAGAAAAACTGGAGATAACAGACACATACGTTTATCTTGGACAGCAGATATCAAGTGAGGGTCACATTGATGAAGAAATTAATCGGCGTACAAAACTTGCCGGGAGAGCTTTTGGAAGAAACAGCATAATTTTCAAGAGCAATATGCCATTATGTCTTAAAAGAAAAGTGTTTGATGAATGCATCCTTCCAGTGCTTACGTATGGTGCAGAGACGTGGACCTTGACTAAAAGAGACATACAAAGGCTGCAGACAACTCAAAGCAGCATGGAGAGGTGCATGCTTGGTATAACCAGGAGAGGTAAGAAGAGGAACTCGTGGATCCGAAAAATGACGAGAGTGGAAGACATCATGATCAGAGTTAAATCCCTGAAATGGCAATGGGCTGGACATACTGCCAAAAGGACAGACCATCGATGGACAGCCGAAATTTTAGATTGGATTCCAAGGGACAGGAAAAGACCCAGAAGAAGGCCACATGGGAGATGGGTGGATGAAATTCGAAAATATGCGGGAGTGATATGGGGGAGACTGGCTCAAGACAGACCGTTGTGGAGGAAACTTGGGGAGACCTTCGTCTAGCAGTGGATTGATAATGGTTGACAATGATGATGATGATGATTTATAGTTATACATGTATATGCTTTTATTATAGTTATGCGTTATATACAGGTCTTTGTCAGAGTTAAATTTTTACGTGTTTGTCTTCACAATGAGATATTTGATATTAAGACTCCTGGTTGTCTAAGTTTCAGGCGGAAAACGCTTGATTTAAATAAGTTTTTTTTTAATTATTTATTTATTTATGGTATTTTTAATAATTGCTGAGACAATTCTTGCAGTAAACTAAAGTTCCCATTTGAAAAACAGAAACAGTAGGCATCGTAGGTTGGTTCTTATTTGACGGAGGCTAAAAGCGATCGGAATTGGAGTTGCTGCGGCTATCTGTTTCTTATTGAGACGCTGGCATCAAGTAAACCCAAGTTCTCGGAGTAAGTCATCACCGGTGATCCTACTGTTCTGAGGAATAGTAATCTGAAAACCTTCTGCGAAATGTTGCTGGAAATTTTTTGTACATTGTTTAAATGTACTTTATCAGTGAGGATTGAAACAATACTTGGATGGGCTGGGCACCAGAATTTTGACACGAACAGGCAGACCGTATCTTCTCATTTTCTCAAGTTTGGCCTCATGCGTCACACATAAATATCAGTATCTCTTTCCTTTCCTTTTCTGTCTTTTATTATCTGCATATTTCGATTTCCTCTTCGTTTCTCCTAGTCCGTTCGTTCCTGTTTTTCTTACCTTCCACTGCCCCTTTTTATTTGACCTGTTGTTTTCTTTCTACATACATCTCTTTCTCTGAGTCTTTCTGTAAACCTCCATTAGATTTCATCTTTGTGTTTCTTTCCTCTATTTCTTACCTTGCAAACTGTCTAGGAAAATTCATTAGTTAGACATTTGTCGTTAAAGTGAAATAAATTGTAAAACAAGAAATAATGTCTCAAGAAAAATTCAAGATAAATTTCCCAATGATTAACAATATATCAAAAGTACCATCTTTTCCCAAATTTTTCTGGGCAATTCAGGAGTTCAAAATTTTCCTTTTTTTTTTCAGTTGAACTGCAGAATTTGTATAAGGTGTAATTTATATCCATGAGTATTTTTTGTATTGTATTTTCGAAAGTTCACTGTGTAAAGCGACTTTTTTTAATTTAGTGAAAGGTAATAAAAAACGAAAGGATTAAAATGTAGCTGGAAAAATAGTAAGGAAACAACTTGCAAAAAAAAAAAAAAAAAAAGAAGATAAAACAAGAAGTAATATAAAAAAATAAAAAAATAAAAAATAAATAAAAATAGTTTTGTTAGGTTGACAATGTAAACTGTTTTGTTTCTTTATTTTTCTTGACAATTTAAAGTGCAAAAAAAGGGATTAACATGTGAATAAAAAAGAATAAAATGTAAATTTATTGCAAATGGATGGGCAAAATTGAAGAAAACTATAACAGTTTAAAAATAAAAATAAAATAGGGGGGTTCGAATGGCAGAATCAAACAGGAGATTTCTCTCAATGAACCTCAGAGTAAGCATTTAATGATAAGAGTAGTTATTTCAATACTCTTCTCAGAAAACGTTGCGGAAGAACATATAAATAAATAAATAAATAAAACGAAATAAAGATTTCGTTGGAATTTATAAACGACTTTCGAAACACACAAACATATGATTTGTGTATTCTAATTTTTTAAACAGCTTACGTAAAATCATTAACATAAGCGTATGTTAACAAAATGAATTATTCAAAACACTGAAGTAAATACATTACTTCTTTCGCGACAAGAAAGGATTATTTATGAAACAGTGTTTATAGCAAAATATGCACATACGTGTGTTAAAAGAGTACGTAATTCAACAGATAAAACGAATGTAGTTTTTCGTTTATGCAATTGATCACTGTATTGAACATAGCTCATTATTAGGCACTGACATGAATTGAAACTATCGTTCGAAATTAAAAAAAAAAAAAAAAAAGATTACCCAAATGAAACACAAGTTTGAAAGTGGAACACTATCGAAAAACAAAACTTCTTTCAGCGAATTATGTACTCTGACTTTAAAAATTTGCTTTTCATGCAAATTTATGGTCACATAACAACTTGAAGGAGTTCTTTGCAAGGTATACTAAAGTATTTTGAGTAACAAGCTAGTGGAAAAACTGCTGCTGGTGGGCAGTGTGGTTCCAGGAATGGGCACAGGATGATAACACATTTATCCTTAGGCCAGCTTTCTGAAAAATTTCATGAAGTGAAGGAATGAGTAAATGCATTGTGTTTATTGCGCATGGAAAAGTTTTTGAGCAAGCTGCACAGTTATAACGTGAAAAACAGGTTTCAGAAATCAATCACAAGCCTGTAACAGGTCGGGAAGAAGTTTTAGTCGGCTGATTTGAAATCATCTCTAGGATAATAAAGGAATGTAGCTCGTTCTCGTTTCCATATTTTATCGTTTGTCATCTATAAAGATTAAATGTTAAATAAAAACTAATTATGTTTCAGAAATTAACGTAGGTGCTCTAATAATACTTTGCTTTATGCTGATGATTTAGTGCTGTTGTCTAACAGTACAGGAAAGTTGCGGCTTGACGTCAATAAGCAAATTATGACGTGTGAAAAATTTGGGACGAATATCATTGATAAATATGAATCAGTGGTTCTAAATGTCGTCCTGAAAGCACTAAATGTTTAGTACAGGAACGAGTCTACAACAGTTAACAGGTTTTAATTATCTTTCTTGGTGTGCTTATACTAGAAAGCTTGCTCAGAAACTAGGCAGTTGAATCAATAAAGGCGGATAAAATTGTTTTCACTCGCAGGTTGAATGAATGATGGAGAGGATTTTAGAAAGAGAGTGTCTGACCGTTGGTTTTAAACAGCCGTTAGAAGAAGGAAACCAAGAGATTTGATAGAGGGTTGCCGATAGAAAAGACACATGGGAGTGAAGTAGATAAAGTTAAGTGCTTAATAGTCAGTACTGTCCTCCGCTCATATGTTGGGAATTGAAATGGTTTTGATTCGAGTTGCTTGATGAGCAGGAAAGGAAATCTTTTAGGCAGTGGAGCTGGAAAAGAGAGGCATTTCACACCTGGAGTGGCATGTCCAATACCTCTCGGGGACATGCTGTCTGACTGGGGATCGATAAGGTGAAAAACTACTGGATCTGGAAAGGCTGGGTCCAAGCATTTTATTAATATCATCTCTATGAAAGTGTTTTCATTCAGAGAGGTTGGCGAATAAATACACCCTGTATAAACCGCATCGGTTAGACCAACACTGTTATCACAGGGAGTGTTGGAGAAAGGGTAAATTATTTTTTACAGACTGTTAGAAGCTGCTGGCATGGGAAGAATGAAAAACCAGGGAAAATAGACAGAGGCAAAACAGAATTACTAATACAGACAGAAGAACTTAGCTGGGTACTTCTTTTGTAGAAGAGAAACTTAATGAGAGTATAATGGGGAAGAGTTTGGACATGTGCGTGGAATGATAAATGAAATATTGTCTAAGTAGGTGTCAAATTCTTTGTCAGACCTAGAGCAAGATAGAATGAAGTTAGGAAATGAATCATAACTGCCACGAGAGAAAATACACTGAGGGAAAAAAATCCCAACACCAAGAAGGGGTTGTGTTAGATAAACGACAGTTGGTAGGCGGTGAGAGTGCATCTGTAAGATGACGTCTATGCACATTTCGCGCTCGGCGCATACGTGTGGCGCTAGTAGCGCCCTCGGAACATGCAAAGCAGATTTGCTGTAAATACGCGCTGTAACGTTCGTGAGCGTTAGTTATCGTTGAGATTCGACGTAGGGTGTTGATGTTAGTCAAGAATGCCTTTAAGAAGACGAAGAAGCCATTATCAACAGCTCACGGAGTTTAAATGAGGTCGTGTAATAGGGCTACGAGAAGGTGGATTTTCTTTCCGCAATATTGCAGAACGACTTGGTAGGAATGTAGCCACTGTGCATGATTGTTGGCAGCGGTGGTCAAGGGAAGGTACTGCCTCAAGAAGACCGGGTTCCGGCCGGCCACGTGGCACTACTGAGAGGGAAGACCGACGTGTACGGCGTATGGCCGTGGCGCATCGTATCGCGTCTGCGGCAGCAATTCGAGCTGCACTTGCCACCACAGTGACACAACGAACTGTTACAAATCGGTTACTTGAAGGACAGCTCCGATCCAGACGCCCTGTAGCGTGCATTCCACTTACTCCAAACCACTGCCGTTTGCGACGTCAGTGGTATCAAGCTAGAGCTCATTGGAGGACGGAGTGGAGATATGTTGTGTTTTCTGATGAAAGCCGGTTCTGCCTGGGTGCCAGTGATGGCCGTGTGTTGGTTAGAAGGAGGCCAGGTGAGCGCCTGCAACCAACCTGTCTGCGGCCGAGACACACTGGACCTACACCTGGAGTTATGGTCTGGGGAGCAATTTCCTATGACAGCAGGAGCACTCTCGTGGTTATCCCACGCACCCTGACGGCACAGTTGTACGTCGGTCTGGTGATTCAACCTGTTGTGCTGCCATTCATGAACAGCATTCCAGGGGTGTTTTCCAACAGGATAACGCTCGCCCGCATACCGCTGTTGTAACCCAACATGCTCTACAGAGTGTCAACATGTTGCCGTGGCCTGCTAGATCACCAGAACTTTCACCAATCGAGCACGTATGGGACATCATTGGACGACAACTCCAGCGTCACCCCAAACCAGCATTAACCGTCCCTGTATTGACCGACCAAGTGCAACAGGCATGGAACTCCATCCCACAAACTGACGTCCAGCACCTCTACGACACAATGCATGAACGTTTGCGTGCTTGCATTCAACATTCTGGCGGTTACACCGGTTATTAATGTACCAGCATTTCACATTTAAAATGGCTCTTCTCGCGCTTACAATAAGCTGTGATCTTGAAACCTTAATCGATTAAATATGTTACCTATACGAATGTATTGCCGCCATTTCATTCCTCTACAACTAATTTTTCGTGGTGTTGGGATTTTGTTTCCTTCAGTGTATGTTAGAGGAAGGAAATCTTGTAGTGAACAGAAAGAATGGGAAAAGTTTGTTTCATGTAAGTGCTGTTGTGTGTGTGAGCGCGTGCTTAGTGTGTATTTATATTGCGTGTGCATCTATATACAGTATATAATTTTTAATGATGTGAGAAAAAAATCGCGGAAGAAAGGTCCGAATATATTGTTTGAGCACGGGAGTGAGATGATAAGATAATTTCATTTACCATGTCCTGTTTTCAAGATCGCTATACATATTCAGTTAAGCAGTAGTGTTGTTCAGTGTCTACTTATTATGACTTCTCAGCCCATATTAACTTAAAACGCATTATAGCTTCCGTAAGTGAAGAAACAACTTACAAGAAATAAAGAGATATCTTAAAGTTCCTACGGTATTGTGTATAATTCACCCAGTTGTTGAGTGATCAGAGGATCGGGATTCTGACGTTTTGTACTTCTGGTCTGTGTTCAAATTCCGAGGACAGAGATAGATGTTGTGTGTTTCTTCTTTCACTTCTAGCTTCCTCCCTCTCTGGACCCGGCGACTGCAAATTACATACGGGAGAACCCTTATAAACAGACAAAGAATGCGCGAAAATCAGGGGTAACGTGTAAGGTAAAATTATGACGCCAAATTAAAGTGCGGATGCGGAAGCTTGTCGCAGTCAGTGGTACTTGCAAAGCGTCTGCCGTTAACATCAGTCATTTCGAGAAAGTTCTCTTGCGAAATGAAAGTAAAATTTGTCGAGAGAGTAGATCTGTTGGTCATGTCTAACAGATGCCATTCATTGTAAGAAGTTCGTCTGTTAAGAGCTCTGCACGAGCCTTTGCTTGGGAAGCTCTGTGCGCCCAGCAACCGAACATTTTACACCTGGCTTTTTCCTGGCACGTTTCAGATTACAAATTTGTAGCCCGGCCAGGCTCCTTTGAGACTTTCCAAATGTAGACTGGACCATTGCTTTAAAATTAAAGAACGCCCTCAGCTCGTATTGCACTTTCATGTCTTCTGCTTCACTCTGTGATCTCCATAACTCTTATATCTTATGGGTAATTAAATTATTCTGAATGTCCTCGAAACGATTTGCTTTACTTTATGAGGACAAGTAGAACAAGACGAAGTTGTTATTGTTAAGATTACCGACCGTTGTCAGGTGTTACTTAATAAGAACACCTATACTCTGAAAGCATATATAACTTCGATTCCATGCGTCCTGGTTTCTTTTGTTCAGCGCTGGCAACAAGGTTTTGTCTTTACGTGAACTGGAGCATCACGTAAAGACAATAATAATAATGAGGCATGCAAATGATTTATCATGAGTATTATTCTTTGGAATGAATTGAGTATAGAGTATTTGTGAGACAAGAAACTGAACTATCATTTGTGTGCTGCTGGCTTTTTGATTGTACTTGTTCTAGTGCTGCGATTTCATTTTCGGTCTCGTCCTTGGCGTTGCTTCAGATAAGCATTAATAACGAAATTTTCGGCCAGATGCGCATCGAAACCAACAGAAAAGTTCATACAATCAAAACAAGATTTCATTTCAGCCATTTAGAGTACAGGTTTTCAACTGGAGGGTAACAGGGGCATTGGTGATGGTGATTGGAAGGAGAGAGACTGTAAGACGATGATATTTCTGTTTAAAAAAATAAAAAAATAAATGATATGTTTCTTTAGATATATGCACTTCAAGAAAATCAACTTTCAAGTGTAAATTAAATTTGATTTTGTCTCTTAGAAAATCAAATTTGGTTTAATTTCTTTTGCTGATTTGAATCGTTAGTTTGGGGAGTTAATATAAGCGACGACTGATTGTGCCGAAAGTTATTCCACATTTTGCCATCCGACATACTTTTTCTTTAATCCAGCAGAAAAATGCTAAACGTGATGATAATGTGCCATCCTCGGGATGCCGGCGGGAGCGCACTCGGCAATCGAGAATGATGATGTTGCAGCCCAATGATGCCTGCAAGAGCGCGCTCGGCTGCAGAGAATGATGATGTGACAGCCTGACAATACCGGAGACAGCACTCTTGGCTGCTGGCAATAATGGTGTTGTAGCAGTCCACTGATGATGGCGACAGCGTGCTGGGCTCTGAAGAATAATATAGTATCTGATGGTGTCGGCGACAGTGCGCTCGATAGTGATGTTGTGTCTTCTTGATGATGCCGGTGACAGCGCGCTCTGCTACAGTTCTTCACTGGGCTCACCCGGTTCGTAAATCCCGATCCCAACCTGTCCGCAGACAGCGCTGGGATTTCTTTTCCGTCAATGAAAAGGAAAGATTCGGTCTACGGCCGAGTGGAGCCTGAGTTACCTTCCCTGTGGGCATAAAGGGTATGGTATTTGATGGGAGCCGTGACCTTTTCTTCTCATAAGCGGAGATTATCCAAGGGAAGTGACGGCGATGGGAAGAACAGAGATCAGCGTGCTGCCTGAAAGATCGTCTCAATAGGAACAAAAAAGGCTCAACGGGAGCGCAAAAAGTTGTTCATATAAGTGGCAACCTTTACGTGATAGCTCCATCTACTATAGAGAAAGATGATGTGACTGTCTAACGATCCGAGATACAGCACGTTCGATAGCCGAGAAGGATGATGGTGTGTGTGGCATACCTACTTCAGTAGTGACGCACGTCTCAAACGGCAAAGTTGTAGCGACAAACTTCGTCGGTGTAGCTGAATTAGGAAAGCATTCGACTCTGGAGCAGATGGATGCTGAATTGATATCCGGCACCGGCAAATGACTTTTGCGCTATATGTGACTTGTGGACGAGGGCGGCTAGAGAGAGAGTGATCCACAGAAGGAGAATAATGATGACGTGGCTGGCGGACGGTGCCTATCGAGAACGCTCTTCAGCAGAGAATAACGATGTTTTGTCCGGCCGACGATGTGTGCTCAGTTGCATGGAATGATATTGTGGTTGGGCGACAATACCGGGGACAACTTGCTCGGCTGCTGAGAACGAGGACGGTGTATTTGCGCGGTCATGTTGGTAAAAATACACAAAAGTGATGCTTTGTAATATCTTGATATGAATGAAGTATTTGCTTCCTAGCACCTGTGTGTGTCGCTTTCTCAAGTGTTTACATTTACAAAAATTTTATAATAAGTTTTTGGTAATTTTCCTATTATTTAATATTCCTTTCATAGGAGAATTAAACAGCCAGCTCAAAATTGGGGACAAATCGTCCCTGATAATGGGGACTGTGCCGTTGATTGAAATAAAACATTGTGTAAATAAAATTCAGCTTCGTTTTTCATGAACACAAACGCCGAAAACTTTTGTACTTAGTACTAATGTTGAAATACACTGGCGGAAAGTGAAAAAAGAACACCAAGAAGGAATTGGCGGACGATCATGAAATTTACATATGTTAATGGGGTCGAGTTTACGTAGGTGTGATGTTAATTTCGGGACCAAGCGGTGAGCGCTTACGCCACAGCACGGCATAATATGCAAATTATCGTCGGTGGTATTTAAGGAGTACGGCGAAGGGAATGTAATCAGTCGTCAGCGTACGGACACGTGCGAAAACCCTGAAGAAGCTGCAATGCCTGGACATGGAAGACGTGTACGATTTCAGTAGTTATCGGACTTTGAGCGAGGTCGTCTAGTCGGACACCGCGAGGCCGGGTGGTCGTATCGTCGTATTGCCGAGTGAATTGGACGGGAAGTATCGGTGGTGGTACGATGGTGGTGTAGATGGTCAGAGGAACATTCCCACACGAGAAGACGTAGAACCGGGAGTCACAGACGCACTGATGAGCGGACCGATCGACGCATAAGAAGAGCGGCGTTGTCAAGCAGAACATCCACTGCGACGCAAATGAGCTGCCGTTGCACCCGAGGTGACTGTGCGAACAATCCGCAACCGTCTACTGGATGCAGGACTTCGTGCACGTGTGCCTCTGGCATGTATACCTCTGACTCCAGCCCACCGTCAGGAACGGCTGCAGTGGTGTCGCCAACGTCTGCACTGGAGAACGCAATGGCGATCTGTCGTGTTCAGCGATGAAAGCAGATTCTGCTTGAGAGCCTCCGATGGCCGTATGCGTGTTCGCAGACGCACAGGGGAGCGTCTCCACCCTTCTTGCATCCGCCAGCGACACACAGGGCCTACACCTGGTCTACTGGTGTGTGGAGCGATCAGCTATCACTCCCGTACACAACTAGTGTTTGTAGCGGGTACGTTAAACAGCACCTCTTACATCATTAAGCCCGTTGTTGTGCCATTTGTAAGGTCGGTCCATCGTGGTGTTTTCCAGCAAGATAACGCATGCCCACACACGGCACGTGCAACGCAACACGTACTTCAGGGTGTGAGACAACTTCCATGGCCTGCACGTTCCCCTGATTTGTCCCCATTGAGCACGTGTGGGATTTTATGGGACAACAACTTATCCGGTCTCCACGGCCAGCCACGACCATCCCCGATTTACGCGTCCAGGTTGAGGGATGCTTGGAACTCAATACCCCAAACTTACATCCAACATCTATACGACAGACTCCCTGCCAGAATTGCACAGTGTGAAGCAGTTCATGGCGGTTCAACCTCGTACTAACCATGTTACATGGAAATGTTATTTTTCAGTTTACCAGCAAATACAGCTGTATTTTGCCGTAATGTTTTGATCACGTTATCCTCTGTAATTCCGTTATTATGCTGTATAAATTTCGTTGGTATCAGACGTCTCCTTCTTGGTGTTCTTTTTTCACTTTCCGCCAGTGTAATGCTGATGAAATTATAAAATTCTGACATGACAGTAAAAAACGTACAGGGAAAATGGGCCTAGAAATACTATTTCATTGGAAACATCAAAATCCATGCATACTAATGTTATCTATGCGTTTTTTTAACACATCTTTTGAAAAAAAATTGTGCTAATATTATCACTCTGTCTTTTTGCCTATCGAAACCATGTCTCTGCACCTATTCTTTCGATTTGAAAAATTCTTTTACACTGGATAGCCTGAACTGTGATTCTTCTTATTCGGTCTTCCTCTCAAGCACAAGTTCGGAACTTGTGGGTGTAAATGCATATGCATCGAATTCAAAATATATTTTATTCCATATCATTGTTTCTAAAAATACGATTGGAACAATTCTTTCCTTCCTACGATACCTTTTACAACGAAGACCATTTCCTGTACAGCATCTTCAAATAATGCAGTTTTCCCGCTAGTGAGAGTAAAAGCATTTTACATTTCCCCCGACATCTCTCCTTCTGAAACAGAGATTTGAAAAATTCTTTTTGCGTGGAATACAGTTCATGCTGAAGAATGCTCTAAATATAACTTTAAAATCACAATTTTTCCACAAGGCGGAGTAAGGGAATATATCTATTTCCTGTATACGAGGGTGGTTCAACGTTGACCTGGATTTTTTTATTGTGAATCTCTATGTTCTGTACCGATTGCGACAGAATCAGCACGGTCAATACTTGTGAGCCACCCCATTTACGTCCGTAGTGGTTTCGTCCACGCGGCGAGTGTGAGGTGCCTTGTGGGACGTATGGAGTCTGTAAAGGGGTCGGCGAGTGTAGAAAAACTTTATATTATTAAATTTCTTATGAAGGAGAATGTGAAACCTGCTGAAGTTTCTCGAAAATTGCAAGCACAGTATGAGCATTAAATGCTGTAAAAGACAAGTAAGTGTCTTCGTCTGGTACAATACGTTTTCTGAGGGCCGAGGAAATGCACACAGTCGTATCAGAATAGCATGACCATCTACCTAATAATGAGAATAACCACTGCCCGGATGACAGCTGCGAGCCGGCGTGGCATGGAAGCAATGAGGCCCTGGAAGGTTGCCTGAGACACACGCTGCATCAGAGCACAGAGGTCCCGTAGATGACGTGGTTGTTGGTTGGCACGTCGAACCTGTCGATCCAAATAGTCTCACAAGTGCTCTATGGGATTAAGGTCGGGCGATTTCGCCGGCCAAGAGAGAATGGAGACATCGCTGTCGTGTTCCTGGAACAAGTCACTCACTCCCTTAGCGACGTGGCACGGCGCATTGTCCTGGTGGTAGATGCCATCACCACCAGGGCAACGTCCAACATGAAATGATGCATATGGCTAGAGACGATGGAAAGGTAGCCATTGGCGTTCAGGGACCCATCTAGTGGTACCAGCGGTCCAAGGTCATACCAGCAAAACATTCCCATAGACATGCACACTCCCACTAACGGCCTGCACTTGACCAACAAGCGTGTCCGGGTGTCTGTTCTCGTGTGTTTGATGACGTATCCACCACCGCCCGTCACTTCTGTTGAGTAGAATCCTCGATTCGTCGGAGAACGCAACCGTTTCCCACTCTTCCACTGTTCAATGACGTTAGTCCCATGGCAGGCGTCATTGCCGATGAAACTTTGTTAACATGGGCACCGTCGACTCCGGAGACCCATGCGTAACAGGGCTCGCTCTACTGTTGTCTGGGACACGTACCTCGGTGCTCCATCGTTTATTTGCGTGGTCAATTGCTGCACTTTTGTGCGTCGATTGCCTCTTATCAGTCGACGTTTTCCTCTAGGGGAGATGGCCTCTGGGGCTCCACAGTTATAACGTTCGGAGGTTCTCGGTGTGCCAGCAGTCCATTCTTGGTACACCTTACTACAGCATCTGGTGAACAGCCCGTGAAGTCTGCTGTTTCTGAGATGCTTCCACACTTGGCGATGTAGCCGATGATTATTCCTTTTTGAACGTCCGTCAAATCACTACCTCTATCCATTGTGTTCACATAACACACTATGTCTCATCTGTCCTGGCCGGCCGCTTATATCTTCGTGTTGTCGACCTAGTCATGTTCACTCTGAGACACGCCTAAGCGGGTGAACTGGGATTCCGGGGGTGGTCATATTATTCTGAATGCGACCGTGTGAATGAACCGTATGGATATGTGCCGATTATTTGTTGGTTATTGCTGTGACCAAAGTGAACATCGATCGGCTCCAACAGCGCATTTTTGTAAACATGAGGGTAAGGGTACGTGACATAACTGCAATAGTTAATATGAGTGTTGACAATGCAGAAAAATTCATCCGTGAGCGCATGCTCTTCAGAAAAGCGTGTGCACGTTTAGCACCGAAGGCTGTTTTGATCAGAAGTCATTTCGTATCGCCATCTCCACAGAGCGTTTGCGTCGCTTTAAGGTGGTTCCACCTAAAATCTCTGCCTTATCTTTCCAATGGTAAAACTTCCGTACATATTTTCTTCGCAATTAGTGTATTCCCAAGAATGAAAATTTGCACATCCATAAAACAAACTTTAAGTTATAGCATAGGATACTTAATGCTTGCTAAAACATAACCAGAATTAAGCAATCCAACATTTGTTTGTCTACTGACGTCATCAATGTATAAGTCGCGCCATCTATTAACAAGTCTGAACATTATTCAAAGAAAAATAATTTAGTTTTAATGTAATTATGGTTATGCTTTAGCAAGAATTAAGTATCCCATGGTATAACTTTGAGTTAGTTTTATCGATGTGCAAATTTCGTCCTTGGGAATAAATACATCAATTGCGAAGAAAATATGTACAGAAGTTTTACCATTGGAAACATAGGGCAGAGATTTTAATTGGAACCACCTTAAGTCTGACGGAGATGCATTTCTGCAGCTGAACATAACCAGTGACAAGACTTGGTTAGTTATTTTACTACAAAAAATCAAGCGGACTAGCTGTGAATGGCGCAGCAAGGGTTCTCCACGGTCAAACGAATTAGAGGCAGTGTCGTCTGCAAAACAGGTGATGGCTACTACATTCTGAGATCCATAGGTGGTACTGCTAGTAGAATTTCTTGCACGAAGAGCAACAATGATTGGAGGTTTAACGACCACCGTGAGCTTCAACAATTTTTATTTGGAGCAAACATGGGCAGGAAGATACAGATGGCCTGTGCTTAACAGTTACCAAAACATAAACAAGTAGATGACCTATTTACAATGACGATGAGATATTTACACTATGTGGATGCACTATATACAATGTAAGCAAATTCATAACACTGACAATACTTGACTGAAGGGTTGACTTACTCTATGTACAACATATGTTCGCAATGTGCATCAGCAGAGTGCCATCTCTAATAGGTGAACACCAGTACAAGCTATACCTATAAAATTTACAGTGCAAAAACAAACATGTATATTTTGAGCAATCTTGAAAAAAAGAAGAAAAGAGCAGAAGGCTTATACTTTTCAGTATCTGAAAGATAAGCGAATAAATGATCTAATTACAATGATGGTGTGAACTCTATACAAATTGAATGCAATATCTCTATTGTGAAATACTGTCAAATTATAAAAAGAACTATTACTTAGGCTTAAACAAATGCCTCAATCACAGTACTATAGATTAACTTGTAATGAACAACAACAGATGTACACAAGGTGCAACGGCATAGGGAAGACACTAATGAGGAATTACAATTCCATGGTACAACTGTAAATTTCACAGTGCAAAGAGGCCGCCCCGGTGGCGCAGTGGTCTAAGGCGCTGGCCTTTGATCATTCGTCCGTAAGGGGTCCGGGTTCGAATCCCGGTCTGGCATGGATGTTGTGTTTGTCTTACGGCACTGGCTCTCTCCCTTCCCTGGAACCAGTGAGCCTAAATTAGGGACGGGCGACTGCTTATAGCCCATTGAGTTGCTCACGGTGGTCGTTAAACCTCCACTCAAAAAAAAAAAAAAAAACAGTGCAAAGAGTAAAGTATATTAGTACAAACAGAACTTGCGTTTTACAGAAAATTTATACTTCGGGTACAATACAAACAATGAAAATATGAAACTGACTCTTTGTACAGCAAATGTGCAATACAGCGCAGAACATTATGTAATAGACTGATTATTTCCTGTTAGGCACATGTGACATGAGAAAAACCACACTGTGTAACATTAACATATAATTGAAATACTATCAAAACGTATGCTCCGCACCATGAGCATAAAACTTAAGACATCTAATCTTCACCCAACATGCGAGATGTGCCGAACATAAATTTTACAGTGCAATTAGGAAAGTACATTAGTATATACAAAACTGAGCTTTTGGCATAGCAACTATACTTCAGGTATAGTACAAATATCTGAACGAGGAACAATTACTCTTTGTACAACAAAAGTGCTAAACCTCGCTGAACATTGTGTAATCGACTGAACAGATACCTTTATGTACATGTAACATGATCAAAAACCCCACTGTGCAAAATTAATAATTAAATTTAAACACTAACAAACATTTGCTCAGCACCGTGAGAATGAACCATAAATTATAAAGCCCGGCAGACATAAGGAAAGCGCTGAACATAAAACTTTAAACTCATTCTAAGTGACTGTGGTGTAACAAAAAACTCACCTACAGGACCTTGTTGGTGAGAAACATGCAGACGTGCAGTAACATTAGGCAGCAATGATGAAGAGGGCACCTAAGAACACGTTAATCACAAAACTATACTTTAGTTTGTCCAAACAAATTCACAGAAGTCAGAACAATAGTCTAAGGTCTTCTGATGGACCAGAAAACCATTGACGAAAAGGTGACCACACTGACATAAAGTGTGGGATTCGATTCGCAGCCTTAGAAACAGTGAAAGCAAGCCTCAAGCGTGAAATCAGTCTGTTCCGGAACTGACTGCACATCGCAGCTCCCGCCTGAAAGATGGTAGGCTGTATAGGGGTAGAACGAAGCTGTTGATAGTAGCAAAAAATCACATGTTTTGGTAATATGAAAACATAAGCACATGACTCTGATATAGGAATAGGCAGAGTACTGGAACTGAGTAGCGTGCTATAGGCTGAGAAAGAGAGATCAGTAGTACTAAGGCACTGTGCAGTAGTGAAGGTCAGATGTAACAAGGGAAGAAGCACTGTGCAATGTTGATATACATGATCTACATCCGCAATCGTAGAGCAAAACATGCAGTTAGGCGAATCAACAAGCGTCATCCTGAATAATTTGGTAGGAACTGGTAACCGCCGATGAAGAAACAACCATTGGATGTTTCTTTCTGCTGGAACAGATAGTGGCGAATTAGACATGGACCACACTTGTGAAAGGGCGACATTCGGAACATCTGGAATCATCAATGGTGTAGCATACAGTGGATCAATGAGACAACGGTAAAGAGACGAGATAGAAAAACTGGAGAGAGGAAGTGATGAGCCCCGAACGGAAAGTAAAAAGGGAAGAGGAAGAGAGGCAGAGGGAACAAGAGTTAACCCAGCTTGAGAGGCAAGGTTAGGGAAGAGGGTTAATGATTGAAGAACGGAATGAATCATACAGCGAAAGAGAGGAAGAGGTAGGGGAAGGAGGGGGAAAAGATCAGAGAAGGATTTCCAAGAAAGATCTGGAGAAATTAGATCCTGAACAGATACTATTCCAGCGGGGAGCCAAGAAAGGTCAGTAAAGTAGGGAGCATTAGGGGGTTGAAGGATGGAAGAAAAGAACAGGGGCTCAGCTAATAGTTCAGTGGTGGAAGCCGGTGGAGCACGGAAGAGGGGTAGAGAACGGAGAAAGGAAAGGACCTCTTTGTAGAAAGGGGAAAGTTTAGAATGGAAAAAAGGAGATTGATCCATTAGAAGATACATGATGAAAGTGATTCGGGGATTCCTAGGCGATATCATGACATCTATAACGAGCGTAACTTGAGACTCTGGTGCACTTAGTAGCCGCAGGAAAGAAACCACTTTATGTGCTTTATAGTAGGTGCGAACTTCCAGCAGTGAAATACCTCCATCAGTGACTCGACGACAGAGAGTGGAGACCTGGATCCAATGGTACCTGTTCCATATTATCGTTGAGATGATTCGAGTGATTTCATTGAGGTGATAAATGGGCATACGTTCAGCTGACCATGCATATAGGCATGGTGAAAGAATATAAGTCTGAGCTATTCTAGCTCTTGAGAAGTAAGAAGTACAAAACTGGGAACCTCGCCAGAAGGCAGCAGTTCGAGTAAGGCGTATTCTGAGAGCATTCCATGTTTCATTTTGAGCAGAAAGACTGACTCCGAGATGGACCCCAAGGAACGTTTGGGATGAAGCAGTCCATGAGGCGCCCCACGGGGTGTCAGTCCTAGAAGCCCACGCTCCGCTCCATAGACCTGCACTCTTGGATGTATTAAGTGATGCCGTTGAACATGAAGAATATTGATCGTAAATCTGGAGCAAGATGTCGAATTGAGCGTCTGACCTTACACAAAAGGTCGCGTCATCGGCATATGCAAAGTACGTCACAGAAAAGTGCCTAGTACTTGCAGTAGGCGGTGGCAGTGCATCTATAAAGGCTCGATGGACAGACTGAAGAAACGGGTCAAAAGCAATGGCAAAGAGCTGCCCAGAAAGTGGGCAACCCTGCCGAATGCCTCGCCGAAAAAGAATAGGTGCAGACAAGAAGGCGGCCGTCTTGACATCAAAAGCAGCGTTCTGATAAAGGTCAAGAATAGAGGTAACAAAAGCAAAAGGAAAACCGAAAGCAATAAGAACATCAGAAAGATACAAATGTGAGATATTGTCGAAAGCAGCTCTTTGGTCAAGATTAAAGAGGGCAAGTGGTTTAGAGTTAGTACGAGACAGATGTAGGAGATCTCGAAGGAGATTGAGATTAGAAGTGATGGACTGACCAGGAACCGTGTAGGTCTGGTCTGGAGAAAGAAGAAATGGAAGAACGCTGTTGAGTCGACTGGAAAGGAGTTCAGTGAAGAGTTTATAGTCAATGTTTAGTAGCGAGATAGGACGCCAGTTTCCCAAGTCAAGCAGATTGCCTTTCTTGGGAAATAACACCATATGAGCCTCTGTGAAACCCCTCGGAAGAGAAGAGGAAGAAAGAGCAGCATTGAAAGCGGCAAGAAGAAATGGAAGCAACGAAGGGAGAAAAGTACGGTAGAAAAGGAGCGGAAGGCCATCTGGACCTGGGACAGCACGGGAATTTAGAGAGGCAAGAATGGTCCGAAGTTCAGTCTGCGAAATAGGTTGTAAAAGGGAATCAGAGAGATTGGAAGGAACTTGGGGAAGAGCAAAGAGTAAAGTAGCAGAAGCAGAAACAGAAGGCTGAGGAGTTTCACTGTATTTGATAGTAAAATATCGACGAACCTGAGAGCAAACTGCATCCGGATCAGAGATGATTTCACCATCAGGCCGCCGAAGTAGTCGAAGCTGATGAGACGAGCGGCGTTTTTCTTCTAACGCGGATAGAAACTCAAAGGAGCAGTCCTCTGGTAATAGATGTTGTAGACGGAGACGAAGAATTACCTGACGTGCACGAGGCTCAAGAAGTGCTCTAAGATCCGCTTGGTAAGCTGTATACATGGGATGACTCGCACCAAGCTGTAACAAGATGTTTCGGAGATTTTGCTCTTCCATTGAGCGCTTCGTGCCTTCGGAGAAGGAATGACGTCTGAGAAGATAAATTAGGTAAGATTTTACCTCGAGCCAGTAATTGATGGAACAAGGTGCAGTGGACAGGCCCTCTTGCATATGATCAAGAAGATCTCTGATCTCGGTGCACATATTCTCATCAGCTAGGAGAGAAGTGTCCAGTGTCCATGACCGAGGCCTAACATGCAGACGAGATGAAGAGCTACAGGAGATAGTGATGGCACAATGATCCGATGAAGCTGTAGGAGAGTGCATACAATCCGTTGTAATGGGCAATAACGGAGCAGAAGCGTAAAATCGATCCAGCCTGGCAGAAAGAGAGGAGGATACAGATGCAGATCTCCAGGTATGTGAAATGGATGTCGGATGCAATCGTCGGAACACGTCATGTAAATCAAAATCAGACACTAATGATCGCAATTGCTCCACAAGACGTGAACGATGTTCAATCGTCGAAGGAGAGCGATCGAGCTCTGGTTGAAGTGTACAGTTAAAGTCGCCTCCAATGAGCACATGATCTGATGGTAATGCTGACTGAAGTGCAGTGCGGAGCGACGAAAATAACAACGTTAGATGTGCAGATGAACATGGAATATATATGTTGAAAACTAAATATCGTTGTCCATCAAGGACGAAAGTGAGTCGCTGCAATAAATCTCGGCACAGGTTATGAACTTTAACAGAGGAGAAGTGCTTGACGAAATCTATTATGTACACCAATCGCTAAACCTCCACGAAGAGAGAGCCTATACGCGTGATGAAACTGATAGTCCCATCTCCTCCAGCGATGGAAGGGTGAAGTGGATAGACAATTTGTCTCTTGCAAAAGTAGGACATCTGCTTTGAGGTGGTGGACATCTTCATACGCTAAAGCATTCGCCAAAGGGGTACACATACCCATACTATTCAGTGAGACTGTCTTGAACAGAATAGTCTGATGATGGTTGGAGGATGTTGTCGGCTGCGTTCTGTAACTTGGCGAGACGGCTACGGAACTTCTTTGCCCAGTAGGGACCACCCAGATCTCTGCCCGGAACGGTACGTAAATGAGAATGTATCGCCAACATTTGATTCATGGTGTCAGACAGACAATGGGAGTAACCTTCCAAAAAATTGCGAGACAGCTTGTCTCTACGGTGACTTATTAGGAACGCATACACCTTCTCCCCAGACACAGGTGTCTGTGGAAGAGAGGATGCCTCTAGAATATTTAAAAAGTTTTCACAGGAGATCGGAATAATTGTTCCATCATCTGTATCAGATTCCATAGAGCCTTCAGACGTGAGCATCTGACTACTAGAACGATCACGTCCTGCCATAAGGGTAGTTGTTATTCTAACCATCTTATTCTGGGCGCGTGAAGTTCTACGTCGCTTCGTTCGTCCACGACTTTGTGCTGTAACCAGAATTGGAACTTCCGGCAATTTAAAAGGAACTGAAGAAGCAACCTCAACGGTCGGTGTAGCAGTATGACAGGAATCGTCATCAACCATCTCTATAGGAGACTTTGGATTAACAATTGATGCCTCTTTCGACTGAAGAGATGATGTGGGCGCCAATGCATCACTCGAGGTCGAGGGTTTACCCGGAGACGTCGGTTGACCAACGGCTGTCTCACTACTTCTGGTAGACGTCGGTTGAATAACGGCTGTCTCACAAATTATGGGAGACGTCGGTAGACCAACGGCTGTCTCACTACTTCTGGTAGACGTCGGTTGAATAACGGCTGTCTCACAAATTATGGGAGACGTCGGTAGACCAACGGCTGTCTCACTACTTCTGGTAGACGTCGGCTGACCAACGGCTGTCTCACTACTTTTTGTAGACGTCGGTTGACCAACTGCTGCATCACTACTTTTTGAGGAAGTCTGCTGTTGCTAATCTTTAGCACCAGAAGAGGATGCCGATTGACGTGACAAAGAGGAAGAAGGTCGTGCTGTTGACTTGGAAAGAGTATTCGCATTATGAGGGCATAGAGCGCGGGGATGTCCCGTGCCTTTACAATACTGACAGACGGAGCCTACTGTGACGAATATCTCTCTAATGTGCGTACAACAGCGTACACGTAAAGTGGGTGGAATACGCAGCATGTGCTCCTCTGAAGGGAAGACCACACGAACATTGCTGCGAAACCCGAGTAGGTATCTATCTTCTGGCACCTCTGGAAACGAAGAGTAGGTAGTTACACCTCCAATGATCCGGCCATAAGGAAGAAGAGCGGCAATCAAGAGATCATCTGAAACCTCAGGTGGAACTGGAGAGAAGCTTACAACAACGGAACTCTGTGAAACAGGTTCGGCATGGATGCGACGATCACCAATTGAGATGCCCTTGGTCAGTACATGTAGGAAATGGGCAGGAGTAGAGAAGTAAACAACTACTTTGTAAGGCTTCCTGCCCACATGAGTTATGGCTGATGCAGGAACAATCTCTCGAAGAGCAGCAGTATATGCAGTGAGTTTTGTATTTCTCAGGCTCGGAAATACAACACCATTCTCCATAGTTTGAAGGAATTTCAACCCAGAAGGGGTATCTTCTTTAACGACAACCTCAATGACTTCGGCATTATGCGTCATCTGATATTGTCCAGGAGAAAAAGAAGACTGAGAAGGTCCCGACTTAGATGCGGTTACGTCAGCATATGAGAGGGTAGTTGTACTTTGCTTTGGAGATGATTCCGGCATGGAGTGCGAAACATCCATGGCGTCATCATTAGCTTTCAAAGAAGACATCGTATCGCCGCTGGGAGACTTGGAAGAAGAGGCGATATCCGATGGTAAGGCAGCAACAGAAGGCTGCAAGGAGGAGTGGTTTATCGAGATAGACTCGTCATTGGTAACGACTAGCTGATGACCATTATCCTGTACCGTCCAAATGCGGACTCCACAGGGTTAGGAGAACTCTCTCAAAAGATTTTTGGTGACGGCGTTGCGAGTAATCCTGCCTGGATCCGACATTCCTCCATCCGGACAGGATCGGTCCGTGGACCTGCAGTGCGCTGCTACCCCCGGTTGCCGGCACTTCCCACCTCTCCTTCATGACCCGGGTGTGCGTGCCATTTGGGCACGGGCTAGAAATTTTTCTCTCTACCCCTGACTGGGAGAATAATTGCTGGCGCGAACTGTTTGGGGCATCTGCCCTTTATTCAAACAAACAGGTTACATACATGGTTATTTACACTGAGGAACCCATCTTCGCTTAGGAAACAAGTCCTTTGCTCAATGGGCCCTCTCACATTGAAATATTTACAGTATTTACATTACCACAGGACTAGGGTAGGTTCTGTGGTGACGACTCTGGGCTCAAGTCATCTGTTTCCCTTCTTCGGTTCTTCATTCCTCTTCTTTTCTTCTGTCTTCTTTCTTCTTCGTTCTTCTTCGGTCACCCCTCTATTAGGTAGACCGCCTGTTCCTCTTTGAGGTACTTGACCATCTCGATGAGCCCCTGTCTCGCTCTTGGGTACGCGAGCAGGATCGAGAGGTCCCTCGTCTTTGCCAATTCTGGCACTAACGTTGCTCTCTTCCCTGCCAGAGAAGCACATTCTAGAATCATGTGTGCGACATCTGCAGTCTGGGCACCACACATGCACACTCGCTCCCTAACCGCAAATCTGCGGAAGTACTCCGGCGACACTCCGTGCCCGGTTAGTACTTGGTTGAGGAAGCCATTACTCTCAATGCGCCTTATCGAAATTCGGGGGAAGATACGGTATGTCCTTCTACCCGTATCCCCTTCATCCCATCTCTGCTGCCACTCTCTGCACGTTCATTTCCAACTGTACCGACATGACTTCGGATCCAGTGGAAGGTAACCCTCCTACTCTCCATTGATTTGTATAGCACTTTTATCTCTCTGACAAGGGGAGTCTTACTCCCGAATTGGCCAAGCGCTTTCAGGGCCGCTTGGCTGTCAGAGTGTATGCTATAGGCCCCTTCTCCGTTCATAGCAAGCACCCAACGCAGTGCTTCTCTGATCGCCAATAACTCTGCTTGAAACACAGAGGAATTGGGCGAGAGTTTCATTCGTCCCGCGTGCATCTCGTTGCCATCCGAGATCACTCAGAAACCTGCGCCGACACTACTTCCTATTTTAGAACCGTCCGTGTACAGTTCCTTCCCCTGACCTGTGGGGAGGGCTTTATCCCAACTCAGACAAAGCTCGTTGGCTGGGTGGAAAGTCCAGTCCATTCTCAGAAGTTCCACCTCGGACGACCGATACTGGTGTCCCAGGAAGGAAACATCTTCTCCGTAGCGGAGGGTCTGCATTGCTGCTTCCCTCGCTACGACCAGGTCCGCCGGTTCGCACCCAGCCAGCACTTGGAGCGCTGCTGTGGAGGTCGTTCGGAAGCACCTGGTCATGCCCAATAGCGCCCTGCGCTGAATTTGGTTAATACCATTTCTCATCCTGACCGTATCTGACCACCAGGCGGGACACGCATATGTTAATATGCGCTCCACCTCTCGCTTATAGAGCACCTTTTTGGCTGTCCCAGGCAGCCGCATTCCGTTGATCTTATTTAGAATGCTGGTGCATCTGTCCTTCAAGAAGCGAAGATGCGGTAGCCCTGACAATCTGGTGTCAAGGATGACCCCTAAGTACCGCATCTCTCTCACCGCTTTAATAGTATGCCCATTGAAGCGACACTTTGGTGGAGTGACCAGTTCCCCCTTCTTTGCTATTAGCATTAGTGTCGTCTTTTCGGGAGCGAAGCAGAGCTTGCACTCCTTGCTCCAACTATTTAGCTGTGAGAGAGCGGTGTGTACCTCGTCATTGGTAGTAGGGTTTAGAGAAGCTGTTATCGGGAGATCATCATTTCCGGTAGCAAGGGTTAGGACGTCATTCTCCCCGGATGCCGCCATTTGCAATAGCGAGGAAAAGCTTAGCCCTTAGCCAGCTTGGCTAAGGCAGAAAAATAAGGTAAACTAATCAAAATAAGCACTTACCAGCTCGGCAGGCATATAAAAAGAAACACGGAACCTTCACACACAACACACACACGAAATAGAACACTGACAACGAAGAAAAATAACACACCAACGAAAACTTGAGGAGCACAGATAAACACGACTAACCCACCGTGAGCAACTTAATGGGCTATATAAGCAGTCGCCCGTCCCTAATTTAGGGTCACTGGTTCCAGGGAAGGGAGAGAGCCAGTGCCGTAAGACAAACACAACATCCATGCCTCACAGGGGTTCGAACCCGGACCCCTTACGGACGAATGATCAGAGGCCAGCGCCTTAGACCACTGCGCCACCGGGGCGGCAGAGAGCAACAATGAATATACATTATGACGCAACTCTCGTAAAAGAAGTTTCAACCAGCTTTTCGCGAGAAAACTCCAGAAAAATTTCAAAACACGTCATGGCACTAAAATAATCTAATAAATAACTCAATACAGAGTCGAGAGAGAGAGAGAGATTGCGTTTTTCCACGGTAACAAAACGAGAATGAACACAATGGAAGTGTGTGCTGGCTAGCTGCCAGCAGAGTGCTTAACTGCACATGAGCCCTAGCAGCTGGAAATTGTGTTCATGGGAAGCAGAATTTTAAAGGTTGTGCCAGAAAAAGACCACATGGGAGATGGGTGGATGAAATTCGTAAATATGCGGGAGTGACATGGAGGAGACTGGCACAAGACAGACCGTTGTGGAGGAAACTTGGGGAGACCTTCGTCCAGCAGTGGATTGATAATGGTTGACAATGATGATGATGATGATGTGTAAATGAGCTGCGTATGGAAAAACCTGAATGTTTAACTGCAAGGAAGCGCAAGATGTTTTCACTGCCGTAAGGATGATTTTCAGAACATATAACATATCAATTCAATATACATTCAATATACACTGAAGAGCAATTGAATTACAGATACCTGTCTAGTAACGTGTAGCACCACCTTTCGCCTTGATGACGGCTGCGATTCGTCTCGGCATGGACTCGACAAGACACCGGAAGATTTGGGAAGCCATACGGATCCACGACCCCTGAAGAAGCTCCCACAGTTCACGAAGATTTGATGGAGGGGGGTCAGAGCCTCGAACATCTCTCTCGATGGCATCCCAGATGTGCACGATGGGATTGAGGTCAGGTGACCTAGCTGGCCGAGAGTTCTGTTTGCAACTGTCTCCACTTTTAAAAATCGTATTAGAAAAGTCCTTTCTGTACTGTATACACCGATGAGACATTCCATTATGACCACCCCCAGCCTATAGAAATGAGCGCGCCTGGAGACCGAACTGTGGCGCAAGTGAAGTTCGCAGAGCAGTATGCTGTATACACAACCCGAGGACCAGCTTTCCGTTAGTAGAGTGTTCAGAGTCAGAATGGGAAAAGCTGTAGATTTATCGGAATTTGATAAATGGTAAATTGTGGTGGCGTGGCGCCTCGGGACTACGATCTCGGAAACGGCGTGGCTTGTGGGTTGTTGACGTGCCGCTGTAGTGAGTATGTATCAAAAGTGTTGTACAGATGGGCAAACGACGAACTGTTGTTCAGCCGTGTGTTGTCCGCAGCTCATTGACGCCAGAGGGGAGCGGACTCTGTCGTGCATTTTTCACCGCGACCGTAGGGCCACAGTGCAACAAATCACCCGCGGCTACAAGAGTGGTGATCAGGGCAATGTGTAAAAGCACAAAGTTCATCGCAGCCTTCTGCGCATGGACCTGCGTAGCCGAAGACCCAGCCGGATCCCCATGCTCACTGCACGTCATCGCCAACAACGCATGAAATAGTCTCAAGATCATCGAGATTGGACCGTGGATGATTGGAAGAAAGTGGCATGATCTGACGAATCAAGATTCCTGGTGTATCAATACACACACAGTGAACGAATCGTTTGGTTTTCGTGATTGCTTCGTCGAGATCACGTGGTGAACCTAACGGCGAGATTATACACGGGCTTTTGACGTCACCTATACGAACTCGGACAGTGGTATTTCTTCAATTCTGAGACCGGTGAAATTTCTTTCACTTGCAAAGAAAGCATGGATTCCTTCTACGCTCTGAGGCAGGTAATTGCTGGAATGTGCTGGGGGTGGGGGAGAAAACAAAAACAAACTGCTGGACACTGCCGCAGTCTGACACGGCCTCTGGCATCCCATGGCTGACTATTTACGGTGCTCTCAAATCCTTCACCATCTGTTAGATGAGAAGTACACAGATTGGGCTCGCTCACCTCCTCATAACTCAGGTATTGAAATTTGGCCACTGGGATACGACGAGCCTCTATTTTTCGTGATTTCAATGGCTTCTGTTTCACCCATTTCCTCTCAGCTCTGTTTCTATTTCCAGCGAAAAATATCTCACAGATACTAGCAGCCTGCACGTATTGCTATTTCACTCTTGATTTTTCCTGATCACTCTTAGGCTGGGTGACATCTACGGATTTTCGCCCGTATTTCTCCTAGAGGCGATTGGAGCAGACTAACGACTCTCTGATCCAGCTGGGTATATCCTGTTACTAGGTGCCTTTCTGCCTAGGTCCAGACTCGTAAACATGTCTGCTCAAAAAGGTTTCTGAATGCCATCTGGTCTTTTTCATGATGTCTCTCTACATGTAAATTATGTATTTTTGGCTGACCGCTTAACAGGTGCGCTGCCTTATCTGCGCTGAGCAGCTTCGCACCGAAAAAACGTTCTCTCAAGCAACGAACAAGCGCAGTACCAACGGTGGAAATTCGGTTGGGTCCTAGCAACCGAAATTGCTTTGTTCTTGCCACTTTTGCTGAAGTTGCGGCTGGGCTGCCCGAATGGAGAATGAGGCTTCCACAGCATCTGACTTTCCCTTGGTTCCTTTCTCGGCTCACTATAACACTAAAACCTTCTGCTAATTTTACACAAATGCTCCTCTTTACAACACGACTGCATTTTTATCGACGCCGAAGTGTGGAAGTATTAACAGGGAATAACAAACAGATGCCTTCTCAATTACTCCAATGCGACTATTTCTAGAATAATTCTGAAAACCTTAATATACTGACTATTTGAATTTTAACTATTAAATCCGTAATACTCAGCATGGAGGTTCCTCTTAAAAAAACTATGCAACAGGCGCTCCATTTATATGAGAAGCGCAGAGGGTGAATATTTTTTACACACAATGGAGTAAAACTCAGAAAATAGTCACCATGTAAAAGTAGTAAACGTCACAGTAAGAATCACCAGTAAAAGTCACCATGGATTAAAAGTCAGTAAATACTAATGGGGTGCGAATTACAAGCATTTTTTTATTTTTAAATACGACAGTATAATACGCACAAAAAACGAAAAAGTAACCATTTAGGAAAATTTTGTATTTCAGGACTGAAACAAAGGAGCGCTTAAAAGCGTTTTCGCTTTATTTATTTATACAAAAGTTCCAATCCCAAATACACAGAAAATGATTAATAAACAGCAATCCATGACATAACGCTGAAGTGGATTTCTCTACAGAATTTAAAATAGCAAGAAACTTCATCTCTAAGGGGCCGCTCCAGTGGCGCAGTGGTCTGAGCGATGGTTTCTAATCGTTCGCCTAGGGAGGGATCTGGGTTCGAATCCCGGTTAATACATGGATGTATGTGTTTGTCTTTCGGCACTGGCTCTCAATATGTTACTTGATCAGTACTGGCTCTTTTTGTGTAACTTGATCGTCTGGCATACTGTATACAATGTTCTGTGAGTACATTGTTGATGTAAAATGAATATACTGTCTATGTCTGCCTGACAATACTGTACAACTATGTATGTTGATCCTGTTACTGTATCTGTACTACCAGATCAGATAAATAATTTCTTCAAACCTTCAATCGAAAAAAAAAATAATTCTGGGGTGCTGCTCTCTCACTGCAAATCTTAACACGCCTTTTTTTTTTTTTTTTGGATTGGAGGTTTCACGACCACCGTGAGCATCTCAGTGGGCTATAAACAGTCGCCCGTCCCTAATTTAGGGCTACTGGTTCCAGGTGAAGGAGAGAGCCAGTGCCGTAAGACAAACACAACATTAATGCCTCACCGGGATTCGAACCCTAACCTTTTTCGACGAATGACCAAAAGCCACTGCGCCACCGGGGCGGCTAACATATCTTAAAGGCCAGTTTAAAACCATGGGAATGTCAAGAATTCAACCTGCAGCGCCATCTGTACTTCTCTTTAAAGAGCTCCGTGTTTGGGACACCGCACAACCGAGCATCAGTCTCTTAACGCAAACGAGACACGATGTTTACGCACCAAACCTTCTCTTCTTCATGAAAATGTCGTATACGGGATTTAATTTTAGGCACCAAAGGAAAACCTTACGAAAAAAAGCTTAAGGGGATTTCAAATAAAGAAAAATCCAAAAATGTAATATCAGTTCCATTGCGATTCCGTGAATGTGCACCGCACGCCTAGCATACCCTGAATGTACACTGCTGGCCACCCAAAATGCAACACCAAGAAGGACACGAGATAGCAAAGCCAGATTTACAGGATACATAACAACAAATACAAAGATGAAACGACTGAGCTTACAGGCCCGTGCGACTTGCGGAACACGCATACATCAATAGTTCGTGTGGCCCCCATGGCTGGAAATAACGGTCGCTACACGCCGCGGCATCAAACGAAAGAGGCTTTGGATGTGGGCTTGGGGTATGTCGGTCCAGACTGCTTCCACACGTTGCCACAGTTCATCAGGCATAGCCGCGGGTGTTGCTTGCTGGGCCACTCTGTTGCCGATCAGCGACGAGACGTGTTTGATGGGCGACATATCGGGAGAACAGGCGGGCCATGGCAGCAGTGACACCTGGTGGGCCGTGAAGAATTGTTGCACGATGCGTGCCACGTGCGGGCGCGCATTTTCCTGTTGAAACGTGGCCGCTGGCAGCTCCTGCAGGTAAAGGAGGACTACAGGCTCCAAAACGTCGGAGATGTTGCGGTGGCTGTTGAGTGTACCGGTGATGCGTACCAGAGGGTTGCGGGTGTCATATCCAATTGCGCCCCAAACCATAACGCCAGGCGACGGACCGGTATGGCGATGCATAATGCAGGCGTCGTACAGTCTCTCGCCGCGGTGCCACCACACGTGGATCCGACCATCGTGGTGTTGCAGGCAGAAGCGGGATTCGTTGGAAAAGACAATGTCGTGCCATTCCGTAGTCCAGGTGCGGCGTTCAACGGCCCACTGCCGCCGCACTCGCCGGTGGTGTAACGTCAATGGTAATCGGAGCAATGGGCGCCATACGACAAGTCCCCGCTCCTGCAGACGACGTCAAACGTTACGTGCTGACAGAGGTTGTTGCGCAACACACCTTAATTCCTGCGTTAATGTTCGTGATGTGGCGGTGGGAGCCGTCAATTCCCGCCGCACAACACGCCGGTCCCATCGTTCGGTGGTGTACCGAGGCTGCGACAATCGCTCGCGTCGGTCCGTCCGTCCCTCCTGCACCCACCAAATCCGTACTCGCCTCACTGTGGCTGGATGTCGTCCCACACGGGCGCCGATGTCTCGGTACGATAAACCGCTGTCGTGATAAGCCAATATTCGTCCTCTGTCGAACTCAGAAACGTGCTGGAATGACTGCCGTATTCTGCTACGAGACATCAGGAAAATTCCCACTCACAGGTCGGGCAGCACAACACACTTCCACTACTTACACCCCGCCTTCTGTGCACCATTCTTATAGTGCTTCTCGGTGGCGTGCCGGGCTCACATGATTTGCATATGCCCTGCAATACTAATCGTTTGCATGTCCTCTCGCGGGCGACGCATGCTGCGAATTTCAGGCCAATTGGATGCTTCCTTCTTGGTGTTGCATTTTGGGTGGCCAGCAGTGTATATGCTCCTGGTAATCGTGATAATCTAACCAAGAGAATAGGAAAACAAACTTGCACGTTATGTAAATTCAAAATAATTCTATACTGGTGCCATCGAAGCAGAAGCGTAAATAGGCATTTCTACGCCAGAGGCAAACCATAAAATATTGCTCCGCCATCTTTCCATCTTATTTATATATGTCATCATCATCATCATTGTCAACCATTATCAATCCACTGCTGGACGAAGGTCTCCCCAAGTTTCCTCCACAACGGTCTGTCTTGTGCCAGTCTCCTCCATGTCACCCCTGCATACTTTCGAATTTCATCCACCCATCTCCCATGTGATCTTCTTCTGGGTCTTTTCCTGTCCCTTGGAATCCAATCTAAAATTTCGGCTGTCCATCGATGATCTGTCCTTCTGGCAGTATGTCCAGCCCATTGCCATTTCAGGGATTTAACTCTGATCATGATGTCTTCCACTCTTGTCATTTTTCGGATCCACGAGTTCCTCTTCTTATCTCTCCTGGTTACACCAAGTATGCACCTCTCCATGCTGCTTTGAGTTGTCTGCAGCCTTTGTATGTCTCTTTTAGTTAAGGTCCACGTCTCTGCACCATACGTAAGCACTGGAAGGATGCATTGATCAAACACTTTTCTTTTAAGACACAATGGCATATTGCTCTTGAAAATTATGCTGTTTCTTCCAAAAGCTCTCCAGGCAAGTTTTGTACGCCGATTAATTTCTTCATCAATGTGACCCTCACTTGATATCTGCTGTCCAAGATAAACGTACGTGTCTGTTATCTCCAGCTTTTCTCCATCAATCGATAAATCTTCATTTCTTGTAAAAGCATTGAACATCACTTTTGTCTTCTGAAAGTTCATTTTTAATCCCACTTCTTTACTCTTGTCAGCAAGTTCCTGGATCATACTCTGCAGCTCTGATGGGCTAGTTGCAAAAATGACTACGTCATCAGCAAAACGAAGGTGGGTTAGATAATCTCCATTAATCTTTATCCCCTTGTTTTCCCAGCTCAGTGACTGAAAAACACCCTCCAATGTGGCATTAAAGAGCTTCGGAGATATGGTGTCACCTTGTCTCACTCCTTTCCAATTTTTATGTGTGTTGTATTTTCAAACAGCCTAATCTTTGCACTTGCATTTTCATAGATGTTATTAATAATATTAATGTATGCATCTTCAATACCGCAGGTTTTCAGAGCCATTGTAACTGCTGATGGTTTCACCGAATCAAAGGCTTTTTCATAATCGATAAAAGCCATGCACAATGGAAGTTCATATTCCCTCGCTCTTTCAATTAGTTCTCTCAGCACATGGATATGATCTATTGTGCTGTAGCCACTCCTGAATCCAGCTTGCTCTCTCGGTTGAGCCATGTCCAGTGTTACCTTCAAGCGGTGTGAAAGAACTTTAGTGAAGATTTTATAAACTACTGATAGGAGGCTGATAGGTCTGTAGTTTCCGAGATCCTCAATGTCACCTTTCTTATGTAGCAGGATCATTGTAGCAGTGTTCCAATCCTCAGGAATCTTTCCTTCATTAAGGCATCGAGTGAAAATTTGGGCGAGTACTGTTTCGATTTCTCCACTTGCTTCTTGTATGATGTCTACAGTAATTCCATCTTCTCCTGGAGCTTTTCCCCGCTTCATGTTCTTGATTGCATGTGCAACTTCTGCTGGAAGGATTGGAGGAACTCTGGTACTGGTATCTTTCATGATGTCTGGAGTGCATGTATCATCCCTTTCATATAATTTGGAGTAGAAATCTTTCACTCTTGTCAAAATTTCGCCTCTATTTCTTGTTACAGAACCATCTTCTTTTCTCAGTGCCATAATCTGTTTTCTTCCCTTACTGAGATGTCCCTTTGCTATCTTTCGGCTTTGGTTGTTTTCAATTGCTTTCCTCACTAGTTCACAGTTGAAATTTCTTACGTCTTCAGTGATACTTTTTCGTACTGTCTTGCATAGCTCTATATATTCCACTTTGGAAGTCACATCTTCTTTAGTTGTCCTCATCTCTCTTCTTTTTTGCATCAACATTTTCGTTTTTCCTGATAATTTATTTACATGCAACTTGTTCTTAGACCCAGCTAATTTTGTTGCTGTTTCCATAAGAGCTTTGGTTACTTTTCTGTTAACTTCAGAGATGTCCACTTCTTCCGATGTTAGGCCTTCTAAAGCAGAGAACCTGTTCTTCAGTTCCAACTTGAAGGTATTATGGTGTTTTTTAAGGTTGGTTATGTCAATATATTTTGTTTGTCTTATGAGCTTGCCACGTTCAAGTTTAGTGTTGAGGTGCATCTTACATCTCACCAATCTATGGTCACTACCTGTGTTGAACTTGTTTAGCACACTGCAGTCTTCTATGACGAATTTTTTGTTACACATAATACAATCAATTTCACTTGTCGTCCCCTTTGGATGTCTCCATGTCCATTTCCTGTGTGGCTTTTTCTTGAAGAAGGAGTTCAAGATGAAAAACCCTTCTGCCTCTGCAAACTCAACGAGAGTATTTCCACGCTGGTTTCTGTTGCCGTGACCGAATTTACCTACTGAAGTTTCATTCTGTTGCCGTTGCCCTATTTTTTGCATTGAAATCTCCCATAATTATTTTCAAGTGCTGCTTACCTTTATTATTTAGATGACAAATTTCCTCATAAAATTCTTCAATTTCTTCTTCAGGATGGCTTGTGGTGGGTGCATAAGTTTGAATAATCTGAGCCTGGTATCTTTTCGAGAGTTGGATAACAAGCCGTGCAGCTCTGTCAGAGGAACTTTCAACTTCTACAACTTTATCCTTCAGTTTCTTGTTTATTATAAATCCAACACCACTAGTTCTGCCAGTATCTGTCCCACGATAGTAGAAGAGATGTCCACTTTTCAGTTCGATGAGATCTTCTCCTTTTCTCCTTACCTCACTTAGAACCACGATGTCCTACTTGATCCTTTGTAGTTCCTCTTCCAATTCAAGAAGTCTTGAATCAGAAGATAGGGAGCGTCCATTGTACGTTGCCAAGGTCAGCATCAGATGGCAGCCTAGTCCGGTCCTCCGGGGATTCTTAGCACCCTCTGCCTTCATGTCGCACTGGCCGCTGCCTTGGCCAGGTACATTCCAGCTGCCGGAGACTGAGGGCCAAGATTTAAGTTGTGGAGTCATTTTGGAGGGGTTTGGCCATAACTCACCACGCTGGCCAAGCGGGTTGGTGAGTGTGGGATAGAATTTCCTCTAATCCCGATGGTATAGTTATACCGCTATTGGCGGTCGTCAGAGCCCCTTTAGTGGGAACAGGATGCACCACGAGAAGGCGGGGTTGACATTTGTCAAGGAGAGGCTGTGATGTTACGCATCACCTGACCTTACATCCCTTATATATGTATATATTACTAACTTAATATGTAGTTTCTTATATACACTGAAGTGCCAGAAAAACTGGTACAGACGAGCTTATGGAAAATACATAGCAACGTCACCTATACGCGTACTCGGTTGCGTCCGCCAGTGCGTATATAAAGCGATAGACATCCTTGCCAGCTGTCAGAGCTGTTTTCGGCATGAGAATGACAAGTAATAACGATTTAAGTGATTTTCGACGCAGTGTTATAGTTGCCGCTCGTGACATGGGCCATAGTATTTCGGAGGTAGAAACGAAGTTCGGATTTTCACGGACGACCATTGCAAGGGTGTACCGTGACTACAAGGATTCCGGCAAAACCTCCAACCTACGATACCAGTGTGGCCGTAAAAAGACATTGGGTGAACGTGACCATCGGCGGCTGTCAAGAATCGTTTCACGCGATAGGTGTGCATCACTCTAGCAGGTATAATCGGAATTCAATGCTGGAGCCTCAACAAGCGTCAGCGTTCGGACTGTTCATCTGCGTTTGGGATGTTGTCATTCGCAACCAAGTCCCCAGATCTGAACGTGATAGAACACATTTGAGATGTCATGCAACGCGCTATCGAACACAGGAATCCGCGACCTCGGAATACACCCGAATTGTGGAATGCTCTGCAGTAAGTATGGTGTGCATTGCCTACAGCATATTTCCAGAAGCTAGTGGAATCCATGCCCCGTCGTATGTCTTCCGTCCTGCGCTCCCGGGGGGACCTACCAAGTATTAGACTGGAGTACCAGTTTTCCTGGCACTTCAGTGTATATATTATTAATTAAAATTGTTATATATACATCATCATCATCATCATCATTGTTAATCATTACCAATCCACTGCTGGATGAAGGTCTCCCCAAGTTTGTTTCACAACGGTCTGTCTTGTGCCAGTCTCCTCCATGTTACTCCTGCATACTTTCGAATTTCATCCACCATTCTTCCATGTGATCTTCTTTTGGGTCTTTTTCTGTTTCTTGGAATACAGTCTAAAATTTCGGTAGTCCATCGATGTTCTGTCCTTCTGGCAATATGTCCAGCCCATTGCCGTTTCAGGGATTTTACTCTGATCACGATGTCTTCCACTCTTGTCATTTTTCTGATCCACGAGTTCCTCTTTCTTGTCTCTCCTGGTTACACCAAGCATGCATCTCTCCATGTTTCTTTAGGTTGTCTACAGTCTTTGTATGTCTCTTTTAGTTAAGGTCCACGTCTCTGTACCATACGTAAGTAATGAAGGATGTATTGATCAAACACTTTTCTTTTAAGACATAATAGCATATTGCTCTTGAATATTATAGTGTTTCTTCCAAAAGCTCTCCAGGCAAGTTTTATGCGCCGATTAATTTCTCCATCAATTTGAACCTTACTTGATATCTAGTGTCCAAAGTAAATGTAGGTATCGGCTATCTCCAGCTTTTCCCCTTCAACCGATAAATCTTCATTTCTTGTAAAAGCATTGTACACCATTTTTGTCTTCTGAAAGTTAATTTTTAATCCCACTTCTTTACTCTTGTCAGCAAGTTCCTGGATCATACTCTGCAGCTCTGACGGGGTAGTTGCAAAAATGACTACGTCATCAGCAAAACGAAGGTGAGTTAAATAGTCTCCATTAATCTTGATCCCTTTGTTCTTCCAGTTCAGTGATTGAAAGATATTTTCCAATGTGGCATTAGAGAGTTTGGGAGATATGGTGTCACCTTGTCTCATTACGTTTCCAGTTTTTATGGGTGTTGTATTCTCAAATAGCCGAATCTTTGCACTTGCATTTTCATATATGTTATTAATAATATTAATGTATGCATCTTGAATACCATAGGATTTCAAAGCCATTGTAACTGCTGATGGTTTGCCAGAATCAAAGGCCTTTTCATAATAGATAAAAACCATGCTTAATGGGAGTTCATATTCCCTCGCTATATCAGTTAGTTCCCTCAATACATGGATATGATCTATAGTGCTGTAGCCACATTACTAATTTAATAGTTAGTGGCTCGCAGTCATAGTAATGGTCAATAGCATCGGAGAACCTTTAACAATATGAACAACATCCTTATCTGTTAACGTAGTATAATATAAGTTCATCCATCTGAAGAGAAACCGCTGTCCCCATTTTTTTCGACGAAGGCCGAGGTTATTCTTTAGTTGTACGGACTACACAAAACCGCTGCTTCATTTCTGAATGTGATCAATTAACATCCGCTTAACATTTTGAGGAAGAAATGCAGATTTTAAGCTGCCGTTGCTTATGAACTGGCGAAACATATAAACAAATTATGTAAATTGACAAATCGCAAAGTATAGCCCTAAAATAAACTGCACCAAAACTGGTGCAAAAGTTTGAATTCCAATTTTAATAAGATTGCATGCACTGTTTGTTGCTCCCTCTCTAGAGCTGCGCGCGGGTCAGCCGCCCGCCCTAGTTACGCCTCTGCATCGAAGAAACTCTTTTCTTGCTCCCTGTGAGAAAACTTCTGCCCTGTTTGATTTTTTCTGGGGCAAACATCAGCTGGAACTTCCTTAAGTTACAACTCCTGATTCTGTGATACGCATTGAGAATTTTCCTTTTCTGAATTTATAAATTATACTAAAAACGTTTCGACGAGCTTCATTTGATGAAGTAATTAGTATACGTAACTTTTTATCCAGCTGTTTTTATTTTCATTTGTGTGCTTATTTTCATTTGTGTAAATTATTACGACCTTAATGTGAAAAATTGCAGGATTTCGTGAATTCATGCTATAAAATTGGAGAAGCTTGACTTAACAGAAGACTTACGCAGATGCCTGGCGTCTCTCAAATCAAAAGTTATTAGATTATTATCTGAGGGTAATTTCGTAATGTGTGTCAGCATTAGCATCGCGCAAACAAGAACTGAATATATCTCACGTTTTTAAAGAAGGTATACGAACAAAAACGACCGCATTTTCTTGGAGGAGCGAGAAAAGCTCTCGGGATTTTGCTCAATGTTTTAAGTTTGATAACTTGCTTGGAGTGCATGCAACCCGGACTTCACGAAATAAGTGCATTAGTGCTTTTGCTAAATCATAATGAAACTAACTGAGTTTTCTACGACGACCTTCATTATGTTCTTCAGAAATAATGTACAATAACATTGCGTTATGAATATATGATTCTGAAGCAAAGCACCAAAGATGTAAAACAGGAGGCAAAAATTACTATGGCTCTGTTATGGGTTTTCATTCTTATTCACTATACGTAGTCCCTTTTTCTATCAGTTTGAAATCTTTTGTTGCTGTAGGCTTAAAGCCTATTTAGTTGCGACTTATGCCCGAAAATACACTGACGGGAAAAAATCCCAACACCAAGAAGGGGTTGTGTTAGATAAACGACAGTTGGTAGGCGGTGAGAGTCCATCTGTAAGATGACGTATATGTAAATTTCGCGCTCGGCGCATACGTGTGGCGCTAGTAGCGCCCCTCGGAACATGCAAAGCAGGTTTGCTGTAAATACGCGCTGTAACGTTCGTGAGCGTTAGTTATCGTAGAGTTTCGACGTAGGGTTTTGATGTTAGTCAAGAATGCCTTTAAGAAGACGAAGAAGCCATTATCAACAGCTCACGGAGTTTGAACGAAGAAGTGTAATAGGGCTACGAGAAGGTGGATTTTCTTTCCGCAATATTGCAGAATGACTTGGCAGGAATGTAGTCACTGTGCATGATTGTTGGCAGCGGTGTTCAAGCGAAGGTACTGCCTCAAGAAGACCGGGTTCCGGCCGGCCACGTAGCACTACTGAGAGGGAAGACCGCCGTGTACGGCGTATGGCCGTGGCGCATCGTACTGCGTCTGCGGCAGCAATTCGAGCTGCAGTTGCCACCACAGTGACACAACGAACTGTTACAAATCGGTTACTTGAAGGACAGCTCCGAGCCAGACGCCCTGTAACGTGCATTCCACTTACTCCAAACCACTGCCGTTTGCGACGTCAGTGGTGTCAAGCTAGAGCTCATTGGAGGACGGAGTGCAGATCTGTTGTGTTTTCTGATGAAAGCCGGTTCTGCCTGGGTGCCAGTGATGGCCGTGTGTTGGTTAGAAGGAGGTTAGGTGAGCGCCTGCAACCAACCTGTCTGCGGCCGAGACACACTGGACCTACACCTGGAGTTATGGTCTGGGGAGCAATTTCCTATGACAGCAGGAGCACTCTCGTGGTTATCCCACGCACCCTGACGGCACAGTTGTACGTCGGTCTGGTGATTCAACCTGTTGTACTGCCATTCATGAACAGCATTCCAGGGGGTGTTTTCTAACAGGATAACGCTCGCCCGCATACCGCTGTTGTAACCCAACATGCTCTACAGAGTGTCGACATGTTGCCGTGGCCTGCTAGATCACCAGATCTTTCACCAATTGAGCACGTATGGGACATCATTGGACGACAACTCCATCGTCACCCCCAACCAGCATTAACCGTCCCTGTATTGACCGACGAAGTGCAACAGGCATGGAACTCCATCCCACAAACTGACATCTAGCACCTGTACGACACAATGCATGAACGTTTGCGTGCTTGCAATCAACATTCTTGCGGTTACACCGGTTATTAATGTACCAGCATTGCACATTTAAAATGGCTCTTCTCGCGCTTTCAATAAGCTGTGATCTTGAAACCTTAATCGATTAAATATGTTACCTATACAAATGTATTGCCGCCATTTCATTCCTCTACAACTATTTTTTCGTAGTGTTGGGATTTTTTTCCGTCAGTGTATGATAAAGTAGTCGCTTGCTTTCGGGAGAGTTCTCACTTCATATCCTGCTAAAAAAGAATTTGTTTTGTAGAGAAAATGGCGCAGATGTATTTGTAAGCCTCGGAATTTTGGAAAGAAGAAGTTATACCCCTTACAAAGCAGAATTCGTTAATAACCTTAAGCATCTATAAGAAACTAGCTTATAGGCCGTGCTAAGCATGGATGAAGAAACTGTAACTGAAAATTTTAAAACACGAATCGTCAGCTTTATCTTTTCCCATCTTGTATTATAAAGAAAAAATACCATGGAACCAATAATTTTCTAAATTTCCATCACAGCGAATCAAAACTAAGCCTGGAGTTACTTTCTTACAATTTTACTTGTTCTTGTTTTACGCTTTCCAACCATAGGTTGAAAATGCGTACATGCACCAGCTTTGTCTGTCTGTCTGTCCGCACGATAACTCGCGTAAAAATGGTTCAATTTCGATGACATTTTAGTATGTGGTAGGGAACAACCTGTGGACAAAGCCTATTGAAAATGGACGAAATGGGGTCAAAGGTTAGGACATATGAAGTTATGACGCATAAGGGCCATTCCATTGCCGTCATGCGTCATAACTTACGTAAAAATGCTTCTATTGCGACAAAACTTTATCATGTTGTTCCGGAGATATACTGAACCGGTTCTGTTGAATATCATCGAAATGGAGTTAAAGGTCAAGTCACAGGAGCGAGATTTATTACACAGCCGTTATCCTCATAACTTGACTAACAAGTTAGTAAAATCATGCAATGCATAATGATACGCTTTCCAACATGCCAGAAATCATTACTCAAGTTATGAGTATAATGGCTGTGGAATAAATCTCGCTCCTGTGCCCTGACCTTTGACCCCATTTCGATGATATTCAACAGAACCGGTTCAGTATATCTCCGGAACAACATGATAAAGTTTTGTGGCAATCGAACATTTTTACGTAAGTTATGACGCATAAGGGCGATGGGATGGTTCCTACTCCTATGTCCTGACCTTTGACCCCATTTCGTCCATTTTCAATAGGGTTCCTCCCCACTTGTTCCCTACCATATACTAAAATTTCATCGAAATTGAACCATTTTTACGCGGGTTATCGTGCGGACAGGCAGACAGACGGACAAAGCTGGAGCATATACGCTTCTTTTTTTTTTTTTTTTTTTATTGGAGGTTTAACGACCTCCGTGAGCAACGCAATGGGCTATAAGCAGTCGCCCGTCCCTAATTTAGGGCCACTGGTTCCAGGGAAGGGAGAGAGCCAGTGCCGAAAGACAAACACAACATCCATGCCTCACCGGGATTCGAACCCGGGCCCCTTTGGGACGAATGATCAGAGGCCATCGCTTAGACCACTGCGCCACCGGAGCGGCATATACGCTTCTTCAACCTACGGTTGGAAAGCGTAAAAAATGCTTTTATTGCTACAAAACTTTAGTGTGCTGTGCCGGAGGTATACTGAGCCAATTCTGTTTGATATCATCAAAATAGGGTCAAGGGTCAGGGCACAGGAGCGTGATTTATTCCACAGCCATTATCCTCATAACTTGAGTAATGATTTCTGTTATGTTGGAAAGCGTATCGTATTCAATGCATTGATTTTACTAACTTGTTATGAAATAAAATAACGCTGATTCCTTTTCATGAAATAACTGTGCAATGGGAAAAAAGTGAAATAAAGCACGACATAGAAACTACGTAACAAAACAAACGTCGCAGACAGTTGTTGGAGCACGTGCGTGTTGCCTCAGATGAAGTCGGGTTTCTTACTAACTTTATTTTATTTTCCGGTATTTCGCCTTGATTTTATGTATCGTGCGATAGCGGTGAGCTTAGTTCCATTTCGGCCACCGGATGACGCTGCAAGTATTGAATGACGTCAGAGCGTTACGAACAGACGTAGCCTATTATTTAGGTTTCATATTTCTCCTTGATTTTATGTATCGTGCGATAGCGTTGAGCTTAGTTCCGATTTCGGCCACCGGACAAAAGCAGATGCCGCTGGAAGTACTGAATGACGTCAGAGCGTTAAGGACAGACGTAGCCTACTATATCGGTTTTATGTTAATAAACTTTATCGCATGAATACAGAAACAGTATTATTAGCTAATCAATTCGAAAGAAAACAGTGGCATCCTTAAACCCCAAAAGTTTGTTGCAGGGTTTTGTAGCGGGATGCCCGATTAGTGAGACTAAGCTAACCCGTTTTCCGTCTTCCACGGTACAAGTGTGATGTTCTTTCGCCCGCTGTAGCTTTTTAGACAGGCGAAGTGCTGGTGGTAATACACGTATCAGCACTTCTCCTGCAGTCTCTCAGCCCACGTTTGAACTCACTCAGGTCATCGTGTTTATCCATCATCACAGTTGCAGGTGCAATAAACAGAAGATAGGTATGTGACCTATTTATAGGCCTCAGGTGTTTCCGAGGGGACCATTATTGTGCAGGGGGAGGGCAGGTTTGTGAATGGGTATGGTGTGTGTTTAATAAATTGGGCTTTCAGTGTAATACATTCATGGCAAATTGATGCCATATACAAGGTGTGATTAAAAAAGTATCTTGACTGGATTTATTGAAACAAACAGTACAAGACATACAGATTTGAAATTTAATCGTCTTCGAAAAACCAAAATTTTTTTTGAAAACCACACATTTTTTTTTTGGTTGTAGATTTAACGACTACCGTAAGCAACTCCGTGGCCTATAAGCAGTCACCCGACCCTAATTTAGGGCCACTGGTTCCAGGGAAGGCAGAGTGCCAGTGCCGTAAGACAAACACAGCATCCATGCGTCATCGGGATTCGAACCCGGACGAATGGTCAGAAGCCATCGCTTAGACCGCTGCGCCACCGGTACGGCCCACATACAGTGCTGTTTCCACTGCTCGAAGCATTTTTGGAAGTATTCTGAAATAGCGAACAACTGCTTCGTCGCATTCTGTTGTATCCCCTCAAAATCTTGAAATCCTTTTCCTTTCAAGTGGTATTTAATTTGGGGGGGGGGGGAGAAGTCACTTCTAGCGAATAGAGTAGTTGTCGGACCTATGCAATGCTGTGCTTAGCAAGTAACTGCTGCACAAGTTGCGGTGCATGGGCTGGCGCGTTGTTATGGTGCAGTTGCCATTAGCTACCCTCATGCAATGCCATCTTTTGCGACGAACAGCGTTTCTCAAAGGCCGCAAAACTTGACAGTAGTACTTCGTGCTCATTGTCTGGCCTGATGGAGCGTATTCATCATGCACAATTCCTCATGATTGAAAAAAAAACACCAGAAAACAATCAGCATTGTCTTGACATTGCTGCAGCTTTGTCGTTCCTTTTTCTTGGGGTCTGGGAGAGTTTGGGGTCTTCCATTGTGAAGACTTGGCGTTAGTTTCAGGGTCATACCCATATACCCACAATTCATCACCAGTTATGCTAGTTTTGAAAAAGATTTCGTCGTTTTCGACACAGGTTTGTGAATGGGTATGGTGTGTGTTTAATAAATTGGGCTTTCAGTGTAATACATTCATGGTAAATTGATGCCATATACAAGGTATGATTAAAAACTAGTGTGATTAAAAACTGGTCCTTTTGCTGGTCACTAACAGCTGAAACTTGTCTTTACAAGTTTCTTCAAGTTTTTGACAAAATCTGATGTAAATTCGTTGACCAATTTTTTCCGACATGACAAATGGAACGAACAGCTTATACACGTAAAACCAAAACACTACTTAAAAAAAAAAAAAAAAAAGAAAAAAAACCATAAGCGCAGGGAAGATGTGACTCACGGCACATGCGTAGTAGGTTCCAAGGTCAATCTGTGCCCAATCGCTTCGTCTTGTGTCGTGCGATTCCGAACTTATGCAGCCAGTCTGCATACTTTTGTTTGATCACACCTCCTATTTGCGTATTTTGTGGAATACGTATAATCGATCTAAGATTGCCTCCAGCTTTCAGGCGATAAATAGTTGTTAATAATATGGCCAGAATGGAGCATTAAAATTTAAACACACACACACACACAAACGTTTTTAAAATAGGACCGTATCCGCGCAAAAACCCAGGCAATTGTTTTTCCAAACAAAACAGTGAAAAAACAGACAGTAAAATATCTTAACAAATGCATATATATATTTCGATATTTTATTGAATTTACAGTATGATCATCATGGCACGTGTGGTGAGAAAACATTTTTTTTAACACACGATAATTGAAAGTGACAATATGAACTAGGCTGTTTTCCCCCTAATCTTTCTTTGTACACCTTTTCTCTTTCTACTATATTGTCCTCATTATTTGTCCTCTAATATTCTTTGAAGAATTCCACGGTTTCCGTCCAGAAGAACATGGTCACCTATGATTAAGAAATATGCACACATGAAGCAAATACGTATACAGTCAAAATATTATATATATAGTAAAAGCATAATACCGTCAAAAGAAATTTTTAACTTTCCATCCAGATCTTTACAAATTTGGTTTTAAACTTCTGTTGCCGCCCTGGTGGCACAGTGGTTTAAGCACAGGCTTATCCCCAATCTTCCGAGATGGGTCAGGGTTCGAATCCCGGTGAAACCGACGTTTTGTCAGTCTTACAGCACTGACTCTTTCCTCACCTGGAACTAGTGGTCTTAAATTAGAGACGGCGACTGCATATAGCCCACCGAGCTGCTGACAGTGGTCGTTAAAACCCCAACCCAAAAAACTTTTGCTGTCCTCTAAAATATGTTATAGTATTTCAATGAATGTAAAGAGTCAAAAATTCCAAAACGCAAACTAAGTCATGCACTATATGTCTGTGTAAGTATGTTAAATAAGTCACAAAGTGAGTCAACTGAAGGAACAGCTTCTTTTTTTTTTTTTTTTTTTTTTTTTGATTGGAGGTTTAACGACCACCGTGAGCAACTCAATGGGCTATAAGCAGTCGCCCGTCCCTAATTTAGGGTCACTGGTTCCAGGGAAGGGAGAGAGCCAGTGCCGTAAGACAAACACAACGTCCATGCCTCACCGGGATTCGAACCCGGACCCCTCACGGACGAATGATCAGAGGCCAGCGCCTTAGACCACTGCGCCACCGGGGCGGCAGGAACAGCTTCAAAACTTTTGTGAGTTCGTTAGGAAAGTATGTAACGAACACACATTTATAATCCTGCGATGAAGTCTCACTAGAATGTATATGTATTATCACTAGGGCGCGGATTTCTATGACATGTCATATTTCATCCTAGAAAGTCATATTTTGGTCTTTTTAAAATGTTAGGTCATATTTTTGACTAATTTCGTAATAAACGGTATATTGGGCCATATTTTGGCCAATCGTTGGCTATGCGAATGTGCGAAATGACGTCATAAGGACTCCACGACTCGTAACCGAAGCATTTCGAACGTCTTGACTTTCCCGTGGGAAAGTTTTCCTGAATTTTTTTTTTTTTTTACTTAGTGTCTCGTTTGAATTATTATTGGCATCTTGCCAACCACTGAATCTAGCCTAGCGCTGTGGTGTCTTCACGGGTACTTGTAAATTCAGAGCTTAATTCTCTTTAATTTTTGGTTTACTATACTCAAGCTAAAAGTAAAACTCCGATCTCAACTTCAGTTTAATCTCAACATGTCCAAAAGCGGGTGTTCGATGAATGTGAAATTGCGGCGTTTTGTTCAAGAGTTTGGGGAGCGGATTTTCAGTAGCGATGGGGATATTTTCTTTTGTAAATTATGTGGTCATAGTATCGGCCCAAAAGGGTTTTGATGCTCAACAGCACTGTGCTACCGCGAAACATAGGTGTTTAGCAAGAATTTCCTTCGCTGAGAACAGGCAGCGTCTCCTTTTCGAGACATCTTCAACTGCAGGTTTATCAAACACACAGTCAGAATATGGCAAAGACCTCTGTAAAATAATTATTACTTCTCATATTCTCTTAAGGAAAGTAAGTAGTGGTAGCCTCAGAGATCTTTTGGAAAAACACCAGTCAACCGGTTCCAAATGAATCAACTCTTAGAAAGAAAAGCTATAACCCTCCCTGCTATGAAGATGTGTTAGGTTAGAAGATGTGCTGTTGCCAACAATAAGATATGGGTTTCAATAGATGAAACAAGTGATGTAGATTTTTTTTTTTTTTGAGGTTTAACGACTACCGTGAGCAACTCAATGGGCTATAAGCAGTCGCCCGTCCCTAATTTAGGGTCACTGGTTCCAGGAAAGGGAGAGAGCCAGTGCCGTAAGACAAACACAACATCCCTGCCTCACTGGGATTCGAACCCGGACCCCTTTCGGACGAATGATCAGAGGCCATCGCTTAGACCACTGCGCCAGGGGCGGCAGTGATGTAGATGGAAGATACATAGCTAATGTTATTATCGGCATTCTGAAATGTAACACTCCTGGTGAAGTTTCTACTAACGTGCGAAAATCGGCAAAAAGTAAACAATTCCAGTATTACTATGCTCTTCGATGATTCAATGAAATTATTCTGGCCAGATGGTGCACAAAGAGAAAACATCCTCTTGTTTGTAACAGATGCTGCTCCATACATGACTAAGGCAGCAAAAGGACTGAAACTACTTTATCCGAAAATGGTCTATATCACATGCCTTGCACATGGTTTACAGAGTGGCCGAAGAGATTCGAAGTAACTATCCTGATGTAGATAAGCTAATTTCAAATGGGAAAAAAATGTACATAGAAGCTCAGCTTCGCGTGCAGAAGTTCAACGGAATTGCTCCTAACTTGGCACTTCCTCCCCAACCTGTCCTAACGCGGTGGGGGATCTGGCTGGATTCAGCTTTGTATTGGTGCACAAATTATTATTCCTTAGACAGGACAGTTAAAGAATTTGACTGTTGTGATTCTTCTTCCATCAAAATTGTGCAAGATTACTTTTCTGATATATTGTAGTTAAAAACTACAATTTAATTTCCAAACTTGGCATATATGAAATGTAACTTCAGTGGAATATCTAGTGCAATCACTCGCCTTGAAACTGTAGGAATGAAACTTAGCGATAAACTAGAAATTGTGAAACAAACTGTGGGTGGTTTAAAGCAAGCAAAGGGTAGCTGAAAAAGTTTGTGACAAACTGCAAAGAGTACTGCAATCTAATCCGGGTTATTCAACACTTTGCAAAATAAGTGACATACTTTGTGTAAGCTAAGCAAACTTTGATAACTTCGAGCCAGAATTTCCTGGAGATAAGTTAACGTTATTCAAATTTGCCCCTGTAACCACTTGTGCTGTCGAGTAGAGTTTTCTAGGTACAAAAACATACTGACGAGCAATAGAAGGAGTTTTGAGTTTGATAACCTGAAGATGTACGTAATCATCCAGTGCAATTCTATGATCGACGAAAACCAATCCAGGGGTGGCCATCATTTTACTCTCAAAATGTTCATTTGATGCCTTCAAATTAACATTTTATTAATTAAACATTAGTACTAATTGTTTAATTAAATAGAAGTCATCAAGTTCTAAGTATGTAGCAGTGATGAAGAATAAACCTTTTAGTTAAAAACTACAATTTATATATGCATAAGCACTGAGTTTTAAAAATTGGGTGATAATTTCATAAAATTTATGGTCATATTTTTGGTTTAATTGGTCATATTTAAACGACTTCAAGGTTGTCAAAAATATCAAAATATCAAAAATGTCAAAAATATGCAGGCATATATATGCCTGCATATTTTTGACATTTTTAGGTCATAAAAATTCACGCCCTAGTTATCACATTATGCTTCAGCTTAACACAACCTTTTTTAAATGACTGTAAAATTTTCCGGAAAGCTATTGTAAGAAGGCTTCAACATAATTTATGCTTCCACGTATAAAAATACGTATATACGAGGTATTTTTTTTTATCTCGAAAAGGATTGTGAGAGAAAGCTTTTTTATGAGGAGCATTCTCAAATGTGAGTTATGAGCGTACATTATAAGTAACAAACTGTCATATTAATTCCTTCTTTGGAGCAACACTTCTTAAGGTATCCTAATGCATAAAATGTCTGTCAATAACCTAAAAGAAAGAGATTATTCGAAATGAAAATTTTTCAGCCGAGCGGTATTTAGAGATCTGAAATAGTTTAAAAAGGAGTGTTAGTTACAGGAATGGCTGAAGGTGAACTTGTTGGCTGGATTCAAAATTTCGAATCGCACTATAAGACGTAATACATAGGTCGATCCGAAAAAAAAAAGGTTATATTTGCTATAAAGTAAATGCGGGATGTCGTACGAGTGGCATAGATGACATGTACGTTCGATAGATGGCGCTAGGGCTCCAGGCACCTCTGTGAACTCCTGTGACCAGCGTGAGATGCGCAGAGACATTTCGAAATGGCGACGCAGTTGGAAACATCGAGCTTATGCGAGCTTATTAGGTGGAGATACCATTAGCTCTGCCGCCATAGGTCAGAGCTAATCTTTGGAGTGACGTCACATACAGGCAAAAACAAACTAAATGATACACTTGACAAAACAGTAAGCTTGTATAATTGATAAAGATTATTAAATCCATCATTTTCTCGATCTATATGCCTCGAAGCTTTTGTTCCATTGGTCTCATTAGTTTCAAAACAGTTTTTTATGCTTTCCAACCGTAGGTTGAAGAAGCGTATACGCTCCAGTTTTGTCCGTCTGTCTGTCTGTCCGTCCGCACGATAACTCGCGTAAAATAGTTCGATTTCGATGCAATTTTAGCATGTGGTAGGGGACCACTGCGGAAGAACCCTGTTGAAAATGGGGGACATGGGATCAAAGGTCAGAAGATAGGAGCGGGATCCATTCCATTGCCCTTATGCGTCATAACTTCTGTAAATATAGTTTGATTTCGATGAAAGTTTAGTATGTGGTAGGGGACCACTGGGGACGAACTCTATTGAAAATGGGCGGCATGGGGTCACAGATTAAGACATAGGAGTGGGATCCATTCCATTGCCCTTATGCGTCATAACTTGCGTAAAAATGTTTCGATTTCGATGACATTTTAGTATGTGGTAGGGGACAACCTGGGGACGAACCCTATTGAAAATGGGCAAAATGGGGTCAAAGATCAGGACATAGGAACGGGACCCATTCCATTGCCCTTATGCGTCATAACTTACGTAAAAATACTTCGATTACGACAGAACTTTATCATGTTGTTCCGGAGGTATACTGAACCGGCTATGTTGAATATAATCGAAATGGGGTCAAAGATCAGGATACAGGAGCGAGATTTATTCCATAGCCATTATCTTCATAACTTGGTTAAAAATGTTTCTATTGCGACTGAACTTTAGTATGTTGTTCCGGAGGTATACGGAACCAATTCTATTTAACATTATCGAAATGGGGTCATAGGTCTGGGCACAGGAGCGAGATTTATCCTACAGCTATAATCCTCATAACTTTAATAATAACTTGAGTAATGATTTCTGGTATGTTGGAAAGTGTATCATAATCAATGCATTGCATGATTTTACTAACTTGTTTGCCTGGATGTGACGTCACCCGCAGCACGGGCGGTGACTTATGGCGGCCTGTGCTGCGTGGATAGGAGTGGTGGCTCCACCTAACATAAACTTGATGGTTGGAAACGTGCTCTCAGGTAGAAGTGAGGGCAGTGATAAGGTTGTTTTGGCCAAGAATGTGCCCGCAGCCTAAATTCATCGGCAGCTCGTCGAAGTTTATGGTGACTACGTGATGTCTCGACAACACGTGGCGAAATGGTGTCGTTTGTTTCACTCCAGCAGGGATGATGTGAAGAACCGACATCGTACAAACAGTGGATGTCGAAGTTCGTCGACAACGGAGATCAGCACTGCACGTGTGGGCGAAATGATTCAAGACGATCGAAAGGTAACTTTGTGCCATAGTGTGTCCGAGCTGGGATTGAGCAATGGCGATGTTCAACATCTTTTGGTGGATGTTTTGCAGTACTCTAAGATTTGTGCCAGATGGATTCCACGTTCATTATTCGTCGATCACAAAGCAGCACGAATGACGGCGTGTTCGCTGACGTTCCTGCGGCGTTACGTTAAAGACGGACAGAGCTTTCTTGAGTGTATGGTGACGGGGAACGAGACGTGGCTCCATTACTTCGCTTCCACCAGCAAGAGAGCTTCCATTAAATGGAAACACGCTGCTTCACCGCCCGGAGGAAGTTTAAAGTCACACCACACTGTCTACTGGAAAAATAATGGCATCCGTTTTCTGGAATTCCTCGGGTGTGCTTTTGGTGGACTTCTTAGAGCATGGACGCACCATCAATAATGCCATGAATATGTGCCATCAAAATTGTCCTACGCACCATATACGTGTGCCATCAAAATTGTCCCACGCACCATATACGTGTGCCATCAAAATTGTCCCACGCACCATCTACGTCTGCCATCAAAATTGTGCCACGCTGAAAAAATATTGCACGAGAGCATCCGAAGGAAATGACCAAGTCTGTTGAGCGATTTTGTCATTCTCCTTCACGATAACACGAGACTACACACCGCCAACACCACGCGGCACTTGCTCCACAAATTCCGGTGGGAAGTCACTAGAGCCAGCACCCGGTCTACAGCCCGGACTTGGTTCCAAGTGACTTTCACCTCTTTCCTGCCCTGAAACAGCACCTGTCAGGTACTCGCCTCACGTGTGACGATGACGTCAAAAGCAACAGTAACAAACTGGATACATCAGCAGGCACATGAATGTTTTCGGTCCGGGATGGACAAGCAGATCGTGTGGTAAGACAAATGTCTGAATCGTCACAGTGATTTCGTCGAGAAATAGTGTTACGTATCCTTTGTCACATCGCACAAACACTTCTTGGTTGCTGAGTTTTCCTTTCTCCTCTTCCAGCGTGTAACCTTTTTTTCTGATCGACCCTCGTAGTAATGTTGTCACTACATTGCTATTATGTCCTATAGCAACTGCCTAGCCGTGGAGATTTTATCACTAACCCCATCTCTACCCGGTCATCATTACCTGTTCCCTGCTCCTATCTTAGGAAAGTTTAGGTAAGGTTGTGTTAGAAGATCAGAGAAGTTCAGCGTCAGTTCTGAAATTTTTGAGAAATGTATGCTACCTTCTATAAGCCACACAACTTACTGAGCGCACACGCTCAAAAAATAACTATGTAAAACGAGCATAACAACTATGCATACACTTAGAAAAAGAACAATAGAGGTTCAAAGGTACATATTAACCGTGCCCAGAACCGACCTGCCCCTCGCTGCCTACTTCTGTTAGTTCTGCATTTTTTTACACACTCAGATAAAATCCCTAACTCTAATAAACTAGTTGATTTTAATGCTCACTCTCTAGAAGTTACTCAGCACTTCAGCGTGGCCTTTCCTCTCCAACTGTACGACTCTAAACAAAGCTAATGGGACCGGCCGCTAAAAGCTTTGAGTTCACTTGAGAAACCTCACATTTCTCCATGGCCATTGCGTGATATTTTCCATGGTTTGCAGCCAGGCAACGGAAGGAATGTTCCCAATAATAGTAATGTACAGAAAACTTATCGAAAGTGAAATCCACTGCTGGAAATACTTGCGAACCAGTCACGTGATTGGTGAAGGAGATAACAGAGCAAAACGTCTCGGTGTAGCTAAGTTTGGTCGTCCTCACCTGGGCGCGTGGACCACTGTAACAGAGTGATCTAGGTGGTGAAAGCACGTGTAAGGAGTGAGAATGCCTGGAAGATGTCACTGGGAATCCTACCATCATACGGAATCCTTTATTAGAGGCTTCATCACAGGGCCACGCACGCCTGGTTAGTGCCAGAGTCTCATCGTATCGGAAACCCATCGGAATGCAACAATGTCAGCCGAATGTGGCGACAGTGGTTGAAGGTAATGTGCGTCGCCGTAGTGAAACTGGTGCATGTAGGCAGATGTCGATCTCCGCATTCGACGGCAAGCCATAGCAGCCCTATAAGTCTCAGCACATGACATTGGACGAGGTATACAGGCAGCTATGGATATCCACGTATCGACACGGATTGTGAATCGCAGATTGGTTGAGGCTGGCTTGCGCTCCCGCCAACCACTGCAACGACTGCCACTCACTGAAGCACATCGCCGCGCAGGGTTGCAGTGGTACCGTACCAAATATGCGTCGCGGGACGAATGGACTCATGTCACATTCAGCGACGAGTCTCGCTTCTTTCTCAGTGCCGACGATCCCTGAGTAAGAGTTTGGAGAAAATATGGCCATCGAGCTCATCTTTTCTGCAATGCGTGAGTGTCACGCGGCTTCTCAGCTTGGTGCCATGGTTTTGAGCTCTATGAGTTTCAACAGTCGTTCACAGCTCTTATGCAATATGACAGTACGACGGTAAGTCGATAAGATGCAGAAGCGCGTTTTGTTGCCGTGTCACCATGGTAACCCAGACGCCCAGTTTCAACAAGATGACGCCTTCCCCACGCACATTGCCAGCATCAGCAGACAGTGCCTACAAGGTGCCCAAGTACTACTCTGGCAGGGGCGACCCTCAGATTTCTCTTAATATAGAACGTGTCGGATGTCGCTGGCGGACTACTTAACGCCTCTACACAAATCCTTCGCAATGTAGATGAATTACGGACACAAACCAAAAACGCATGGTTAGAGGTACCTAAGGACACCATCCGGGGACTTTTCTCCTAGACACCACGCCATGTTAAAAAATGTATAGCCCAGCATGATGATTATACGACTCAGCCCACATTTTACTGTCTCCTCGCCCATGGCCTTCACGTAATATCTTAAAAATTAAATAATTTCTGTCTCCCCTACTATTCTACATGTGTGGTAAGTTCCGTCTCATTTCCTGCATTTCTTCATAGTGTGGCATTTTCTACGTCAAGTAGTGTATATGAGCAGTACATATCTTATGAAAATGTTATTTGGAATTAACCGTATATCATTTCATGTTCTCTGAGGTGGGTGTGGACGTGGCGAGAAGTGGGGATGGAGGTGGGGATCTTAGTCGCTGCTTTGAAATAACGAACTTGTGAGTTTTTGAAAGAAAACTTACTTGTATTTTCGTTTGGCTTTTCGGAATAGTTTGCCGTCTTGCGAGGATAATTCTTTCACAAAACAATGTAGTTGGAACTCCAGCAAAAACACAAGTGTTGGAAAATGCTGGTCACCAGCTGGCAGTGATTGGTCACTGCTGGCAGAAATCTACCGCTCACGGCCCGGTAGCGGTCCGTTGGTGGCAGCAAAATCAGTTGGCAGCCATTGATGGCCCTGCAGCATCACCGTTAATTGCGGGCATCCAAGCATGTGCCACCAACGGCCCATAGCTGGCAACCCCAACACGAGGTGGAAGCAACGAGACTGCGCATGCGCAGAAGCAACACATGCTGTGCCTCTCGTGGTACTAGTTAGTTGAAGACGACGCTATCGCCATTGTGTTATTTTAGTGGATGTTAAGAAAAAAAAAACATATGTAGAGAGGCGAATTCATTTCCTATAATGAAATGCCATGTCGACAAAGATATCAGATTAAGCCATGAAATACTAGATTACAGTCATGAAATACACCCACTCCATTTCCATGAATAACAAGAAATAATTTGTGTGTAATCTTTCGTTTTAACATACACTAAATCGCTTGAAACAAAAGTCCTGGAAAAACATTATAAAAACGTTATGTTGGGGGAAAAAAAGAAGAATGATACGCGCACAAAATTTACGAATTATTTGAAAAAAATAAAATAAAAATAAAGCAACGCTATGTGTATATAATGTACTCATCCATGGATTGAATACACAAGACTGGAGGAATTCGCTTCTAAAAATAGCGAGAAGTAAAATAAAAATATTTTCCTCTGTAATACAAATGTAGCTTCGGACAACGGAAAGGAAAGATACAACGTTAAAAATCTAACAGAATGTGACATGAACGGGTAAATATATTAATTCAACAATCGCCTTTCAAGACGACAAGGACAGTACGAAACTTTCGAAAGCGCCTTTAAGTTGGTACACTCGTTGAAAATGAGTAAAGTTCCTTTAAGGAAAAAAATCGTTACGTCGAAAAAATAAATTTATGCATTATATGAAACTGACATTTATGAAAAATACATCGCAATACTGTAAAATTAAAAGGAGAACCACCGTTTCACATTCCGCAGGAAAGAGGCTCAGCTTCAAGCAAACGCTCGTGCGTGGCAAATCAGTCCCGTTGGTAGAGCGCCCGCTTCCCACGCAAACAGTCCGTGGTACATTTCCACTAGGTCCAAACGAACGTTTTTCAGGACCTGTTGAGAAAATTTCCCCAGCGCAGTGCTGTAATGCAGAAGTTTCGTAAGGCGAAAAAAAGGAGTTGTAGCTTTGGGAAACTGCGGTTATCCTTCATTTATTTTTATTTTTTTTATGGCTACTACTGGGAAATTGTCGGGCAAGATTCGACAAGCCATCAGTTACGCCACGTAATTGCCGGCTGCCACTGCCGGGAAACTAGCGGACCACATTAGGCTAGCCGTCATTTATGGCACGCGCTTGCAGGGCCGCTGAAGGGCCACTTGTGGCAGCTTTTGCCTGTGATGGATAACTAATGGCCCTGTTCTGGCATATGACAACTGATGGGGGTGCCACTGCTGGCCCGCTGCTGGACCGAACTGCTGGCCCATATAGTGGCCGCCCGGACATTTAATTGACGGTTGGGTGGCGGCAACATAGTGCTGAGCCAGCAAGACATTTTTTGCTGGGAAGCGTAGGTTTTTGGCTGTTGGGGTTAGAATTCCGGATGAAGTATGGGTGGTGTGTTGCCTTACGGCGTTTGTTCTCATCCTTCCCTAGAACCAGTTACCCTAAATTAGAGATGGACGACTGTTTGTAGCCTTTAGAACTGCTCATGGTGGTAGCTACACCCCGAAACAGAAAAACGGGATAATTTTGTATTCAACAAATTACCGGTTACGGTTCTTGCAAAAAACTGTGACAGGTTAGAAGGGACTGTAACTCATTCCTGATTTTTTTAGCTTTTGTAGTTCGTGTGACTTCTACATTGCTTTTTTTTTCATTCACCATAAAAAATTTTCATACAATGAAGTACTTCGCTCACACATATTATTCCGTTTCATTTATACCTTAGGAATTACCACTCTGGCAGCTAGAAAACTGTATTGTTTTGAAGACGTTATATTTATTTGAATGACACTGAGCAGTCATAATGATATCTTTAAAAGCCGTCAATATTTCTAACTTACGTTCTTAATATTATATCCATGAAAACATTATTGTATCTTTCTTTCCAATTGTGATGATGAGATAATCCGAGAGAGAAGGCACTTTATGAAAAAACGGGTAACGTTAATAACAGTACATTACTTCGTAGTGAAATTTCGTCTCCCACGATGTAAAAGTCGCGTATTTATTTTTCGCGTAAAATCGAATAACGTAGACTCGTAGTCGCTTTCTCCGCAGAAATGAGCGTATGAAGAATATACAGTACATCTTTAAAAAAAGAGTAAAATCCAAACGCCAGCATGTCTTTTACATTTATTTTAATCTTGAACGTTCATAAAATACAGGAGAATTCAACGTGACATGTAGTTAAAGACAGTGATGTGTCAATTTATAAACTTATAAAAATTATTTGGGGAAAAGAAAAGAAAAGAACATCCATTCCAACCCATTTAAAAAATAGCTCAGCGTTCCAGTCATTAGAATACACGTCTTTCTTTTTTGTTCGGTAAATGTAACAATGGGGCGATTATTGCTGAAAAAATAATGATTTAAAGTCTTTTGTTATCGCATTCCGAAACAATTTGTCCTCGCTAGAAAACTGTCTCAGTGATTGGTGAGAGGAAACGTCTACGTTCTTTCGATGCAACGTGCATGGTAGTCTCGTGCACATACATATATCTCTTTGCAATGTCACATTGTAGCAGGTAAGGAGAATGGGAAACAGGAACTGGGGCAAACCAGTGGCGGCTCGTCACCAGAGAAACAGGTGAATTATTTCAAAATGAGAATCCATGGAAAAAGTGCATCATTTCTTATAAAGAAGGTCAGTTCTATCTTTCAACGAAGCATAGTGGCCAATGATCTCACCGTAAAGCGGCTGTTTAACTACAATGTCGGAGAGTTATTTTCGTATATGGATATTAGAAAACGATGGTATTCTTTGCTGTGAAATAGTGTTCCTAAAGTAATTTTTTATTCGTTTCAAACAGGAAAAACTTCTTTGTATTGGCACAGTAGTTGAGGGTAAAGTAAGAACTAGAGAAAACGATTTATAGACTTCTTGAATACATCCTTATGCACATTATGTATCGGCAACAACGTGCACACTGTATCATTTTCCAAGTTAATTGTTTAAACAAAAGAATGTATCCAAACACACGGAGTATAATAAAGAAACAGTACCAAAACTGAAGTTCACGCACGCAGTTACAGTATAAACACAGCGGACGAACCAGGAAAATCAAAATCGCACTGTCGGGATGTGGCGGCTCTTATAATTTAACCTCATTCATTGACGTCATTGGTTGCCATAGAAACCCTCTTATTCCGTGAAATCCAGGTTCGCCGCCCCGGTGGCGCAGTGGTCTAAGGCGCTGGCCTCTGATCATTCGTCCGTAAGGGGTCCGGGTTCGAATCCCGGTGAGGCATGGATGTTGTGTTTGTCTTACGGCACTGGCTCTCTCCCTTCCCTGGAACCAGTGACCCTAAATTAGGGACGGGCGACTGCTTATAGCCCATTGAGTTGCTCACGGTGGTCGTTAAACCTCCAATCAAAAAAAAAAAAAAAAAAAAAAAAAATCCAGGTTCCTACGTCTGCGCTCTTCGCGGTTCCCGAGTGGAGTGATTTGTAACTGTAGCTCTTATCTCTACATATGGCCTACGCGCAGTTACAAGGTCGTCCATTCATTAATTCATAATGCCATTTGAAACAGCGTGCTCACACTTCTATCTTGCTTTCAGAAACTGGAGAGCTTTCGTTTCAAAGTCGCAGCATTTTCCAGAATCATTCTTGTAAACGAAAAAGTCACTAATTTTAAGTATCCGCTAAATTATTCGAAGAATTTTTTTCATAAATATAATAAATATAAGCTCACATCACCCGACGAGTCGCCACTGAGGCAAATGGGAGAAAGTTTTTGCTTTTGGCAAAGGAAGAACAAACAAATTTATACAGCTAATATATTTTACGACTACAAAAAATAGTAGATGTTAAAATAAATATTGAATTGTGAATAAACGTTGCTGTTTTATTCTAAATTTATGCAGTTCCTACAATACCCTAATTGCCTATCTTAAAATAAAAAAAAGGACTGTGTAAAATTTCCACGTTCATTTTTGATTAAACAATAGAGATTTTGAGAAGTACTTAATTGTTTGACCTCTGTCTTATTACTAATATATTACGAATCATACCAACCTGTTTTAAACTTCCTTGTCGCACCATGCAAACCGACGACACAAGGCAATCCATATTCTCTAGCAACCACAGCGCCTAAAGACCGAATGAGAAGATAAATTATGTGAAAACCTTTAAAACCAAGCAATATGTATAAGTTCAAATAAATGACTGTTAAATAAACATGGATTACGAAAATAAAACCAATTTGACACACAAAATGCGACGAAATAGTTTGTTTTTAGTATGAAGATTTGTAAACGGAATTTCAGGGAGAGTGCTATGTTCTTTGTTCATCCTTTTACATGCGCATAGTGAGTAAATAACATCTACGTGCGATTTCGTATTCCACAAAACAGTCCTGTTGATCAGGACAGTTCAGCCAGCAGTGTAGCAACTTTTAGATAGCTTAGAAGAAATCGATGCACATTCTTTTCCGGCAAGTGCATTTTAATTTTCTTTTCATTAGTATGTCTGAAAGTTCTTTTAGTCCAGAAAAGATATGAGTGCTTCTTAGCCATCAGGTTTGTCAGACATCTAATAGATGAAAGGGGACCAAGGTTCTGCGAAAGCCGACCGGGTGGCCAAGTGCTCAGAATTTTAGGTTTCGGGCTACGAGTACAAGATGTATCACCGAGCGATTCCTGGGTGAGGCATGAGTGGTGCATGTCTTACGGCGCTGGCTTTGTCCCTTTCTGGAACCAGTGACCCTAAATTAGGGAAGGGAGAGTGCTTATAGCTTTTAGAGTAGCTCTGGTGGTCGTTACTTGACTCCAAAAAAAAAATGTTGTTCGAAAATTTTCAGGAAAATTTCGTTGCAGTTTACATTGCCAATAAGTCTTACGGGGTACTTCTTTGCCGTAGAAAATATTTCCTTTCTGAACGAGCTAAGAAATTTGGTATGACGGTTTCTTTTGTTAATTTTCATGACCAATACTTTTGCTCGTCATTGAAAAGTTTGGGGTTGCATCTAGCTGACAACTTGAGATCGTAATAAGTGGAAAAGGATACTGCTCACAGAACCTGTTCTGGCTTTCTGAAATTGGAGCTCTGAAGTCTTCCTGAATCTGACCATTAACACTTTCCACTTTATTATTGCCTATTTCTCTGCTCTATGGCCATAGCCAAAATCTCTTTTATTTGATGCGAGATTCGGCCTCAACTCTTACCTGAGGCCGAATTAGCGTTTATTCATCCTTTCAAAGGGAACACCTTTTCTTGGTTTGACTTGGATTTGTTGCAGTCCCTAAACAAAGGAGAGATTAAATTGATTACAGTGGCTGTCCAAAGAACATATGTGAATATATTCAATGCACTTCTTTAGATTTAAAAACGAAAGTGGTCCATACAGAACTGACAGAATAAAGGTAAGACTGTACACGGCTGTATTATGTGATGCTGACGAATAATTAACATATTAAAAAATCGGATTTAAGTCTTCTTGCAGATGATTGCACCCATAGTGAAAAATATTTTTCTTATTGCTGTTACCAAGTAAGATCACAAATGCCAAAGAACAAAGCAAATGAAGCCGAAACTAACTTATCATTAATGTGAAGCAGCATTCTCAACATTTATGGCACAATTAATTGGCAGCACTATTACTTTTCTCCTAACGTAAAGCAGCTTTTTTCCTAAATAAAATCCTGGGTCGCTTTATAACAGTTATATCAGTCATTATATTTCGAAGCATTTTATTTGTGGATATTCCAGATGAAAATCTTGTCGTCGTATTAAATACCAAGTTCGGCTCACAATGATGATAGAATGCTTTCTTTTTTTTTTTTTAATTATTTTTATGAAATTAAACAAATTCCATTTGTACTTTCATGTTTTTTTTATTTGAGGGTTAAACGAATACCATGAATCACTCGGTGTCGCACGATTGGTCGAATAACGATTGGTCGACAGTAACGATTGGTCGGCAGCACGATTGGTCGACATAACGATCAGTCGACCGTAACGACTAGTCGACAGTAACGATTGGTCGACTAACGATCAGTCGACCGTAACGACCAGTCGACAGTAACGACTGGTCGAGATAACCATTGGTTCAGAGGATTATGGTTTACATTCGCAGTGGTACCTCTCAGAACGTACTGACCTCTCAAATCGTAACGTTCCTTTTTGGAAATAATATCTTTTAGAATGTAGTCCTCAGAACGTACAGCATTACAACATATTATTTCCAAATAGGCCCCGGAGTCATCTTTTGTATTTTAAGTGAAATCTATATAGAGGGCCTTCTGAACGATGTTATTTCCGAAAGCGCCCCAGGATCACTTTAGGTACAGGCACCTTGGGGAAATTGCCACACATAATTCGGGAACTCGGAAAATTGCCACACATTCAAAGCGTTTCTCGGACGAACGGCGATTTGTGCTCGTCCCCTTAATGAAAACCATGTGGCAATTTTCCGGTGGGACAATTTTTCTGTGTGTGGCAATTTTCCGGGTTGCTGAAAGATGTGCGGCAATCTTCCGGTGGGGCAATTTTCCGGTGAGGTAATTTACCGCTAAACTGTTTGCACTTATTCAAATTTTTTTTCCAAGTTCCGTTGACCATTTTATGTCGACCAATGTCGACTAATTGTTATATCGACCAGTCGTTACTGTCTACCAATCGTTATGTCGATCAAACGTGATGTCGACTAATCATTTCTGTCGACCAATCGTTACTGTCGGCCAATTGTTGTGTCGGCCAATCGTTACTGTCGACCAACCGTTTGTCGACCAATCGTTATGTCGACCAACCGTTTGTCGACCAATCGCGACTGCTTATAGCCCATTGAGTTGCTCACGGTGGGCGTTATACCTCCAATCAATCAATCAACCAATCGTTACATACCCGAATAACTATGTGAACTATCAGCAGACACCAGTCCTAAATCAGGGTCACTGGTTCTTGAGAAGGGAGAGAGCCATCGCCATCGGAAAAACACACTACCCATGCTTCTTCCAGGAGTCGATCCTGGATGAAGAATAGATGAACCCAGGACAAGCACACTACCCATGCTTCATTCAGGACTCGATCCTGGGTCCATCTCTGGCAAATGATCGGATGCCAATACGCGACTTATGGTAGCCCTATGAGTTGCCCGTCGTTAAACCCAGAATAAGAAAAATAGTTTTTTCACTGAATTAATCGAAGAAAAGAGGTTTATAAAAGTACACACAAAGACGCACCACAGTTCTATTATAGATTTCCTAAAGAAAGTTATAATATTTTTTTAAATTTCCTAAAGAAAGTTATATTTTTTTAAATTTCCTAAAGAAATTTAAAATATGTTTTCAAATTTCTTGAAGAAAGTTATATTTTTTTAAATTTCCTGAAGAAAGTTATATTTTTTTAAATTTCCTGAAGAAAGTTATACTATTTTTTTAAATTTTCTAAAGAAAGTTGCAATATTTTTTTTAATTTCATAAAGCAAGTTATATTTTTTTTAAATTTCCTATGGAAAGTTATAATATTTTTTAAATTCCTTAAAGAAAGTTATAATACTTTTTAAATTTCCTAAAGAAAGTTATAATATTTTTTTAAATTTCGTAAAGGAAGTTATAATATTTTTTATTTCCTAAAGAAAGTTATAAAATTTTTAATTTCCTACAGAAAGTTATAATATTTTTTTTAAATTTCCTAAAGAAATTTATAATATTTTTTTAAATTTCCTAAAGAAAGTTATATTATTTTTTTAAATTTCATAAAGAAAGTTTCAAAACTTTTTGAAGATGACTACAATGGACACTAACGAAAAAATAAAAGACTGAAAACTAAAACATAGTAGTGACTAAATTAAATGCCTTTTGTTCCTCATTTTCTAATAGGTATTGCACCTGGATTTACATTAGACGCTTACACCACAAAACTTGAATTTATTGCTGGTGTGTACAGTGATACGCAGGGTCTTGTTAAATGAGCAGTCTTTTAGTCTAATGTTAATAATTTTAAATTTATAACTTGTTAAATTTAACTCATAGAAGCTATAGAATTTCTGCATGCAACTGAAATTAAAGAAAAAATAACGTAATGAACTTAACTTTTTCGGAAAAACACTTACAGTAATTTATTAATTCTCTGTATGCATTGCTTTATCACTTAGCTCCCTCGTTTTTGAAGCAGTAAATGAGTGCAAAATGAGAGAGCTTTTTTTTTAACATAAATTTATCAATTTTCTAACGAAGGCATTTTACTGTTGTTTTCAACAGAGGTAAAACGATATTTCAGTTTTCAAAAACCAACTTCACTGCTACGAGTAATTCATTCCAAGTTTTTTTATTATTTTTTTTTTTTGTGTGATCAACACAACTGGTTTTCACTACAAGCTGGCATTCAACTCTGAAAGCTGAAAGAAAGGAAATAAAACTGAAAGAAGAAAAATAGAAATTTTCCAATAATTTGGCTTCTGGTCTTTGCCATTGATTTTCCTAGATGCGAACGTTAATGGTTCTGAATGGACAAACTTGGCCTTCATAAAATGTCATTAACCACAGGAAATATGGCTGATTCTGCTTTGTTTTGCTAGGAAATATGTGTATCGTTCAACCAGGATTTGGTAATGGTTTTGGCGATATCGGCAACAGGAATTTTTTCCTATAGCTCAATCAAATTTTACGTCTTTAGGAAACAGTTATAGAGATATAAGATTTATTTATATGATCGCCTTTTTTCTCAGCTCGGAAATTAGTTTTAAATCAATAAGAAGTGTTTTTCTTTACATCACCTACTATCAGACAAAAAAATTACAACTGTCCCCTTTAATCCAATAATATCAGAATATTGGAACGACATGAAACAGCAGAATTTACGAAGAATTATTTTCATCATTCCACGTACAATGAAAATAAGATATTGCAATGTGTCATGCTGAACAAGTAAACGCCACCAGAAATCATGTGTCACACACATGGAGGTTGGAATAGATGGAGTAAGAGTCCACCCAATACTACGTATAATCAAAATGAAGCCAGCGAAACTTCACGCTCATGATGTTGCACTGAGTTGTGAGGATAGGGCTGTAGATTATCGAGTTTATCGATTGTTGTCTTTAAATTTCAATATGTGGATTAGTGAAGAAATGCTTTTATTGGGTAACATACAATAAACGTTTAAGGTTCTCAATGATACATTTTTTGCTGATGTTTTTATACATCAGACATGCTCATTGATGTCTGATGTACTTAGACTATCAGACATGCGTACACTAGATTTAAATTTTTTTTTCAAATTATTAATTCATAGGTCGTACCTTTGCAAAATCAACTCTTCCGAACATATGAACTTCACTGCTTAATATGAAAAATGTGGTAGTTAATAAAAAATTTAGACATTTCTTAATTTTTATAACGAAAATTTCGTTTAAACGCTTACTGAAACTGATTGCATAAAGACCACTAAACATAAGATCACTAATTTATCCGTGTATATTAAAAACATGTTCATCGTGTTATATTTACCAAAGCTCCGCCGAGAAAAATCAACTATTTTGCCTCTATGCTCTCCTTACGCAGCCAAAAGTACAGATCGAGACCCCCATATATTAGTGTGATTCGGTATAAAAATAACGCAAATGCTTAAGATATATTGATTATTGAATGAATACATTATCATAGATGATTTTTCAAGGGGAAGGTTATGCTAACTTTCCGTTTGCTAAAATTTCGGTAAGTTTCGGAACGAGCCGTCTCCAAACAACACTACAATGACTTCCTAAGAAATACAAAAATTGTAGAAAAGTTTATATTGCATGCAAAATTACCAATGAAAAGTTACACCAGCAGGGGATTTAATTAAAGTTGACACATCCAAATGCACGGTACCATTCCGTTTCAAAAGAAGTAGAAGTTTTTGACGAAAAAAGGTCTATTTCCTGTTACCAATAACAGTGAAAAAGTGATGGCAACATCTCACTAGACTTGACAGTCAGAACTGGTCGTCTGCAAAAAAACTTCATGTTAATGACGTCATGCTTACTCCGTCTATTCTAATATACAGTATTTGGTTGTATGCAATTGAATCGCATTGTTTACGTTTCTTTTCGATTTTGATGGATTTCTGTGTCGTTATATCTCAACAGGTGTAACACTAATTTTTTTTTAAATCTCAAATAAAGGAAATTGTCTTTATTTATTCGAATCTCTTCCCTTGCTCTTCTCATTCTTACCCAGCAAAAACACAAGTTCTGGGAAACTGCTGGCCAACAGCTGGCAGTGATGGGTCACTGCTGGCTGAAATCTGCCGCTTACGGCCCGGTAGTGGTCCGCTGGTGGCAGCGCTATCAGTTGGCGACCCATTGATGGCCCTGCAGCATCGCCGTGAATTGTGGGCCTCCAAGCAAGTGCCACTAGTGGCTTCGTTGCTGGCAACCAATGCAAACCCCAACAGCAGGTGGAAGCATCGGGACTGCGCATGCGCAGAAGCAACACTTGCTGTGTCTCTCATGGTACCAGTTAGTTGAAGACGAGGCTATCGCCATCGTATTATTTTAGTGGATGTTAAGAAAAAAATCCATATGTGGAGAGGCGAATTAATTTCCTAATGAAATTTTACGTCGACGAAGATATCAGATTAAGCCGTGAAATACTAGATTACAGCCATGAAATACACCCACTCCATTCCCATGAATAACAATTCATGGAATGGAGTGGATGAATAACAAGAAAAAATTTGAAACCGCTTGAAACACATATCCTGGAAAACCATTAAAATAGCGTTTGTTGGAAAAAAAAAAAGAATTTTACGCGTACAAAATTTATTAATTATTTGAAAGAAAAAAAAAAAGCAACGCTATGTGGTGTACTCATCCATGGGTTAAATACACAAGACTGGGGAGGAATTCGCTTCAAAAAATAACGAGAAGTAAAATAAAATATCTTTTGCTATTTAAAACAAATGTAGCTTTGGACAACGGAAAGGAAAGACACAACGTTAAAAATGTAACAGAATGTGACATGAACCCGGGTAAATATATATTTATTCAACAATCTCTTTTCAAGACAGCAAGGACAGTACAAAAACTTTGGAAAGCGACTCTAAGTATGTACACGCCTTGAAAATGAGTGAAGTTCCCTTAAGGTAAAAAAAAAAAAAACTATCGTTACGTTGAAAAAATTAATTTATGAATTATATGAAACTGACTTTTATGAAAAATACCTCGCAATATTATAAAATGAAAGTGGGAAGCATTCGATAACAAATTGCATACCAAACAGATAGCTTCCAGCACGTACCCGAGTGTTGTGAATTAGTCCGGTCGGTAACGAGCGCGGCTTCCGCGTAAACGGCCCAGTCGTGCCATCATTGCAAATAACCTCTTCATCCAGTTCTCCTGGACTAACACGCCTGTCCCCTCCCACGTCCTCCTCGACATCACCAGAGTCCTCACCAACTTTATCTGGTCCAAGCACCACTGGACCACTGCCGAAACACTTAATAGACCCATCTCCCACGGAGGACTCGCACTTTTCGACGTCCGCCTCAGGTACAAGGCAGTCAGACTTATCTCCTTTTTCTCTGCCCTAACCTCCACCAACCCTGCTGTTTCGACTCTCCTCGATGTTTTCTCCTCCCCACGGAACCCCTCCCTCACCCTCTCCACCTTCCTTCTTATGGACCACTATCCCTATGTTCCTACTAGGCTCTCCCCACCTACCACGAAGCCATCACCCTCTTCCGCTCTCTTCCTATCATCAGGGTCCCTCCCACCTCCACCCTCGAACTACTCTCTGAACCACTTTTCTTCTCCTCTCTCCTCCACCCCCACACCTTCCTTTCTTCCATTTCCCCACTTGGCTCAGGGCAGGGATAGTCACTGTCCGCCAACTTGTGAACACTAACCTATCCTGGAAACATGTCTCTGAGCTCGCCCCCACCCTGCCCGGCTCCAACTCGAACAACTATAAGTTCACAACCCTCAAAGACGCTCTCCGTCTTCTCTTCCCTTTCCTCGTCTCTCCCAATGGCATTCGCACTATTCAGTCTGCGTCTATTTCCCTCCCATTCACACTTGACACCCCCACAGGCGCCCTCCTGGTACATTCTCTCAGTGTCAAGCAACTGTACCACTTCCTCCACAACGGCACCCACAACCCCTGCCCTGCTCTCTCCCTCACGCCCTCTCACTCCCCCTGTTTGGTCCACGCTCACAACGCTCATAAACCACCCACACGAAACCAACATTCAGTGGCAATTCCTCCACTCCCGCCTACCCGTCCCAGGCACGCTTCACCAGATGAACATACTCAACACCCCCCCCTCTGCCCTTTCTGCGCAGAGCTGGGCTCACTTCACCACACATACATTCACTGCCCCTGTCCTTCTCCCGCTGTTCCACCTGATGTTCACCATGGCCTCCAAGGTCTGCCCCATCACCCACAAGATAGAACACTATCAATACCTCAACGCTGCACCCACCGCACCTCACGCCTCCACAACTTGCACCTACTTCTTCGTCCTCGCCAAATACATCATCTACCAACTTTACCTCCAACACACTAACAACACCCCACTCACCGAACCCCCAGCAAGCACCCGACTGGTCCATCACTTCAAGAACAGAGTCACCGCCCGACTGCAAGCAGACTACACAGAAGCTCACAGGACGGCGACCCTCAGCGAGTTCTGGAAGCGATGGAACCCCCACAGAAGCTGGTTTACTGTCACCAGCAACAACAAGATCTGCCTCGACTGACGCGCCCTTACCACTGGAAAGAACCACCAACAGCCACTCTTGCTCGCACCCACCTGGTGCCACCGCAGCAAAGAACACAGGTGAAAACTTTTCCATACTGCTGCCCCCTTCCCCTACAGCCTACAACCTCAAGTGCTCAAATGAACTGTACTACAACTACCACGGCTTGGAACGAGAGAAAGTGCAAATGGATCACCATTTCATCTGTTATAAAAAAAAAAAACAAAAAAACTTCTGAACTCTCTACTCTCACGCAAAGACTAGCAGCTCGAAAGAGCAAAACTTTTGTACATATGCATCACCATTTCATATGTTATAAAAAAAAAAAAAACCTCCTGAACTCTCTACGCTCACGCAAAAGACTCCAGCAGCTCGAAAGAAAGCAAAACTTTTTGTACACATGCATCACCATTTCCTGTTATAAAGAAAGTTCTCCTGAACTCCCTACTCTCACGCAAAAAGACTCGAGCAGCTCGAAAGAGCAAAACTTTTGTACATATGCATCACCATTTGTAAATACTCACCTACTCATCTTCTGTCTCATCTCCTCTGCCGTCGCCCTGTAAAACTTCACTGTATCATATCTCTGTAAATAAAGTCTATTTTGAAAAGGATCGAATCTAGTCAGATGCAAAAGGCGTTTTTCCGGTCTGTCGAGAAAATTTTCCCACTGCAGTGCGTTAATTCACAAGCTTCGTAAGGGTAGAAAAAAAAATTGTAGCTTTAGGAAACTGCGGTTATCCTAGCTTTTTTTTTTATTATTATTGCTACTACTGGGAAATTGGCGGACAAGATTCGGCAAGCCACCAGTTACGTCACGTGGTTGCTGGCTGCCACTAACGGCCCACTAGCGGACCACATTAGGCTAGCCATCATTTCGGGCAAGTACTTGCAGGGCCACTGAAGGGCCACTTGTGGCAGCTACTGCCTGTGATGGACCACTGATGGCCCTGTTGTGGCATATGACAACTGATGGGGTGCCAACTATTGGCCAGCTGTTGGCCTGAGCTGCTGGCCCTTCTGTTGGCCGCCCAGACCTTTTATTGACGGCTCGGCAGCGGCAACAAAGTGCTGGGCCAGCAATACTGTTTTTGCTGGGTATTGATAGGGCATACAAATTTGTTTCCCAATATTTTCCTTGAACATATTCTTTCAGATGTACAACGTTGTTCTTTTCTCTTTTATAAGCTACTTTTAAGTCAAGATAAGGATCCTTATTGCTAATATTAAATTTGGGATAGTATATTTCGTGCAAAATTTCCGACTGAGTAAATTTATAATTAGCAAGAATGTAGTTGATGTACGAAGAATTACAGCTAACACAAATTACGGGGAGATTGTGTGCCGGAAATACGTACAATTCATAAGTAGGAAAACATTTCAAGTAAGATGCACAAAAATACGAAGCAGTGGCATTATTACGAGATAAAATAAAATAAACTTTTCGGTTTGATTTGTAACCAAAGATTCCTACATCCAGAGATTGATTAATACTCGCTATTGGAAAGTACATGAGTCGCATTTTATTAAGGAATTAAAAATGCGAATTTTAGTGTGTTTCAGAAGTGTTTTTTGTTTTTTTGATTGGAAGTTTAATGACTCCTGTGAGCAACTCAGTAGGCTATAAGCAGTTGCCCGATCCTAATTTAGGGCCACTAGTGTCTGGGAAGGCAGAAAGCCAGTGCCGTAAGACAAACACAACATCCATGCCTCAGAAGATCAGATCATATGTAGAGGATTTTAGGAAGGGAGTGTCTGACCCCAGGTCTTAAACAACCCTTAGAAATAGGAAGCTAGGAGATTTGGGCTATAGTGCCCGATATGAAAGTGACACGGAAGCGAGGTAGAAAGGGGGAAGAAGACGCCCTTATTTATTACCGGGTGGGAGGGGGCAGTACCCGGGGTCCGACGGCTTAACGTGCCCATCCGACGCACGGCTGGTATTTAGTGGTTCGAACGTTCGTACCTGCCCAGGATCGAAACTGAGGTTATCTCCATGGCACTCACGAACGCTGACCACTAGGCCACCGGCGGCCCTCCATGCCTCACCGGGATACGAACCCGGACTCCTTTCGGACGAATGATCAGAAGCCATCGCTTAGACCACATCGCCACCGGGGCAGCTCAGAATTTCTGCATGTGCCTTCATATGATGCAGTTTTAATTAAAATAGAGGATGGCTAACTAGATAGAAGATTTCTTTAATATAGAAGATTTCTTTTAAATTTCTTATTTGAATGCATTCATGCAAATTTGCGTATTCTTAAAAAGTCGAGTAATATAAAGGTGAACATACCATGTGATATCAGACCTCCAAGTTCCGTTACGACTCCACCAAGAATAGGGAAGTATGGACTCCATCCAATATCTGTACTGTATGTAATCAAAATTTCACCTGGCTGTAAATATAAGTTCATTAATATTGAGTTTACAACATTCTGTTTCATTGTTATTAGATACATAATTTTGCATTCACTCTGAAACAGTAATTTTGGTTTTTGATGCTCAAGTGCAATAAAAAAGAACCCTTTAAAATACGTATTATACGGAGCTTTGATAAAGATGTGAAGACAGCATAAACGGGCAGCATCGTTTTCAGATATAGATATTTTTATGAGAGGTTTCTGTATATTTCCCTCAATATATACTGTATGTAGGATAATATAAGAATTTTATAGAGTTGTTTTATTATTGGAAGAAAACACGAGATCTGACTAAAACATGTTAGAAATTAAGATAATTTAAGGCCAATTATTTTCCACGTACAAGTTATTTGAGCCTAAATGTTTCCATTGCTAGAAACCTCTCTGAAACTCAGGTCTAGAATTTATAATAAATTGTTTAATTGTTTCCATATGATAAAATATTTACTTTTCAAGTTTTAATCTCTTTTACTTCTTAGTTTTATGGAATAGAAAAAATCATATGAAACTGTTTGTAAAGTGTTACAGTTTTCTGAAGAAGTATAAATTTATTTCTGCACGTTCAAACATTTCACAGTTTAGAGACGTTCAGCTTCTGTGTCAAGCGTATTCTTAAAAAGTCGAGTAATATATATCAGAAATACATATCACTCAGAAATCTTGAGCATATAAAACTTAATATTTTCAACAAACTCACGAATAGCCACAGCCTGCAATTCGATAATAAACTGCTGTAAATTCCTTATCATCCGAGGTAGATAGGAAATGAATTTGCTTGGTTAATCAGGAAGAAAAAATATGTAATTCACTTATGAATTAGAATTTTAAAAACTACATGCTTTTTTTTTGTGTATATTGGTGCAACAACCCGTAAGGGCGAAATTGTGGTTTTAATGCTTTATTAATAAAAAATACATAAATGTGGCACTTCGAAAATCATTTTTTTTTCTTTTCCAACATCGAAAACGTTTTACTTCTAAAAGAGTAGGTTTTGAAAACTACAGTGCCGTTTTATGCACATTTGAAAGTATGCTGAAGTTTGCGTGCGTACTCAAACTCCAAGTAAAACTACCTTTCGTTTCGAAATTTTTCGTTCTTTTAAAAAACAATGAGGAGTTTGCAGCAAAAGGGAGGCAGCTCCATTTTTGGTTGATTTTTATTTAACATGTTTCTAAGAAAAATATGCCGGATCGATTGGTGCAAGAACGAGGTAGATCCGATAATAAATGGGTGAGATATTAATGTTTTGGAAGCTGCCCCCATCAACGTTTAGTGCAAACCGATGAATAAAATTGTAATTACTTACTTGTTTATTAACAAAGAGATTTGTAATGTTGTTTAGTGGTCATCAAACACATTTTATTAACATCATTTAAATTTTCTATCCTTTACTAAATGCGAAATTTAATGAAATTTATAACATTTTGGTGCAAAAAGGGGGCAGCTCCAATTTTTTTATATTTATCCTATATTCATTTTAAAGATAAAACATTCAGAAAATACATGTATTTATTAGAGATAATGTTATCTTTACAGTGCAGAATGTTTTGCCAACATGAGTTAAACCGTATTTTTTATAAACATTTTTTTCTTATTTCCCACAAAACGTCGAAAAGAAGTTTTCTCCCTTTTGCTGCAAGCTCCTCAATTTCACGTGAAGTTCTTTTGACGTATAACCTGCCAAGCAATTTCTTAAATAAAGCTCCCTGAATAATCCACTCTTATTTAATCGGGAGTCTACTGTACTAGTTTGCGCAACTACAGCACTGTATTTTTAGTAAATGACGAGCATTCTGAGAGACCTATTTTTGTTAGGCGTCCGTGTTATTTAAAAACTGCAAAACCACTCAAGAACTCGTGGGCAATCCATTGTTTCATTCTTAAAATCTCCATGTATATATCACTACGTTAAAAAAGTTCCGGAACTTTTTATATTAAAAGAATGAGTACAGATAATATCTGTTTATGCGGTGTTTCCTTCGAAGTAGTTAACCTGTGCAACTATGCATTTTTGCCAGCGCTCATACAAAGATTTAAATGCAGATTGCAAGCCTTCTTTTGCCACATCCTCCAGTGCCTCCGTCGCAGCTCGTTGCACTTCTTTGGAACTTGAGAAGCGTCGCCCCTTAAGCAAATTCTTCATCTGGGGAAAAAAGAAGAAGTCTCACGGGGCGAGATCAGGGGAATAAGCTGGTTGTGGAAGAACGGGAATGTGATGTTTGGAGAGGTAATGGCAAAACAGGAGGGATCTGTGAGCCGGGGCATTATCGTGATGGAGCACCCAAGAGTTGGTCTTTCACAGACCGGATCGCTTGCGTCTCACTGATTCTCGGAGACGTTTCACACTTTTGACTGTTGATTGGATTGGGGGTCGTACAGAAAGCATCGAGTCTCATCGCCAGTGATCAATCGATTCAAGAGATCGGGATTTGAATCCACTGCATCGATGCTATCCCCTCAAACTTAAATGCGCTCATCCATTTTTTCTTGTATCAGGTTTTTGGGAATAATTTGTTGGCACACGTGATGCATGCTCAGTTTTTCAGTTAAAATAGCATGGCAACTTCCAACTGAGATGCTGGCAACTTCTGCAATCGCTGCAATAGTTTTTTGACGATCATTTTTCAAAATTTCTTTAACAATGGCGATTTGGTCATCCGTTGTGGATGTTGAAGGTCGTCCTGACCTCTCATCATCCGCGATACTCTGTCTCCCGTTTTCGAATCGTCGATGCCACTCATAAACTCTAGTTCGACACATTGTACTCTCACCGCACGCTGACTTAATCATTTGAAAAGTCTCAGCGAAAGATTTTCTGAGAAGAACACACAATTTTACACTTGGACGCTGTTCAAAATTCGACATCGTTGTCCTCGCGACGGAGAGCCTCGAATTCCTGTAATCACGAACTACGCACATACGCTGTACGTGTTGGATCTGGACCAAACCGACTTTGGCTGATCGGTCACATCACGCTCTTCGCTTGCTGAGCGGGGAATGACGTAATTCACTAACATTCGGCAAATATTCAAAAAGTTCCGGAACTTTTTGAACGTAGTAGTATTATTTAACATGTTTTATTTTCACATATTTTGCTATTTTTGGAAGTGATTAATGCGTAGCGCCTTATTTTATATTGTGCGTCATAAGGACGAGGATAAATTCAAGCATTAACGGAACGCCTTGAATTGAGAAGAGAATAGCGGATCATCAGGGCAACAGAAGAAAGTGTAAAACATGTCCACGTTATGCTGTTAAAATGGCCAGACATTTATCGATATCGACTGTTAGTAGCCCTGTTTATTAGAAATATGAATTCAGTTTCCATATTGTGCTCCTGTACGAATGTGTATTATCTTGTCGTGAATACCTCTAAAATGAACTACTTTTTTAACACCGCCAATTCGCCCATTAGCATCGGTGAGCCCCAAAATAATGTTATTTAGTTTGAAAACTAAATATCTAAACATCTCAACTAGAAGCTGGGGTTTTCTCTCTGAAGAAAACTCCCCAGTTCAGCGATGATGAACCGGGAAGTATTGTTCTCAGAATGACTTCATTTTTATTTCATATCCGTAAATAGCTTTATGCATGTTAAACTGAATTATCATTTGAATTGCCCTCTAACAAGAGCATTTCATTTAATATTTCATTCTATACGTGTTTCAATTATTCTTGGATACATCAATTTTATTTCATTTTTCAGTTCCGAGGAGTAAATATGTAGCAACGAAATCACAAAAAAAAAATGTCTCCTTATAGAGATATGTAAAAAAATGAAAAATTAACAAAATTTTAATGTTAAAAGACAGCAGGCAGTAAATGAATAGAGAGTGGTAAGACAAAATTCTAACCTTCAGCAAAACCGCATCTACTGTGTCTTCGTGAAAGAGTAAATAAATTAGTAACTCAAATTTGTTATGAAAGATAAATATAACGTGCACGTGGTTGAACATAAATGGGAGATTAAAATGGAGCAAAAGATTTAAGAAATGATTATTAGATCAAAACCAATTTAGCTGGATAAGAATAGAACTGTTGAAGCAGAAAAATACAGAAAAAGACGTAGGTAAATATAGATAGGGTGGTGCAGAAAGACCGAGAGTAGAAAGAAAAGTAAAGAGAGAGAAAAAGGAGTAGCAGTGAGAGGGAGGAGTAGGATCGTAGAAAGTGAGGAAAAAGCTATCAGATATTATATAAAGGTAAAAAGAAAGGCATGAGATGGTGAGCGAGAGACAGAGAAGGAGAAGGAGAACAGCAAAGACAGAAAAAATGAGAACTTAAGCAAAAGAACACGAAAAGCAAATTGTATAAGGGAGAAAGAGAGTTCTTGAAGGCCGGACATGGAGATAGAAACTGAGAACAAGGAAAAAGGAATTAAAAGGAGAAGAACAAAAGAGGGAGGGAGAGAAAAGCATGCATGAAGATCGAACAAAAGGATAGCAATTAGACAGTAAATTAATAGAGAGTGGTAAGACAAAATTCTAACCTTCAGTAAAGCGGCTTCTTGCAACGTCATGGCGACTCTCGCAATGCCTTTGATAACACCTTGACTCACTGGCAATCCTGAAATGCAGCATGTAGTGTTATTAAACACTTGATTGTTAGTGTTAATGGCGACATAAACATTAGACAGTTAAACGAAATTTAAAAACAAAATGTTCATCAATTTCGTCCCTCTTCATTTGTCTTGAGAATTTCAGGTTTAAAGCCTGGTTCTTTCAGAATAGGCGATTCTAAAACAGATGATGGATTCCTGTTGTGAATATGAACAATGCTCGGTGCTCTACCACATACAAAACTTAATACAAATTATGTTTTAGTCTCAGCAGTAATACCACAGCAACAATACATAATTCTTCACCTAGGGAGCAGACTTCTGAATTCTCTTACTGCTGAATTCTCTCATTCTCTACGTTCCAATTTCTGGACAAGACGTGGAAGCTCTGTTTTTCCTCCCTTGCTGGTTCTCTTTATTCCCTGGAGCCAGTGACTCTAAATTAGAGATGTGCCTTTGCTTATTGACTTTTATGTTCATGGGTTCGTTAAACCCGAAACAAAACAATATTAATTCTTCAAATGTTGATAATGCGAATTTTCTGTACAATAAACTGGAATCCGCGGTCCCAGGAACTGGGAGTCCACCTCAGTGAATTGTGGTCCAGTATGTGAATAACGCAGGTACCACAATATCACCCGATCTTTTGGACGCTGACTACCCATTCTTGTCCAAGAGTAAAACTTGAAAAAGAAACTGATTTTTCGCTAAGCGTTGTCAGAGTCAATTAAAACTGAAAAACATAGTACTACCTATGAAATATTGAAGGCTATAATTTTTTAGGCTTTCATTAGTGGTATTTTCCGTTAACAATGCTTGAATCTCGTGAGAGAGGCCATTTAATGCCTTTTTTGCAAACATGAAAATATTCTTATAAATTTTCAGTGTCGGGCAAACAGTGGGCTTACACTTATTTATCCGTTTACAAAAGCATAATCAGACAATGACGCTTCTCCCTTCCCTGTAACCAGTGATCCTAAATTAGGGACAACCGACTGCTTGTAGGTCATTGAATTGCTCAAGGTGGTAGTTAAACCTCCATACAAACAACCAAAGACGGTGACGTTTAGAAATGGTTGGTGGATTTCCGACACGAAGGCTCTCAGAAGCGCCAGATCGGGGACTGCGGCATCGATAAGTAAGGGAAAATATCGCGTGACGTAAAACAGCACAGCTTTTATTAAATAACTTCTGAAAATAAAAGGAACCAAAAAATTATCTAATGCTCCATTTCGACAATATTCAGAAGTCGTTTCCGGATGACGCTGATTTACCATTTTTGTATGCTCATATATTTAATAACTGAGGGCAGAAAAATTTATTGTTAGGAATTAACATCGGTAACTCAATGATGGGTGCCACACTTTTTGATATACGTTTATAAGTTTAATGTCACAAATATTCACTGTTGTTAAATAAACGCGCCAAAATGATTATATTCACCGATCAGCCGAACCATTAAAACCACCTCTGTGTTATACAAATAAGCGAGTGTGCAGCCAATCAGCGTCACGTGCCAAGGTCCTCAGTCAGTATTTTGTTTCGTTTCAACTTGGGGGAAAAACGAAGGATTTATCTCGTTTTGACAAAGGCCAGATCGTTATGGCAAGACGCCTCTCCGAAACAGCTACACTGGTAGGCTGCTCACGCTATTCAGCAGTTAGTACCTATCAAAGATGGTCCGAAACATGTGACACTTCGAGCCGTCGACAAGGCATATGCAGGTCACCCCTCATTGGTGTCAGAGGTAAGCAGGCTATCTCATCTTGCCCGAAACAACAGAATGGCAACTGTGACTGACATTACGCAGGATTTCAATTGTAGTGAAGGACCCAATGTGTCCGAACACACAGATCATCGTACGCTCTTGGATATGGATCTCCGCAACAGAAGACCCATTCGTGTGCCTACGCTCACAGATGTTCGCGGTCGCCATCGCTTGCAGTGGGCACGTGATCATCGACATTGGACCATAGAAGACTGAAAGAGGGTCTCATGATCAGACGAATCCTGTTTTCTGTTACACCATGTTGACGGACGAGCTCTTGCTTGACGTTTACATATGGAAGCCTTCTCACCTGAAGGCACTGTGGAAGGGGATCCAGGCGGCTGAAAGGAGAGTTATGATCAAGACAATATTTTCATGGGGAACACTTGGACTCATTATCCCTGTAGAGCGAACTCTGACAGCTGTCACGTACCTGAGCATCGTGGACTACCTATGAAATAATTGTAGGATTACCTACAATTATTTCATTTTGACAAACTGTACAACAAAAACTCGTTGAACACAGTTGGACTCATTATCCCTGTAGAGCGAACTCTGACAGCTGTCACGTACCTGAGCATCGTGGACTACCTATGAAATAATTGTAGGATTACCTACAATTATTTCATTTTGACAAACTGTACAACAAAAAACTCGTTGAACACAGTTGGACTCATTATCCCTGTAGAGCGAACTCTGACAGCTGTCACGTACCTGAGCATCGTGGACTACCTATGAAATAATTGTAGGATTACCTACAATTATTTCATTTTGACAAACTGTACAACAAAAAACTCGTTGAACACAGGGTTGCTCTTCCAATTACGAAATTCACCTAAAAACAAGCTGTTTGGGACACTTCCTCCTAATTTACAGAGTTTGGGGCAGTCGAATTGGTAATAAAATGTATTTTGTGCTTCGTTTAGAGAGAAGCCTGAAGTATCATCCTTTGAACGATTACGTGCGGTAAGCGACCGTGTGCCAAGCGACCCTGTGGAAAATCGTGCGCGAAGCGACCCTGTTATATTCTATCGTGGACGAAGCGAACCTGCTAATCGAATAATGTTACTTATATATATATATATATATATATATATATATAAATCCAACACCACTAGTTCTTCCAGTATCTGTCCCACGATAATAGAAGAGATGTCCACTTTTCAGTTCAATGAGATCTTCTCCTTTTCTCCTTACCTCACTTAGCCCGACGATGTCCCACTTGATCCTTTGTAGTTCCTCTTCCAATTCAAGAAGCCTTGAATCAGAAGATAGGGAGCGTCCGTTATAGGTAGCCAAGGTCAGCATCAAATGGCAGCCTAGTCCGGTCCTCCGGGGATTCTTAGCACCCTCTGCCTTCATGTCGCACTGGCCGCTGCCTTGGTCAGGTACATTCCAGCTGCCGGAGACTGAGGGCCAAGATTTAAGTTGTAGAGTCATTTTGGAGGTGTTTGGCCATAACTCACCACGCTGGCCAAGCGGGTTGGTGAGTGTGGGATAGCATTTCCTCTGATCCCGATGGTATAGTTATACCGCTATTGGCGGTCGTCAGAGCCCCTTTAGTGGGAACAGGATGCACCACGAGAAGGCGGGGTTGACATTTGTCAAGGAGAGGCTGTGATGTTACGCATCACCTGACCTTACATCCTATAATAAACAAGAAATAATAATAAACAATAATAAACAAGAAACTATAATAAACAAGAAACTGAAGGATAAAGTGGTAGAAGTTGAAAGTTCCTCTGACAGAGCTGCACGACTCGTTATCCAACTATCGAGAAGATACCAGCTCAGATTATTCAAACTTATGCACCCACCACAAGTCATGCTGAAGAAGAAATTGAAAGAATTTTATGAGGAAATTCGTCATCTAAATAATAAAGGTAAGCAGCACTTGAAGATAATTATGGGAGATTTCAATGCAAAAATAGGGCAACGGCAACAGAATGAAACTTCAGTAGGTAAATTCGGTCACGGCAACAGAAACCAGCGTGGAAATACTCGTTGAGTTTGCAGAGGCAGAAGGATTTTCATCTTCAACTCCCTTTTCAAGAAAAGCCACACAGGAAATGGACATGGAGACATCCAATTGGAACGACAAGTGAAATTGATTTTATTATGTGTAACAAAAAATTCGTCATCGAAGACTGCAGTGTGCTGAACAAGTCTCAACACAGGTAGTGACCATAGATTGGTGAGATGTAAGATGCACCTCAACACTAAACTGGAACGTGGCAAGCTCATAAGACAAACAAAATGTATTGGCATAACCAACCTTAAAAAACACCATAATACCTTTAAATTGGAACTGAAGAACAGATTCTCTGCTTTAGAAGGCCTAACATCGGAAGAAGTGGATATTTCGAAGTTAACAGAAAAGTAACCAAAGCTCTAATGGAAACAGCAACAAAATTAACTGGGTCTAAGAACAAGTTGCATGTGAACAAATTATCAGGAAAAACCAAAATGTTGATGCAAAGAAGAGAGATGAGGACAACTAAAGAAGATGTGACTTCCAAAGTGGAATATATAGAGCTATGCAAGACAACACGAAAGTATCACTGAAGACGTAAGGAAATTCAACTGTGAGCTAGTGAGGAAAGCAATTGAAAACAACCAAAGCCTTAAGATAGCAAAGGGACATCTCAGTAAGGGAAGAAAACAGATTATGGCTCTGAGAAAAGAAAATGGTTCTATAACAAGAAATAGAGGCGAAATTTTGACAAGAGTGAAAGATTTCTACTCCAAATTATATGAAAGGGATGATACATGTACTCCAGACATCATGAAAGGTACCAGAGTTCTTCCAGTCCTCCCAGCAGAAGTTGCTCATGCAATCAAGAACATGAAGCTGGGGAAAGCTCCAGGAGAAGATGGAATTACTATAGACATCATACAAGAAGCAAGTGGAGAAATCGAAACAGTACTCGCCCAAATTTTCACTCGATGCCTTAATGAAGGGAAGATTCCTGAGGATTGGAACAATGCTACAATGATCCTGCTACATAAAAAAGGTGACATTGAGGATCTCAGGAACTACAGACCTATCAGCCTCCTATCAGTGGTTTATAAAATCTTCACTAAAGTTCTTTCACACCGCTTGAAGGTAACACTGGACATGGCTCAACCGAGAGAACAAGCTGGATTCAGGAGTGGCTACAGCACAATAGATCATATCCACGTACTGAGAGAACTAATTGAAAGAGCGAGGGAATATGAACTTCCATTGTGCATGGCTTTTATCGATTATGAAAAAACTTTGATTCGGTGAAAATATCAGCAGTTACCACGGCTCTGAAATCCTGCGGTATTGAAGATGCATACATTAATATTATTAATAACATCTATGAAAATGCAAGTGCAAAGATTCGGATGTTTGAAAATACAACACACATAAAAATTGGAAAGGGAGTAAGACAAGGTGACACCATATCTCCGAAGCTCTTTAATGCCACATTGGAAAATGTCTTTCAATCACTGAACTGGGAAAACAAAGGGATAAAGATTAATGGAGATTATCTAACCCACCTTCGTTTTGCTGATGACGTAGTCATTTTTGCAACTACCCCATCAGAGCTGCAGAGTATGATCCAGGAACTTGCTGACAAGAGTAAAGAAGTGGATTAAAAATGAACTTTCAGAAGACAAAAGTGATGTTCAATGCTTTTACAAGAAATGAAGATTTATCGATTGATGGAGAAAAACTGGAGATAACAGATACGTATGTTTATCTTGGACAGCAGATATCAAGTGAGGGTCACATTGATGAAGAAATTAATCGGCGTACAAAACTTGCCTGGAGAGCTTTTGGAAGAAACAGCATAATTTTCAAGAGCAATATGCCATTATGTCTTAAAAGAAAAGTGTTTGATCAATGCATCCTTCCAGTGCTTACGTATGGTGCAGAGACGTGGACCTTAACTAAAAGAGACATACAAAGGCTGCAGACAACTCAAAGAAGCATGGAGAGGTGCATGCTTGGTATAACCAGGAGAGATAAGAAGAAAAACTCGTGGATCCGAAAAATGACGAGAGTGGAAGACATCATGATCAGGGTTAAATCCCTGAAATGGCAATGGGCTGGACATACTGCCAGAAGGACAGACCATAGATGGACAGCCGAAATTTTAGATTGGATTCCAAGGGACAGGAAAAGACCCAGAAAAAGACCACATGGGAGATGGGTGGATGAAATTCGTAAATATGCGGGAGTGACATGGAGGAGACTGGCACAAGACAGACCGTTGTGGAGGAAACTTGGGGAGACCTTCGTCCAGCAGTGGATTGATAATGATTGACAATGATGATGATGATGATATATATATATATATATATAAATCGTAGTCAAATTATTTACATCTAATTTATTAATTACTTACATCAAGTTTTTTATACTAAATACAAGTTTTTAATATCATTTTACATACAGTATTATATATATAAATGGTAGTCAAATTATTTACACCTAATTAATTAAGTACTTACATCTCAATTTTGATGGTTTCAGGCATTTTTTAAGTACTTACATCTTCTGAATTTTGATAGCTTAATGCTTTCAGGTATTTTTTAAGGTCTTTAGAATTTCCAAATTCCGCCATGCTATTACGAATGCGTTCTCCTACTTGTATACACATTTTTTTCTTCCTTTTTGGACAAAGTTCTCCTAATTCTTTTAATTGTTCTTTGTGCATCACACGTCAAATTTGGAAATTTAAAGATCTTAAATAATGCCTGAAAGCATTAAGCTATCTTACCAAGTTGGACTAAGGACACAAGCTACAGAATTTAGAAGATGTAAGTACTTAATTAATTAGATGTACATAATTTGACTACGATTTGTGTGTGTATATATATATATAATTATATTAAAAACTTGTGTTTAGTATAAAAACTTGATGTAATTAATTAATTAATTAGATGTAAGTAATTTGACTACGATTTGTGTATATATATATATATATATATATATATCTCATCATCATCATCATCATTGTCAACCATTATCAATCCACTGCTGGATGAAGGTCTCCTCAAGTTTCCTCCACAACGGTCTGTCTTGTGCCAGTCTCCTCCATGTCACTCCCGCATATTTACGAATTTCATCCACCCATCTCCCATGTGGTCTTTTTCTGGGTCTTTTCCTGTCCCTTGGAATCAAATCTAAAATTTCGGCTGTCCATCTATGGTCTGTCCTTCTGGCAGTATGTCCAGCCCATTGCCATTTCAGGGATTTAACTCTGATCATGATGTCTTCCACTCTCGTCATTTTTCGGATCCACGAGTTCCTCTTCTTATTTCTCTTGGTTATACCAAGCATGCACCTCTCCATGCTTCTTTGAGTTGTCTGCAGCCTTTGTATGTCTCTTTTAGTTAAGGTCCACGTCTCTGCACCATACGTAAGCACTGGAAGGATGCATTGATCAAACACTTTTCTTTTAAGACATAATGGCATATTGCTCTTGAAAATTATGCTGTTTCTTCCAAAAGCTCTCCAGGCAAGTTTTGTACGCCGATTAATTTCTTCATCAATGTGACCCTCACTTGATATCTGCTGTCCAAGATAAACGTACGTATCTATTATCTCCAGTTTTTCTCCATCAATCGATAAATCTTCATTTCTTGTAAAAGCATTGAACATCACTTTTGTCTTCTGAAAGTTCATTTTTAATCCCACTTCTTTACTCTTGTCAGCAAGTTCCTGGATCATACTCTGCAGCTCTGATGGGGTAGTTGCAAAAATGACTATGTCATCAGCAAAACGAAGGTGGGTTAGATAATCTCCATTAATCTTTATCCCTTTGTTTTCCCAGTTCAGTGATTGAAAGACATTTTCCAATGTGGCATTAAAGAGCTTCGGAGATATGGTGTCACCTTGTCTCACTCCCTTTCCAATTTTTATGTGTGTTGTATTTTCAAACAGCCGAATCTTTGCACTTGCATTTCCATAGATGTTATTAATAATATTAATGTATGCATCTTCAATACCGCAGGATTTCAGAGCCGTGGTAACTGCTGATGGTTTCACCGAATCAAAGGCTTTTTCATAATCGATAAAAGCCATGCACAATGGAAGTTCATATTCCCTCGCTCTTTCAATTAGTTCTCTCAGTACGTGGATATGATCTATTGTGCTGTAGCCACTCCTGAATCCAGCTTGTCCTCTCGGTTGAGCCATGTCCAGTGTTACCTTCAAGCGGTGTGAAAGAACTTTAGTGAAGATTTTATAAACCACTGATAGGAGGCTGATAGGTCTGTAGTTCCTGAGATCCTCAATGTCACCTTTTTTATGTAGCAGGATCATTGTAGCATTGTTCCAATCCTCAGGAATCTTCCCTTCATTAAGGCATCGAGTGAAAATTTGGGCGAGTACTGTTTCAATTTCTCCACTTGCTTCTTGTATGATGTCTATAGTAATTCCATCTTCTCCTGGAGCTTTCCCCCGCTTCATGTTCTTGATTGCATGAGCAACTTCTGCTGGGAGGACTGGAAGAACTCTGGTACCTTTCATGATGTCTGGAGTACATGTATCATCCCTTTCATATAATTTGGAGTAGAAATCTTTCACTCTTGTCAAAATTTCGCCTCTATTTCTTGTTATAGAACCATCTTCTTTTCTCAGAGCCATAATCTGTTTTCTTCCCTTACTGAGATGTCCCTTTGCTATCTTTAGGCTTTGGTTGTTTTCAATTGCTTTCCTCACTAGCTCACAGTTGAATTTCCTTACGTCTTCAGTGATACTTTTTCGTGTTGTCTTGCATATCTCTATATATTCCACTTTGGAAGTCACATCTTCTTTAGTTGTCCTCATCTGTCTTCTTTTTTGCATCAACATTTTGGTTTTTCCTGATAATTTGTTCACATGCAACTTGTTCTTAGACCCATCTAATTTTGTTGCTGTTTCCATAAGAGCTTTGGTTACTTTTCTGTTAACTTCCGAAATATCCACTTCTTCCGATGTTAGGCCTTCTAAAGCAGAGAATCTGTTCTACAGTTCCAACTTGAAAGTATTATGGTGTTTTTTAAGGTTGGTTATGTCAATACATTTTGTTTGTCTTATGAGCTTGCCACGTTCGAGTTTAGTGTTGAGGTGCATCTTACATCTCACCAATCTATGGTCACTACCTGTGTTGAACTTGTTCAGCACACTGCAGTCTTCGATGACGAATTTTTTGTTACACATAATAAAATCAATTTCACTTGTCGTCCCAATTGGATGTCTCCATGTCCATTTCCTGTGTGTCTTTTTCTTGAAAAAGGAGTTCAAGATGAAAAATCCTTCTGCCTCTGCAAACTCAACGAGAGTATTTCCACGCTGGTTTCTGTTGCCGTGACCGAATTTACCGACTGAAGTTTCATTCTGTTGTCGTTGCCCTATTTTTGCATTGAAATCTCCCATAATTATCTTCAAGTGCTGCTTACCTTTATTATTTAGATGACGAATTTCCTCATAAAATTCTTCAATTTCTTCTTCAGGATGACTTGTGGTGGGTGCATAAGTTTGAATAATCTGAGCCTGGTATCTTCTCGATAGTTGGATAACGAGTCGTGCAGCTCTGTCAGAGGAACTTTCAACTTCTATCACTTTATCCTTCAGTTTCTTGTTTATTATAAATCCAACACCACTAGTTCTGCCAGTATCTGTCCCACGATAATAGAAGAGATGTCCACTTTTCAGTTCAATGAGATCTTCTCCTTTTCTCCTTACCTCACTTAGCCCAACAATGTCCCACTTGATCCTTTGTAGTTCCTCTTCCAATTCAAGAAGCCTTGAATCAGAAGATAAGGAGCGTCCGTTATAGGTAGCCAAGGTCAGCATCAAATGGCAGCCTAGTCCGGTCCTCCGGGGATTCTTAGCACCCTCTGCCTTCATGTCGCACTGGCCGCTGCCTTGGCCAGGTACATTCCAGCTGCCGGAGACTGAGGGCCAAGATTTAAGTTGTAGAGTCATTTTGGAGGTGTTTGGCCATAACTCACCACGCTGGCCAAGCGGGTTGGTGAGTGTGGGATAGCATTTCCTCTGATCCCGATGGTATAGTTATACCGCTATTGGCGGTCGTCAGAGCCCCTTTAGTGGGAACAGGATGCACCACGAGAAGGCGGGGTTGACATCTGTCAAGGAGAGGCTGTGATGTTACGCATCACCTGACCTTACATCCCTATATATATATATATATATATATAAGATGGTTCTGTAACAAGAAATAGAGGTGAAATTTTGACAAGAGTGAAAGATTTCTACTCCAAATTATATGAAAGGGATGATATATGCACTCCAGACATCATGAAAGATACCAGTACCAGAGTTCCTCCAGTCCTTCCAGCAGAAGTTGCACATGCAATCAAGAACATGAAGCGAGGAAAAGCTCCAGGAGAAGATGGAATTACTGTAGACATCATACAAGAAGCAAGTGGAGAAATCGAAACAGTACTCGCCCAAATTTTCACTCGATGCCTTAATGAAGGAAAGATTCCTGAGGATTGGAACACCGCTACAATGATCCTGCTACATAAGAAAGGTGACATTGAGGATCTCGGAAACTACAGACCTATCAGCCTCCTATCAGTAGTTTATAAAATCTTCACTAAAGTTCTTTCACACCGCTTGAAGGTAACACTGGACATGGCTCAACCGAGAGAACAAGCTGGATTCAGGAGTGGCTACAGCACAATAGATCATATCCACGTGCTGAGAGAACTAATTGAAAGAGCGAGGGAATATGAACTTCCATTGTGCATGGCTTTTATCGATTATGAAAAAGCCTTTGATTCGGTGAAACCATCAGCAGTTACAATGGCTCTGAAAACCTGCGGTATTGAAGATGCATACATTAATATTATTAATAACATCTATGAAAATGCAAGTGCAAAGATTAGGCTGTTTGAAAATACAACACACGTAAAAATTGGAAAGGGAGTGAGACAAGGTGACACCATATCTCCGAAGCTCTTTAATGCCACATTAGAGGGTGTTTTTCAGTCGCTGAGCTGGGAAAACAAGGGGATAAAGATTAATGGAGATTATCTAACCCACCTTCGTTTTGCTGATGACGTAGTCATTTTTGCAACTACCCCATCAGAGCTGCAGAGTATGATCCAGGAACTTGCTGACAAGAGTAAAGAAGTGGGATTAAAAATGAACTTTCAGAAGACAAAAGTGATGTTCAATGCTTTTACAAGAAATGAAGATTTATCGATTGATGGAGAAAAGCTGGAGATAACAGACACACGTACGTTTATCTTGGACAGCAGATATCAAGTGAGGGTCACATTGATGAAGAAATTAATCGGCGTACAAAACTTGCCTGGAGAGCTTTTGGAAGAAACAGCATAATTTTCAAGAGCAATATGCCATTATGTCTTAAAAGAAAAGTGTTTGATCAATGCATCCTTCCAGTGCTTACGTATGGTGCAGAGACGTGGACCTTAACTAAAAGAGACATACAAAGGCTGCAGACAACTCAAAGAAGCATGGAGAGGTGCATACTTGGTGTAACCAGGAGAGATAAGAAGAGGAACTCGTGGATCCGAAAAATGACAAGAGTGGAAGACATCATGATCAGAGTTAAATCCCTGAAATGGCAATGGGCTGGACATACTGCCAGAAGGACAGATCATCGATGGACAGCCGAAATTTTAGATTGGATTCCAAGGGACAGGAAAAGACCCAGAAGAAGACCACATGGGAGATGGGTGGATGAAATTCGAAAGTATGCAGGGGTGACATGGAGGAGACTGGCACAAGACAGACCGTTGTGGAGGAAACTTGGGGAGACCTTCGTCCAGCAGTGGATTGATAATGGTTGACAATGATGATGATGATGATATATATATATATAAGTAAAACGATTCGATTAGCAGGGTCGCTTCGTCCACGGTAAAATATAACAGGGTCGCTTCGCGCACGATTTCTAGAGGGTCGCTTGGCGCACGGTCGCTTCGCGCACGACACCCTTTGAACACATTCTTGCTCTGAACACATTCCAGTCCCAATTACAGGCTCTGACACCAGAAAACTTTTGTTAAAATTGCATGATTATTAATAGGACGTGAAATGCTCGTAGGATACAGTAAACTCCTCAGGACTCAACCTAACCACGTAAATTAAGTTGCTGTTTTATTAGGTACACCTGCCCTCGTCACATACAACGGCCGTTCCATAGAAACTGAGAGTATAATCACACAGAATGAAGAAATATAGGTAGAGCAAAATATATGTTATTCTTTCTCAAAGTATCTTCTCTCGGATGACATGCAACGGTCCCATCGTTTAGTTAACTTTTCAAAGCATGTGGCGAAGGCATTTTGTGGAAGTGCTTTAGCGACCCCTATACAGCTTTAATAACGTCAACATCTGTGTTGAATGTTGCGCCATGGAGTTTCACTGTTGGAAACAACCAGAAATCGCACGGGGCGAGGTCAGGATTGTAGGCAGGCTGTGGCATGATTTCAATACTGCATTCCGTAAGAAACTGTTGAACACAAGCAGCCACGTGTGGGCGGGCGTTATCATGGTGTAGGGTCCACTTGCCCACCAGTTCCAGTCGCTTAATCGATATGTGTCATCGCAGACGCTTCGAGACTGAAATGTAATACTCAGCATTGACAGTAAATTGTGAAGGAACGGCATGCTGGTAGACTACACCTTTATGATCAAAGAAAATTGTCAACATCACCTTTCCAGCTGATTTGGTTTGGCGGACATTTTCCGGATCAGGCGAGCTTGTGTGTATTTCCACAAACTCGTTGCGCGCTTCGTGAAGTGTTCGAAATAGTGGACCCATGTTTCATCGGCAGTTATTACTGTGTTTAAAAAGTTTGGATCCTTTGGAATCATTTGTTTCCACTCATGACACATCTGAATTCTGGCTAACAATTATTCTCTCGTCAGGTGATGAGGTACCCATCTGGAACGCACACGATGCAGCAGTAATTTGTCGCGTAGAATGCGGACGCTTTTGAAATATTAGTTGACGCCGCTATGTCTTCACACGCCATTCGTCGATCTTCTTGCAGAATTGCCCAAACAGTGTTAACAATACGTTACGTAACAACACTTTCAGGTCGAGCAGGCCTAGGAGGGAGTTCTGCCGACAAACGCCCTTTTTTGAAATCATGGTGCAATCTAAAAATTTGTTGACTCACCCAAACATTTATCTATGTATGTGAGCTTTTTCCATTAAATCAACTGTTTCTGGAGCCGTTTTACCCAAACGATGGCAAAATTTTATCGCGCAACGCATTTCACTTCTTAACTCTGAATCACTCACTCCATAGCTGTACGGCGAAATGCAGACGTACCTTAAACATCTGCGCAATAACAAAACCAGAATTGTCTGCCGTGGATAATAACTGTTGCCATAGATACTTCCTTAATTCAGTTAGTCGTATGCGTGGCTATTTTTCTCTCTTCGCACTGTCGCCAAATCAAAAGAAAAAAAATACTCTTTTTTTATTGAACGGCCTTTGTAGATAGCTCATTGCGACACGTAAGACGTCGCGTGAGCATGATGTGCAGTGTAAATGTGGCAGACTGTCTGGTCGAGCATCAGTTAGCGTTCGATAGATTGTTAAATGGATAAAAACAGTGATCTGAGTGACTTTGAAAGTGGTATGACGTGTACCGGTTCCAGAATCTGCTAAACTGCCGTCTTCCTGGCTTTTATGCACAACCGTAGCGAGGGTGTACCGTGAATGGTGCGACATACAAAAACTTACTCTAATCGGCGATCCTATGGATGAAACCAGCTGATGTGTCAGAGGATCAAAGCAAACCGTCGAGAATCGTGCAAGCGAACATACGCGACACAACCCGGGAAATCACTGCAGAATTCAACACTGGTGTGCCCAGGGTCGTCTCCGAGCTTAACGCTCGATGCGCTGGTCAGCCTGGTTTAACCACATACTAGACCTTACATGTTGGAAGGAGCCATTTATGTTGCGAGGACAGGCGTATCTAATAAACTGGTATCTCAATGTATGTATTAGGTGTGCAACTTAATTCTCGGCCACTGACCGCAAGCAATCATAGAACGTCGGCAAATGCAAATAGATGTGTGCGATAATGGCTGATTGCAGCGCCATCCAACAGCTTTCCAGGCAACCGTAACCTCTCACAGCTGTAGTGACAGAAGGGACGAAAGTTGACGGTGAAAGCAATGTCGTTCGAGAAGCAACATTTGAGACACTGCCTCCTGTTCGCATTTCAGCTGAAAAAAGTGCTGCGGAAGCCCAGCAAATGATCTGTGCTGCTTTGGGTGAGGCTGCTGTGTCCTACAGTACGTGTGAGAAGTGGTTCCAGCGGTTTAACGCTGGAACCACTTCTTACACGTGCGACAGGGATTCATGATGCAGAACGTCCGGGACAGCCACAGAAAATTGACGATGAGGAACTGGAACAACTGTTGGACGCGGATCCCTATCGCACACAGTCAGAGCTCGCCCAGGAACTCGGATTAACACGGCAAGCCATTGCAAAGCGCCTGTACAAGCCTGGACGGGTTCACAAGGAGGGCCGTTGGGTGCCCCACCAACTCACAGTTGCGAACAAATTTAGGCGCCACGATGTTGCTGTGTACTTGCTCTCCAAATTCAAGAAGAAGGATTTCCTCCACAAGATTTTGACCTGTGATGAGAAGTGGATCCTCTACGATAATCCTAAGCGGCGCAAATCTTGAGTTTATCCAGGTCAGCCTCCCATCAGTACCGCCAAACCGAATATCCATGTCAGGAAGTTGTTGCTGTGCATATGGTGGGATCAACGCGGTGTCGTACACTATGAGTTGCTCAAACCTGGTGAAACGGTCAATGCTGACCGTTATTGTCAGCAACTCATTCGTGTGAGTGACGCAATGGAGGCGAAAAGGCCATACACCGGCAAGGGCAGAAGGTCGGTCCTGTTGCTTCAGGATAACGGGCGTCCTCATACCGCAAAAACGACTTTAAACACGATCACCGACCTGGGATGGGAGATTTTGTTCCACTCGGCGTATTCTCCAGACTTCGCCCCGTCGGATTATCACCTCTTTCGCTCCCTGCAACATCACCTGCGTGATACGCACTTCACTTCTGTCGAGGAGGTTCACAAAAGTATTGATGACTTTATCACCTCGAAACAGCCCTCTTTTTTCCGCAGTGGCATTCGGCAGCTCTCTGATCGATGGCTCAAATGTATCCGACACGACGGGGATTATTTCCCTGATTAGGTACGTATTCGATTTGCTATAATTTGCAGTCAACGTGTCGTGCCTGTGGCCGAGAATTAAGTTGCACACCTAATATTAGCATATAATGGGAAACCTCTTTTATTCTTTCTTTGCGTCTGGGTTTGTCAGAGCCATTTATGGCTCATTATTCCCGTGGCGGGCTTTTTTTTTTTTTTTTTTTTTTTTTGTTTTGATTGGAGGTTTAACGACCACCGTGAGCAATTCAGTGGGGTATAAGCAGTCGCCTGTCCCAAATTAAAGGCAACTGGTTCGAGGGAAGGGAGAGAGCCAGTGCCGTAAGACAAACACAACATCCATGCCTCACCGGGATCGAATCCGGACGAATGATCAGAAGCCATCGCTTAGACCACTGCACCACCGGGAGCTTCTTGAAATGTTAGAAGTAATCATTCATCCTTGATTAAAGACTCCTGTCTCTAGGGAAGGAGGAAAATCAGAACTATGGGACATCCAAAGTTGCATATATGTTATTCCGTGTTAAATCTCGAGGCTCGGGAAACGCGAAGCTTATCACCAAGAGGCTAACTCAAAAGACTGAAAAGACGTTGTAACACTTCTAGTGAGATGTTAAATTCGACAGAAAATTTTCAAATGACAACCTTTTCCGAACATTGAGCATAAAGTCACACATTTCCATTCAGGAAATGCGTGACGATAAACAGTAGAATACCAATAAAAGAAATTCGTTCGCTTTGGATACTAGAAAGGTGTCAACTATTCAATATAAATAGTCATATACCCTTTTTCTTTAATATAAAAGAAAGGAGAAAAAAATTAGTAGTCTTTTCACATTAGTTCGACTTTCAGATAATAATGTCCATCAATCTCGAGATGTTCCACAAAGAAGGTGATTTTTTTTTAAGTCAACAATCTGAAAATTACTGAACTTATTTATCGTTGAATTATTTTTTAAAATTACGTGGAAATTATTTATATTTTGCTTGTTATTGAAAATAAACAAAAATACCAATAATTTATTACAAACAATTCACTAAGATGTTGTAGGGGAGAAACAAAATTTTGTAAGCTTGTTGAAAGTAAGAAAATGTTTAGTAATGCTTATCATTTTATATTTACCTTTCATTGTTAAATCAGCTTCGGTCGCTGCCTGTGGCTCATCGTCAACAATCTGAAGGAAAATTATACAAAGAACTATGTAAGATCTTTGAGAAGCAATAAAATACCGCAAATGTGAAAAGTTGCTTATTTAGAATATTAGAAAGTTATGAGAATCTACAGGGGTTTATCAAAATAATGGTGACAACGACTGCTAGTTGAATACCCGTAACGGGGCGTGTGCAAACCACAGAGACGACGTCATCCGGCTGAGCTGTATACAGTACAATAACTGAGGTGTATAAAGAGGTGCAGTACAGTGTCATAGTAGTGTCACAGCTGCAGGTGACATAGCTGCTGTGGCGTAATTGTCGACAATGTCAGATCTTAGTGACCTCAAAAAATGCACGATCATTGGTGCGCGTCTTACAGCACCTTCGGTAACTACAATGGCATAAATAGATGTAACACCAGGAACTGTATTGAAGATTTATGACTGCCTATCAAAAAGGACACGGCTTTGCCTCCAAACGTGCAAATTCTGGACGCCATACGATGTCATATAATGATAGGCGAACGTCGGCGCGGATTGTGGAACGGAAGCACATTGCCACGGCACCGCAAATTGCAGCACAGTTTAACGTCAGTCAGAGTGATCCCGTTTCCGTCGTAGCAGTTCTTCGGAAACTCCATCATGCCGGTATTTATGGCTGAGCTGCAATCCACAAACTCTGATTACCAACATCAATGCAAACAACGTCTAAGGTTGTTGTGCAAAGCAAAAAACTGAGATGGTAAAGACTGACAACGTGTCATCTGGTCTGATGAATCGTGCCTTACATTGTTTTCTGCCACTGGTAGATTGTTCGTCTGGCGTGAAGCTGCAGAAGTGTACCACTCCTACTATTTGAAGCGAGTAGTGAGACAACAGAGAGAAGAATGCTGTCTCCATTAATGAATGAAATGCGGGATTACACCATTGTTCAATACAAATTTGGAAGATGTGAATCCGATAATTGGTGTAAATATGACATGGATGTTAAGTCAGATAATATCCGAAAACTTGAAAATTTCGTCGTTCTGGAGCGGGAATCGAACCCGCGTCTCCAGGATAGCGCCCGAATATGCTAATCACTACACCACCCAGAACGACCAAGTTTCAAGTTTCCGATGTGTTTCAAGTTTAAATTTATTTGTTTCAAGTTTCAACCAAGTTTCAAGTTTTTCATGGTATAATCCCGAATTCCATTCATTGATATTCTGCGCCTCCTAGTAATCATGGGAATGAATTCTAAACGTCCAGATTCGCTATATATGAATGCCGGTTGCGTCGACTAGCGAATCCTGTGATGGCTTTATTCAAATTAATCGGAAACTTGAAACTTGGTCGTTCTGGGTGCTGTAGTGGCTAGCATACTCGGGCGCTATCCGGGAGGTGCGGTTCCGATTCCCGCTCCAGGACGACGGAATTTTCCAAATTAGGATGTTATCTGACAATCAATGTCATATTTACACCAATAAACGGATTCATATCTTCCAAATTTGTATTGCTGACCATAATGTTGGAAAAACTACGGTGTGTAGATATTTATGTCCATGTGTACAGCACCTCGATATTTTAAACGAGAACTTCCCTTCCCGTGCGAGTTCCCCAAGAGGCAGTAGAAGACGCCACGCGCGGGTGCTTTATCCGTCTCCTTCACGCAGCTGCTTCCGCATCCTGTAATGTGTCAGTGTGTGTGTTTTTGCTGAGAGTTTGTTCTCTACTCCAACCTAATGTGGTCTCATGAAACCGTGAGATGCCAGTTGATAAACGTTTTTTTTAAATATTTTTCATTTTCTGATTCTTAAATATATTGTAACCGGGGCTTCGATATTTATCAGAAGTGAGGTTCAGTATCCATTTCGAGGGATAAAGAATTGAAATCATTTTCCTTCAATTCCCGCCATTTCGATGAGCTGGGCAACGAACAGTCAAAGTACGCTTTTTCTCACGCAACAGAAGGGGTGTTAGATTTATAGTTTCGCGGATGTGAGAGAAGAGTGGAAACGGACATTATTGCTTTTCAGCCGTCCCAAGCAAAGCGATTGAGTAAGAGAAGAGGGGGGGGGGGGTTAGCAAAGCAGTTCAGAACTTAGAGTTTTCAGAGAGAAGATGTGGCCGCGCTTTCTAGGAATTCGTTGGACTTCTTCGGCAGGGGAGAGTTTTAGGGGGTTCTTTCTCCGGGCAAGAGGACAGGGGACACTCGGTAGAAAAGAGTCGGTAGAATAAGGAGGATTCAGGAAGTGCGAATGGCTCGCTCGTCGACGTGACGGAGGGAATGAAGAAGCCATGAGGTTGATAATAAGGAAGAAAAGGAGATCAGGACAAGGCTTAAAGACATTCCCCGTAAGATTTGAATAAATATCTTCATCACCGCAAGAGCCAGGTTTAACTAGAGTCGATTTTTGATACCTTGTAATTTATGCATCTGCTGGGAGAAACACGGGTTAAACCCCTGATGCAGAACTTGCTGCAAAGGAAAACATCTAACGAACCCTTCGTGCAGGGCGCTTTAATATAACTCAGCAATAAGCCCTGTAACAATATAATGCCACTACATCAAGCAGTACGCATTATTTGTTATTTCCTGTACTTAAATTAGGGTCAGTTATTCCCTGTAGTTGCTTTCACATATGAATTATTATCGATGACTAAGGGAAATGACCTACTGCCGTAAGAGATGCTGCCCCACACCTGTATCCCAGCAGAGGGTGCTATACAGCTCTCTTAACTTCGAGTGAGCTGCAGGCAGACACAATGACATCTCCTTAGCATGCTACTGTTGCGCAGGCGTCGATGAATGGTATTAACAGATACAGGCGATGTCCCATCAGCTGTTTTGTAACTGGAAATCTGATGGGTAGTCGCTTTTCTGGTACTAACAGCCATCTAGCCACATTACTGATCCCATCGATCCGTACACACTTGAGAACGATCGCATTCGGAAGTACGTCGTGAAACCCCCTGTCTATTGGTGACAGCAGTGGTTATCTCTTCGCGAATGACGTCTAAAGTGTGCTACCGTTCGTCGCGTGGGCCATCCTGCTGCAAGCTCGATGAATTCATTAAACGTCCATCTAAAACATACGATCGACATTACCCTTTCGGTGTTATAACGTAACCCATTTTCGTGTGCGTGATTGGTGTTACGCTATGTCTAAAACCAAGACTAAGGAAATGTTAAACTAAATGAAAATACGATGCAATAGTTCCTAATTAAGCTTTTACGGCCAGACGAAACATATACAGAGGTCAGACTTACGATAAGCTTTTATTGGTCCTACACGAATGATGACATCCATAATATAGCCACATATGATCTAGCTTTTACATAGAGCGAACATCTCCACACCCACACATACACTAAGCGACTGCTGTATCGTCCTTTTTATCTATCGTTCTTATCACATTCATACGTCACACATTCTGACCTCAATTATGTTGGCAACCTCATTCTTGTGAGAGAGAATCACGTTAAAGTTTGGAAAGTGTGAAGGAGAACAAACTCAAATTTAGATGGGAAAAGGAACTAAAAATGAAAGTTATTTTAGAATATGCACTAAAGTGCCAGAAAAACTGGTACACCAGGCTAATACTTGGTAGGTCCCCCACGGGAGCGCAGGAGTGCAGAAATACGACGGGGCATGGACTCCACTAGCTTCTGGAAATATGCTGTAGGCAATGCACACCATACTTCCTGCAGAGCGTTCCACAATTCGGGTGTATTCCGAGGTCTCGGAATCCTGTGTTTGGTAGCGCGTTGCATGGCATCCCAAATGAGTTCTATTACGTTCAGATCGGGGGATTTGGGTGGGAAATGACAACACCTCAAACTCAGATGAATGCTCCTCTAACCATAATGTCGCGTCCCTCGTCAGAAAGGATGCGCACATAGCGTTGGCCGGTCACATACGTTTGTAGACGTACCAGGGGTCCCAGTGAAGTCCAGCGTAACACACCCCATACCATTACGGACCCCCCAACCAGCCGGTACAGTTCCCTGTTGACAGGTGGGATCCCTGACTTCATGGGATTTGCGCCACACACGAATCCTTCCATCTGCCCGATACAGTTGGAAATGCGACTCGTCTGACCAGGCTACTTGTTTCCAGTCATCAAGTGTCCAGTGGCGGTGTTGCCGTGCCCAAGCAAGGCTCATAACTCTGTGTCGTGTATCCATCAAGGGGACTCGAGTTTGGCGTCGGCTCCCAAAGCCCATATCGTGCAGGGTACGTTGCACAGTCCGGACGCTGATGCTTCTTGAGGCTCAAGCATTGAATTCCGATGATACCCGCGAGAATGTTGCACGCCTATCGCGTGAAACGATTATTGACAGCCGACGATGGTCACGTTCACCCAACGTCTTTTTACGGCCACACTGGTACCGCAGGTCGGAGGTTTTGCCCGAATTCTTGTAGTCACGGTACACCTTTGCAATGGTCGTCCGTGAAAATCCGAACTTCTTTTCTACTTCCGAAATACTATGGCCCATCTCACGAGCGCCAACTATGACACCGCGTTGAAAATCGCTTAAATCGTTATTACTTGTCATTCTCATGCCGAAAACAGCTCTGACAGCTGGCAAGGATATCTATCGCTTTATATACGCACTGGCGGACGCAACCGAGTACGCGCATAGGTGGCGTTGCTATACATTTTGCATAAGCTCGTCTGTACCAGTTTTTCTGGCACTTCAGTGTACGTCACAGTGTTAACTAGGTTTAGAGGTCAAGTACGGCTTCTTTAACCCATACTGTTCGCTTTACTCCAACCGCTATCCTTCCTACAAATAACGACGTCTGGATCATCCGCATTTTAAATGTATCCAGGCCCGCAATTTCTCCCTCATTTGCGTGTTTCACTGTCCCGAACTTTCGTACTAATTTGCATAAACGTATAGCTCGACTCATTCCGGGTGGAGCAATTTATTTTACGAAGAGAGTATTATCAAGGTGGGGTGGACTTCGCAGGTATGACACAAGGATGCCATTCATAAAATTTTCAAAAATCCTTCCATTGGCCTCCCCATAATTTCACAGGCACAAAATAAATAAGTTGAAGAATGAACAAAGAAATAAGTACTTCCAGACTCAACACAAAGCCACATCAATGAATCAATGTACAGAACTGCATAAATAGATCTAGCAGACATATGCTGCCGTGAAAGTATCTTAAAGCAACCAACTTCATTATATGTCTGAATCAAAAGCTTTACGTGTGCAATTACAATGCAAAGATTCGCAAACAACTATGTCAGTAGACCCAGAGTCAGCCACTTTCTTCGGTTCCAGTGAAAGAGCTCAAGTGTGTATCAAGTAATTGCAGTTCGCCAACAAAACAGTGTGCGTGCAACTATATTTGTTGGCAAATGAGGCTCGTGTTGTCGTGCACTTAATGGAATAGCTATCGATCCCTCTTATTATTAGGTCATGTCTGACGTTACAAGGTTTTTCTAAAGGCTTTCCTGTAATGTAATAAAGACGTTCAAGGAATTAGATTTGTTTCGTTTCCACAAGATGTTTTATTAATAGAAACCTTCAATACTTTATTACCTGTGACGAAATATGCAATGAAGCCATGATCGTATCTTCATTTGCGATAGGGTACTGTTGTTGAAAGTATTTTGCTTTCATCTTTTTTCTTTTTTGTTTCTGGATTGAAAGAAACAACGGAAACCATATACATATATACACTGAGCGATCATTTAACTATGACCATATAATTAATACTTCGTAAGTCCTTTAGCTCTCAGTACCGCAGATATCCGACGTGGCATCGATTCAATAAGATGTCGGAAGCAGTCGGGAGTATGACCAGCCAAGCTGTGTGTAATGCGGCCTTCAATGCAGGTAAGGAAGTGATTAGTGTATCCAGACGCCTGATATGCAGTTACATAGTGTCCCACAAGTGCTGTATTGGATTGATATTGGGGAGTTTGGAGGCCAATCGATATGCTGTAATCTGAAATGTTTTCCTCAAACCATTCGTGCACAACATTGGAAATGTGGGTCAGCGTATTCGAGAGTAATGGTAACATTGCTGGGTGTACAAAGTCAGCAAGCAATTCACGATAATGGGCACCACGTTGATCCACATGCACCAGGTGTCCAAGTTCCTGACAGGTAAACATTCCCCACACCATACAACCGCCTTCACCGGCTTGCACTGTGGAGACCATGGAGAATATATCGAGTGGCTCATGTTGTTTGCGACAAATACGTACACTACCATCTACGGAGTGGAATAAAAAACAAGACTCGTCAGACCAGCACAATTTTTTCCAGTCATTCGACGTTCAACTTCCATGATTTTTGCACCAGACTCACGATGTGACCAGTAGCCATGAAGTGTGGAGGTAGTCATGATGAGCATGTAGTCAGTGTGAGCCAGCAATAGGAATATGTGCCAATCCATCCTTGTTTTAGTGACTTTTTTACAGAGTAATTTGCAGCAATCTTATTTCTTAGTGAACATGTTTTTGTTGTAGTAACGAGAGCTACGCGTACTACTAATTGTTCAGTCGTTTGGTTTTGTTTGTGTATGTTCTCTCTTCATCAATTGGTGATTTGACGGAGGTAATTAAATCAAGATTTTTTCACCTACTCTCTGATGAGACTGATGACTGGAACTACTGTAGATACATGCTAATTAAAAATGAACAAACTAACGAATGTGTGCAATACACATTCGTTAAAAAGAAATACATTGGCGTGCAAAAATTAAGGACGAGACGGTTTTTTGAATGTAACGTCGTGCAGAAGTGGTTCGCATCGACTCAAATCATACCATAATAATATCCTCAAGATGTAAGAATTTATGACAAGTGAGCAAAATCGTCACAAGGAATCCAAAGGATACAAAGGCACTTTATTGAAAAGGTAGCTTCGAGCACAACTGGACAGAAGACAGAAACGTCCATGTGACAAGCGGCTGCCAAGAAAAATCCAATCTTTAGCAGGTGATATGATCACCCCTGACTGCATTGCAGGATTTACAACGTCTGTCCATGCTGAGGACGAGGTTGTCAAGGAGCTGTTGAGGCACCGCGGCCCATTCCTCTTATAGCGCCAATCGCAGCTGCGGAATCGTTGTTGGCGGTTGGTGACGTGCCGCCAAGCGTCTCCCGAGAAGGTCCCACACGTGTTCGATTGTATTTAGGTCCGGAGACCTTGCGGGCCAATCCATTCGTTGAATATCTTTACTCTCCAACAACTCTGCTAGAGCCACTGTACGATGAGGTGTAGCGTTGTCGTCTATGAAGAGGAACTCAGGACCCACAGCACCTCTAAACAGACCCACGTGAGGCAGGATAACCTCGGTACAATAGCGGACACCAGTGACTGAACCTCCTTGGAAGATGTGGAGGTCAGTACGGCTACCAAGCATGATACCGCCCCAAACGAGAACTCCGCCACCTCCAAACCGGTCCCTTTCGATGATTTTGGAGGTGTGATTCAGTATTCCCTGCTCTCTCCAGATGTGTATACGTCCAGAATCGCTCGACAGACTAAATCGGCTCTCATCCGTAAAGAGAACTCGACCCCATTAATGATGTGTCCAGTTCTTGTGTTCCTGGCACCACAGAAACCGCAGTCTCCGATGAGCAGGCGTTAATGGCACACACCGTACTGGTCATCGTGTAAATAGGCCACCTTTGTGCAACCTCCTGGCCACGGTAAAACGCGATAACGGACGTCCAGTTGTCTGTTTCATGTGCTTTGCGATTTGGTTGGTTGGTTGGTTGGTTGATGGGTTTTATTTGCGCAAGGGCCAAATTTGGCAAAATAGCGCCATACACGAGACCAACAAAACACAGACGTTAAAAGCGTGGTACAATAGCTAAAATCAGGCCAATGTAAGAAACAATTTAAAAGCTAGATGAGTTTTAAGAAGTCGATATGCTTAAGAAACGAAAAGACAGCGAACGTATCGCACCGGTCCCCCATAATCTTTCGAAGCATAGCTGCACTGTCATCCAACAGATGAGTACGGAAATGTTGAAAACGATGTAAACGAAAACGAACACAAACACATAAAACATGAGTGAGAGTAAGTCGGCAGTTGCACTTCTCACACATAGGGACGGTGTCGCCACACAGCAAATAGCGGTGAGTGAAGCGACAGTGTCCAATGCGGAGACGTGCCAAGATAACTTCTTCACGACGATGAACACGAAGACTTGATTTCCATAAACCGATCTCTGGCTTCAATTTAAAGAGTTTGTTCTCCGTCTGTTGATTCCACCGATTCTGCCACTGAAGGCGAAAATAGTGCACAATGGCTGACTTCAAATCCTTGTAAAACCGTGGCAGAGTAGTGATGGGCAAAGAAGACACTGACTTAGCAGAAATATCCGCCAATTCGTTTCCCCTTATGCCAACGTGACCGGGAATCCAGCAAATTCGAACACGAAAACCACTCGTATATAAAGTCCGCAAAAGCCGTCTCACATGATAGACGCTCGGGTGGTCGCAAACAGACACAGATGAAAATGTCTGTAGAACGCTCAGGGAATCCGTATAGACAACAACTCGGTGATGGGGTTTTGCCTGAATGTGACGAAGACACAGGAAAATAGCATGTAACTGTGCTGAAAACACGGTGGCCTCCGACGGGATACGTTCAGCGTATAACTCGTCAATGCACACGAAGGCAGAACCTACCACTCCATCGGATTTTGAACCGTCTGTGTAAACCGAAACAAAATCCGGATGACGAGACCGGTGTTCATCGAACCGTTGAGCATATTCAGTAGCGGAGCAAGACGATTTTGGACAAGTGCTAAAGGACAAATCGACATCAGCCACCACAGGAGCCCAGGGCGGCTGGCCAATCGTCCTGGTCTCGCAATTCAAGGAAACATCAAGCCCCGCATTCCGCACTGCAGTCTGCATACGGATTCCGAAAGTAGGTACACAGGGAGGCCGGTGTTCAAAGAGACGGACAAATTGTGGTTGAAAGACAGATTCTCGCAAAGGATGGTCCCGGAGGGCACTCAGTTTCGCATAAAACTGGAGGGACAGCTAAAGGCGACGCAAACACAAAGGCGGCTAATTAGACGACCTTGAGATTTCTCCCGCTGTCTGCTGTCTGTCTCTTCTCGCCTGTAGGACAATATACCGGTCGTCCAACGCCGTGGTTGCTCGTGAACGACCACTGCTAAACTCTCGGACAGCTGTTCCTGTCGTTTGAAATGCTCTCCAAGCTCGTGAAATGATGCTGTGAGCGATCCCGAACTCTTCGGCCACACTAGTCACACTTCGATCTTCTTCCAACTTCCCAATGACGCAACCTCGGGTAAAGTCATCCAGATGTCGTGTACTGGATTGCCTGTTAGCCATATCACTCGGTGACAGCAACTCGACGTCGTTCAAATTGATGTACACCGTGCAATACCTTTCACCGAAGTGCTGAGCGTACACCGCCCGTGTGCTTTATACCCTTCCGACACCCCCTCCCCCTACGTCCTGCTGCATATATGCGCATGCCCTACCGTACCGCACCCTAGTCTATCTCCTGAGTGGTCTTTCGGTCCGTTCTGCCTGCTCGTTCCGCTGTTATGCTAATTTCTCCTCTTCGTCCTTAATTTTTGCATACCAGTGTACATGCAATTATGAAACCCTATTGTATTACGAACATGCTAAAGTAGGTACGAGTACTTAGGCAAAAACATCACCTCCTAGTGTTTAGTGTAGTAGAACTGTAAAAGTAAAGAAAGAGAAAAAAACACATGCTTGACCTATACTCACAGGCTTGGGGACCCCTTTCATGATTTCTGGAAAAATATATCTATCCATTTCCGGGAAGAGACGTCTTCGGTGAATGGCTCTAAAAGAAACAACGAATCAGTTGTTTATACAATCTGAAACATGTTTTTAATAAAACTTGCAAAATCACCATAGCAAAAATCAAAACCAACATATGATATACGCAACCATTAATTTCACACATTAAGATTTCAATCAAAAGATTATTTGTATTGATGTCGAAGATTTATACTCCGTAATATGCATAAATATTCAATAGAAAAACAAATGGTGTAAACTAAAATCAGCAATTCTTATTATTACTCGGCGTAAGTTTCCAACACGAATATAAACCGCGTTTTAATTGAAAACCCAATGAGTTAAATGAACCATTGTGTGTGTTTTATTGTTCGTCTTGAGGATATTTCGCAAAAGATTGCTCAGCTTTTAGAAAATACCTTCAAACGAAATGCAGTGAATGTGAACAACATTTCAGTGAACTTGTTTCAGATGGCACCTGTTCAAGGTATGTTTCCGTCCCAATGCAAAGCTCCACTTCGGAGCCCCTTTGTGAATTTTTTGCTGAAAAAATTTACATAATCTGTTCGAAGTTAACATAATCACTTGACACCTCGGTGGCACAGTGGTCTAAGCTCTGGCTTCTGACCATCCGTTCGAGATGAGTCCGGGTTGAATCCTGGTGAGGCATGGGTGTTGTGTTTGACTTACGGCACTGTCTCTCTCCCTTCTCTGGAACCAGTGGTCCTAAATTAGGGACGGGTGACTGCTTATATCCCATAGAGTTGCTCACTGTGGTCGTTAAACCTTTAATAAAAAAATACATAATCACATGCACTTGGCCACTCTGCCCAATTCCACTTCCAAAAATTTAGAGATAATGTGCTTTAGTATCTTTCAAGAACTCAGTAACACAAATTGTCACTGTGTAAACGGTGATTTCATTCACGTTTAAAAATACTAGAAAGGAACTGCCCCCTTCGTAAAATTATTGGGTAAACTACATTCATATAGCCAGATGGGCGGGCCTCTGATTCTTCTCTTTACCCAAAATGACGAGATAAAAACACGCAAGTAATTTCTTAATGTCATCTACATTTTATCCACGCAAAATAATAATAATAGTGCTTCGTGAAATCCTTAGAAAGCTAGATTCCTCCCCACTGTTAACTGCCCCTCCAAACAACTGCTTCCTTTATTTTTAGGCGAATAAACATTGTGGTCCTCAGAAAAAGAAAGAAGCGAAAGAGAAAGGCGAAGCATTGACAGAAGTGACAAAATAAAATACCCTCTGGCCAAAGAGGGAGGTAAAATAAATTGGTGCTGCTTTGGAGTAAAAGCAGTACCGACCACTTTGCTTTTGGGTGAAAAACCACTCCTTGTTCTTGGCAATAAAAAGAAATAAGGCTAGAGGAATCTCAGAAACGTTTTATTTTCTCCACACAGGCTATTCAACATTTAAAATTTTACGAAAGTTGAATTGTCGCCCCTGCGACGCAGTTATCTATGCGTCGGCTTCTGACCATTCATCCGAGATGGGTCGGAGATCTAATCCTCTGGCGAGACATGGATGTTGTGCCTGTCCTACGGCACTGGCAGTTCCTTTCCTGGAACATGTGGCCCTAAATTAAGGACGGGCAACAGCTTGTACCCCATCGAGTTGCTTATGGTTGTCGTTAAACCCTCAAACAACAACAACAAAAACAAGTTAGTAAAGTCATGCAATGCATTGATTATAATACGCTTTACAACACACCAGAAATCATAACTCAAGTTATTAGGATAATGGCTGTAGAATAAATCTCTGTCCTATGACCTGACCTTTGACCACATTTCGATGATATTCAACAGAACCGGTAAAGTATACTTCCGGAACAACATGATAAGGTTTTGTCTCAATCGAAGCATTTTTACGTAAGTTATAACGCATAAAAGCGATGAAATGGACCCCGCTGCTATGTCTTGCCTGACCTTTGACCCCACTTCACCCATTTTCAATAAGGTTCGTCCCCAGGTGGTGGTCCCCTACCACATACTAAAATTTCATCGAAATCGAACCATATTTACGCAAGTTATGACATATAAGGGTAATTTAATGGATCCCGCACCTATGTCGTGACCTTTAACCCCATTTGTCACATTTCCAATAGGGTTCGTCCCCATGTGGTCCCCTAGCACATACTAAAATTTCATTGAAATCGAACCATATTTACGCAAGTTATGACGCATAAGGGTAATTTAATGGATTCCGCACCAATGTCGTGACCTTTGACCCCATTTGTCCCATTTTCAATAGCGTTCGTCCCCAATGGTCCCGTACCACATACCAAAATTTCATCGAAATCGAACCATTTTTACGCGAGTTATCGTGCGGACAGACAGATGGACAAAGCTGGAGCATATACGCTTCTTCAACCTACAGTTGGAAAGCGGTAAAAAGGGTTGAGTTGTCAAAGGTGCTCCCCTATTGAAGTAACCCCGATGCCTTTCTTACTGACTTGAGCTTGTCCTAGTTTCAGAGAGCACAAGATAGGTTTGTCACGAGTAACAACATTAACCCTAACCCAGAAATTTCAGTGGAAACATGCAATCACACAAATTTCATTATGAAAGACATGTTAACGGTAATTCGTTCAGAGAAACCATGCTTAAACCCATTTCTAACATCAAATGTTAAACATTGCATAAACTGTATATTTGTGCAAATAACTTCCAAAATGGCCGATGTCAGTTCAAAATATAATCGGACACCTAAATTTAAACAATTTACTTTACTGGGTTTATTTACGCTTTACGGGCTTTAGCGTCATTCAAAGAAGAAAGCTTTCCGACTGGATGGTTGGTTGGTTGGTTGGTTGATTGAGTTTAATGGCGCAAGGGCCATGGTTGGCCAAAGAGCGCCAAACAAAGACATCAAAACGAAACAAAATTAATAAAAAACGTGCACAAGGTTAAAAACAGGCTGATGCGGTAAAAATGAAATATGAGAGTGAACAAGTTAAAATCTAGACGAGTTTAAAAAAGTCAATTTCCTGTAAAAATGAAAACACTGCTCTCGTGTCGCAGGCTTCACCGATAAAAGTTTGCAGCGTAGCTGCTCTTTCGTCCAACAAATGAGAATGAAAATAACGAAAACGATGATCACAAAAACGAACACAAGTGCACAAAACGTGAAGGACGGTGAGACGACATTGGCACGCCTCACACATCGGGGCACTGTCGCCACACAGCAAAAAGCGGTGAGTAAAACGACAGTGCCCAATGCGGAGACGTGCAAGAACAACTTCCTCACGACGGTTCTTCCGCAAACTAGACTTCCATAGTCCGATCTGTGGTTTGATGGCATAAAGTTTATTGCTGCCCTGCTGAGACCACAGGGACTGCCACTCATCCAAAACAAATTTCCGGATCAAAGGGCAAAAATCCCGGAAAGACAGTGGCAGCCGAGCTGGCGACATGGAGGAAACAGACCTGGCAGAGAGATCTGCCAGCTCGTTACCCCGGATCCCAACATGGCCAGGAACTCAACAGAAACGGACCAGGAAGCCATCACCCTCCAAAGTTCCAAGAAGACGACGGACATCACGGATGACAGGTGAGTCCGTGTCCTCTGGAGAAGATAAAACTTGGATGACGGACTGGGAATCGGAGCAAATCAAAGCGCGATGATGAGATCTAGACTGTATGTGACACAAAGCAAGGTGTACCGCACGCATCTCTGCCGAAAAGACGGTGGATTCAGGCGGAAGCCTCTCAGCATGGGAGGCATCGCCACACACGAATGCGGATCCAACAACCTCACCGGATTTCGACCCGTCAGTAAATACAGGCACGAAATCCGGGAAGAGAGACTGTTTCTCGGCAAAGAGCCGCTGGTACACCAGAGCAGGAGTGGAAGACTTGGGCCACACACTGAGGGAAAGGTCAGCCGTTGAATGAACCGGCTGCGCTTTCCGACTGAATGACATCCTATGTAAAGGAGGATTCCACGAATTACTTCATTTAGAGGTCGCTGAGCAGGTAATGGTGAAGACTTGTTTTATTTCGTGGTTCAATAACACCCGTAGCTGATTTCTGGCCACTGATTCCGGAAAAGGGGTAGAGTCAGGGCTGTGGGACACATGCGCCGCCCGTATCCCACTTAGGACTAGAGCCCAGGCCTATCTCAGATGATCAGCTATAAACTCGTGCTTCTGGCCTCTCGGCCATCGGAATGACCAAAGAGTTTTCATACCTAGAAATTCAACTGTAGCTGAAATTGCAATTGTAGTTCATCAAATGCATCGAATCTGAAAATTTCTTCTATCATCCGATTCTTCAGTTAAAGGGCTTGTATGTCTGACATAAAATTTTATACTTTGATCTAATCTTTACTTCCCAAATGACAAAAAAAGGCACATTGTATTCCCCAAGTGCACATGTATGGAGTAGGGGAGAGAGATCTGTAGCAGGTAAACGGTAGTCTTGAAACAGAAAATGTAAATTCACATCTTTGTTACGGAAGAGTCATAAACTCTGATGTACGAGAAAATAAAGTAACACCAATTTGCATCAGGTAAGGTCTTTATTTTGAAGTAATATATTCTCAGTGCATGAAAGAGCTGTATTAATAAAGTAACGTCTTTAAAACAAAGATATTGTGCCACGTCATTGAACTGAAAGCACATTCAGTATGTTCCGTTTTAAAAACTTCTGAGGCAAGAAGCAAGTGTTGGTACACAAAATGGCGTAAATGAATCAAAAGTTTACTTCAGAAATAAGGATAATGCTCAGAAAGTCATCTACTGGAAACTCGGAATCATAACCTTTTATAATGCACTTGGGGGTTTATAAGTTTTATTTAAAATTTTTGGAAAAGAAGTGCCCGCTGTTAAAGAAAAACACAGTAATTTTTTATTAAATGAATTTCTTTGGAAGAAATGTACGCCGTCCCGGTGGCGCAGTGGTCTAAGCGATGGCCTCTGATCATTCGTCCGAAAGGGGTACGGGTTCGAATCCTGGTGAGGCATGGATGTTGTGTTTGCCTTACGGCACTTGCTCTCCCCCTTCCCTGGAACCACTGAACCGTTGCTCACGGTGGTCGTTAAACCTCCAAAAAAACGAAACGTACTCTACGCATCTTTCAGTTTTCCACTTTGGCTTATGATAGTTAGTTGCAGGTATCTTCTGTGAAGAGTGTAGACGCCATTATCCAAATCAAATATTTGCTAACGTACTGTGGTTACATGTCAAGATCCATCCAACGGCAGTACTTAAATGTCTTACAGCAGTGGTCTTTCTGACGTCTGCCAGATCTTCTGCAGAATATCACAAGTATAGGAATTTGATAATGCTATTTTGAAAATGTGTGTATATTTTTCGTTATATATGAGTTGCCACAGCGGTCTGAAGACTATGGTTATACACTGAAAAGCAATTGAATTAGAGACAGCTGGCTTTATGCAAATGTGGCGCTGTGGGCGGCCCTGTAAACGAAAACGACATGACGTATGCAGCAATCCGACAATATAAGGAGTGATGCGAAGGGAATCAGTAAGAGTTGGACGCATTATGGGTAAGACGAAGGATCTAAGAGCATTTGATCGTGGGCAAATTGTCGGGGCCCGACGAATGGGTCACTCTATCTAGGAAGCCGTGTAGGCACTGGGATTTTCACGAGCCATTGTGTCACGGGTGCACCGTGAATATGTCGAATACGGTAAAACCATCCCTGCAAGGGCCAACTGCCATGGACAACAGCGTGTGGATGGGCGGGGTCATCGTCAACTAGCTCGCATTGTAACAGCGGATAGACGGGCCACAGTGCAAGAAATCACTCGGCAATTTAACGCTGGTGCACAAAAACGTGTAAGCAGCCACACCATCCAGAACCATCTCCTCGCTATGAGGTACAGAAGCCATCGTCCCACGAGGGTACCGCTGCTGACCGCACATCACAGGGTGCAAAGATTAGCATGGACCCTAGACATGTAGGACCCTAGACATGTAGAAAAATGTTGCCTGGACTGATGAGTCGAGATTCACGTTGGTACATGCGGATAGCAGGATACGAGTACGGTGCAAACTACATGAAGCAATGGGTCCTCCTTGCCAGCAGGGTACTCTTCAAGCTGGTGGGGGTGGCATTCTCGTCTGGGTACTGTTTACGTGTACTAAAATGGGACCCCTGGTACGTGTGACATCGTCCCTCACAGGTTAACGTTACCGGGATATCCTGGACGACGACCATTTGCTCCCGTTTGTGCGTCTTCAACATCTCACTGGGGACCTCATCCTGCAATAAGATAATGCACCGTGCCATCGCTCCCGAACTGTATCCGAATGGCTGTATGAACACTCCACCGACGTGACCTCGCTTCCTTGGCCAGCTAGGTCACCTGACCTCAATCCCATCGAGCACATGTGGGATGCCATCGAGAGAGATGTTCGAGGCTCTGCCCCCCCCTCCATCAAATCTTCGTAAACTGTGGGAGCTTGTTCAGGGGTCGTGGATCCGTACGGCTTCCCAACGCTTCCGGTGTCTTGACGAGTCCATGCCAAGACAAATCGCCGTCATCAGGGCGAAAGGTGGTGCTACACGTCACTAGCCAGGTATCTCTCATTCAATTGCTTTTCAGTGTATGTGTGTGTAATAGTGATGGTGTGTATAATTTGTATGTAATAGGTTGTATGGTGTGTGTAATAGTGTATCACTATTATAAGATTTTGTAATAGTGATAGCAGTTGCGCAGATCAAAAGATTTATAGAAAAAGACAGTTGGCTCATTTTAAACATCTAGACCTATTTCCTAAAGTATTGCAGCTTGCACGGAGACTTATCCAGCAAGAATAGCAGATAAGAAAATCACAATGTATAAAACTACACATTCTGTAATTTTGTAACTCGGTGTGTTACGAGTTACGAAATAACAGATTTTCTTTTATATTTTGCGTTAAAATTTGGAACACACATTGGACAAAACTTCCTGATATGTGGCCATAAAAAATTTCATTTCATGTGAGATGGGAAGTTCCACAAAGATCTCAGCACTCTGATGTTTGGAGTCTCTTTTGAGTAATGGTTGCTATTTAAAAATGTTTGCTTATGCCACTAAAACTAGAAGTGACTGTGATATACTAAATTTACTGCTTCATTATTAATGTATGTACAAACATCAAAAAAAAAAAAAAAAAAAAAAAGGAGCCACCCCTTAACTTTGGAACCGTTTGCCGCATATAAACAAATAAGGTATCGTTGGAAAGGACCCGAAGGGAAATATCATATGATGCAAAGAAACATGCTAATTAGGCTAATTAACATACTAATTAGCTCTCTATCTCCAAAGTTTTTCTATAAGAGGCATGTTATTTTACAGCCATTTTATTCAGCACATAGTAAAACCCATAAATTCCAAATTTCATACAAATCGACTAATAAATAAATACGTGTACAGTGAGCTAGGGAAAAAAGATGTCGCTAATATTAAACTGTGGAGTTCGATTTTGATTTGTATCATTTAATCGAGAACAGATACAATGATTTGGTGTTGCAACAGTAAAACACAAAGATAATATGAGCCGCTATGCAAGGACAGAACTGGTATATTAAGAAAATTATAAATTATGGAATATGATCATGAAAAAAATGAATTATTATATAACCATATCTCATTAATAGCGCATCCGATGAGCAATATTTTTAACTCCGTAAATGCAAAGTTACAGCGTGATAGCATACAATCTTGCTGTGATATAAGCGAAAACTCAAGCATGCATCGATTAAGGGGCCGTGCATAAAAAACATATGTTCCTCTACTTACTGTAAAACAGTTTACCCTGCAGTATTTGAAAACATTAGGAGAAAGTGCTTCTGTGTGACACTGATACTGATTTTGGTTGCAAGGAAGAAAACCATGGGATGCGGAATAAGTTATTATACCACTAAATTTAAAATTGTAACTTTTAATGATGAACATTATAAATTAATAATTTTTAAGTATAACTTAACTTACGACGTCGTTTGTGAAGTGACATATTTAATAATTTTTATTAGTTACATAGCTTACTCTTGTATATTGTTCTTGTGTCCCACAATGCCGCAGAATATGTCTACTGCTATGTCTCCTCAGGTTAAAATACAGCGAATACCTAAGCAGAGCTACCGTTAGTTTAATTCTAGCTTCAGGTCAAACTAGATGTCACGCTACATTTCCGTAGGCGAATGTGTGCACAGATAACTTTCGCAGAAATAAGGTTTTAACTAAATATATCTCAGTGAACTACAAAAACTAGTATCAATGTTACAAATCAATTATAATTAACTAGGTAAAAGCCCGTCAATAATAACGGGGAAAAATAAGATGTGTAATTTTTTATATTCATATATTGTTTTTTTTTGTTTTGTTGTGATGTACAACTGTGAAAGTATGTTTAATAAACATTGCAACAATGAAAAAAAGAAAGCTTTTAATAAGTAGGAACCGTACACCAATTATACTCCAAATAGTATAACTATACTAATAATCCGAATTTATTTGTGTAGAATAGAAATAAAACTTGAAAGTTTTATTTCTTTTCTAAGCCAAGAAATTCGGAAAATTAGCATAGTTATACAATTTGGAGAAAAAAAACAAAACATTATCGGTTCAGGTAGGGATTCAACAATCAACATGGGCAACCGCTTGCATTTTCCCAGTGTTTGTTCGCCGCACATCTGATGTTTCTATAGACAGCTCATGAAATATATTATAACGAAGTAAATTTCTCCGTCATTTCTGTCCATGTCAGGATTCGAACCTGATCCCCTCATTCCGGAATAAGTCACTCTACCAATTGAGCTACGCGGACGTTTTATTCTGGTTCCTATCTGCCTTTATGTCGTGTGCGTCCTTCGGGCAGGTACGTCACATCTCCTGGTACGTTACATCATCTCCCCCTTATTTTTTTTTTTTTTTTTTTTCGAAGTGCTGGAGAAAAGATTCTCTTATTATTCCTATCTCGCGGTGTGGAAATAACATCACACCAATGCGAGATTTTGAACGGTCGGGTCATCCGGATAGTTCGGGCGCCATTATAAAGAAGTAAATTTCTCCGTCATTTCTGTCCACACCAGGATTCGAACCCGGATCCCCTCATTCCGGAATAAGTCACTCTACCAACTGAGCTACGCGGACGTTTTATTCTGATTCCTATCTGCCTTTATGTCGTGTGCGTCCTTCGGGCAGGTACGTCACATCTCCTGGTACGTTACATCATCTCCCCCTTATTTTATTTTTTTTTTTTTCGAATTGCTGGAGAAGAGATTCTCTTATTTTTCCTATCTCGCGGTGTGGAAATAACATCACACCAATGCGAGATTTTGAACGGTCGGGTCATCCGGATAGTTCGGGCGCCATTATAACGAAGTAAATTTCTCCGTCATTTCTGTCCACACCAGGATTCGAACCCGGAACCCCTCATTCCGGAATAAGTCACTCTACCAATTGAGCTACGCGGACGTTTTATTCTGATTCCTATCTGCCTTTATGTCGTGTGCGTCCTTCGGGCACGTACGTCACATCTCCTGGTACGTTACATCATGAAAAACAAAAGCTACAGCCAGTTGTATAATAATATTTCCATTTTTCTGTGAAATCGTTTAAAAGCAAGCCTTTTTAGTGGTTCCCGTCTTTTAAGCTTTAAAACCTCTCATAAAAGGCATAGTGGCACTAAAGCGCGCATTGCTCCATGTATATTGCAAAAAAAAAAAAATAAAAAAAAAAATAAATAATCTGGCGGATGGCAAGCAATTACGTTCTCCTGTTCTTGCTCTTGCCAGATAGCAGAAAAGTGTTAAAATAATAAAAGCAACTTCGGAATTTTAGAACTCTGCAGCTGAAAATGTAAAAATATTATGGCAGTTCATGCGGAGAACCACAAAAAATATTCTCTCTTTTCTTTCCTTTTTTCTTTCTTTTTCATTTCTTCTACAAATATAAATAAAATAATATCTGGTTATACTCTGCGAAAAGAATCAAGTTATATTCTGATAATTTCGTAGTTTAAGAAAAAAGGAAAAAGAAAGTTCCCAATCATGTTTCTTCAGCATACGCATGAAAAAATAAAAAGACACTGTTACCTACTCCATTAGAACTATCAATTTTTAGACTTAAATGAGAAAATAAACTGGTTCTAAAATAAACATTTTAGGTTCGCAAGGGAAATTTTAAAATTAAATTTCACACGATAGGATTCTAAATGAAAAATTTCATAGGTCGTTTATGAACGACAAAGTAAATCTAAAATTCCTGATGTAGCGTTTTTTTTATTTTAAAAGATTTGATCATGGGACGTAATGCATCTGTGACGTCATGTCAGAATGATTTAGATGAGGTGGCGTCACACCAGAAGCTGTTAAAAATTGATCTGTGTTTCTATGACAACAAAGCAAAGTGGTACACACGTGCGCTGTACGCGACAAAATGGCACAAACGTTCACACAAAGAAAATTATATTGTTTTAGATTGGCACGTGGAATTAATATCACAGGTGCAAATTTTAGTTACAAGACATAGAGGTTCCCATTTATTCGTGTGTTAAGCCCGATAACTATATGAAAACGAAGTGAGCTTTCGAGGTGGAAAAAACCAAGTAACAAATCACTTGGAATAGATCGCACACTTTTGTAGCATTTTGTGAAAGCCATTTCCAAAAAAAGAGTGATCATTGCGTTCTTCATATGTTGCCAAGGTGTTCCGTATGTCTATGTGTTAACAATGCTCTCTCCTCCACAAAATAATTTATGATAGAAGACAATATTTTTACATAACACATTCGGAACACTACGTGGAAAAAGCATGGAACACTGTCGTAACACACTGCGAACGCATTTTCCAGAATTACTTTCTGTATGTCTTCCTAATGAGTTGTCAACCTTTCCTCATCAATGTTGGAACACATTGATGTGCTATATATTCCGAAATGCCACGGATAGCTTGAAAAGAAATTATCGAAGTAGGGTATGGCTCAAGCGTCTGCATCAATTTAACTGTACTAATGCACTAATTTACTTAAATAGTGGGTTTTGGTTAAGTGAAACTTGACATCAAACATGTCATGTGCCATTTGGTCCACATACATATTCATCCGCTATCCATCAGTTGGTTAACATTAGGGCCAGTCCTTGTATATTCCGTGGTATATACTGCATATCAGAGTACAGCATAAACTATATTTGCAGGTTTATTTCATTAGGTCGAACCAGTCTCTGCCCGAATTTCGACAAGGTATTTGGACTCCTTATTCACGTGTGGCTGTGTCCGGCTCGAAAGTGGACTTTTCAGCTGGTTTTCGTAATACGTGTCCAATGACAAGCAGCATACAGTTTTATACGTATTTACAGTTATACACTGGCGGAAATTGATAAAAGAACACCAAGAAAGAGACGTCTGATACCAACGAAATTTTATACAGCATAATTACAGAATACAGAGGATGACGTGATTAAAACATTATGGCAAAATACAGCTGTATTTGCTGGTAAACTGAAAAATAACATTTCCATGTAACATGGTTAGTAGGAGGTTGAACCGCCATGAACTGCGTCACACTGTGCAATTCTAACATGGAGTCTGTCGTACAGATGTTGCATGTAAGTTTGGGGTATTGAGTTCCAAGCATCCTCATCCTGGACGCGTAAATCAGGGATGGTCGTGGCTGGCCGTATAGACCGGATAAGTCGTTGTCCCATAAAATCCCACACGTGCTCAATGGGGGACAAATCCGGTGAACGTGCAGGCCATGGAAGTTGTCTCACACCCTGAAGTGCATGTTACGTTGCACGTGCCGTGTGTGGGCGTGCGTTATCTTGCTGGAAAACACCACGATAGACCGACCTTACAAATGGCACAACAACGGGCTGAATGACGTTGTTGATGTAGGAGGTGCTGTTTAACGTACCCGGTACAAACACTAGTTGTATACGGGAGTGATAGCTGATCGCTCCCCACACCAGGAGACCAGGTGCAGGTCCTGTGCGTCGCTGGCGGATGCAAGAAGGGTGGAGACGCTCCCCTGTGCGTCTGCGAACACGCATTTGGCCATCGGAGGCTCTCAAGCAGAATCTGCTTTCATCGCTGAACACGACAGATTGCCATTGCGTTCTCCAGTGCAGACGTTGGCGACACCACTGCAGCCGTTCCTGACGGTGGGCTGGAGTCAGAGGTACACTTGCCAGAGGCACATGTGCACTTTAATCCTGCATCAAAAGGACGGTTGGTGATTGTTCGCACAGTGACCTCAGGTGCAACGGCAGCTCGGATTTGCGTCGCAGTGGATGTTGTGCTTGACAACGCCGCTCTTCTTATGCGTCGATCGGTCCGCTCATCAGTCCGTCTGTGACTCCCGGTTCCACGTCTTCTCGTGTGGGAATGTTCCTCGGACCACCGATACTTCCCGTCCAATTCGCTCCGCAATACGACGATACGACCACCCGGCCTCGCGGAGTCCGACTAGACGACCTCGCTCAAAGTCCGATAACTGCTGAAATCGTACATGTCTTCCATGTCCAGGCATTGCAGCTTCTTCAGGGTCTTCGCACGTGTCCGTACGCCGACGACTGATTACATTCACTTCGCCGTACTCCTTAAATACCACCGACGATAATTTGCATATTATGCCGTGCTGTGGCGAAAACGCTCACCGGTTGGTACCGAAATTAACATTACACTTACGTAAACTCGACCCCATTAACAAATGTAAATTTCATGATCGTCCGCCAATTCCTTCTTGGTGTTCTTTTTTCATTTTCCGCCAGTGTATTTGATATTTATTAGGTGTAGAAATAAGTTTTAAAGCGTTTTTGCGTGACGTATACCGCTAATGTACATATCCGACATTCCCCCGTGTTGTTTTCACGTGACCTTAACTGGTCCAGAGTAAAAAATGTGACACAGAAGTTTGCCCAACAGTCAAAGGCACTTGCACATCGGTAGATGAAAGATGGCAAGCGATACTGCACTTATCCGACACTACATTCGTTACGAATTTCATCAAGGAAAAAGTGCTGCAAAAGCATGTGCATCGATCTGTTCTGTTTTGCGGAGAATAGTGAATCGAAAAGCACGTGTGAGTTTTGGTTTAGACGGTTTAAAGCAGGTAATTTTGATGTTAGCGATCGAGAACGTAGAGCCACCCCGCAAAAGGTTGCACATGAGGAACTGCAAGCATTGCTGGATGAATATTCGTCTCGAACGCAAAACAAACTAATTCAACAACTGGGGCTAACTCAACAAACTATTTCCAATTGCTTACGCTCAATGGGAAAGATTCAGAAGGAAAGAAAATGGGTGCCACATGATCTGAGCCAGAGGGACGAGAATGAGCGTGCCATGAAGTGTTTGAATCTGTTGAATAAGCACAGAATGTCTTTCCAGTGGAAAATGGTTACTGGTGATGAAACGTGGATATGGTGCGACAATTCCAAACGCAAAAAAAATGGGTAGATTCCTGTGAAGTAACGACTTCGACACCGAAACGCAATATTCACTCCAAGAAAGTTCTGCTGTGCATCTGGTGGGATATGAAGAGCGTGCTCTCTTATGAACTATTGGAACAGGGTCAAACTGCTCTTGCTGATCGCTACAGGCAACAATTGCTGCGATTGAACCAGGAAATCTGTCCGAAACGTCCATTCACAGGCAAAGGATTGCGTCTCTTGAAATTGCTGCATGACAACGCTAGGCAGCATGTCACGAAATCGGTCTAGGAAACGTTATTGACGCTTGACTGGGACGTTTTGGAGCTACCGGCGTATAGTCCCGAAATAGCCCTTTCAGACTATCATTCGTTCCGATCGTTGCAACATGGTTTGTCTGCTGTACGGTTTCGGACATGTGACGAAGTACAAAAATTGGTTCACGACTTTATCGCGTCACACGACGAAGTATTCTTCATGTCAGGAATTCGTCAACTGCCCGACGATGGCGAAAGGTCATAGATAATGACGGTGCATTCGTAAAGGTATCGTTGTTTTCTCTCAAATTACATGTTACGTTGTCTTAAAACGCTTTAAAACTTATTTGTGCACCTAATACATCCTCGTTTTCTATATTTGTGTCTTCCAAATATTTGAAATAAAAAGAATGATGACACCGAATTTTCAGTTGTAGTGAGCACATCTTTTGAATCCCTTCTGACGCGAATTAAAATTTTCAAAGTTATTCAAAGTCAATACATACAGTTAGAAAAATCAACCGGATGTTTTCAGTCGATAAAACATCCAGAATAGAAACAGCTACATTACTTCCAACAGCTGCCAAAACGTATGTTGCAAAAAATTAACGAATGGCGCACAAAAAATTTTTCATAGCAGGATATCGAAGACAAATAGATTTTCAAATCGAACAGTTAAAAGAACAAATACAGAAAGAAACGTGATATAACTCTACACCTTCTAGCGGAAGAATTCTGCATAATGGAAATGTTGAAAACAGGCTTAAAATATTCTTCATGGAAAAAGGTCTGCTGAGGGAAAAGGTCTGCTAAGGAAAAAGAACTTTTTAGCTACGTCTCCAGCAAACAGAGATAGAGAAAAAAAAAAGAGAAATGTATTGACTCTTACACTACCTAGCGGGAAATCTGTGCATTATTTAAAGAGGATAATGATCCACATTATTGTTGTCGTGAATGGCATACAGTAAAAAAAGGTAATTTCTCAATAGGGTGTTTAGAAGCGAAGATACAGCTGCAAACAAAAGTACACAAACACAACCTACCGACAGAACTGTGAATTGCAAAACTCCGCATATACTAGACAAAAGTGTTCTACAAAGTAAATGGCTTCCGGTGTTGAAAGAATTTTTTAAAATTGCACATGTAAAAGCAGAGATATTGAGGACAACAGATCCGACATTTGTGTCTCCTAGAGGCGAAATTGTACAATATTTTGGGAAGAAAATACGCACACAGAGTTTGCATAGTTAGTAGTATCTGACCGAAGAAAGAAATTTCTCAATCGTTTGTTGTTGTTTGTGTGTGTGTGTGTGTGTGTGTGTGTGTGTGTGTGTGAACTCAGGCCCTCTGGTGGCAGACTTGCCCGTTAAGAAAAATTTTAAATTATATGAGAAACCTTTCGCAGTGGAAAGGCTCTCCAAGAAAGAAATAATTTTTTTAAATCGGACTCTCAGAAGCAAAGATATCAACAAATATATGATATACGCTACGCCCTCAGGCGGAAAAACTATGCATTATTTTGCGAAGAAAGTATTCTCCAAAGGTTCTATGTGAGTGGTATCGGTCAACGAAAGAATTTTTTCAATCGAGTTTTCAGGAGCTCAGATTTTGCCGCAAATACATCAGAACCAGAAATTAACCCTTACGTCCTCTGGTGTCCAAACCGTTCTTTACCAAACATTAGGAATTTTATGCAAACCATTTTCAATCGGGAGCTGTATGCGATACAGGAAGAATTTTTCAAATCGGGGTGTCAGAAGCAGAGATATCGGGGAAACGCAATTTATCTTATCACCACCTAGCTGAAAGTCTATGGGTTATTTGAAAATTTTAAAATTATATGAAAAGCATTTCGCTCAGGGAACTCTATCCAACAAAGGTGGAATTTTACAAATCGGACTCTTAGAAGCAGAGATATTGACAAGAATAGGACGTACATCTACTCCCACTGGAGGGGAAACCGGGCACTATTTTAAGAAGAATATATTCCGAAAAGGTTCATGGATGTGAGTGGTATCGGTCCGAGAACGAATCTTTTCAGTCGAGATTTTAGAAGCACAGATTTTACTGTAAATACATCAGAAACAAAAAATTAAACCTTAGGTCCTCTGGTGGCCAAACCATTTTTACCAAAAATTAGTTGTCATATGCAAAAGATTTCCCATCTGTAGCTGCATCCATAGCAGAAATAATTTTTTAAATCGGAGTTTTAGAAGCAGAGATATCGGATAAAACTAAACTGTTCCCCCTAGTTTCCCAGTTAATCAGTGCTTAACTAGGAAAAGTGACTATAACTAAAATATATTCGCTCGAAATGGTATTGAAAGGTAAAAGTATTTTTTCAATCGGATGTTTAAAAGCAAATATATGGAATAAAATGTATTTTGAATTCGATATCCTAACTTACGTCCTCTAGAGGCGAAATTCTTCATCATAAGAAAAAAACCGAAATAAAGGATCATCATTCGCACATTTCACGCTTCCCAATACAAATTTTTTTTTTAAATCGGACTAATATTTGCAGAGATATGATGTCCACAGACTGTCGAACGGACAAACCAGTAACATTAGCACGATCTGTTTTTCAAAAGACGCTAAGAAAACGGATTTCCTGGTTCAGCTTCAATTTTCTATTATGAAACAACCTTTCAGTGATAAATGAATACTCAATGCCCCGAGAAAATGTAATGATCGGAAACAAGAATATTCGAAATAAATTTCAGCTTGCACAAATTCGGGTTTTCGATTACTAGAAAAATATATACTGTTTACTCTAACACTAATTCAAATCATTAGCACGAATAAATGAAGTTGTTATAAAGAAAATAACAAGATTAAATGAACCCCTTCCCTAGATGGGCTGTGTCCAAGTTATTGTACAAATTATGGGCATGATCCTGTGCTCACCTGCACTCTGTATTCAATTTGTCGGAGATTCGAGCAAGACGCAGACTTTCCAGCATTGTCGCTGTTCTTGCAGAGAAGAAAGCATTCCAGGTGAGTTTCCCAGATGTAGATTTATAGGGTCCCTCTAACTTTATTTGCAAATATCTTCGCTATGAATCATCCGATTTAGGCGATATTTGAGATTTAGGGACGATATTTAAGATTTATATATTGTAAGATTTAAATTAGGAGATAATGAGCTAATTAACATGTTAATTAGCTTAATTAGCATGCTTCTTTGCATCATGTGATGGTTCCTTGCGAGTTCTTTCCAACGGTACCTTACTTGTTTATATGCGGCAGACGGTTCCAAAGTTAAGGGGGGTGGCTCCTTTTTTTTTTTTTTTTTTTTTGATGTCTGTACATATGTGCTAACTTTATAATACAGCAGTAGCCACGTTATTGATGAGCTATGCACTTTTACGTAGTCTTTATTGTTTTGGAAGGATATTGCACATGGCGGAGATCAGAGATTTTTTTTTTATTTTAAAGAAGTCAAATGAGGCTGGTATTTCTCTTGAGTTAGCAAGTCACAGAAAAGTTTAGATGTTGACGTGATCCATCAAATCGAATGCTTTTTCCTGATCGAGCAAACGAAAGTCCACTGTCCACTGGAGGTAAAAAAACATGAGTCATATGATGGCGATCAATAGAACTCATGGTGATCAAGGTCAAACAAAGGTAGCTTCTTCACTATGAGTCTAGTATGAACTCCTAAGTAAATATACCGATTAGTATGAACTCCTAAGTAAATATAATACCTGGGCAGGAGGAATATTTTCCCATCCAACAAGTTTTTCCAAAGATAAAATAACCTTTCTCATTATTTTACTGTAATATCTTGTTTTCTTCTTTTGGAAACAAATAAAGGTTGGCAAAACATTTTGTTCCCAAAATTAAGGCAAACAAAAGGTTTTATTTTTCCTATTTCTTTCCTGTCTTCAGATTTTCAAGTTCGAGAATATATATACGAGCAATCCCCTCCAGCTTCATGAAGGAGCTAAAGAAATAATAAATTCAGAAGATTTCTTAGCAACGAGATAACCACGAAAGCAATTTAGCTGTTAGCATTGAATGCGTGTAGCAGATGTTTTGTTTTGCCACACTAGTCCGTACAAAGATAATTTCAACCACCAGAGCTTCGTGTGCAAAATTCAATGAATTTTTCATGGCTGACATACAAATCTCCAGAAGAATATATGAAAGTTACACGAAAATCGTTCCACCGTACTTTCACTGGATGTTACAGGCGCCTTTTGAAAGCAATAACTTTTTAATTTATTTAGGTGAATTTACACTTAAGCTAAAAAATACGTTTACACTTAAGCTAAAAAATACATTTACAAAATTTGAACCTGTACCGAACTGTATTCACGGGGTTTTATGCCGTGTAAGAGAATTTTTGCTTAAAGTTTTTCTTTTTGTCTGTGATCTCTGTGATGTTGCCCCAGAGGGGTACAGTTACTGAAGGTATTTTCACTCCAGTTTTCTGTACTTTGAGTATTACAAATCATCGTCGTACCGATGCTTACTTAGAACTGATTGTTCCTCTGACATTTACTTCCCAGTATTTAGTGAATATTTCTTTTTGTTCACTTAAGAATGTTATGAAACTTTGATGATAGCTATATTCTTAGTCCAGATGTATTATGTTCCCAGTCACAACGAAAGTCAACGAAATAAAGTGAAGCTTGTTGGCTCTATTTTTTGCATCCTCTTCCAAAAGGACTGTTGTACCGTGTGTCTGGGGGAACCTATTGGTCAACAATGAACATTATTTTCGCTGGGTTAGCTTCCATATCAAAACATGCTTTGACCCCTCTGAAGTATCTTGTAAAATTCACCAGTTGGAAATAAGCTCAGTACCATTGAATTCGTTTTGTTTAATCTGAGTATGATGGGTTACTTTGAAAGGACGTGTGAAATCCGTACATAAATAAAAGGATTCATTTTTGTGATATTAACTTTTTTACCTGGTCGTGTCGTGCGCTTCTGTGTAAGGCCATTGAAATCTAAAGGTCGAAAATCTAAGGCCATTGAAATCTAAAGGTCGAAAATGATGTCCACGTATTTCGAGACAATGTTTAGAATTGTTCGGAGCTGTTCATAGATTTATGCTTAATTCCTTATTTTTGCATCCTTAATTTTCTTGTCCATCCTTACCTTGTGGCTGCAGAATGTCAAGCAAAATGTGATAGTGGATATTTACACCGATGAACCATTACGTTATGACCACCCCCATCCTAGAGAAATAAGCGCCCTTGGAGACTGAATGGTAGCTCAAGTGTAGTTCACAGAGCAGTATATATATATACACTGCCGGACAATTGCTAAGGACGGATGACAATAGCAACGATAGCAACCATGAAATGGAAGGCAGGAAAATGTGGAAATTAGCATAAGTGCGGGATACAGTAAGACGTGTTGTGCGTATGCAAATTTTGGATTGCCGAACTTGTTCGTGACGTCATAGCGCTGATAAGAGATATAAATGATTTGACGCGTACTGACCATTGTTGTTCAAACGCAAAGTTGAAAGGGAAAGAATCAATTGACGAACTTGCAATTTTCAGTATGTTTTCCCGACATCACTTAGATGATTTTACGCGTGGCCGTATTATTGGCAAGATTGAAGAAGGGCGAAAAATAACAGATGTTGCCAGGGAGTTCAACGTCAGCCACAGTGTTGTTTCAAGGCTTTGGAAATCATTTCAAACAAATGGAGAGTGTAGCAAACATCACGGGGAGGTCGTGTTCGCAGTACGACACCTGCAGAAGATCGGTACATAGTGCTATCAACAAAAAGACACCGGCACAGCACAGCTAGGGAGGTAGCAAATCAGTTTATGGCTGCTACTAGCAAGCGGATCTCCCGAAAAAATGTCGCCAGACGTTTGCATGAAAGAGGACTATACGCCCGCCGTCCTGTTGTGTGCATCCCATTGTATAGACGTCACTGTACCACCTGTTTGCAATGGTGCCATCAACATCGCAATTGGACTGATAACGACTGGTCTGATGTCCTCTTCTCAGATGACAGTAGATACAGTCTATCGTCTGATTGTCGACGACAACTGATCTGGCGTGATAGTGGTACTGCATATTGTCCAGCAAACATGCAGGAAAGGGACGGATATCCGACATGTAGTGTCATGGTATGGGCTGGCATCATGATCAATGGCCGTACGTCCCTCTATGTGCTTCCAACTAGGACTATGACTGGCCAACGTTACATTAATGATATTCTGCTACCTCATGTTTGCATGTTCCGTGGTGCTGTCGGTGATAGATTCATTTTCATGGACGACAACGCAACATGTCATCGAACAGTCGCTGTCCAGGAGTATCTTGAGAGCGAGGATATTCAACACCACGTATGGCCAGCACGTTCTCCAGATCTGAATCCCATTGAAAATGCGTGGGATGCTTTGGGGAGGAGTCTTGCTGGTCGCCAATGCCCTCCAATAAACAAGGACACCCTCATCCGTGCACTGACAGAGGAATGGGATAAATTACCCCAACAGCTGCTTGATAATGTTGTGCAAAGCATGACACGACGTGTGGAATCTTGCATAGCCCTCCATGGTGGCCATATCCCGTATTGACATCTTACGCCGGAACGCCAGCGGACGGTAATTGCATTTTTTTCACGTTTACGTATTCTGCACAAAATGGCCTGTTTGTCCCTTGAACACGTTCCAAAGCCTTCTGGATTTCAGAGCACAATAAATTGTCTTTCTTGTAATGTCCTGGCATTCGGACATTATTTTATTTCATTTGGCATCCAACCACACTTACTTTTTTATGCGCTATATAGCCGTTTATGATCCGTCCTTAGCAATTGTCCAGCAGTGTATAACCAAAGGACGTGCTTCCGGTTTGTTGACTGTTCGGAGTCAGAATGGGAAAAGCTGCCGATTTATCGGAGTTTGATAAAGAACAAATTGTGATGGCAAGGCGCCTGGGAACTACGATCTCGGAAACGGCACGTGGCTTGTGGGTTGTTCACGTGCCGCTGTAGTGAGTACGTATCAAAAGTGGTGCACAGATAGCCAAACGATGAACCGTCGTCAAGCATTGTGTCGTCCGTTGCTCATTGATGCCGAAGAGGAGCGGAGACTGCCACGCATTGTTCACAGCGACCGCAGGGCCACAGTGCGACAAATCAACCGCAACTACAACAGTGGTGATCAAGGCAATGTGTCACAACACACAGTTCATCGCAGCCTTCTGCGCATGTGCCTGCGTAGCCGAAGACCCAGCCCCATGCTCAATGCACGTCATCGCCAACAACGCATGAAATTGGCCCAAGATCATCGAGATTGGACCGTGGATGAATTGGAAGAAAGTGGCCTGGTCTGACGAATCAAGATTCCTGGTATATCACATAGACGGCCGAGCGCAGATACGCCGATTACCAACGGAGGCTATGGCACCTGAATGCACTGTTGGGCGGAAACAGGCAGGCGGCGAAGGTGTTATGCTGTGGGCGATGTTTTCTTGGGACACTTTAGGCCCCATCATCCCAATAGCACAATCCCTGACAGCTGTCAGGTATCTGAACATCGTTGCAGACCAAATTCACCCTTGTTTCCTGCAGGTGATGGCCATTACCAACAGAATAATACACCATTCCACATTTCCAGAATCGTCAAGGTTCAAAGGAAGATGCTGGTGACTTACTGTTAATACCCTGGCCTCCAAATTCACCTGACATGAACCCAATCGAACATTTGTAGTTAGACTTGGAAAAGCGAGTTCGCGCTAAATCACCACCACCGCGAAATGTTCGGAAACTGGAAGACCTGCTGTTGACATTATGGTACCAGATACCCCAAGATGCCTATCGTCACCCCTTGGAATCGATGCCTTGCCAAGTGGCCGCTATTTTGCAGGCTAAAGGGGTTCATACAGCTTATTAGGTAGGTGATCATAATGTAATAGCTCATCGGTGTATTTCCGTGATATCAGTCCTTGTATCTGCGCATATCATGCTGCTGCGGAAAGTCTTGTGAATTTGAAGTTCTTGAATGAAATTTATGTCCGCGATATTAATATTTTTGTGTGCTCATGTAGTGCTTACTTTGGAAGATGACGTGAAATCTGCAAGGAGATAATGTGCTTTATTCCGTGCTAGGTTTTTCAGTCCTAGCTCACCTTAATGCTTTAGATCATGTGACATCTGAAAGGCAAGAATAAATTGCAATTCTCTGAGCTGAGTTCTCTTTTCTTCTTCTATTGGGCTACTGTGGGAGATCTTTCACCTTTTAAACTCTCACAAAATTCTACTCTGAGGAGGAAGTAAGGAGTGCAAAGTTGTGTTCACATTACCATCTTACTCACTGCATTAGTACTCAAACTAGTCATTAACAGGATTTATGGATGCAGTATCTAAAATTATCATAACTGTGTTCTTCATGCTCATTCGTGATGGATAGTTCTCTAGAATAAACAGATACTTTTGGAAAGTAATAAACGCTATGAAATCGTGCTATAATCTGATTAATCTAAAACCCTCATCTGTAAAAATCTATGTACGGCAATAATGAAATTTCTCAATCAATTTACTTGGCAATGAGGCTTGATGAGGGTGCCTTGATCACTTGCTGAATTTCATCTATAGTAAGGAAAAAGCAAAGATCTTTGTCTGGAATCCTTCCTTCATAAACCAACATCTGAGCTAAACGAACATACCCTTGGCGCCATCCATCAACACCTTTAATCATCAAAGACTGAAATGACAAAAATATTGAATTAACAAAAAAACGTCTTGATTAGAAAAAATATCTTAAAAATGGATTAAAATATGTGAACACAGGTTAAAATAAACATTAAAGCATTGATTTTTCTGTTAAGGAAATGAACAGAACACTTGCGTCGCGAGCAAAACAAGTGGCGGAGAAAAGAGACAGCCTTTCGCCTCGTTTCCACAAAACGGACCGGGATTTATAAGAGTATTCATATCTTTGATTGATTGTCACAATTCGAGAAAAAAGAAGCTGAATTTGTCTGAAACACTGCTAGAGTAAAATCCGGAATCCAGTCGGAGCAATTCTGTAATTTAGTCGCATATCGTAGTAAATATAGGAAGTCTGAGATACTGCTACAGCGACTTCCAGATAGAGGATTGCACGTGCCTGACCCGGCCCGGGATAGCCCGAGCCTGATCTGGCCCTTGGGCCGGGCCATTATTTCCCATCAGTTAAGTAAAAAGATTCCGGCCTCGGGCCCTGCCTGTAATGGAATATTTAGCATTTTGTTCCTGCATTAGAAAAATCTTTTTGTCTCTCAAAACGAAGACTGACTTGTTAATGGCAACGTTCACTCACTGAAATGAATCTGCAACCGGTTACATTGATTAATTACAGCTTAAATCGACAAGTCGGGTTGTAAGACGAAAGTCTGAAACTGGACGGTTTATTTCTTTTAAGGCTGTCTTTGAATGAGAGAGTTCATCTTCTGCGATAGATGGCGCAAAAATCACTGCGTCTTGAGTGACTGTCCCAGAAGTTGGTGTCAGCGAATAACTGCATACCTCACCGTATTTAGAATGGAAGCGGACTCTCGTTGGCTCCACAATGAAAAGACAAAATACACACTATTAAATTTTAAAATGACGTTGTTTGGGTTGGAGCTCAGTAAGTAGGCAGAGTTTATACAAAGCTCAAACTCAGGGGTTCTTTGATAATGTACACATTTTCTCTTCAAAAAATTAATGTACAGTAGGATTTAAGATGATCTATAGAAGACAAGATTCCAATCTCACTTTTGTCCTTATTCATTGATTTCTATTTGGCTCAGATAATTAGAAAAATCAGGCAGAAATAAGAGATTTCGTTGCTTCCAGACAGAAACACTGCTTTGCTAACTTATCACCCCATCTAGCACCAAATTGGAATGCTTTCGAGTCAGATAAATTTAATTAAAAAATAATTCTAAAACTTTTTTTGGAATAATAACTGTGGCATATATTAGCTATAAGTAGTTTTTATTTGTGCTCAAAATTTCAAACACTACGAATAGCCTTCGTAAAAATGTGCACAGCAGAATTTACATTGCAGATATAGGGTAAGAGATGATCCCTAACACTCATTCAAAGACAGCCTGAAGGTTAAAATTAAATTCCGTTTTAACGAAGGTGGATTTAGCGACTAAACACGTATTTTTTTCTTTTCCAGGAAATGTTTACATGAACAGAGTTATCATCTTCTCCAAGCCAAAACCGACTTTTGGCGCATTCGTTGCTACAGCGGAGATGAGGAAGTTCGAAGTACACTCAGCAGACAAAACATTAGAGATAGGGCTGATGGACAGTTGACATGGGCATACCCCGCGCAGAGTGGAACAGACTAAAACCTAACACAGGCGATAAATAGGCGGACAGCAGGGCTTCCCAATAGTGTATCGCAATCGACGAACACGGGTAAACGTGGGGATCTGAGCGACTTTGATCGTGGACGCATTGTCGTCGCAAGACAGATAGGTGATTCCATCGCCCAAGTGGTAAGAACTTTAGGGTGCCCGAGGGCAACGGTATCAAGGATTTATCGCGAGTATACCATCGACGGACGTACCAGAGTCCAGAGAGCAAACAGTGGCTGACCACACGCCATTGACGACAGGTGTAGACGTAGACAATCCAGGCTCGTACAGACCGACCGTTCAGCAACGGTGGCGCAAATCACATCCAGGTTAAATGTCGGAGGCCCCAAAATACCCTCTGGCCAAAGAGGGAGGCAAAATAAATTGGTCACAATTGGTCACACTGCATACTCTGGGCTACGGAAGCCGATGTCCTACTCGTGTACCGCTGTTGGATGCTCATGAACTGACATTCCGCCTCACCTGGTATCGGGAACATCAAAACTGAACCTCTGTAGAGTGGCGCCGCGTCGTGTTTTGAGATGAATCCCGTTTTCAACCGTACCGAGCTGACGGGAGGGTGCATTTGTGGCGACCACAGTATGAGGCAAGGGCTCCGTCGTACCAGGTAGCTCTGTTCAAGGCAGTGGTGACTCTGTGATGGTTTGGGTAGTATTCTCATGTGGCACATTAGGTCCCTCAGTGTGTCTGAATAGGTCTTAAACAGCTGCGCGATACCAGCATGACTTGGATGATCACGTACACGATTTCATGGCTTCCGCGCATTCTGCAACCAATGGTCTGTTCCAGCAGGACAATGCAGCTCCCCACCAAGCCGCAACCACCCAGGCATGACTTGAGGAACACTCACCTGAGTTTGGAACCACCCAGTAGCCCCAATGTCCCCGGATTTAAACTCCGCGGAAGCTCTCTGGGATGCCGTGGAGCGAAACATGAGATTCATTGTTTCAGGAACGAAGTCCCGGGCGAAGTTACGGACAATTCTGCAACAGGTATGACTGTCATTACCTTCGGAAACTCTCCGGATTCTGGTGAAGTCGATGCCTCGGCGTGTACAGGCTGCTATTTGCGCTCGAGGAAGACCAACACGCTATTAGGTAGGTAAACTCGGGGTCGAAAAAAGGTGTCACATGGTGAACTTAAGAATATTGTCAGGCACCATAAAATTGGGTCATATACATGCTACACGGCAACGAACTACACTTCCGTCACATGTTTCAACAAACAGACGTATAAACCAGGTGTTCAAAAGAGTACTGCGGCCCGAATGACTTATCTTTGGTAAATTGCGAAATTCTTCCAGTGGCGATATTCAGGAAAATACAGGTAATGACTCTTCTTGATATTGACAGAGGAGGTTTTAGTACTGACCAACAGTACCTGTTAGACATATGTACTGCCGTCTTCATCAGAGAAGTTCCACTCAGTCTAGCACAGAGGTCACTCTAGGTGGGTCACAAGCAGAATCCTCGGTTCTGTGTGTAAACAGAGACACCCTCGAAAGGCCTAAAGATTATTTCTGAGTTTGTGGGGAAGTGTATGGCTCTTGCGTGTATCGCCTCCCAGAGTGTCACACTTTTTTAATTTTTAAGACAGTTAAGTGATCTCCCACATCTCAAAGCGAAATGCCTGAAGACGCGGCATTTAAGCCTCTGGAGGAGCAGCAGGTGGTTGTTGACTCACAAGACCCAATTTCGTCACAGGTTGTAAAGATCACCTAACACAATGTTTTTCTACTAGCCACAATTAACTTTCGAAAAATATGTTCTATGATCATCCGTAATGCTCAACCCAGTTTGTTAAAGCAGAAAGATGCCATTTATGTACAGCTAGATCTGGAAAACGGTGCGTCTGAATTCTGCTGTTTGCTTCTACCTCTACCTTAGCTAGATGTTGGAGATAAAGCAAATATATATTTATTATTTCATTTTTCATTTATTTATTTTTCAGTTGCCACATATTAAATTTCAAAATACAAACAATATTATCAATTACAAAAAATGTAGCAACCAGTAGGAGGAGGGAAATGGCCGTAAGGCCTGACATAGCCCTCCCACCCCTAGTACTAAAAAGAAAAAAAAAGATACAAACAACAAAGAACAATACAAAAGACAAGTCAAAGGCATATTGAATATAACTGAAAGATTAAATAAATACATAAGTGTATATAGATGCAAGGACTATCCATAAGCCGTGAAATCAATCAAGCGACCAGATGAGGTCAACTCAGCACTAATTGAGAGACTTGTTAATAAGGTGGTGCTTGAATTTTTTTTAAATAGGTCAAAATTGTTAATAGATTTTAAGTCACAAGGCAAGGTGTTCCAAAGTTTTGGACCGAATAATTAATATTCATTTTAATTGTTTCTGTCCGAGGGAAATTAGGTATGAGTGTTGATCGATTCCTGGTTTCATAAGTATCAGTGCGAATATTTAATGATATTAAGTCATGGTATAAATCATTTTTAATTCTTCTGAACATTATTTTACCAAGATTATAGTCAAATAATTGTTTTATTGTAAGTATATTATATTTATTAGGATTTACTTCTGACCTAAAGGTAAGATTAGGTATATAATTATTAAGAGTTTTTAGGTCTATTAATCTTATGTACCTATTCTGTAAAACCTGTATTTTTTTAAAGTTATTTTGTGTTGTTTGCCCCCATGTCAGTATACAGTAATTTATATGTGTTTGTATTAGTGTGTAGTATAACAGTATCATTATTTTAGGGGACAAATTTATCATAATCTTACTAACTACCCCAATGTTTCTAGATAATATATTAGTCAGGTTGTCAATATGCTTATTCCATTTCAAATCACTTCGAATCATTACTCCCAAGTAAGAATGACTATCCACAAAATCAATTTTAGCTCGATTCAAGAACACCACGTCATTCATAGATTGTAGTATTTGTAGTTTCGAAAAGATCATAGCCTTGGCCTTGTTTACATTAATAATCAATTCATTACTAGTTAACCAATTTGTCACCAACACAAGTTGTGCATTTATTCTAGATGTAAGATCTAAAGTATTGTTACCCTTGAATAAGATTGTTGCATCATCAGCAAATAAAGTTAAATCATTATCTTTTACCACTGTAAAGAGATCATTAATATACAAATTAAATAATATAGGACCAAGGACCGAACCTTGTGTCACTCCAGAAATTATATTTCCCATTGTGGATTGTGTCATATCAATCACAGTATATTGCTTGCTAGCTGATAAATAACTTTTGAATAAATTATATGTAGAACCCCTGATTCCAATAGGAAATAATTTGGTTAGTAGAATATCATGGTTTAGCGTATCAAAAGCCTTAGATAAATCTAAGAAAATCGCAATTGTTGATTGATTTTTTTATAGCATTTTGTTGGATTAAATTGTGTGTAAATGAAATTGAAAGCCCTGTTAATTTATTTGGCAAAAAGCCAAATTGATTTTTGTTAAATATGTTGTATTTTTGTAAAAAAGAAAGTAATCTAATGTAAATTAATTTTTCTTGCAATTTAGCAAAAATAGTCAAATTTGCAATTGGCCGATAATTATTTGCTTCGTTTACCGAAACTTTCTTGTATTTGGGAGTGATTTTAGTTATTTTTAAAGCATCTGGGAATATGCCTGTAGTAAATATAGAATTATAGATCAACAAAAGTGGCTCCACAATAATATGAGCTACATGTTTAATAACCAATGGTGGAATTTCATCATATCCAGGTCGACTACTGACATTAATTTGCAACAACAAGTGTAAAAGTTCATATCGTGTAATTTTAAGTAAGTGAAACGTGTTTTATTGGTGTGAATTCTGAAAGTACTGATGATATTGAGAATTTGTAAGTAAAACTTGCTGTTTAAGAATTTGCGGAGCTAATATAAAGTGACTATTGATTTCATTGGCTATACCTTGTTTGGATGTAATTTTTTGGGTTAAATTAGTTAGGTATTGTGGTGTAATTGAACCCGAATATTTACCCAGTAATCTGTTTAAATGTTTCCAAGTTAATTTAGAATCGTTTTGAGAAAATATATTAGTATAATATTCTCTTTTAAATTTCCTAATATCAGAATTTAAGTTATTTCTATATGTTTTAAATATTTGAAAATCAGTTTGTAGTTTATTTTTCATAAATTTCGAGTATAATCGATTTCTTTTATTAATTCGGTTTAATAGATGTCTAGTGAGCCATGGTTTACGTTGATTTTTAGCTTTGTTCTTGTTAAGTAAAATTGGAAGCGCTTGGATGTATTATTCATTTAGCACTGTTGCAAAGCTGTCATATAAAAGATTTGGATCAGTCATCTGTAAAACATTTTTCAATTTTATATGTTGTAATATATTATAAAATTTATTTAACGTACTATTGTTTATTAATCGAGTTGAGTTATTAATTATTTTTTTATTTACAGCATGTGTATGTTTGTAAAACGTAAAAATTGGTAGATGGTCACTAACATCATAAATTATAACTCCCGAAAGAGTCAACCCTAAAGGAGCATTCGTAAGAGATAAGTCAATGGTAGATTCAGTTTCTGGTGTGAATCTCGTTGGGGATGTAATTGTATTGCTGAACCCGACAGCATTTAGCATTTGAATGAATTGTTGAGTTTGTAAGTTATTTTGGGAAATATCAATATTTAGGTCTCCCAACAAGAAACCCCTTTTGCCTGTCAAGTTGACATAATTAAGAATTTCAAATAGTTTATTAATAAATAAGGAGGAGTTAGAACTCGTAGGGCGATAACAAACCATTACTATATAATATTCGTTTTCAATTGTCAAAATTTCAATATAAGGGTCAATAACAGTTAAGTCTGTTATCAAAGAATAATTTTGGTGAATAGTATTTACATAAATTGCCACTCCACCTCCCTTTGTTTTAATTCTGTTATGGAAAAATATTTTATAACCAGGCATATCAATACTATAATTTTGAGTTGGAAACCATATCTCAGTCAATCAGAGTATGTCAATCTCCGATCCGGTCGCCTGAATCAATGCCTCAACAAGAGTAACCTTAGACATAAGAGATCTGGAATTTATATGAATTAATTGCAAGGCATCGTTAAAGTCTCCAGACAACAGATTAGAAACTTGCTGTTGTGTATATATGTCACTCATTATTATTGGCAATCACAGGCCATACATGAAGACCAAAAATCAATAAACAGAATCCCCAAGTACAATTTATAATATACTATGTAAAAAATTAAAAAAAACTTATTCGAATTAACCTAATTCAAAAACAAAAGACAAAATACCAAAAGCCACCCCTTGCCACATTTTACTAAAATTATACATCCCAGTACTAGCCACATCCTACAACTCACCATCTCATCATTATTAAAAATATAGGGAGTAAGATTATGAAATTCAAGGAAACAAGGTATCATCTCATAAAATACAAAGCACTTTTTAGTGAACGGGTGTCCAAACCATTTCTTAAGACACCCATTCACTAAGCCAGACAAAAAGTTAAAATGTAATTACAAAATGATAAATCACCAAACATAGAAATATAATAAACAGAAGATAAACGTATCAATCACTGTCCAACCTTGTATAAGAAAAAAATTGCAATCGAATCACAATGAGTAGTACATGACATTGAACATGATAAGCCGAAAAATACAGAAGACAAAAACTGATGACTAACAAATATCTATTAGGCAAGAGATAAACAGCAAATTTGCCAAAATATAATCACCATATGAATCATGTATTAAGGATAATAAAATGTTCTTATGGAATACCTATTCATATAAGCATTCCCCTTTTCTCCCTCATTCCCCTTTCCCTCCCCTATTTTTCCCTTTCACATCATTTTGTCACATTTTTTCCTTACCCTCTTTCCCAATTTCTATTCTTTTTTTTTTAATTTATAAAACAATAAAATAGAATCATAATTAATAAGACAGACCGAAATCCAAATTCAGGTTACATTAACCACTCCAAAGTTAAACTAGATAACAACACCGCCACCAACTCATACTCAGAAAAGAAAATTAAAAGAATATAAAGGTTTAAACAATCAGATCAAAAATAAAGAGGTATAATTTTTATTACATCACAGTGGTCAGTATAGTATTACGCATGATAAACAAAACTGTAAAAAAGAAAACCAACAACCAAAACACCCATAGGAACAAAAATAAATTCAAAGTATAGTTGACACATAAATTAATCTCGGCACCCTCCAACACAATCCAAAGAAGTAAATTAACAGAACATATTATTTAAGCAATCAAACCATATAGGTAAGTGTAAAATCTCAAAGTAATACACAATTCACAAAGTAGTTACTAACAACCATTACATTTGTATAAATATATTATCACTATTAAAACATGAAAAGTCAAGTCACAACAGTGTAAACACCCCTAAAATCCAATCTTATCCCATAGTATTAAGTCAGTAAACAGACTAAGTATTTAATTCACAATAATGTGATATGATTAAAATAATAATAATAATAATATATCTCCTTCTCTCTCACCAATAAGAGTGAAAAACCTCAATAGATACACAAATCAGAAGAAATTAATCTGTTATAGAAACAATTAATAGTCTTGTGTCAGTCCAGGAAGACAGTCAAAATCACAGAATCAGACCATAGTCGTATAGGTCTTCAAGTATGAGTATTTTCCTTTTTGGGTCAGAATCACCCCCTTTCACAAAAACTTTTCCATTACTTACCCATGCATACTTAATTTTCTCCTGATGTAATAGCCTTCTGGCCTGCCAGAATAAGTGTTTATAATCAGGTATCAAATTTTCATTAATATATATTTTGGATGATGTTAAAGTTCCATCCAGATCTGAATTCAAAACAGTTATTTTTTTCCTGAGTAACCATCTATCTCTAGCTGTTCTAGTCTTAAATTGTACAATTGCTGCTACATTTGGTTTTAGATATGTGTTAACTTTAAGTGGATGAATAATATCCATATCATCTTGATGATAATTAAGAACACCAAATGCATCTGTAATTTTATCCATATGGTTTCTAAGTTCATTCTCATTGGGAATCAATGTCAAATCCAGACCATGTAGTTCTAAATTTTTATTGCGATGATATTGGTTTATTTTGTTAATATCACTTTTTAATTTCTGTATCTGGAGATGTTTCATATCAACCTGTTGAATAAGATCATTCTGGGTTGTTCTTAAATTTTTGTTTTCATTAAGGAGTGATTCACATTGTCTAGCAATCTCATTATATTTAGTAGATACTAGTTCCATAGCTTTTTTATACTCTTCCAATTCCTCCTTAAGCTCAGGTATTGGCTCCAGCTTAGTATTTATTTCATCCAGTGATTTCCTCAATTCCTGTCTAATCTCAACATTTGATTCCTAGACTTTTAAATTAATGTCACTCAGTGCTTTTAATAGCACATCCATATTAAGATCAGATACACCTCCAGTGGATGGTGTACTCGTCCTAGATACATTTGAATGAGCGCCAGTTTTCCGGGTCCCCATTCTATATAAACCAATATCAAACTTGATACAACAAGTAAATTATAGTATGACCTCTAAACCAAATTAGTACTTCAGCCTTCTCAAATCGTAGATAGATGGCAGCACTCCACCAACATGTAGGTGGAAATCTGTAAGTTCAATTCTAATGCCCTAAGGCTGTCATCCCAAACAAACACAATAAAATAGATGGCAGAGTTAATTATATTCCTTATAGTTTGGTCTTCAGAAATTCAAATCACAGAATTTAATTATAATTAATTGCATATGTAAACATATGGTAATAAATAACTCACCAAATTTCGTAAGTCCAATTATGTCACAAGAAGGCCGCACAGTTATCAATATCGATGTTATTATAGCACTACCGACCATTCTAAGAGTGTTTTATAATCATTGACGTAATTACACCGAAAGTATGATGTATTTTTATCATTTACCATATACTATTTCATGACAAGCAAGGATAGCACAACCTGTTATTGGAGGTTTAACGACCACCGTGAGCAACTCAATGGGCTTAAGCAGTCGCCCGTCCCTAATTTAGGGCCACTGGTTCCAGAAAAAAGAAAGAGCCAGTGCTGTAAGACAAACACAACATCCATGCTTCACCGGGATTCGAACCCGGATTTGTTGCGGACGAACGACCAAAAACCAACGCTTAGACCACTGGGGCGGTAAAGCAAATGTTGATTCGTTTACCAAGACTACGCAGACAGATCTTCCATCTTCCCTGAAGCTCCGATATGGACTACATACAAGATGCATATAGCAGGTGAGTACAGCTGAAACCTAGGAAAGGCGATTTTATTGCACTACCCGTTTCAGCACTTGGTGGTTCCTCTATCATTTTACGCGACCTACCAGATAGCGATTGGGTTGTTGCTGCTCCTAACCGTTTCCACTTGAAAATAACATCATTTACAGTCCATCGGAATAGCTGCAGCAGGACAGAAATTTCCTGAACTGATTTGTTGCCAAGATGACTTCCTATGACCGAGCCAGAATGAAAGCCACTGAGCTCTGCCGTACAGCCCACTCTACGGAGTGCCTGTTATGTTTGCTATTACACTGGTGTGCAAAAATTAAGGACGAAGAGGAGAAATTAGCATAATAGCGAAACGAGCAGGCAAAACGGACTGAAAGACCACTCAGGAGATAGACAAGGGTCCGGTACGGTAGGGCATGCGCATATATGCAGAATGACGCAGGGGGTGGGGGGTGGGAGGGGTTCCAAATGGTATAAAGCACACGGGCGGTGTACACTCCGCAATTCGGTGAAAGCTATTGCACGGTGAACATCGGTTTGAACGACGTCGAGTTGCTGCCACCGTGTTATATGGCCAACAGGCAATCCAGTAGACGACATCTGGATGACTTTACCCAAGGTCGTGTCATTGGGAAGTTGGAAGAAGGTCGAAGTGTAACTAGTGTGGCCGAGGAGTTCGGGATCGCTCACAGCATCGTTTCACGAGCATAGAGAGCATTTCAAACGACAGGAACAGCTGTCAGAGAGTTTAGCAGTGGTCGTCCACGAGCAACCCTGGCGGCGGACGACCGGTATATTGTCCTACAGGCGAGAAGAGACAAGCGGCAGACAGTGGGAGAAATCGCAAGGCACATGCAACAGAAAACTGGACGTCCGTTATCGCGTTTTACCGTGGCCAGGAGGCTGCACGAAGGTGGTCTATTTACACGACGACCAGTACGGTGTGTGCCATTAACGCCTGCTCATCGGAGGCGGCGGTTTCTGTGGTGCCAGGAACAAACGAACTGGACACAACAGCAATGAGGTCAAGTTCTCTTTACGGATGAGAGCAGATTTAGTCTGACGAGCGATTCTGGACGTATACACATCTGGAGAGAGCAGGGAACACACAATCACACCTCCAACATCATCGAAAGGGACCGGTTTGGAGGTGGCGGAGTTCTCGTTTGGGGCGGTATCATGCTTGGTAGCCGTACTGACCTCCACATCTTCTAAGGAGGTTCAGTCACTGGTGTCCGCTATTGTACCGAGGTTCTCCTGCCTCACGTGCGTCTGTTTATAGGTGCTGTGGGACCTGAGTTCCTCTTCATGGACGACAACGCTATACCTCATCGTACAGTGGCTGTCGCAGAGCTGTTGGATAGTGAAGATATTCAACGCATGGTCCCCGGACCTCAATCCAATCGAACAATTGTGGGATCTTCTCGGGAGGCGCTTGGCAGCACGCCACCAGCCGCCAGCAACGATTCCGCAGTTGCGATTTGCGCTACAAGAGTAATGGGCCGCGATGACTCAACAGCTCTTTGACAACCTCGTCCTCAGCATGGACAGACGTTGTAAATCCTGCAACGCAGTCAGGGGTGATAATATCCCCTACTAAAGACTGGATTTTTCTTGGCAACCGCCTGTCACATGGACGTGTCTGTCTTCTGTCCAGTTGTGCTCGAAGCTACCTTGTCAATAAAGTGCCTTTGTATCCTTTGGATTTCTTGTTTGGATGGTTTTGCTCACTTGTCCCATATTCTTAAATCTTGGGGATCTTATGGTGTGATTACAGTCGATGTGGAGCACTTCTGCACGACGTTACATTCGAAAAACCGTCTCGTCCTTAATTTTTGCACGCCAGTGTATTATTCCTGAGTGCCTATTATGTTTGCCAGGCCAGGTGCGCCTGTTTATATATGTATGAGTCATGGCTGTTACATATATGGGCAAATCCACAACTGAAAAGAATGTCGAAATACTTTTGATCATATAATGTCGCTTGTAGGTACTGTATAAGATTTGCATATGGTTTAGACAAGCTAACAACGTAAACGCATGTTGAAGACAAGTTAAAAGACACGCTGAATCCAAGTCACGAAACATCGTTTCCTAAAACATGTCAAAGAATTTTACAGGTGTGTGACTTCTGAATTTTCTACCCGTCATGTTTTTCATTTCGTTTGATTTTTAAATTAACATTTATTATCAAAGTAAGGAGGAAAAGTGAAAAATACGGATACACACTTTTAACGATAGAGGCAGTATGAGAGACATAATGTTTGTTTGGATTTTGGCTCACGAAAATCGTTAACAGTTAATGTGAAGGTCTGAAATTGTTGGTCAGACTGAAGCTAGTATCTTTTGAAACTGAAATCTTCGTTTTCCGTAAGTGTAAAACAAATTTTAAACACTTTGGAATCTCGCGAATAATGGATGTGAAATCGAGCTTCCGCGTTATTTAATAACACACATGTACAAGTATCATTTAACAAAACTAAAGTAATTTAATTACCTTTGATAACTCCCTTTCTCTGATTCCTCTACGGCATTGTGGAAGCAGAATTCTCACCAGCAATCTGGCTTAGACAATAAAAGAAAGTAGTTAAAGGGAAGCAGGTTTGTATTTATCCATATAAATGAAACAAATATAAACATTAAATTTAAAATTAGGCATTACTACAACGAATAAAAACTTAAAGTTACGTCGTAAGATTAAAACGTGCAGATCACTTCGCTTTTACTAAACTACGTTTTTCATTGACGCTAAAGGTTATCCGTTTTTCATTCTTACCTTTTTGCCAAAATGTGAATCACCAGTATAAATGGAATTCCGATCAGCATGTGAATACTTTACTATATTTTCTGACTCATAATTACTTATACAGTTCAAAGTTCTGTGTGAAAATTCGTGTTACCATTCACAAATATATTAGGTTGTAATGCTGTCTAAAACACGATAAAACTTTATTAAAACTACAGCACACTAGTTGCAAGATGAAATGAAAATTTACTACAATTAAAACCAGTATGTTACAGTTAAAATGATAAAATTACATGAGGCGAGATCTTTCGGGTCACCCCTTGGTGCCCATTGTCAAGCCAACTGTGAATACATGTGGTGCGGTGACAACTTATATGCCTTATAATAGTCACGTGATGTCGCCATGGTAACAGTAATGTGCTATTGTGATTGTGAAGAATGGTTTCCACTTTCACCTCTGAATTTTGTTCTCCACATGAGGCATAGGATATCGTTTTCGTAATGTAATAATAATATTTGTCATACCTTTTTAATTCAGGCTATCTGTATTCTATATACCTCCAATTTGTTCGACAAATATTGTTACCAGAAAAAGTTTGTCCTTCTGTGAAGCACACCAGTTTTTACCTGTTGATAATTAGAAGACAAATTTTAAGTCCTGGTCAGCCTGAATATGGAATCGTATATTTTCCTCTTTACAGAGGTTCCCAGTATGTTTCCCTAACATGCATTCCCATTGCATAGACTTTTGTTTTGTCAGATGTTTTAGACCCAATTCTAGCACCCTTAGGCACTTCTAGGTAAGCATTCAATTTAAAATCATTTTTGGCTTGATAGATAGAATCCCGTCTTTCTATAACTTACGATAAATCAGTAGCAAAGGCAACAGGTAGTAACATAAAAGTACTTAAGTTATTAAAGCATGCTTTCTGCTTGCGTTATTGAAGCCATTAGCATTTTAATGACTCTTGATTTCCAAAGAGCAGATTCTGAAATTTTCTGTTCGTGTACCTTAATTTTGGAATAACATTGTTATGACACCCAGGGAACGTATTCGTTAAATCTATGGTATCCTGGAAAAGTCGAAAGAAACAGGGCGCAACAGCTAAGTGGATTTTAGCAAACCAAACCTCCAGAGTGCAAAAGCTAAGTGAATTTTAACAAACCAAACTTCCAGGGCGCAACAGCTAAGTGAATTTTAACAAATCAAACTTCCAGGGCGCAGAAGCTAAGTGAATTTTAACAAACCAAACCTCCAGGACGCAACAGCTAAGTGAATTTTAACAAATCAAACCTCCAGGGCGCAACAGCTAAGTGAAGTTTAAGATGCCAAACCTCCAGGGCGCAACAGCTAAGGGAATTTTAAACAAACCAAACCTCCAGGGCGCAACAGCTAAGTGAATGTTAACAAACCAAACCTCCATGGCGCAATAGCTAAGTGAATTTTAACAAACCAAACTTCTAAGGCGCAACAGCTAAGTGAATTTTAACAAATCAAACCTCCAGGGCGCAACAGCTAAGTGAATTTTAACAAACCAAACCACCAGGGGGCAACAGCTAAGTGAAGTTTAACAAACCAAACCTCCAGGGAGCAACGGCTAAGTGAATTTTAACAAATCAAACCTCCAGGGCGCAACAGCTAAGTGAAGTTTAACAAACCAAACCTCCAGGGCCCAACAGCTAAGTGAATTTTAACAAACCAAACCTCCAGGGCGCAACAGCTAAGTTAACTTTAAACAAACCAAACCTCCAGGGCGCAACAGCTAAGTTAACTTTAAACAAACCAAACCTGCATGGCGCAATAGCTAAGTGAATTTTAACAAACCAAACTTCTAAGGCGCAACAGCTAAGTGAATTTTAACAAACCAAACCTCCAGGGCGCAACAGCTAAGTGAATTTTAACAAACCAAACCTCCAGGGCGCAACAACTAAGTGAATTTTAAACAAACCAAACCTCCAGGTCGCAACAGCTAAGTGAATTTTAATAAACCAAAACTTGAGGGATACTTTTATCCCCCCGAAGACTGAAATTGATCGGACAGACACTTAAGATAACCAAAATTTAACATATACTAGCATTCAAATAACTGCGAGGATTTCTTGGCACATTATTCAAAACAATTTAATTAATGGAACAAATATTTACATAATATATTCTGTTTAGTTAATGAGTGGATCTTAACTTGAATTGCTTTCTGGGATCCAGTTTCTAAACTAGCAATTATTCAGACTGTCCAATGGTATTTGCCGCCAGGTGAGTTTCGTTGTTGAAACGCAAAATAATTAAATCTCTGTTCTGAATGGAAATAGTTCCTCGCAGGAAAACAGCCGACATAAGAAACACATAGAGTTTATTTACGGTCTTGTTGAATTAGAATTCACTCAATACGATCGGTTCCTCGTAATTCACGCATATTTTTCACATTTACCTAAGCATACCTTACCACTGGTCACCGCAGAAACTTTTTTTTACCAGATACGTTTGGTGAAACACGGGCAAGACAAGAACAGACAACCAACTTTCACTCACTTAGATCAACACGTTGATGATCCACTACGATGGTCAGGAAGATGAAGCAGCGGGACAGGAGGTCGTACCACATGCTCTCGACTGCTGTTTTCTTCATTAGAAAGGCGTTGCTGATCAGCACTAGCGAACATTCTTCGTTGCTGCTATGTAACCAAGAATCCTGTGGTCACATGATGGACTATTTCTCTCCGCATTTAAGGAAACTTTAGTACATTCACGGTTCCGAACATCCTTCAATGGACTTTTCAGTGGTCATTCTTTCTCAAGCCATGATGAATACAAGAAGTCTTCGATGTACGATTTAGAACTTGAGGATACAGCAGACTCTCTTCCTCGAGTCTCAAGAAAGCAAATGCTTCTATTTCAATTATTTTTCCTCCTTGGGGTGCTCTGCAATTCCATCCTTGTACCGACACCGCCTGTGTTGATACAGGGATGATCATAGGGGCCTGCACACCTCGACGAGTGTCTTGCGCTGTAGATTGTGGAGCTGCTACGGATTGCTGTAGAATGCGGCGATAGAAGTGATGGAACGTCCGCACACGTTCACCAGTCACACTACGGTGACGCGCGTTACCCCCCTCCACCGTTGCCATATTCGGCTGACAAGTGTTGTATCTCGATGGTTTCTACCGCCATGCGACTCAGGGACCAACCAGCTGTACGAAATTAAATGTTCAGGCTACTGGTAAAGGTATGCGCGTGATGGTAGGATCCCCTGTGACGTCACTCAGGCATTCTCATTCCTTACATGTTCTTTCGCCGCTGAGATCACCCCGATGCAATATTCCACACGCTCAGGTGAGGACGATCAGACTCAGCTGTGCTAATCCGTTTTGCCCTTTTATCTCCGACATGTTCACGTGATTGGTTCCCAACCGCAACTATTTACATATCCCAACTCTCGACATATACCTAATAATTTGCATAGCGTTCTGAAAAATGCTTTCTGGTGTGATATTTTCTGTGACGAGCGTTATATATACACTATCTACCAACAAGTAATTGGACACCCCTGCAATCGACGATATCTGCGGTCCTGCTACACGTCACGGCCGCCGCCGTTAAATATCGAGTGGGAAACAACAACGCAACCAGTCACATGCAAGATGCCACGCAGTTCGGAGCTATCTGATTTCGAGAAAGGTGTAATCGTCGGGTATGACAGAAATGGCCGATCAATACGTGACATATCCAGCGAGTTGAAGTACCCAAAATCGACAGTGGCCTACGTGATTGGCAAGTGGAAGATGAGGGGTGACTATCGGAATGTGCCCCGACCCGGCAGACCCACAAAACTGGGAGTTGGCCAGAGAAATTCGGAAGAACCGCACCAAATCGATGGGCCACATCCTCGAGGAGTTTCAACAGGCATCCGGGAGTGTTCTTTCGATGAATACCATCCTTAAGGAAGCCCATTTGCTCGGTTATCATGGACGTGCTGCCGCCCACAAGCCTTTGATCACCAAGTTCAATAGCGCTGCTCGGCTAACGTATTGCAAAGAACGTCGACAGTGGCCCGTTGAATAGTGGAAACAGGTTCTCTGGACGACGAATCAAGGTTCGCCCTCTACCGTTCGGATGGCAGGGTCTGCGTTAGGCATCTGCCTGGAGAACGCCTCCTGTCGGAATGTATTGTACTAACTGTGAAGTTCGGTGGCGGTGGAATTATGCTATGGGGGTGTTTCTCCTGGTATGGCACGGGACCCTTGGTCGCAATTCCTGGTAGACTCAACGCCGAGACCTACTGCACCATTTCGGATGACCATGCGCTTCCTACGTTGTGGCATTTTCACGGGGTGGACCCATGTTACTTTCAGGCTGACAATGCCACCTGTCATGTTGCGAGGTCCACCATGGCTTGGTATGGTGACAATGGGGTTAATCGAATGGACTGGCCTGCGCAGAGCCCTGACCGTAACTCTATCGAGCACCTCTGAGACGAGCTGGAGCGTCGGATTAAGGGGTGCCCTCACCGTCCGAAATCGGTGAAGGAACTGACGTGTCTTCTCCAAGCCGAGTGGAAGAAAATACCGCTAGCCGTCGTACAACGCCTGGTTGAGAGTATGCCCCGGAGGGTCGCAGCTGTAATCGCCGCTCGTGGAGGCTCCACCAACTATTGAAGGTGAATAAACTTCGTTTTCCTTTGCTATCACAGGTGTCCAATTTCTTGTTGGGAGATAAAGTATATAATACATTTACAAAATATGAATCTCGGGAAACCTCACAGAATTGAATCGTATCAAAATGGCACTTCTCCGTCGATCACATGATACTGCAATCAAGCTTTATCTGATTGCAGTATAATGGGATCGACCTACAAGTCCACAGTGATGATATCTACAAGTCCATTCTCTCTCCCCCCCCTCTCTCTCTTTAAGTCGTTATTTATTCTGTTATTGCTAGCGTTTCCAAAGTGTTAAAGGTGTTTAGGGGAACTAATGTGTCGTTCAGTGAGGAAACGTTTAACCAGAGAGTAAACAAAAATTAAAACAAACTTAAAAGAAAGGTTATTTAGAGATATACGTCACAAATTGTATATCAAGAGAAAATATTGCATGAAAAGTTAACTATACACCATTGTAGAATAAAATTGAAATTCTAGACTGAATAAGAAGGTTCAGGAAAAGACCTAGAAGAAGACCACGAGGAAGACAGGGTACAGTGGATTCCAGTTAATTGGACCATCGGTTTATCCGGGCAGCCGTTTATTTGGGACAGTTCTTGAAGAACATTCTAAATTAGCACTTTAGGATAAAGCTTCGTTAAGTTGGGGTAGGCGGTTAATTGGGCCAAAGTGTTCTATTCCCGATATGTCCGAATTAACCTAAATCTACTGTAGTTAAAATTCGAAAGTATGCCAGAGTGACATGAAAGAAAATTTCTCAAGACAGAGCGTTGTGAAAGAGACTTGGGGAGACCTTTATCCAGCAATGGATTGAGAACGGCTGATGATTATTATGATAGTATGAAAAATGGGCTTCATAACATTAAAATGCATCAATGAAGTGTTCGGTTTTATATTTTTATGAAAAATATTTTAACGAATGAAGTGTTCTCAAGGAACTTCACGATATGTGTATCGAAAAAAAGCGTATGTATTAATCAGGAAAGCATGAATTTAAAAAAAATCTACTGTGCATATTCAGGATGAAGATTACGCCCAGATATTTACTTGAAATAGTAAGACCTGCTTGACATGAGATCTAGCTCATTATCAGATTATGCCTGCGCACAATGACTGCTTAAAGGACAACTGAATTCAAAAGACATAGAAATATTCTGGAAAAACCTGATATCTATTTTTAACGAAATGTATGATTTCATATGTACTTCTGTAATTTGATTAAAAACGGATGTTACACCAAAAATCAGAAATTTCGACAGATTTGTTCGATTTCACAATATTTTGCTCATCACAGTTGGTCCACAAAAATATTTCACAAAAATTTTAAAAATGTCTTTCTATTGGTAGAAATAAATAAACGAATAAATTTTAAGAAGAAAGAATGGAAATAAAAGTACTGAATATTTTCCAAATGAAAATTATTTCTTCATCATTTCCTTTCGAAAATCAGTGGAGAAATATGTGTTTAAACGGAAGTACACCAATTTAATGCATCCAGGAATTAAATTTCTCTCCATTCATCCTGAGCTCAGGCCGGCTTTTTCTTTCTTTCCAAATTTTAAACTAATATTAAATATTCTATTATTTCAGCTTTGGAAATTCTTTTTGTGACAAGTTTCGATTTTTTTACAAAAGGAATAGGAATCATTTCTCATAGGGTAAAACAAACCAAAAATTGCAGTCTACGATTACGTAAAGATGGTTCTGAAACAAGAACGTGATAAGATTGTTATCAGAAAAGCTGCGAAACATTTATGTTAAAAAAATACGAAAAAGAAAAAAAACATTTGAAAAGGAAAAAGAAAACTACATAAAGCACCAAACATGAGCAAAACCTTATCGTTACTTCCTTCATATTCATTCAGCATGAAAAACATAAAAAATAAAGTATATTACCAAATAATAAAGTAAAAAAACCCCTAAAAATAAAGTATATTGTTATTGCTCTTATCGACAAAATGGAAGGACGAGAAATTCGAATCCTCAAAACTAAAAACTAATTGAACAAATCTTAGATAAAACCTAGTAAGTGGTCGCATTGTCTTTGATAACAGTTTCTTTTTAGGCTGAACATAAGAACGATACTTTATTTCGTCGGAACGCCTGTAAATTGACCTGTCACTGATTTCAAGTCTCGTTGCCTTGCAATAATCTTTCATTGGTAATTGAGCGATACATTTTCTCCACAACCTGTGCAAGAATCCTCAACTACGTATGATTCTTCCAATAGATGAGCGGTTATCGCTATTTTGTTTTTTACCAGTTCTTTCTTTTTTTTTTTTTTTTTTTGGGTGGTTGTACAACTGAGCAGCTCTATGGGCTATAAACAGTCACCTGTTCTAATTTAGGACAACTGGTTTCAGGGAGGGGAGAGAGCCAATGCCGTAAGACAAACAAAGCATCCATGCCACGCCGAGATCCGAACCCGGAATCATCTCGGACGAAAGGTCAGAAGCTAGCTCTTAGACCACTGCGACACAAGGAGTAGCTTTTCTACACGTTAAAAACCGGTATTTCCCGAAATGAATTGTAAAAACATTATCGAATACAGTCTAAATTCACCCTATGAGATTTGCGCTGTAAAATACATCGAAATTAAATACTTCTAATCAATAAAATGATGGCAATTTTTTGCAAAATACTTACCTTACCGAAACTCATTTTAAATATTATTTATATTTATGCATATATTCAAATGAGAAGTATTGTTCTATGCAAAATTTAAAAACAAATAAAAAATACAAAAAATATAAAAATACACGTAGACAGAAAATGACGTTCCATTACCTTGACTTCAGGTTTAAGGACGTTGATAAACTGGAAATCAAGTCACTTGTCCCTAACGTTTTCTTATGAGCGTCGTCTTGAGTACAATTTCCAACCAAGCCCTGAAATTATTAATTGAGAACATTTCTAGAAACCATTGTCATGCGAGGGGCGTTTAAAAAGTAAAATGAGGTTTAATCATATTTAAATCTGAAAAAAAGGAATGGTTAACGATCCTCGAAGTGGAGGGACAAATTGCTGTTGCGAATGTGAATGTTGGTAAAGCTGAGAGAATAGTCTGACAGTTTAAATGTGCCATCTGAAAGAGTTCGTTTCATTAGTTTAGCGAAGCAATGATGGCAGAAATTCAGCATGCTTCTTGGGATTACCGTCTTGGGATACAAACACAGTAAAACAAGCTATCCCGCAGGTGCAAAACACATGGGAGCCGCCCCGGTGGCGCAGTGCATGGTCTAAGCGATGTCCTCTGATCATTCGTCCGAACGGGGTCCGGGTTCGAATCCCGGTGAGGCATGGATGTGTTGTTTGTCTTACGGCACTGGCTCTCTCCCTTCCCTGGAACCAGTGACCCTAAATTAGGAACGGGCGACTGCTTATAGCCCATTCAGTTGCTCACGGTGGTCGTTAAACCTCCAATAAAAAAACAAACAAAAAAACATGGACATGTTTCAGTACAGCCTTCGACATGGGATACAGCTCTACATATCATGCGGGAGATGTTATTTATTCATTTTCTTCATACACCACGAACAGCCTTCTGCTGTTCGGTCGCCACTTTCGCCCCAGCTAGCGAGTGGTCTCTGCAGTATAGCTTTCTTTTAAACTTGAGCATGCGCACATTGACGTGTTGGAACAGGCAACATGCAAAACTCGGAGAAGGCTGCTGTCGTTTGGAGAAAACCTAACTCTCGGGCGGTTATTCACTTTCATTTCGTGTTGCTCTTTTCTATGGTAGAAACTTTATCTTAACTTTTTTCATTTTCTCATCAACAGGGACGAAGTAAGTATCTCTGACGACATGGGCACAATGCAAAATGGCGCCCCATCACCAAATTTGTTCTTTTGCTAAACGATGCAGGCTCATGACGAGTACGTGTCTGTTCGTCTGAAGTGGGTTTTATTGCGTTACGTTAAGTAATTTTGCAATGATGTTTATATTAATCAAAAATATAGTAGGTATATTTCATAGTGTACCAGTGTACGTTTCAAATTATTGATCTTCAGGATTTTGTGAAAAATAAATACATTATGATAATATCATTTATTATTATAAAACAATAATGCACCAGAAAAGACACATTAATGTGCGAAAAGAAGCAAATATTCAAACAATCTTAATGAACACTTACGATGCAAATGAAAATTTAATTAACCCTTACGTAATTCCCACTATTCCACCCAATGTCTGACTGCATCATAATGATGGTAAGATAATCGGTTTTTGATGGGCCTTTGCATGGGCAGAATTGTTAATTACAGAAAATTTGATGATTTCCACTTTTCCACCCAATGTCTGACTGCATCATAATTACGACATGATCATCGGTTTTTGACGGGCCTTTGCATGGACGAAATTGTCAATTACTGAAGAGTAGTTTATAACCAGAGTTTAGTCCTTTTCTACACACATTGTCATGAGCGAGTAAACGTTTTTGTCCCAATAACGATCTTATTTCATTTTGTATTCTTGAGATTGCTGAAAATGATTTTTCAGCAGAACAATTCGTGACTAGCAAGGTTAAAAACATTCTCAAAGCTATTTCTAAGTTTGAAAATGTACTCTGAAGATTGTTATCAATGATAAAAGTGTACATATCCCGCGGTTCGTTCAAGTCTTTGGCATTCATATATGACTGGAAACATAGAAATTCGTTGCGACCTTTTTGACTTGCTTATTTATATGGTGAAAAACGTATTCTCTAAGTTTTCTTTATTTCCTCATGAGATATGTATGAAATGTATCCATCCTTTCCCGGACCTTATCACGGTCTTTTATTCCAATGAAATTCAAACTGTCGATCTGGGTTATTAAAAGCACAATAGAATCATAGACAACATAGGGGTCAACACTGCATCGACCAACAGCAGCACAGACAGCCTGTGTTCGTTTTACTTTAGAATTTTTACTCATGAAAAATATTTTGTACACTTTAAGAATGCAGCAATCTAATCTCACAAATCTAATATGAACACACGAAAATATTTAATTACGGATAGCAAATTGCAACATCTATACCAATAAAATTACCGTGTCAGGCTTATTGGTCGGTCACCTACAATGGAAACTACTAAACACAGAGACTTAAAAATTACCGTGTCAGTCTATCGGTCCGTCACTTACAGCGGAAACTACTGAACGCAGAGACTTGAAATTTGGTATGTACGCAGCGGTAAAAAAGGGCGGAATGCAGCTAAGGGTCATTTCTTATATTCCAGTTTACTGATTTTGAATTAATTTATTAGCTTTTAATTAAAAGCTATTCCTACACTCGCTCTACGTAAAAAGGCATTTAACCATTGTTGAAATCTGTTGAAATCTGATCATGTGACATACTCTCTCATGAAGATACAAACCAATAGTTAATCTCATTGTTACGCAACAATATATTTTACTAAACTATCGATGAACATTATTTCACGTTTACATAAACGTATTGCGATCTTTCGCAAATAAAAAGAACCTGATGCTAAATGTGATAAAAGCCATTACAAGAATGCATTTTTGCAATGGTTTTGACGTACCAAATTATATAATGTAGCAACTTATATGTGCCAAACTTTCATACATTTACGGGTGGATTTAACGAGGAGGACTAACACTATAAACCAATGTGGAATAACATAAGCGACGATATTAATGGGTCACGTCGAAATTTTTCGGGATGCAATTCACGTGTGTCATTTCGCCGCAGCTGTAGGCGGGTTTATTTAAGTTTTAGACCATGGCTCTCCGTGTGTTACCACGTACTACAAGAAATTCTAAGCTATTTCCGGGAATATTTTTTTCTCTTTTTTGACTGGAGGTTTAACGACCGCCGTGAGCAACTGAATGAGACATAAGCAGTCGCCCGTTTCTACTTTAGGGTCACTGGTTCCAGGGAAGGGAGAGAGCTAGTGCCGTAAGACAAACGCAACATCCATGCCTCACGGGATTCGAACCCGGACCCATTCGGACGAATGATCAGAAGCCATAGCTTAGACCACTGCGCCACCGGGGAAAATTTTAACTAAGTTTCTTGAACCATTGTTTCGAATTTGCCATAACGCGTACAATTTACAATTTGAAATTTTTCTTGTTTACCGTGTTAAACTTTCAAAATATAACGTGTGTCCTTTCGCCCCAGTTGCCGGAGAGTGAGCTTATATTTGACACTGCGGCTCTCTATGTGTTGCTATGAATGGCATCATCATTTAAAAAACAGCAGTTCCGCGATTTTTCAGATAGGAAATATATTTCAATGAAATGTAAGTTGGAAAATAATAAGGAAAGGGGATTAGTAACCATTGCGATATTCCTGGACCTTAGAAAGGCATTTGATATGATCGATCATGGAATACGTTTAGATAAGCTCTATTGATAATGGAATTAGAAATCAATATTACAGTTATTAGGGGACTACTTACATAACAGGAAACAGTAGGAACAGATTAATAAAATAAAATCGCAGGAGTTAATTAATGAAATAGGAGTACCACAGGGTTCAATTTTGGGACAATTACTTTTTTAATTTATATTAATGACATTTTTAACATTGAACCTAATGAGGATTTTATTTTATTTGCGGATGCTGCAACAGTTCTGATCACAGGTGCAAATTACCGTGTCAGGCTTCTTGGTCGGTCACCTACAATGGAAACTACTAAGGGATGTAAGGTCAGGTGATGCGTACCATCACAGCCTCTCCTTGACAAATGTCAACCCCGCCTTCTCAAGGTACATCCTGTTCCCACTAAAGGGGCTCTGGCGACCGCCAATAGCGGTATAACTATACCATCGGGATTAGAGGAAATGCTATCCCACACTCACCAACCCGCTTGGCCAGCGTGATGAGTTATGGCCAAACCCCTCCAAAATGACTCCACAACTTAAATCTTGGCCCTCAGTCTCCCGCAGCTGGAATGTACCTGGCCAAGGCAGCGGTCAGTGCGACATGAAGGCAGAGGGTGCTAAAAATCCCCGGAGAACCGGACTAGGCTGCCATCTGATGCTGACCTTGGCTACGTATAATGGACGCTCCCCATCTTCTGATTCAAGGCTTCTTGAATTGGGAGAGGAACTACAGAGGATCAAGTGGGACATCGTCGGGCTAAGTGAGGTAAGGAGAAGATCTCATTGAACTGAAAAGTGGACATCTCTTCTACTATAGTGGGACTGATACTGGCAGAACTAGTGGTGTTGGATTTATAATAAACCAGAAACTGAAGGATAAAGTTGTAGAAGTTGAAAGTTCCTCTGACAGAGCTGCACGACTCGTCATCCAACTCTCGAGAAGATACCAGGCTTAGATTATTCAAACTTATGCACCCACCACAAGTCATCCTGAAGAAGAAATTGAAGAATTTTATGAGGAAATTCGTCATCTAAATAATAAAGGTAAGCAACACTTAAAGATAATTATGGGAGATTTCAATGCAAAAATAGGGCAGCGGCAACAGAATGAAACTTCAGTAGGCAAATTCGGTCACGACAACAGAAACCAGCGTGGAAATACTCTCGTTGAGTTTGCAGAGGCAGAAGGGTTTTTCATCTTGAACTCCTTTTTCAAGAAAAAGTCACACAGGAAATGGACATGGAGACATCCAAATGGGACGACAAGTGAAATTGATTTTATTATGTGTAACAAAAAATTCGTCATAGAAGACTGCAGTGTGCTAAACAAGTTCAACACAGGTAGTGACCATAGATTGGTGAGATGTAAGATGCACCTCAACACTAAACTCGAACGTGGCAAGCTCATAAGACAAACAAAATGTATTGACATAACCAACCTTAAAAAACACCATAATACCTTCAAGTTGGAACTGAAGAACAGATTCTCTGCTTTAGAAGGCCTAACATCGGAAGAAGTGGATATTTCTGAAGTTAACAGAAAAGTACCCAAAGCTCTTATGGAAACAGCAACAAAATTAGCTAGGTCTAAGAACAAGTTGCACGTGAACAAATTATCAGGAAAAACCAAAATGTTGATGCAAAAAAGAAGGGAGATGAGGACAACTGAAGAAGATGTGACTTCCAAAGTGGAATATATAGAGCTATGCAAGACAGCACGAAAAAGTGAAGACGTAAGGAAATTCAACTGTGAACTAGTAAGGAAAGCAATTGAAAACAACCAAAGCCTAAGGATAAAGCAAAGGGACATCTCAGTAAGGGAAGAAAACAGGTTATGGCACTGAGAAAAGAAGATGGTTCTGTAACAAGAAATAGAGGCGAAATTTTGACAAGAGTGAAAGATTTCTACTCCAAATTATATGAAAGGGATGATACATGTACTCCAGACATCACGAAAGGTACCAGTACCAGAGTCCTTCCAGTCCTCCCAGCAGAAGTTGCACATGCAATCAAGAAAATGAAGCGGGGAAAAGCTCCAGGAGAAGATGGAATTACTGTAGACATCATACAAGAAGCAAGTGGAGAAATCGAAACAGTACTCGCCCAAATTTCACTCGATGTCCTAATGAAGGGAAGATTCCTGAGGATTGGAACAATGCTACAATGATCTTGCTACATAAAAAAGGTGACATTGAGGATCTCAGGAACTTCCGACCTGTCAGCCTCCTATGAGTTGTTTTTAAAAAATTCTTCACTAAAGTTCTTTCACACTGCTTGAAGGTGATACTGAAAATGGCTCAACCGAGAGAACAAGCCGGATTCAGGAGTGGCTACAGCACAATTGATCATATCCACGTACTGAGAGAACTAATTGAAAGAGCGAGGGAATATGAACTTCCATTGTGCATGGCTTTTATCGATTATGAAAAAGCCTTTGATTCTGTGAAACCATCAGCAGTTACCATGGCTCTGAAATCCTGCGGTATTGAAGATGCATACATTAATATTATTAATAACATCTATGAAAATGCAAGTGCAAAGATTGGGCTGTTTGAAAATGCAACACACATAAAAATTGGAAAAGGAGTAAGACAAGGTGACACCATATCTCCCAAGCTCTTTAATGTCACATTGGAAAATGTCTTTCAATCACTGAACTGGGAAAACAAAGGGATAAAGATTAATGGAGGTTATCTAACCCACCTTCGTTTTGCTGATGACATAGCCATTTTTGCAACTACCCCATCAGAGCTGCAGAGTATGATCCAGGAACTTGCTGACAAGAGTAAAGAAGTGGGATTAAAAATGAACTTTCAGAAGACAAAAGTGATGTTCAATGCTTTTACAAGAAATGAAGATTTATCGGTTGATGGAGAAAAGCTGGAAATAACAGACACATACGTTTATCTTGGACAGCAGATATCAAGTGAGGGTCACATTGATGAAGAAATTAATCGGCGTATAAAACTTGCATGGAGAGCTTTTGGAAGAAACAACATAATTTTCAAGAGCAATATGCCATTGTCTTAAAAGAAAAGTGTTTGATCAATGCATCCTTCCAGTGCTTACGTATGGTGCAGAGACGTGGACCTTAACTAAAAGAGACATACAAAGGCTGCAGACAACTCAAAGAATGCATGGAGAGGTGCATGCTTGGTGTAACCAGGAGAGATAAGAAGAGGAACTCGTGGATCCGAAAAATGACAAGAGTGGAAGACATCATGATCAGAGTTAAATCCCTGAAATGGCAATGGGCTGGACATACTGCCAGAAGGACAGACCATCGATGGACAGCCGAAATTTTAGATTGGTTCCAAGGGACAGGAAAAGACCCAGAAGAAGACCACATGGAAAATGGGTGGATTAAATTAGAAAGTATGCGGGAGTGACATGGAGGAGACTGGCACAAGACAGCCCGTTCTGGAGGAAACTTGGGGAGACCTTCGTCCAGCAGTGGATTGATAATGGTTGACAATGATGATGATGATGATATTAATGACATTTTTAACATTGAACCTAATGAGGATTTTATTTTATTTGCGGATGCTGCAACAGTTCTGATCACGGGTGCAGATATAAATGAGGGAAAAATAAAATTCAATAAATTTATTGAAACATTGATGGAATTGCTAGACACAAATGTTCTGTGTTTAAATATAGAAAAAACTAAAATTATGATTTTTAAAACGATAGATAGACAGATAGTTGAGCCACTATCTATTTGTGTGGAAAATTGTACCTTTGAAATAGTAAATAATATTAAATATTTGGGAATAATAACTGAAAATAATCTAAAATGAAATATTAATATTCAAAATATTGTAAACAAAATTTCGGGGTATTGTGTTTAATTACGAGAATTTCAAATAATTTAACATTTAAAACATTAAAAATGCTGTATTACAGTCTGACTTATCCATGTTTGACTTATTGCTTATTTGTATGGGGGGCAAACTACTAAGACTAATTTATATAAATTACAATCATTAAAAAATAGAATGGTCAAAATTTTAAATAATTTTAGGGGAATTAATCAGGGGTACGGATTAATTATTATGGATTTTTAGATATTGCGAAATTATGGCAATTTAAACTATTAGGATTTATGTACAAAAGAATAAAAGAGAATAGGTATGAACATTTAATTCAGCTGAACACTATGGGTCACGACTATCAAACAAGAGACAGAAATGCATTTTTGTTGCGAATGCCTAACACTTAACCCAACAAAGATTCATTGATTACCAGGGACTGATGTTATGGAATAACCTACCTTGTCAACTAACACATATCTATAATTATAATTATTTTCAAAAGCAACTAAAAAAATATTTGCTAACAAACTAAAATATAAAATTCCCTAGTATAATTTATTAATTAGACCACAGATGCGTAAATTCTACGTATATGTGCAGGACGTTTGGCTTGACAACATACTTTAGGAGAATCGGGATTCACTCAGGCTATATATATATCATTTTACTCAATTTCCTGTTCTGTGGTTACCCTGTACATAAGTATTCATATTATATATGTTTTTTTCTTAATATTATATGTTATAAAATTAATTTTGAAATGTAACATGGTCAAATATAAACCCATAATGAAATAAATGAAACGAAATGAACACATGAAATGAAATTAGAGGAAAATATGACTCTTCTCGCGTTTCATTTTTCAAGCTAAATATTGCTCTTCCTCCGTTCGCACATTCTCCCACATTATCTTAAGCTTTTATTTACTTCATCCTGAAGAAATATGGATTTCCAGCACTCTGCAATGAAACACGACTTACTCTCAACAAACCCATGTCAAATATCATCGGAGATACTATCATGACTAGCCATGCTGCAGGAGACCATGATTTTATTCCATACATTCCAATCTTCCCATCTCACCTTCCATTTTAGTTTAAGGTCGATCCACCTAAAATCTTTGCCTTGTATTTCCAATGGGTAAACTTCTGTAGCCATTTTCTTCACAATTAATGTGTTCCCAAGGATAAAAATTTGTACGTCGATGAAATCAACTTCATATTATAGCCTAGTATACTTAACATTTTCTAAAACTTAACCATATTAAAAATCAATAACTTTTTCTTTGGTGGTGTAGAGACCAGCAAATAGATGGCGCCACATTTGCATATGACTTACCAAGTACAATCACGTCGCATTTTTTGAATAATTTTATTCATTTTTGGACTGCAATCAACACTTGTGTTCTTTTTTGATTGGAGGTTTAACGACCACCGTGAGCAACTCAATGGGCTATAAGCAGTCGCCCGTCCCTAATTTAGGGTCACTGGTTCCAGGGAAGGGAGAGAGAGCCAGTGCCGTAAGACAAACACAACATCCATGCCTGACCGGGATTCGAACCCGGACCCCTTACGGACGAACGATCAGAGGCTAGCGCCTTAGACCACTGCGCCACCGGGGCGGCTCACTTGTGTTCATCCATGCGATAGTCCAGAATGTTTAGAATGATTCGAGCCATTTAGATAAAACATTCTAACATTAATTTAGTTGAAACTATTGCAGGATGAGCTTGCTCGTTTATTTCGGAATTAAAAATCAGCAGCATTTACAATAATGTTAACATTTTCAGCTAAATTATTATCAGAACATTTAATCTAAGTGGCTGAAATAATTTTAAGCATTCCAGACTGTCGCATGGATACACTCAAATCCTGATTCCATTCCGAAAATTAATAAAATTATTGAAAAGAAATGCTATGTGATTGCATTTAATAAGTCACACGTAGATGTGATGCTATCTATTTTCTGGTCTCAACACCACCAAAGGAAAAGTTATAAATTTTTAATGTAATTACGGTTACATTTTAGAAAATATTAAGTATACTAGGCTACAATATGAAATTATTTTTATCGTTGCTCAAATTTTCATCCTTGGGAACGCATTAATTGTGAAGAAAATGGCTACAGAAGTTTGCCCATTGAAAATACAAGGCAAAGATTTTAGGTGGATCCACCTTAAGTACCTACAGCTTCCTGTTTTCCTCACTGTTGCCATGAGTATCAAAAAGACAGGTTCAATCCTTAAAAGTTGTTGGACTCAACCTGCAAAACTAATGCTTTTCCCATGGCCAGCTCTACGTTGGTTGCTCCTGAGTTGGTAAAAATAAAATCTTGGTTTAAAATAAAAGAGCACTCCACCACGTTGATCCAGAGCCTCTTCATGTATAAACTTTCTTACGCTTCAAATTAACCGTACATTACGATGATCACAACACGATAGCAAAATGCATATATTTCAAACACAAATTACCTGTACAAAGGAATTCACAGTCAATAAAGACTGCTGGTTTTAGCCAATTGTGCCAGCACAAGTATAGATTTTGTTCGTTTTTTAAATTCTTTTCTTTTCATTACCGGAATATATTTCAGTGAAATGTTTCCTTGCATTACGTCCTATTTATAATTGTAGGAAAATTCTGGTCCCAGAAGCTGATTTATGTAATTTTTGTTAAACCCGGGCATCACCGATACCTCCGCTAGTGAAATTATAAAATGCAGTAGAAAATCATGTACACATAAAATCATAAAACTCTATTCCAGAAGTTGAGCATCATAAAACAAATTACTTTAATTTGCAGGTAATACGTGAACCTTGATTTCCGAATGAGGACAAGTAAGTACGGCACCAAGTGCATATGCTTATTCGAAAAAGTAAAGACTGTTGTGGGATATATATGTAGATCTGGTCATAAAATCTATTGCGACACAGTGCTTAGTGCACAAAATTTCCGCGACGAGACGTTGTCATGGTTCAGCTGGTTTAATGGAAGTGGTGGCTCCATTATCCGAGGTTTTGGTTTTCTGAATTTGACTTCTTCTTGGCGGGCTGCGGCAAAATCCATGGTTTGCTCCGTTAATTCCTGAAAGTCAAACTAAACTTAAATATATCCAGTATGCCGCCCGGGTGGCGCAGTGGTCTATGCTCTGGCTTCGGACCATTCGTCCTTGATGCGCCTGAGCTCGAATCCCGATGAGACATGGATGTTGTGTTCTTCTTACGGCTTTGGCTCTCTCCTTTCCCTGGAATCAGTGACCCTAAATTAGGGACGAGCGACTGCTTGTAGCTCATTGAGTTGCTTACGGCGGTCGTTAAACCCCCAAAAAATCCAGTACATTTTGATGAACTAGTAAAAATTTATTGTCCTGGACACTACATTATTTTTGCTTTGTGAACGTTTATATCATCTATGTTCTTACTCTTCACTTCTATTCCTTCATGCAATTTGAATTATTATGAGCACTTTTTTGAATAAAGGTATATACATAATATGCTGACCTGTAAGAGTTCCACCAGAGGCTTGGGATCCATTTTCCAAGTAATAGAACGTACATCAAACTAAAACACAAAGGTATAACTCAGTAAGCATCACAAACATAAAAGTTTACAAAGTAATAAGCATCACAAATATTTTTTTGTCCTCGAAACTTGTTTGAATTTCATGCTTATTAAAATATGTCAACTTAATGTACAGATGAAAATGCTCTCAAACTATACACTGAAGTAACATTATTAGGAGCACCTCCATAATAATATGTTACGCGAGCCTGAACCGTCAGAACTGCCTCGATTCGATGTCGCACTGATTTAACGAAGTGCTGATATCGTTGTACAGGCATGTTCATTCAAGCGGATCTGATGACGACCGTCAGTTACCGAATATTCGCTGGAGGACGATCTCTATTATAAATGAGTATCTTAATCTCATAACACAGGTTCAATTGGGCTAAGATCTGCGTACCGTGGAGGCAATTTTTGCACGTTGAAGTCACGGTCATGCTCCTGGAACCATTGCGTGGCGATTGGATCTTTGTCGCATGGCGCATTATCCTGCACGAAGTAGCTCTCAGGAAACACCGTGCACATGTACCGATGTGCCGGGTCCACAATGATTGATATTAAGATATCTCGTGGCATCCAAATGCTGTTTCAGAGGTATTAAGGAACCCAATGGCTGTGCCATAAAAATACACCCCAGACAATTACACCTGCTCCAGCAGTTTTTTACAGTTAACGCTGGGCAGCTGAGATCCATTGATTCGTGTTGTTGGTGCAATATTCTGGCATGTCCATCGGTGTATATAAATCGAAAACATGATTTCGGACGAGGAGACCTTTCTCCAGTCATCCAGGTACCAGGTTTCGTGCTCCAGTACCCAGACAAACTTGTCGGTATCAGCAAACACGAGTAGTACACGAAGAGACGTCTTCTGTTGTAGCCCATTTGCAACGATGTTCGGTAGGCTATTTATACTAAAATTCTTCTCTTCGTGCTAATGTTGCACTGCGTGGTTACTTGACGCAGTAGAGCTCGTCTGTTACCCCGTACAATCCTCTTCAGACGCCGTTGCTTGAAACACCAACCAGTCATTTCCGCCCTCAGGGAGACCGCTGACTGCTAGTTTTGATGTTTACACACCACTCATTGTACACCCTCGATGCAATTGTTCCGCATAGCCAAAAAAGTTTGTCGTTTCTAAGATTCTTACACTTGCTTACCGTGCGCCCATTATACCGCTTTCAAACACGCTTCAGTCACGAATTTTTGTCATATTGGCGCTATACACTGAAGAGCAATTGAATTAGAGATACCTGTCTCGTAACGTGTAGCACTACCTTTCGCCCTGTGACGGCGGCAATTCGTCTCGGCATGGACTCGATAAGACACCGGAAGCGTTGGGAAGTCATACGGATCCACGACCCCTGAACAAGCTCCCACAGTTCACGAAGATTTGATGGAGGGGTTCAGAACCTCGAACATCTCTCACGATGGCATCCCAGATGTGCTCGACGGGATTGAGGTCAGGTGACCTAGCTGGCCAAGGAAGCGAGGACACGTCGGTGGAGTGTTCATCCAACCATTCGGATACAATTCGGGAGCGATGGCACGGTGCATTGTCTTGTTTCATGATGAGGTCCCCAGTGGGATGTTGAAGACGCACAAACGGGAGCAAATGTTCGTCCAGGATATCCCGGTAACGTTGACCTGTGAGAGACGATGTCACACGTACCACGGGTCCCATTTCAGTCCACGTAAACAGTCCCCAGATGAGAATGCCACCCCCACCAGCTTGAAGAGTATCCTGCTGGCAAGAAAGAACCATCGCTTCATGTGGTTTGCGCCGTACTCGTATCCTGCCATCCACATGTACCAACGTGAATATCGACTAATCAGTCCAGGCAACATTTTTGCACATGTCTAGGGTCTAGTGGCGATGTTTCCGTGCCCATGCTAATCTTTGCACCGTGTGCTGAGCGGTCAGCAGCGGTACCCTCGTGGGACGATGGCTTCTGTACCCCATAGCGAGGAGATGGTTCTGGATGGTGCGGCTGCTTACATGTTTTTGTGCACCAGCGTTAAGTTTCCGAGGGATTTCTTGCACTGTGGCCCGTCTATCCGCTGCTACAATGCGAGCTAGCCGACGATACCACACTCATCCACGCGCTGTTGTCCACAGCAGTTGACTCTTGCAGGGATGGTTTTACCGGATTCAATGTACTCACGGTGCACCCGTGACACAGTGGCTCGTGAAAATCCCAGTGCCTGCACGACTTCCGAAATGGAGTGACCCATTCGTCGGGCTCCGACAATTTGCCCACGATCAAATGCGCTTAGATCCTTCGTCTTACCCATACTGCGTCCGACTCTTTCTGATTCCCGTCGCATCACTCCTTATATTGTCGGATCGCTGCATACGTCATGTCGTTTCCGTTTACAGGGACACCCACAGCGCCACAGTTGCATAACGCTAGCTGTCTCTAATTCAATTGCTCTTCAGTGTATACGCTTGGAACACGCCTGAATCCTTTGCAGTGAGCTGTTTCTAAAGCGATATCAACGTCCTAGTTGCGTGCGTAAGTGAGGATGGCAGGCATTTCCTATTGGATATTACTTGTACTTTGCTACTTCAGTGTATAATTGACTCTCTGAGTTACTTAAAAATTTGGCGGCGTTTAAGATTTACCCTACTTGTCTGTCAAATCAATCACCAAAGCCTACTAATACATTCATAAAATTACTTTTCTAGAAAGCAGAAATAAGTAAGAATTTTAGAACTTCAGTGTTTTTTTCTTCTTTCTGTAAAATTTTACGGTGAGTGGTTTGATAACGGATTCTGGCACTCAAGTTGGGGACCTAAAACGTTGACAGAATTTTAACTAACGAGAAAGAGAAAGTTATTTATTAAATTATTGATAATTTTTGGTTGGGTATTATAATACTTTTTGAATGCCTAAAGCCTCAAAAGCATGTTTGTTTATCAAAACAAAAGTAGCACTTAAGATTTTTAAAAAAATGCACATCTTAAAATACACCCTGTTTTTCCTTTTTATTTTTCTGGCCTTTCAGTCTCATTCTCGCAAATATCAGTTTTAACGTTAAGCATAGAATTTAAATTTTAATCAGATACAAACACAGAAGTGGATATTTGATGTACGCAATATGAAATTGATTTCAGTATTGTATCACTCAGGCAGAAGTACATTTGAACATGATTTTTCGCGACATAGGTTCAACTGCTTCTTCTTAGTTATGCATATATATTCCGTTGAAAGCCCGGATTTTGCAAATTCTGTATTTTTCATATCAACAAGAAAATATTGCCTCCTGCTCATTTTGAATTCTATCCTGATGCTTGTACTTTTGTGCAACTCTGCAACCCTTCAAAATGACATCGAAAGCTGAAAGAAAACGGATATTCACTGCTTAAAAGTAATCACACAGAAAACAAAAGTCAAATCCAGTACCACTGAAGGAACACGACAATCTTTACTAACTGTTTTTCTAATCCAGGCAATTAGCTACAGACAGATTACGCTCCTATTCTTTAAATCACCAAATACACTATTCTAAAAATTAAAATGTGTCTGATGTGACCAGCAAATCTAAGAGACAATCTCTTTTTCGTAAGAAACATTTCGGCATATCAATTAGAGAGAATCAAAATAGACGTACATCCCGTATTCTGTCAACACTGACATGACATGGTGCCTTCTCAATGGTACTAACAACTTGCCAATCTCCGAAATAGGATTATGGATATTTCGACTCAAAAAATACGTATTGTTTTATCTTTACAAATCCAATTCACTTTATCTTTTATAAATTCAAATTTAGAAGCTAAAATTCTTTAAGAGTATCCACTTAGCCTGGCAGATTATTTAATAAATTTATCAAAACTATGAGATTATTTTGTTTTAAAACAATAATTGGATTCGTAATTTTTTGTCATCTCGAAAAGCAAATTTGTTAGAACTCTAACAATCAAACAGACTGAATGTGCGTTTACAAATCATAAAAGCTTCCAAAAAGAATAATAAAAACTGTTTTACGTGGAAATGTTTCGTGTGATCTAATCAGTGCAGTAGGGTAAAAATATCTATTTAAATTTTTAGTAAGCGTTCAGTAAATTATAAGCCTAACATACTTGTGTCTTGCAGTCTAAAAACAGTGCATTATCATTTTTGGTGCAGTCAGTTTGTAGGAGAAATGCACTTGCATTCTTATTCTATTTGTGTTAGTCCTAGGTAATAAAAATATTTATCGTTTCCTGCAAACCACGTCTGCGTGGTGTCCTGGAGATCTTCGTCGGTTTTGAATGCATCTCCAAGATGAGGAAAACTCTCCATATACTACACGATCCTGAATAGTAACGGAAGCAATGTCTTTTTTTCGTTACAAATTCTGTTATTGACCCATGCTTCACATTTAGAATCTTCCACCATATGACGTAAGAAAAATAAACTCCAACAACCGATACCAACTGGATGACTCATCGTTTTCACGCTGCTAAAAGAGGAGGCAATGCTGCGAAGATATGTCAACTTACGTGCATTATTTCTTTCTTAGTTAAAACTTGTTGAACGCCCTCTGCAGTCTGTAAAACTAATTTAGTTCCAGTGAAACGTTTTCGTTACATGCACATCAGCATTATCTTACCTCTTTTAGACATCTGTGTCCATGCCTCGAAAGAAAGTCTTGAAATTTTGTGCCTGCAACACCACGTGACTTTTGTAGCCATTCTAAGGCTTCCTAAAAAAGTAAGATATTCTTAATGACAACTTTTTTTCATGCATCATCACATAAAGAGAAGAAACTATGTCACTGTGAAAAACACTTTATTCTTGAAAATATGTATCACGAAATTCGAGCTTTCAAATTATAAGTAATGGTTTGACGAAGCCTGGAACCAACCATACTTTGCCATAGAACTACCGTCCAGTTTTGCTTCCGCCCATTATGAGTGAATTCCTTGAGAAGGTCATTATCTCAAGGCTTAACCACTTCTGCGTTGCTAAGATGTCATTCTTAACAGACGGAGAGGCTTCCGAGCCAAGCACGCCACGACCCACCAGTTGATCCCACTTACGGAATTCGTTTCTGAAGGACATGACAACAGCGAGTATTTCAGTGCTGTCCTCCTATACATTACCAACGCCTTCGACTGAGAATGGCACGGAGTATCTCCTACACAAGTCGCAGGAGCTCCATTGTCCTGAACCACTTGAACTAATTAGTTCGTATACTTGTCAAGCCGTAGTTTCACAGTTAAGATAACAGCGATCTTTCTTATGAAAGGAAGATATTGGCTGTTATCCCTCCGGGTTCGATTTTTGGATCAACGCTGTTTTCCATATATCTGCATGACTTGCCCAAGTACGAAGAAGTCATGATGTGCGCAGATGATACAGGTGTTGCCATGGAGTCCCAGACCAAACTCAGACCTGTTACGCCTCTCTAGAACCTTTCCTGAACTACAGGCTTACAGTATTGACTGGTGGATCAAAATCAATCCGTCAAAGGGCAGCTCCTTGTTGTTCCCTGGATCTCTCCAAAAAGTGCCGGAACTTGCTATGTTCCGAAAGGCAATCCCATGAGTTACTTCTGCTAAGCACCTTGGGTTGCAAATAAATTGTCGGCTTTCGTGGATATCCAACACCAACTACCTCTCAAAAAGAACAAGAAAAATCGTCGATGAGCTAGTTATTGAGTTATTGAAACATCAATTAACGCAGCTCCTTGCGCCTTCGTCTGTAGACGTTTCCCAACTTGTATAGGTGGTGAGAGATTGTGGGTTTGGAAACTTCCAGTTCGGCCTGTAATTTGCGGGCGATGTTCGTTGAACTTGCTTCAGCAGTAGTGGGCAGGGCGTCCGAATTAACTGCATAGGGCCTTCCCGAACCTTTTTCTTTTTACAAGCTGATGTCGTCAGCTGCAAACTTGCGCTGTCCGACTAACTGCAAGCTCGCTTACTTTTCGGACATTTTTTTTTATTTATTTCGGCTTTTTTTTTTTTTTTTTTTTTTTTTTTTTTTTGATTGGAGGTTTAACGACCACCGTGAGCAACTCAATGGGCTATAAGCAGTCGCCCGTCCCTAATTTAGGGTCACTGGTTCCAGGGAAGGGAGATAGCCAGTGCCGTAAGACAAACACAACATCCATGCCTCACCGGGATTCGAACCCGGACCCCTTCGGACGAATGATCATAGGCCAACGCCTTAGACCACTGCGCCACCGGGGCGGCTTATTTCGGCTTTAACGACCACCATGAGCAACCATAAGGGCGCAAAGCAGTCTACTGTCTCTAATTTGATGTCACTAGTTCTGGAGAAGGGGGAGAACCAATGCCGTAGGACAAACACACCTCCTATTCCAAATACGGAACTCAAAATCAGGATCGTTCGTCCGGACGATCCCTATTTCGAGTCTCAGACCATCGCGCCACGAGTACGGCTATTTTACGGACCATTGCAGACGCTTTATTCCCTTGGTTCAAGTAATTGTGGAACGGACCCAAGATTTCAAACTCCTTGGCCATTTTACTCAGTGCTATAAATCTGGCTCCACCATTACGTTTTACCACTAAGAAAATATTCTTGCAATGGAAACACTCGATATCATTCATGCAAATGAACTTTTCTGTGGAACTTTCTGCTGTAAAATTGCTCTGGTTTGGTTGAATGCTTTCACAGGAGACGCACTGTCACCGTTGATAGTAATTGGCGAAACTTTTAAACGCTTACAAGAGGCCAACTGAAAAAAAATGGTCTTTGAGCTAGGGAATTGTTTTCCTCCATGATTACGTACGGCCGAATACGGTACGTCAAACTCGAAGCATCGTGAAACAGTTTCCATGTGACGTTCTGGAGCGTTCTCATACAGCCGCTGACCTCGTGTCTAGTGATTTTTTTTCCAGTTTCCTCTGTATAAAAAATATCTGAAAGAACGTCGTTTCACCACCAACGAAAAACTAAAAATTGCTATCAAAAGCTCCAGCCACATGGACAAGAATTTTATGCTGGGGGAATAAACAAGCTCGTAATCTGTAAAGTCAAAAACCGGAATTCCTCTGGTGTTTATGTTGGAAAATAATATATGAATGTTTCATTTTGTACATCGTATATTCAAAGCATTAATCGTATTATACTATCCAAACTACACTGAAGAGCAATTAAATTAGAGACAGCTGGCGTTATGCAAATGTGGCGCTGTGGGCGGCCCTGTAAACGAAACGACATGACGTATGCAGCGATCCGACAATATAAGGAGTGATGCGACGGGAATCACTAAGAGTCGAACGCAGTATGGGTAAAACGAAGGATCTAAGCGCATTTGATCGTGGGCAAATTGTCGGGACCCGACGAATGGGTTACACCACCTCGGAAGTCATGCATGCACTGGGATTTTCACGAGCCACTGTGTCACGGGTGCACCGTGAGTACATCGAATCCGGTAAAACCATCCCTACAAGGGCCAACTGCTGTGGACAACAGCGTGTGGATGAGCGGGGTCATCGTCGACTAGCTCGCATTGTAACAGCGGATAGACGGGCCAAAGTGCAAGAAATCGCTCGGCAATTTAACGCTGGTGCACAAAAACGTGTAAGCAGCCACACCATCCAGAACCATCTCCTCGCTATGGGATACAGAAGCCATCTCCTCGCTATGGGATACAGAAGCCATCTCCTCGCTATGGGTGAGGACCGCACATCACAGGGTGCAAAGATTAGCATGGGCGCGGGAACATCACCACTGGACCCTAGACATGTGGAAAAGTGTTGCCTGGACTGATGAGTCGAGATTCACGTTGGTACATGCGGATGGCAGGATACGAGTACGGCGCAAACCACATGAAGCGATGGATCCTTCTTGCCAGCAGGGTACTCTTCAAGCTGGTGGAGGTGGCATTCTCGTCTGGGGACTGTTTACGTGGACTGAAATGGGACCCCTGGTACGTGTGACATCGTCCCTCACAGGTCAACGTTACTGGGATATCCTGGACGACCCTTAGCTCCCGTTTGTGAGTCTTCAACATCCCACTGGGGACCTCATCCTGCAACAAGACAATGCGTCGTGTTATCGCTCCCGAATTGTATGCGAATGGTTGGATGAACACTCCACCGACGTGACCTCGCTTCCTTGGCCAGCTAGGTCACCTACCCTCAATCCCATCGAGCACATCTGGGTTGCCGTCGAGAGAGATGCTCGAGGCTCTGACACCCCTCCATCAAATCTTCGTGAACTGTGGGAGCTTGTTCAGGGCTTGTTGATCAGTATAACTTCCCAACGCTTCCGGTGTCTTGTCGAGTCCATGCCGAGACAAATCGCCGCCGTCATCAGGGCGAAAGGTGGTGCTCACGTTACTAGACAGGTATCTCTAGTTCAATTGCTCTTCAGTGTAAGTATCTGGTATAGCGATTTTCTGAGACCTAGTATATTAAGGGCATTGCATTAAAGTGTTTTATATCGTGTAGTCGCTTAGTTCTCCAATAAAAGTAGAGGTAATTTTAATCATGTTCTCTGAAAGTAAACGGAATTTTTTATCCTGATATGTAGTAACAATGTTATTCTGAGAAATGCAAATACACATGCACGGCATCTAGTAAAATATTTTGTGTCAGAAACGGCTGAGACATATATGACTCTTAGTAGTGGTTTTGTCTGTCCGATGGTAAAAAAAAAGTTTTAAAGCCGATTGATCGAGACAGGTGTATTGTGGCAGCTATTGTAAACAAAAATATTATTTCAGTGCAAATACAAATGCTAAGGAACGTTTTCACCACCTCTCGGAAATACACATTTGCTCCACCAAGCGGAAAAGCTTTGCACCGTGAAAGTCAGAAAATGCATGGAAAGCAGTGCTGATAAATCCCAATATCCAAAGCAAAACAATTTTTTCATCCAACAATCTGCGTTGTAGATATCACGCCAAATACTCGTCTGCCACACCTGAGGGAAAGCTGTGCATCACATAAATTTTAAAATGCATGAATCTATTAAACACTTATTAATCTTTTAACTACTAGCGTATGGCACGTCCTAGAAAAGTTGCTTTTAAGCTTTAAATAGATATTAATATATATAGGTGATGTCGCCCGTCCTATGTCCGATCAAAAAGTTCCGATACTAGGCCGACATACAACAAAAAACTTACGTTACTTAAGTCTGGTTATGATCTCCTTCAAAGTAGTCTCACTGGGCAGCGATACACCGCTACCAGAGTTTTTGCCACTGTTGGAAAGCTCCCTGGAAGTGCTGTTCGCGAATCGTGTCAAGCACCATCTGCGATTCCAGCTGGATCCGTCCACGGTTTCAAAACAGCGACCCTTGAACTTCAGCTTCGGGAACAGAAAGAAGTCGCAGGGGGTTCCCAGTGATGATCCGCATGAGTATCGTCCCCACTGATGACCCGCGACTAGAACGTTCGATCATTCACCACCTGCTGACGAAGATCTTGACAGAGTTCGACACGGAGCGCCTTCTGTTCACGGTTCAGAATCTTTAGTACAAACTTTGCAGCAATGCGGTGCATATTCAAAACCGACGTCAGAATTTCTTGCACTGTTTCGTGTGACACATTGACGATGGCAGCAATGTCTTGAATGGTTCTACGACGATCCTCATGCACCAGTTCCCCAATTTTGTCCACATTTCCAGGGGTTTTGCTCGTGGACGGTCGTCCTGATCTCTCATCATCTTCCAGTGCCGTTCTGCCGCTGTTGAAGCGCGAGTGCCACTCAAAACTACTCGCACGACTCATTGCTTCATTGCCGTAAGCCTACTGCAACATTTCATGCATCTCCGTTCCCGATTTGTCGAGTTTGGCACAGAATTTGATGTTCGCTGGCTGCTCTAGTTTGCAATCCATACCGAAATTGCAGCTGTGATCTGCACTTGGTCACCAAATATCGTGTAGCACAGCTCCCGATGTTCATAGAACGACGCTACTTGGCATAATGACTCATGGAGATCCCCGCTCTCGACCACTGCTCACTCATCCGCGTACTGCCATCTGTTGGCGCACTACGTACCTAGTCTCGGAACTTTTTGATTGCACTACGTATAGTGAAATTAATATAGTAAGAAGTCATTGATGTTAGAACTACAAATTATATGCTATTTATTGGGCTGTCGGAAAAGTCATGACGTATTTTAACCATGTTTTGCAAAGGTCATTTATTGATAGAAAGAACAAAGATCAATCAATGATATAATGCCCGTTTTGTTCGATAACCTTTTGCCATCTTTCAGTGAGCTGCAGAATGCCTCGTTCATAGAAGGACCTGTCTTTCGTGGCGAAAAACTATACAAGGTGCTGATTTACAGCCTCATCTGAATTGAACGTTATACCACGCAAGGACTGTTGAAGAGAGCGAAACAAGGGGAAGTCTGGCGGCGCAAGGTCAGGCGAGTATGCTGGGTGTGGCAACACATCCCACCCAAGCTCCAATAATTTTTGGTGGGTGATCAAACTTGTGTGTGGTCTCGCGTTGTCGTGATGGAACACAACACCTTTACGCTGAACGAGCTCTGGACGTTTCTGGATAATGAATTCGTTCAAACTGTCCAGTTACCGACAGTGCACATTTGAATTGATTGTTTGGTTCCGTGGTAGGAGCACGAAAAACACGACACCTTAAAAATCCCAACACACTGAGACCAGAACCTTCCGCTGATGAATGTCTGCTTTGGATGCCGTTTGAGGCGAAGCAGCACGTCGGGACCAAAACCGTTTGCGCAGCACATTGTTGTACACAATCCATTTTTCGTCACCAGTTATCAGTCGCTTCAAAAAAGGATCGTTTTCCTCACGTTTAATGAGCATATCGCAGATGTTTATACGCGCCGTCAATTGAGTTTCTTTGAGTTCATGAGGAACCCACACATTGAGCTTGTTTACGTATCCCAGCTTCTTCAGGTGGTCGTGAACGCTTGAATGATGGATGTGCAATGTGTCTGCAATATCTCGTGTCCAGGTAAAGTGGGGTTGACTCGATAAATGCCTTGATTTGGTCGTCATCAACCTCGGTGGGCCTCCCCGACCGATGAGTATCGTTGAGGTCAAAATCACCAGCACGGTATTTTGCGAACCACCGTTGGCACTCACGTTCGTGTAGAGCATTTTCACCGTACACTTTACACAGCTTTTCACAAGCTTGACGCGCGTTCTTCTCTTTACGGAAGCAAACAGCAAAATATGGCGAAAATGCACAATTTGTTCTTCCATCTTCAACTTGATGTCAAATCTCAACAAATCAACCAAATCGCTTACTATTCCTTTTAGACTGCAGCTAGAACTGTCATCTGTCGAATGCCATAGCGACAACAGCTTCATGCATGTCTCTAGTACTTCTAAAACCGCCCAACCGCCATCGGGTGCCAAAATACGTCATGACTTTTCCGACAACCCAATATTTTCGTTTTCCCAAAAGACCTCGTGATATAGCATTCTGTGTAAAATGTTTGTTGTTTAACAATTGTAGGTTAGATCGTTTAGATAGATCGATATTTTGCAAAATGTGTATCATAATCAGCACTAAACTCGGAAAGTTGTTTTCGTATAAACTTACCTTAATAACTTTTACTTTGATTTTTCGCGTTAAATTAATTTTTCTCTGGCACACTTGTTATTTCTTTCATGGCTTGTTTTAGACTGTCATTATCGACGGTTAATTTGAAACTTCGTACCAAAGCTTTTTTTGTGGACGTAATAGTCAGATGAATAATGCACATGATTATAAAAACAGAGCAGCAGGACAATTACAGAGGGGTCTGTGGCACGCAGTCCGGTCATCTTCAGCAACGCGTCGCACAGCCTCGTGCTGCGATACATTCTGCAATACGGTCCGGCATGGAGGCGAAAAGAGCTGATATTGTCTTGCGGCAGACTGACCCACACGTGTTGGATGGTGGTCTCCAAATCCCGGATAGTGCGACACGGCGGCAGCCGGCGTTTCAACTGATCTCAAACATGCTCGATAGGGGACATGTCCAGGGAGCGGGTAGGCCATGGAAGTGTCTGGACATGACGTAGGCAGTCCTGGGTAACCGAAGCCGTGAGAGGTCGGGCATTATCCTGCTGGTATAGCGCACCTGGAATCCCGGCCAGGAATGGGAGTACATGGGGCCGTAGGATCTCATCCACATACCGCTGGCTTGTCAGTGATCCACGTACCACCACTAGAGCTGATCGGCTATCGTAGGCCATGGCTCCCAAGACTATAATGTCTGCAGTGGGGGAGGTGTGTGGCACTCGATAACGAGGTTGAGATTGTGCCGTTCACCCGGGGACCTCCACACCCGATGATCATCCGGACACGATGATCATCTGTCCCCAAAGCGAAGCGGCACTTATCGCTAAACACCACACGTCACCAGTCTGTGGCATTCCACGTCGCTCTGGCCTGGCAGCACTGCACACGGAGACGGCGATGTTCCGGTGTTAATGGCAGTACACATAAGGGGCGTTGGGATCGTAGATTAGCTTCCGATCAGATCAGATCAGATCATATGTAGAGGATTTTAGGAAGAGAGTGTCTGACCCCAGGTCTTAAACAACCCTTAGAAATAGGAAGCTAGGAGATTTGGGCTAGAGTGCCCGATAGAAAAGTGACACGGAAGCTAAGTAGAAAGGGGGAGGACGACGCCCTTATTTATTACCGGGGGGGCAGTACCCGGGGTGCGAAGACTTAACTTGCCCATCCGACGCACGGCGGATATTTAGTGGATCGAGCTTTCCTACCTGCCTGGGATCAAATCTGAGGTCCTTTCCGTGGCAGTCACGAACGTTGCCCACTAGGCCACTCGCGGCCCCTAACAGATTCGCTTCCGCGAGGCGTCGGAAAATGATTCGTGGGCTCACAGGGGCTGCTACATTTGCCTGTATAGTGGACCGGGTCCCCGTGGGATCCGTTCGTGCCTGACGCACGAACCTTGATCCTCTATACGGGTGGTCCTCCGAGTCCTTCCGGAGTCACTCCGCCGTGTGGCAGTGCCATCACGTATCCACTGCTCCCAACACAGTCGGACGGTATGGTCAGAACGATCCACGTGGCGGGCAATACGGCGCGTCGACCACCCAGTGGTTTTTAGCCCGATGATCAGACCTCTCTCAAAGCCCACAAGTTACGTAAATCGACGTCTCTGGGCGTCTACCCGGCATTCTTGTTACTCTGTACTCCGGCCAGTGCTTTTCACTTTCATGGGGCATCGACTACATGCTGGTTTTTAAGGCCGCCGGTTCGCGCTTTTAGCGCCACCACAGGGTATGCGGTCATGCTCACTCACACCGAACGTGGATCATTTGCATACCAGCACGCACTCTATAGCTGTTTGCAAAGTTTCGCGGCTGTAGCATGTTTTCTTCTAGGTGCGCAAATATCATTGTCCGTGAGTATATATAGCAGGCACTCAATTTGACATCTCGAGAGCACACACGAATTGATCGATGCGTGATGGCGCAACAATGCGACGTTGCTGTGACGTCAATCGTTCCAGACATTGAGAGAGAGAGAGAGATCTGGGTGTTTATATGTATAATTGAATATAAAAATATTTTTTCGTATTTGATTTACAAATGCGGAGATACACTGGTGTGCAAAAATTAAGGACGAAGAGGAGAAATTAGCATAACAGCGGAATGAGCAGGAAGAACGGACCGAAAGACCACTCAGGAGATGGACTAGGGTCCGGTACGGTAGATCATGCACATATATGCAGCATGACGTAGGGGGCCGGGGAGTCTCGGAAGGGTATAAAGCACACGGGCGGTGTACGCTCAGCAATTCGGTGAAAGCTATTGCACGGTGTACATCGTGTACATCGGTTTGAACGACGTCGAGTTGCTGTCACCGTGTGATACGGCCAACAGGAAATCCAGTAGACGGCATCTGGATGACTTTACCCGAGGTCGCGTCATTGGGAAGTTGGAAGAAAGTCGAAGTGTGACTAGTGTGGCCGAGGAGTTCGGGATCGCTCACAGCATCGTTTCACCAGCTTAGAGAGCATTTCAAACGACAGGAACAGCTGTCCGAGAGTTTAGCAGTGGTCGTCCACGAGCAACCAAGGCGGAGGACGACCGGTATATTGACCTACAGGCAAGAAGAGACAGACGGTAGACAGCGGGAGAAATCGCAAGGCACGTGCAACAGACAACTGGACGTCCGTTATCGCGTTTTACCGTGGCCGGGAAGCTGCACAAAGGTGGTCTATTTGCACAACGACCAGTACGGTGTGTTCCATTAACGCCTGCTCATCGGAGACGGCGGTTTCTGTGGTGCCAGGAACACAAGAACTGGACACATCAGCAATGGGGTCGACTTCTCTTTATGGATGAGAGCCGATTTAGTCTGACGAGCGATTCTGGACGTATACACATCTGGAGAGAGCAGAGAACACGCAATCACACCTCCAACATCATCGAAATGGATCGGTTTGGAGGTGGCGGAGTTCTCGTTTGGGGCGGTATCATGCTTGGTAGCCGTACTGACCTCGACATCTTCCAAGGAGGTTCAGTCACTGGTGTCCGCTATTGTACCTAGGTTCTCCTGCCTCACGTACGTCTGTTTGGAGGTGCTGTGGGTCCTGAGTTCCTCTTCATGGAAGACAACGCTACACCTCATCGTACAGTGGCTGTCGCAGAGCTGTTGGAAAGTGAAGATATTCAACCCATGGATTAGCCCGCAAGGTCCCCGGACCTAAATCCAATCGAAAACGTGTGGGACCTTCTCGGGAGACGCTTGGCAGCACGGCACCAGCCGCCAGCAACGATTCCGCAGCTGCGATTGGCGCTACAAGAGGAATGGGCCGAGATGCCTCAACAGCTCCTTGACAGCCTCGTCTTCAGCATGGACAGACGTTGTAAATCCGACAACGCAGCCAGGGGTGATCATATCCCCTAGTAAAGAAAATCAATGTAAATACATTGCCGTCTATGCAAGATAAAGTAGTTTAAAAATCTTTAATGTAAAAACACCTTAGTCATAAAAGCATTCACATAAAAGGTACACTGGAATCTTTCAGATCCGCAACGGATCCATCCTCAGGTGTAAGTCTGATGGTTAGATCAGCAGGATATATTCACAGTGGGGTGAGATACCAAAATGACGTAGAGTGTAATGAAGGCATGCGCACTACAGAGACATAAAAGTTCAAACAGGTGAGTGTGTTATTCTTCAAAGTTTATCAAACTGTTTTTAGAAGTGGCAATCTGTAGCAAAAATTTCCAGGGTTTATGGATGATATTTGGGTAATCATCGTTACAGCATTGGTGGCGATGAGCGAAAATCTGTAGACTCTCAGTAAGTAGGGTTAGATGCTTAGATTTGGGAGTGGTGAGAATTTTGTTTTTTTCCCACAATAGTTGAAAAGATTCGTTAAGGAGTAAACGTGACATTGCTGTATTGGAAGAACAAGTTTTTATATTATATTTGTGTTCTTTAAGGCGAGTACTCAGATTACGAGTTGTTGAACCGATATAGATTAAGTCCTTCGTTCCAGGTTCGATAGCTTTGAGAGGTATTGCATAGATTCCATGTTGGTCTGATAGCTGTACGGGATCTCTGTCTTTTTTGATAATGGAGTAAATATTGCGTGCTTTTATTCCAAAATTAAGATCAAAAGGTTTACAAATATTTTTCAGAGTGTTTATAACAATCGGGATATATGGTACAGATCCCACGTAGCAAACCACCAATCGAGTACGTATGGGACATCATTGGACGACAACTCCAGCGTTACATTAAGCTGTGATCTTGAAACCTTAATCGATTAAATATGTTACCTACACAAATGTATTGCCGCCATTTCATTCCTCTACAACTATTTTATCGTGGTGTTGGAATTTTTTTCCGTCAGTGTATTTTATCGTGCATAAACGGCAATGTACTTACATTAATTTTCAACCTCCAGCACGAAGTGTTTTTTACGGACTCCCCTACTAAAGACTGGATTTTTCTTGGCAGCCGCCTGTCACATGGACGTTTCTGTCTTCTCTCCAGTTGTGCTCGAAGCTACCTTTTTAATAAAGTGCTTTTGTATCCTTTGGATTCCTTGTTTGGACGGTTTTGCTCACTTGTTCCATATTCTTACATCTTGGGAATCTTATGGTATGATTTGAGTCGATGTGGAGCACTTCTGCACCACGCTACATTCGAAAAACCGTCTCGTACTTAATTTTTGCACGCCAGTGTGTTATGTCTACCTTTTTTCCTTTAAAATATTTTTCTTGATTGAAAGTTTAACGGCCACCGTGTAAGCGATCGAGTGGGCTATAAGCTGTCGACAGTCCCTAATTTATGGACACTGATTCCAGGGTAAGGAGAGAACCATTGTCGTAACACAAACACATCTTCTATGCCTCACCGGTATTAAAACCCGGACCTATCTCGGACGATTGATCAGAAGCCAGCTTTTAGACCAAGGCGTCACCGGGGCGGTGTACTGTGTCTACAGTGAACACGAAGGGCGAACAAGGTGATAGTTTAAATGTGTACTACATTTCAAAGGTGTGATAAATTAAAAAGGATTGAAAAGCAACATTTTATTGTAGAAGTAATTTTGTAATACGCCGGAAAAGAAATTTCGGCGACATTTTTTCCCTCATGCCAAAGTGGAGGAGGGAGTGCAGGAGTAAATACGATAGGACTCTGCATACTGGCTTCGTTATACGTAGCGCGAACTGACTCAGTTGTGATAAAAAATCATTATTGCTGTTATGAATGTACAGCAAAAACTATAAATTAATGGTGGTAATAAAGAATGGTTATATCAGTATATCTGGATGAATTCAATCCATTTAGTATCTTCCAGAGAGAGCAATAATATTTCATCATTTTTCTGAGCTGTACTCTCCTGCCACGGTTGCAACTGCATCTTTACTTGGACGGTTACTTTAAAAAATAATTAATAATCCGGGATCAACAGATGTCTTCAATTCCTGTAACTGATAGATACTGTTTTGTCTTTCCATATAAACTGTAAAGAATAAGGAAAACTACAAAAATTTATTTTATTTTAATTCATTTTTTTGTACCTCAGGTTTCATCTTTTTGAATTTTTCTCTGTCGACTTCTTTACTGATGCAAAAGGCCAGGTTCTGAATACGAAAACAAAAATAAAAGCAGATCATTAAAAGAATATTGCAATATATACAAGGAAGGTATAAAAGTTTCGAAAAAAAATATCCGATTTCGTTCACTTACCTCATCAGTCGTCATCACGTTCTCTGCTTCGTTTGGGAGTTTACCGGCTGAAACCAACAAACTTTGTCATCATTGGAAGAAGCCCAGGAACATTCTTTCCAGCTATTTCTGTTAAATTTTCAAAATGCCGACCAGAATATTGTCAATGCGTTGTTAAAAACGCTTCACTACCGCATTAAAGACGATTAAGATAAAAAGATTTCCCTTTTTATTTTTTATGAAAGCGCGTATTTCTGAAATTGCGTTTATGCAAATAATTTTGTGCCACGTAGTACCCGACGAAACAGATGCACTCGACTTACATATTTTTCAAGGGAGATACATTTGTTAGCATTTAACTGAGATGATTCACAAAGAGAGAATCCACCACTTCTGGAAAGGCTGAAAAAGAACACTCTCTTCACGAATAACAAAAATTACAATCCGGAAATCAGAAACAGTTGCAGAAATTTATGATTTGCATATAATCTCAGGCTCATAATTCAAAAAGTATCGAAAAAATGCAAGGAACACGCACACACACAACATAACTAATAAGGATCTGGCAAAAGTCTACTAAATAATTATGCAGCTATCACATATCATATAAAGGAATAAAATCCAATCTCTCGCTATGTATGGCATTTTTGGAAATACTTTTCGAGGAAGTGCCAATTCTAGTCAAGTCAGTTAAACTAATGCATTGTAGAATGTGAGGGTTGCAGTTATTTACATTTGATGTAACTATGAGTGCTTTACGTCATACGTTATATCAAATTCCGATTTTCTTTTGAAATATTTTTCTAAAGCTACACATATATTTTTACATTTGACCTTTACCAGTTACATTTTATCGTATGGGTGTAAGCCTTAACCTCTGGGCAGCTTTCAAACACCGCTTTGCTAGAATCCCCCAAAATATCTCTGTTACGCCGTATCTTCCACACCGACTCGCAGCAGAGAGTAGTTTTCATTTCTCCTTTAATATTGGCCGAATCATGGAGCCAGTTAGTCCCTTTCGTTCACAAATGGATGGAGAACGCAGGTGGGTAGATGATTCAGATGGACCTTGAAAAAATTTGCATCGTCTTCTGCTTTGCTCTGCTTTCCTAGAAGGTACGCTTGCGTTGATCTCCAAAGATGTTTAGTGTAACAAATTTAGATATAGAGATGAGGAGAACATCGCATCCTATATTCAAACACGCAACGTGAAAAGAGTGGAGGAAAAGGGGGTGTTGTTGGTTGTAGGTGTCTGTCTGGTAGTTTTCCCTGGTGAAGAGCAATACATCACTACTATAATGTTCGGCGCAGTAGGAAGCCGAACTGTCGGTGCTACCAGACTATAATATTTACAATACAGACTGGTCGTAAAAACGACCAGTCTATGTTATCTGCTCACATCCGTTGATTGGTCCCTGAAGACAAAAATTCACGGTTTTACAGAATTGGGTAATCAGAGTCAGACGGATGAACAATTTCGATATTTGCGTCCCATCGAAATTTTAGCAGGGGTTGTGTACAGAGTAAGGGTGTAGGTACGAAGGTTTTACTTAGGGGCTTTTCATTCTGATAGGAAGGAAAGTAGCTGTTTGCTACATAAAGGTTTATTTCAAAGATTGTTTTCAACCAAAAGCAAAGAATATCGGTGGTGATAGAGTGACCCTGTGGGATGGCTTTTCATTGGGTGCATGCACCTACTTCCGTATGTTCTTTTCATTGGGTAGCCGCAATGACCCCATGTATTCTTTTCATTGAGTGGCCGCAGCGACGTCCTTGTGTTCTTTTCATTGGGTTGGCGCACCTAATTCCGTGTGTTCTTTTCATTGGGTTGGCGCACCTAATTCCGTGTGTTCTTTTCATTGGGTTGGCGCACCTAATTCCGTGTGTTCTTTTCATTGGGTTGGCGCACCTAATTCCGTGTGTTCTTTTCATTGGGTGGGCGCAATGACCGCCATGTGTTCTTTTCATTGGGTGGCAGCAGCGACTTCCATGTGTTCTGTTCATGAGGTGGACGCACAGACTTCCGTGTGGCTCTGAGTGTCTAGCCGCAATGACTCCCATGTGGCTCTGAGTGTCTAGCCGCAATGACTCCCATGTGTTCTTTTCATTCAGTTGGCGCACCTACATTCGTGTGCTCTTTTCATTGGGTGGCAGCAGCGACTTTCATGTGCTCTGCTCATAAACTGGACGCACCTACTTCCGTGTGCTTTTTTTATTGGTGGCCGAAGCGACCTCTATGTGCTCTTTTTATAGGGTGGACGATTTCCGTGTGTTCTTTTCATTGGGTGGCCGCAACGATTTCCATGTATTCTCAGATGGTACTGTGACGTCTGTAAGGTATCAGGACGAAGGCCTTCACCTCTATGTCAGATATAATGCTCGTGCAGTAGGTGCGGGTTTCCTTCCGAATGGACGACAATGGCATCCCGCACAGAGCGTGACTAGTGGACGACTACCTGCTGGACTAAGATATTCAACGGATAGTGCGGCCTGGAGGCATCCCACGTCTTTAATCCCATGGAACATGTCTGGGAAACCTTCCGGTGAACTACTGTTTTCTTCCAACCACCTCCCAGCACTCTCCGGGGACTGCGAACCGTTCTAATATAGGCGTGAAAATTATTGCTGGACCATTTGACTGAGGAGGTGTATCGCCATCGCCAACCGTGCATCCGTGTCTGAGGAATCCACATTCCATATTGACCACCATTTAGTTGTCCGAAAGCTCATCTTCTGTTATTGTCATTATCTTGTAATCCTGTTTTTTGTAGCGTGAGTGTACATCTTTTACCTTATTATCGTTTACATAATACCTAATGAATCACTATCTCTCTGTACATTTTGAACTAAATTGGAAGATAACTTTGCGAGTGATTTTCAATTTACTGTTTCTTGCTTAGCTTTGTGTGGGCCGTGCATATTGACCTTAGTAAAAATAAACTGGGCTCTGAGTGTCTAGCCTTGAAATCACATATCTTCTCAAAAGAAGGATACATTGTTGAATCCAGAAAATTTTAACATCTTAGAAGGAGAAGAACACATTGAAGAGGTGGAAACAGAGGAGGAGGCAGGAAACGAGGCAACTGGAAATTGTATATTTTATGACTGACATTCCAAGTTTGTACTGGCACAAATGCACTCTTCACGACATTTCCTAACATTAAGATTGCGACGCGGAATTCTTCGCGCACGATGGTAACAAACGCAAGTAGAGAACGTTTGTTTTCCAAACTCATACTTTAAAAAACGGGTAAAGAAACCACATGTGGCAACCACCCGGCAAAAACAGTGTTGTTGGGCAAGCACTCAAGCCAGCACTGGCTGCCAGCCGCGCCAGAGGTGGCCCTGTACTATGTTGCCACTGCACAGCCGCCAATAAAATGTCCCAGCGGCCACCACATGGGCCGGCAACTGGCCAACAGTTGGCACCCCCATCAGTTGTCATATGCTAGAACAGGCCATCAGTTATCCATCACAGGCAGTGGCTGTCACAAGCGGTCCTGCAAGCACGTGCCATAAATGATGGCTAGTCTAATGTGGTCTGCCAGTTTCCCGGCAGTGGAAGTCAGCAATCACGTGACGTAACCGATGTCTTGCCGAATGTTGTCCGCCAATTTCCCAGGAGTGCCCATATATGACTTATATAAAAAGACAATCACAGTTCCCGAAAGGCAAAACTCTTTCGTTCCCAATGGAACTTCTACGCGACAGAACTGCGCTGGGGAAATTTCTCCACAGGTCCTGAAAAACGCCCGTTTAGATCTGGGTAGCATCGAACCTGCATCTTTAGTTTCTACTCTGGTTCGCCACGTGCGTACTCTTGCTTGAAGTGAGACTCTTTCTTGCGCGATGTGAAACGAAGGGTTGTCTTTTTAATTTTACAATATTGCGAGTTATTTTTCAGAAATGTCCGTTTCATATAATTCATAAATTCATTATTTCGAGGTAACAATTGTTTTTATTTACCTTAAAGAAACTTCACTCATTTTCAATGAGTGTACCAACTTAAGGACGTTTTCCAACGTTTTGTGCTGTCTTTGTGGTCTTGAAAGGGGTTTGTTTAATTAATTTATTTACTCGTTTATGTCATATTCTGTTACATTTTTAACGTTGTATCTTTTATTTCCACGGACCGAAGCTACATTTGTTCTAAAGAAGAAAGAAATTTTATTTTACTTGTCGCTAATTTTAGCAGCGAATTCCTCCAATTTTGTGTACTCAACCCATGGATGAGTACATTATATCCACATAGCGTTGCTCTTTTTTTTAATAACTGATAAATTTTGGACGCATATAATTCTTATTTTTTTCCCAACATAACGATTTTTTAATGTTTTTGCGGGACTTTTGTTTGAAACGGTTTAGTGTATGTTAAAACAAAAGATTATACAGAAATTATTTCTTGTTATTCATGGGAATGGAATGGGTGTGTTTCATGGCTGTTTGTGTTCTCGATTCTTTGTATGTTAGTGCAGAAATTTTGCTATGAAATGAGTATGACAAAATTATTTTATCTTTCGATGTACATCGTAAAAAAAACGAACATCGTAAAAAAAAAAACGAAATAAAGATCATCATCACCAAAAACCAATCGTGCTGATATTACCAACCTATGAACATGCCGTTTTATACACACACGATAAAAAATGACGAAAATGGCATTTAAAAACCTTTAATGATAAGTTAAAACCAATTTCATGAGTACTTTCAATCCTACTTTAGGACCATCCTCAGATGAAATGAACACGACCTAGAGATCACACAGATTAATATAACAAGCACATTGCCAGATTACCGTATACGCATGATTAAAGTTCAACACACTATTGACGTAAGCAATTAATGTCCTATGAAATTGAGTCAGCATTCACGGTGAAGAATAGGGTTGTGACGTCCAGACTGTATGAGGTTCTTCCATACTCCCGATACAGATACCGGAACCTCATCATTGCAGCACCAGTCCATATTCTTAAGAATTAACAAACTTTCTGCTAATAACAAAGCTAACTTACTTGATGAAGTCACCACTACAGCCGCTTTGTCCCATTCAGGTTCATATCCTCCTCCGCAAACAGTCCTTGTCAACGCTGTGTTTTGTGCACCATTGCGGATACTATATTTGTGTTCCATAATTCTTATTTGTGTTATATTTGTGTTCCATAATTCTGGTCGGTAATTTCAATGGAATATTGTAAATGACCCATTTGTCCAAGTCCTTCACAGAATCTCGGTCGCTGCAGACCGAAAATAGGGTTGTGACGTCCAGACTCATACAGTCTGGACGTCACCACCCTATTCTTCACCGTGAATGCTGACTCAATTTCATAGGACATTAATTGCTTACGTCAATAGTGTGTTGAACTTTAATCATGCGTATACGGTAATCTGGCAATGTGCTTGTTATATTAACCTGCGTGATCTCTAGGTCGTGTTCATTTCATCTGAGGATGGTCCTAAAGTAGCATTGAAAGTACTCATGAAATTGGTTTTAACTTATCTTTAAAGGTTTTTAAATGCCATTTTCGTCATTTTTTATCGTGTATAAAACGGCATGTTCATAGTTTGGTAAAGATCATCATTCGCATATTTCAAGCTTCCGAATGCAAAAATAATTTTTCAAATCGGACTAATATTTGCAGAGATACCGTGGGTACAGACGGACGGACAAACCGATAACATAAGCATGATCTTTTTTTACAAAAGACGTGCTAAAAAGGTTAAGATTCCAGCGAAAACTACTCAAGGCTTATGGTTTGAGTCTGATGGAATTTAAGCTATTAGTTCAAAATCTGCAAGAAATCACGGAAAATACTTTCGTATTTGGAAAGAGAATCGTCGTCATGGGAAATGATTACCATCAAACGCTGTCAAACGTCGAGAAATGATCACGGAAAGACTCCATCGACACGTGCATTGATCGATCAAAACTCTTGAAGCATTTCACGATACTCCATCTGGTGGACATCATGCATATGGACCAAAATATTGGAAATTGGGCAAAATATCTCATAAGGTTTGACAGTGGTACCATTTCTCTGGATCAAGAGAGCTTTATGAACATACCGGGGGAACGTATTAGTAACAGGAATCTAATGATTGAAGGATTTGAAAAACAAAATACAGGTAGGCTCAGTTCTGATTGAGCCATCAGTTTGAAACGTAAGATTACGACCTGCAGATCGGAGAGTTGTAATGAACTAGTCGAGTATGGTTTTAAAGCGTTTATTTAATTTGTTCTAGCCAACACAGGTCTATGATATGAAAAGTAGCTTACATATACTCATGAAAAGCATACGAGGTACGATCAAAAAGTTCCGAGACTAGGCCGATATACAACAAAGTACTTACGCTACTTACGTCTGGCTATGATCTCACTCAAAGTAGTCTCCTTGGGCAGCGATACACCGCTGCAAGCGTTTTTGCCACTGTTGGAACGCTTCCTGGAAGTCCTGTCCGCGAATCGTGTCAAGCACCGTCTACGATTCGCGCTGGATCTCGTCCACGGTTTCAAAACAGCTACCCTTTAGCTTCAACTTCATCTTCGGGAACATAAAAAAGTCGCAGGGGGCCAAATCCGGCGAGTAAGGCAGGTGAGGAATGATAGTCATGCTGTTGCAGCTGCAAAACTGGCGTGTTGCTAACGCTCTGTGAGCTGCTGCATTGTCGTGATGGAGCAGGAAATCGTCCCTTATGCGCCACATTTCAGGTTGTTTGCGACGAATGTCCTTCCTAAGACGCCGCAGAACATCGCAGTAAAAGAGGGCGGTGACGGTCTGGCCTTGGGGGACAAATTCAGGGTGCACAACCCCACGAATGTCGAAGAACACGATGAGCATGCTTTTGGTTGCACTCCGAACCTGTCGGGCCTTCTTCGGTCGTGGAGATGCCGGGCTCTTCCGTTGCGAGGACTGTTGTTTGGTCTCCGGGTCATAACAGTAGACCCAAGTCTTGTCCCCAGCGATGACCTACGATAGGAACGTTGGATCATTCACCACCTGCTAAAGAAGATCTTGACAGAGTTCGACACGGAGCGCCTTCTGTTCAGGGTTCAGAATCTTTGGCACAAACGTTGCAGCAATGCGATGCATATTCAAAACCGACGTCAGAATTTCTTGCACTGTTCCGTATGACACATTGACGATGGTAGCAATGAATCTCCGACGATCCTCATGCACCAGTTCCCTAATTTTGTCCACATTTTTGGGGGTTTTCCTCGGGGACGTTCGCCCTGACATCTCGTCGTCTTCCAGTGCTGTTCTGCCGAGCGCGAGTGCCACTCAAACACCTCGCGCGACTCGTTGCTTCATTGTCATAAGCCTGCTGCAACATTTCATGCGGCTCCGTTCCCGATTTTCCGAGTTTGATGCAGAATTTGACGTTCGCTTGCTGATCTGGTTTGCAGTCCATACGGAAATCGCAACTGTGTTCTGCACGTGGTCACCAAATATCGTGTAGCACAGCTCCCAATGTTCACAGAACGACGCCACTTAGCACAATGACTCGTGAAGGTCACTGCCCTCGACCGCTGCTCGCGCATCCGCGTACTGCCATCTGTTGGCGTGCTACGCACCTAGTCTCGGAACTTTTTGATCGCACTACGTATAGCGTATTAAATCCTTTTATTTTTGTGGTGTATTAAGCACAAAGATTCGCCAAGCTTTCGCACTGTCACTGGGAGGCTTTTTGAAAGCAATGGTAGACATAACAATGCAGGGAATTGGAGCATGTAAGGAACGAAGATGATTTTTGAAAATAACTTGGGTGACATCACGAGCATATTACATTAATTTTTATCACGCAATTATACAGTGCTCTGCGATGTGTTGCCATTTTTTAATAACGCATGCCAAACCATTGGTAGTTCCGTAGACACCATATCATTGCATGGCGGTTTGCTGGATAAAATTTTGTTTTGCACTCACGGTTCTCCAGATAAACCGCGATATTGTCAAAAGTGTTCACCGGTTCACAAGAAAACAATTTTTACAATGTTCAGTTCAAACCAGCGAAATGTTCTTCATATATTTGAATAGATCTCGTCGAAAGCTTTAAAAGATAATACGCACAGTCGTGTTGCGCTCACGGTTGCAGAGATAGACTGAGTCGAAAGCGGAGGCACACCCAGAAATATTGTATCATCTCCTCCGCGTTCAGAGATCGAGGGGAGTGTCGCGCGCACGGTGTATTGCCCAGTAAGCGAATTGGACTCCATGCTGTTTACGAATACGCTAACACGATTAGTGTGCGGCACGTATCTTTAGCGCTATAATGATTTCAATTTGGACCTATTTTTGTCAGAGACGGTCGGCCGTAAATCGCTCCAGACTATCCATAGAGTTAGAACTAGTCCTACGTAAAATAAAAAAAAAAATAGAGAAGACGACGTCGACAAAGTACGTGGCGGCCATGTTGACACTAAAACCTAACAAGTGTCAAATCGCAGAACCGTGATTTCTTGCGACAGAAAAGTAAGGCCCAAATGTCAACAGAAATCATCGTTCCTTAGAAGGCAGAGTTCCGATGCATAAGAAATTATACACAATGAAAACTTCGTTACAACTGCTTAATGTCGAGGTTGTTATAATATGAAATTTTATGAAAGTCAGGTAAAAAAACGCATGCTATAAGAACCTGGCATGAGTTTGTTTGATCCATAGTTCGAGGGAACCCCACTTCCTTGCTTCTCGTACTGCCTTTAATTTTTGGGGCCACAATTCCATGCCTGCCAAATGTTTTAGGGTGCAGGTTTCTGGATCCTCGGTCCCGGGTTTAAATATCGGGCTGACGGATTATGTGTACGAGCTAAAACTCTGGCTTCCTGTCTATTTTCTTGGTTGAATCCAGAGGCCGACTTGTGTTGGTAGTCTTTTCCTATACATAGATGCTCATAAGAAGTCGTTAAGTTTTAATAAAGAAGTTAGTAAAATCGTGCGATGCATTGATTATGATACGCTTTCCAACATACCAGAAATCATTACGCAAGTTATTACTCAAGTTATGAGGATAATGGCTGTAGAATAAATCTCACTTCTATGACCTGACCTTTGATCCCATTTCGATGACATTCAGCACAACCGGTAAAGTGTACTTTCGGAACAACATGATAAAATTTTGTCTCAATCGAAGCATTTTTACGTAAGTTTTAACGCATAAGGGCGATGGAATGGATCCCGATCCTATGTCCTGACCTTTGACCAAATTTCGCCCATTTTCGATAGGATTCGTCCTCACGTGGTCCTCTACGACATACTAAAATGTCATTGAAATCGAAGCATATTTACACAAGTTATCACGCATAAGGAAAATGGAATGGATTCCGCTCCTATGTCGTGACCTTTGACCCCATTTCGTCTATTTTCGGTAGGGTTTGTCCTCACGTTGTCCCCTACGACAAAATAAAAATTTGATCGAAATCGAACCATTTTTACGCAAGTTATCGTGCGGACGGACAGACAGACGGAGAAAGCAAGAGCATATACGCTTCTTCAACCTATGGTAGGAAAGCGTAAAAAAGAGAACCTACAGGTCTAGACAATTAAGCCCGTTTAAAGAAATTCAGATATTATGTTTCAGACAGAAATTTACTTCCAAATACGATGTTATCTGACGTTAAGTTTCATTTAACAGCCATAAGAATAGGTGTTGGAAAAATGGGAAATTTTAAAATAGGAACAAGGAAATCGAAGTGCAAAGTTAATGGCAAATTTTAATGATAATAATTTGGTACTGAAACTTGAAAAATGATAATCATCAATAAAAGTGCTGTGACGTACCTGCCAGCAGGACGCACACGACATAAAGGCAGATAGTAGTCAGAACAAACGTCCGCGTAGCTCAATTGGTAGAGTGACTTATTCCGGAATGAGGGGATCCGGGTTTGAATCCTGGCGTGGACAGAAATGACAGAGAAATTTACTTCGTTATAATGGCGCCCGAACTATCCGGATGACCCGGCCGTTCAAAATCTCGCATTGGTGTGATGTTATTTCCACACCGCGAGATAGGAAAAATCAGAGAATCCCTTCTCCAGCGCTTCGAAAAATAAATGTGTGTGACGTTGCATTCCACACACCAGATTGACTGGGAGTTCTCAAGTGCACGTTCTACAGTGGATGGTTGCCTGCAACGATTCATGGTCACGGCTGACCCGTGGGCCATGCCTCGGCCCTCTATCGGGGGGGGGGGGGGGGGACGTACCTGCCAGCAGGACGCACACGACATAAAGGCAGATAGTAGTCAGAACAAACGTCCGCGTAGCTCAATTGGTAGAGTGACTTATTCCGGAATGAGGAGATCCGGGTTCGAATCCTGGCGTGGACGGAAATGACGGAGAAATTTACTTCGTTATAGTGCATAAATGTTTTAGTTATTTTAACTAGGAAACAATTCAATTTTATTTTTTAGTGTTTGTACAGTACGATTGTCTTGTGACATTGTTATAAAACTTCTAAGAAAGCTCAAAGATCATTGAAATTATGAAATAAACCTAGATTGATTTATTAATTGACAGCACTTCGTACAATGAAATGAAAATGCAAACTGCTGACTTTTATTTTCAAGTATAAATACCCACCTGCATAGCTGCTGGAACATCTGCACTTTCCACTCCTGTGCTCGAAGCGAGAAGGTAGGCCAGATCTTTGTACACATCGTTATCGAACTCTGTAAAGAATAAGAATTACTGTATCAACAAATACAGTTCGTTCATTTACAGGAAGTCTCACCAAGAGAAAACAGAAAATCATTGAAAGTGTCTTCAATAAAACCAAAACACGCTGTTCGACAAAAAATAATTAAAGGCAGTATCCCGACTACTTCGAAATGAGCAAAAACACTTTCCTTAAACGTAGAGTTACGTGTATCGAATGGAGACAGCCTAACTAATCTTTCTGTGCGATTTCTTTAATTCAGCGGATATGATTTCACGTTTCGGTAATGTTGATGTATTTCTTACGGTGATGAATGCAATGACATTTCCAGAAGTTGAAGACCCAACTGAAATAATGCTTGCGCCATTATCTGCAAGTGCGATATTTGATCATACAGTTAAAGTAGCACTGAAATTAAAGACTTTTCTAACTAAACTTGGAATCTGTGTTAGTAACACAGAACGGAGAATATGTACTGTGCTAACTGTGAACCAAAATATCATCTGGGAGAGGGGAATGTTGTTCTGTACTCAAGCATATCATATCACTTCTAAAAAACATTATTTTAAAAAACCGATATCAGTTTTCCTTTTCGAATGCAACCGTTTCTTCTTCAGGATAAGGGGTGGGGGTGGGGGGAGGGGGTGTAAAAATTGTTTTTGAGAGTTATGTAAAATAAGAAACGCAGAAAATTATGAATCTCTGACGATTAAGACGAGAATAAGACAAACCGGGTGATACAAGGGATTACTTATTTGCCATCTACACTAAGTAGTAAATGCACACACACACACACACAAACAGACGGATATGAACATGTTCACAATTCAAGAGAAAATCGCAGTTTACAACGATAGAGACAGAAGTAGTGTGGGTCTAAAAGAAATAGGTACAAGAATAATACAGAACGCGACATCTCAAAGGCTGCTGTCATATGAAAACATTTCCAGTACCAGGTATTCTGGCATTAATTCTAGGGGGTAAAGGGAAGGTACCAAGAGATAGGTCAGTAGGAAAGCCAAGAACAAGAGGGTGGGGAAAAAAGTGGAAGATAGGAAGGAAGTCAAGACCAAAAGGGGCAATGCATAGGACAAAAAAAAATGAGTCGTGTTCGAGTGCCCAAACCTAAGACTGTTTACTACTGTTACCATCAAGCTTATCAGTTATTAAGCATAGTTTTGAAAGACATTCTTCTATTATCAGAAAACCGTTGGAGAAAACCGTACAATACAACACCGTTAATCCGGATTGCTTTTGAACCATCTCTGATTCTTTATATATCTATATCTAGTCACATTATTGTGATCATCAGCTAACATCCAGAGTAACCACCGTGTGCAGCGCGGACAGCAGCTAGACTGGCTAGGATTGACTCAATAAGGTGCTGGAAGGTGTTCACAGGTATGTAGAGATATGCTGACTGCAGTGCATCTGACAGCTGCTGCGGGGTGCGTGGTGGATCGAAGTAGTCCCACAGATGTTCAATTGGGTTTAAGTCTGGGTAATCAGGGGGACAGGGAAGAACTTTGAAGTCTTCATCGTGCTCCTCGAACCACTCTCGGACATTTCTAGCTATGTGATACGTCGCATCGTCGTGCTGGAAGATCCCATCCGCCCCAGGGGAGACAATCAGCATGTATGGGTGTACGTGATCTGCAAGGATGGATTCATAACGAATTCGGCCCATAGTGCCTTCTACCGGTATGAGTGGACCCAGAGAATGACACGAAAACATTCCCCAGACCATAACGCTGCCTCCACCAGCTTGTGTTTTTCCAGCAATGGTTGAAGAGTGTTTGTTCTGCGATGTTTCTCGCCTTATATGCCAACGTCCATCCGTTCGATGAAGCAGAAAACGTGACTCATCGCAGAAGACAATCCTTTGCCAATCAGCGGAGGTCCAATTCGAATACTGTCGTGCAAATGTAAGCCACTTCTGCCGATGCACCTTCGTCAGTATAGGTGCAATGACCATCCGTCTTCATTGGATCCCCACACGCAGTAGGGTTCACTGAACTGTCGTTTTAGAAACACTTCCGGTAGCCCCCTGGTTTATTCGGCCAGTAAGTTGCTCCACCGTAGCATGTCGATCGACCCTCACGCACGTTCAAAGCCGACGTTCACCTCTCACAGCAATGGCACGTGGTGCTCCGCAGTTTCCATATCGCTGATTCGCAATGGTGCCATTTCTCCAATCACGATACGCTTTAACCACAGTAGCACGCGAACAGTTCACAAACTGCGCTGTTTCAGAAATACTGCCACCCTTGGCTCGAAAGCCGATAATCATCCCCTTTTGGAAATCTGATAAATCGTTCCTTTTATCCATGACAGCAACGAGTGATATATTTTCAGAATGCCTACAGCACATCTTACATACCGTCCAAGCCAGCTCAAGACACGTGCCTTCTTTCATTGGCTACGCTCTATGTATATATTGTATATTAACGGAATACATCATAAAGTTAACATCAGCTTAAGGATTTAAAACTGTGCTGTCTCGGCTATCTGAGTCATGCGAGCGCACCACAGTTCGGGATGATCTGTGACCTTGGACACTTTTTCCTACTGCAATAGGCAACACATAATTTCCCTTTTGTGGGCGGTAATGCATAAACTTATCGAGTTCACGGAGTGATTATAGAACTCGACGATCGCCGTATTCCTCATTTTTCTCTACCTCTAAGGTTCTCAGACTTCAATCACATCGTTTTGTTTTGCTTTAATTTTTTTATTTTTTTAGTTTCAGGGTTTCACGATCACAATGAGGAAATCATAGGTTATTAGAAGTCGTACGTCCCAAATTTTATGCCATTGGTTCCAGGGATCGAACAGAGCCAGCCCACCACTCATACCTCAACCGGGACTCTAACGTGGTCACAAGTCTGACGATGGGCCACAACCCAGCGCCTCAGACCACTCAGTTTCCGTGACGGCTAATGAAATTGAATACGTTAAGAATGCTGTACAACATTTTCGCAAATTTGGGACCTTTTGCCTCGTATGTGGGCGGCACTACTCCATAGCGAAGTGAATCGTCTGACCTGCAGAGGTGCCAAGCGGTTGCGAACAACCAACGAAGTGTTGCAACGTACGGACTGACCAAAGTAAACTTCATGTGCTTCTCATTCCTTCTGAGTTAAGGAGATGTTCTCTTATTTGAACACCGAATATAGAACTATCCACCTTTCGTCGCACCATTTCATGCTTGTTTTGGGTTCTTCATCCTATGTCGTTAATTATTAAACAAATATGGTTCCTCTATGTGTGTGCTATCGACCGTCTGTTTTCTGTAATATCCCAAACCTTCTTGAGCAGTTTATTTACATTTAGTGCAACATCTAAGCATCTAGATGCTGGATTGAAGGAATTCTTATTGGAACGGATGTGCTACAAAAAGCCAGTGCTGCCCATTAGTTTTCCAGTTTTTATTTGAGTGAAAATTTTCTGTCATGGCTATGCAGATTAATATTTACATTTCGATCAATATCTCACCTTGTGCAAGTCAAACTGAAAACTTTCACTTCACACAGTAGAGTTGAAAAGATTTTCCACGGCAATGAATGTTACAAGGCAAACAGAAAATCCCACTTTTTCCGATAATGAACATTGATATATATACACAGTCGCATCAGAATAATATGACCACCACCGGAATCACAGTGCACCCGCCCAAGCACATCACAGAGTGCACTTGACAAGGTGAACCACACAGATATATAAGCGGCCGCCCAGGACAGATGAGCCATAGCGCGTTACGTGAGCACAATGGGCAGAGGTAGTGATTTGATAGACGTTCAAAAAGGAATGATCATCGGCTACCACAGCAAGGGCGAAAGCATCTCAGAAAGAGTAGATTTTGTGGGCTGTTTGCAAGGTGCTGTAGTAAATGTGTACCAAGAATGGATCACGGGCATAGCGAGTACCTTTTGACGTCATAACTGTGGAACCCCAAAGGCCATCGTCCCTAGAAGAGAATGTCGCCTCCCATCGACTGGTAAAGAGTAATCGACGGCAACTGTTGCGCAATTGACCCACGCAAATGAACGCTGGGGCAGCCAGATACGTGTCTCCGATAACAGTAGAGCGAACCCTGTTACGCATGGGTCTCCGGAGTCAACGCTGCTTCAAGACGCCCATGTTAACCCAGGTCCATCGGTGACGACTCCTGCAGTTCGCATGGGACTACCGTTATTGGACAGTGGAGGAGTGAAAAAGGTTCCCTTCCCCGACGAATCGAGGTTCCTACTCCACAGAAGGGAAGGGCGGTATCGGATACAGCATCAGGCACACGAGAACCAACACCCAGACCCGTTTGTCGGTCAAGTACAGACCGGCAGTGGCAGTGTGCATATCTGAGGGATGTTTTACTGGTATTACCTGGGACCGCTGGTACCAATGGGGGGGGGGGGGGGGTATCTAGACGCCATTGGCTACCTGTCCATCCTCGCTGACCATAATGCATCCCTTTACGTTGTACGCTTACCCTGGAGGTGTCTACAACAGAACAATGCGCCCTGCCATGTCACTAAGGTGGTGCGTGACTGGTTTCAGGAACACGACAGAGATGTCTCCGTTCTCTATTGGCCGGCTAAATCGTTCGACCTCAATCCCATAGATTACTTGTGGGACTGTTTGGACCGACAGGTTCGACGTTCCTACCCACAACCATGTCATTTGCGGAACCTCCGTGCTCTTCTGCAGTCCGAATAAGCAGTCCGAATGGCCACGTCTGCCTCGGGCAACCTTTTAGGGCCTCATTGCGTCCGGGTGTGGTTCATTTGCCCGACGTTTACTTCACCGGAGGGGCACTTGACCGAAAATCACTTCACCGAAAAGACTGTTTCACCGAAAGATCACTTGATCAAAAAGTTCATTTCACCGAAGGGTCACTTGATCGAAAAGTTCATTTCACCAAAAGGTCTCTTTACCTAAAAGTTCATTTCATCGAAAGGTCATTTCACCGAAGGGTCAGTTTATCGAAAATATTGGATTTCATTACAGGATCTGTTGAAGCGCATAGTGCAAGTTCGGCAGACAGATCACTGAAACGTTAGGGGATAATACTCAAATTGCAATTTTGATTTCTCCGCATCACAGAGAACGCAAAGATTTAGTTTTAAGACAGATCTGTTTTTCTAAGAAATAGGCCGCGGCTTAGTCCTTTTAGCAAATTTTAATCATGTTCATAAGGTTTACATAAAAGTCATGTTCAGTGCCTCGGGCAAACTTTTAGGGCCTCATGTTTACATAAAAAGTAAAATTAATAATGTTGCAAACTTTTTTCAGGCAAAAAGAATCAATTTTAGGTCCCTAGGCCTTGGCTTAGGCCTTTTTACCCAATTTTAAGCATGCGAACTCATGTTCATAAAGTTTACATAAAAAGTCAAGTTAATAATGTTGCACATTTTTACGGGCAAAAAGTATATATTTTAGGATCTTAGGTCTCGGCGTAGTCCTTTTAGCAAATTTAAACCGTGCGTGCTCATGTTCATAAGGTTTACACAAAAAGTTGCTTTTCATTTTATGTAATGCTTATATGAGTTGGTTTAAAATCTGTTAAAATGGCCTGTATCTAGGTCTACGGTCAAAACATTAATGTTTTGTGGTTGAGTAAAAGTGAAACATAATTTACTTGATTTGCTATGTAACCCTTATGAATATGAGCTCGGAGGATTAAAATTTGACAAAACGGCACAGATCTAGGTCTTATAATTAATGTTATATTTCAAAAAACCTACTCATGAGGAGGTGTTTCATAGAAATTAAAAGTGTATTTCTTATACATCCCGATAATATTTAGGTGGTCAGTTTTTCAAAAACACGCACCACAATCCAACATATCTCTAACAACAAAATTCTAAGTTTTCGATAAACTGATCTTTGAAATGATCTTTCGATATATTGAACTTTTAGATAAAGTAATTCTTCGGTGAAATGAACTTTTCGATCAAATGTCCTTTCGATGAAATGAACTTTTAGGTGAAGTGACCTATCGGTGAAATGAACTTTTCGGCCAAGTGACCCTTCGGTGAAATGTACTTTTCGATAAAGGGGTTTTCGGCGAAGTGATTTTCGGTCAAGTGACCTTTCGATCAAGTAAACGATACCCATTGCGTCCATGCCACGCCGTCTCAGCGGTGTCATCCTGACCAAGGGGGTTATTCCCATTATTAGATAGGTGGTCATATTATTCTGATATGACCGGGTATTTGCATTTCACTCAACATTTTTGATACTGCAAGTTGGATTAGAAACATTATTTTATGCATGGAAAAACTGTATTAAGGACCAAAATTATCCATAACGTTTGATTTCCTTATCTCAATTTTCGTGCTATTTATAAAATATTCATATCTGCGAGTGGAACAATGTCTGTGCTTCCAAAAGTCCTACTGGAAAAATTATTATTCGCAAGCAGCGCTGCAATCATTACCAAAACGTTACATGCACTTTCCGTTCTTTTTTCCTTCATTTTGTTATTAATATTATATTTTTAATGAAACGTTTCCATCTTGGGAAGGTAAATGTAGATTTCTTTTGCAAGTCATCTCTGCTTCTACAAGTCGGGTTTGCAAAATCTTGTTTAGTGTTGAAGGTTTTGAACATAATCAAGATTTTTCATATATGTCCTTTATTTTTCTAGTTAAAGTTTTTCTGCTTTGTGGCGCACAAGTGTATTTATCTTTAGTGACTATCTCTTCATTTGGCTGACAGAAAAATAATAATAATAATAATAATAATAATTATTTTTTTGCAATAGAGAGCTGAAATAATAACCAAGTTTTTTACATTCTTTCGATTTCTTTTACGAAAACCTTTGTTACTATACTGAGCTTTATCACAAGCTGTGCTCACTTTTTTTAATGAAAATGTTAGTGCTGTTTATCTTATCCCGGAAGTTTTAGTGAAACTGAGTTTCTAACAGCTAATTATATGTGAGAGAAATCATGAGCTCTATACGAAAAAAAAATTTCTTTGAACTTGATGACTCCTAAAATCAATGCTTTTGAATTAAAAACGGCCAGTTCAATTATTTTAGGTGTTTGCAAAGATACGACTCCCACTGATCAAAGTTTTTAGACGTCGCTTTAGTAAACATACATTAAAATAAACTGAACAGAGCTGAATTTGCACTGAATCGTAACATTACATTATAAAAACTATGAAATGATGTTATTCGAAAACACTTTCTGTAACATCAATAATATAAACACCCAGATCCGTCTCTCTGGAACGCTTGACGTCACACCAACGTCTGTATTGTTGCGTCATCACATATCAATCAATTCATATGTGCTCTCGAGATGTCATAGTGATTACGTGCTATAAAATAGCATGAGATGCTCATGATTTCTGCCACATATAATTAGCTTTGACATATCACATTTATAAATTAGCAGGTGAACACTTTGATGAGATATGAAAGTGTTCGCTTGGTAATTTAAAAACATTGAATTATCAATTATTCGAGTTCTATTTATCCGATCTACAAAATTCGAATTGAAATCTTAATATCACAGCAAGTTGACTTTGTATATTAATTTAATTTAGCACAATTCTAATATTAATTTGTACGCGTTAATTGTCTTTCACGTTTTTAATTTAACTATCCAAGTTTAGTGCTGATAATATTATACATTTTGCAAAATATCGATCTATCTAAACGTTCTTTACAATAAAAACTGAAATCTTGAAATGTCAAAGTGAGCAAAATTGGATCTAAAAGAAAATGTCGCCCCAACTGCACATTGTCGATAATTTAGACAGTTCCGATTTGTAATGTCTGATGTCGCATTATTTTGTAGAAAAGACTTAAGTATGAAGTTTCAAACTAACTTCATAATAGGACAGTCCAAAACAAGCCGTAAACGGAATTACCAGGGTGCCGGAGAAAAAGTAATTTAACGCAAAAAATCAAAGCAAAAGTTATTAAGGTTAAGTTTACACAAAAAACAGGACTACAAGGAAAATTGTTAAACAACAAATATTTCGCACAAAATGTTTATTTATCGCGGGGTCTTTTGAAAAACGGAATAAATAGCATATAATTTTCAGTTCTAACATGAATGAGTTCTTACTATATAAGTTTTTACTATATTTCCTTACAAAAAAACCGGCGTCCATTTGATTTGTTTTCAATCTACTTCAATTAAAAATTTTACCGTCTTAGGACGGGAAGCATCCCCTATATATTAATATTTATTTAAAGCTTAAAAACAACCGTCTTAGGACGGGTTATAGACTAGTTATACGTAATTGAAGTAGCATATTTTGTGGAACACCTAATAGTAATCAGACACATGTTATCCTAAGGTACGTAAATATGACTTTGAAGTAGCTTTATAAACAACTCACTGTGCAAAAGATTCAGATGTTTACAAAGCGTAGATAGCGGTAATATGGGAAAGACCAAGGCCGTCTAGAAAGTACAAGGCCATGATATTAAACAGACGAGCTCCCTCCGTTGGGACATCACTCTCATGTTCCACTGCCTGACACGTTGGAGACGAGACTCACGTTATACACGACAGCGTTGGAAAACAACCGGAAGCCTTTGTTTCCGCGTGACGTCACTAAAAGATGGAGCTTATCCATTCGCTCTCATGTTTGGCCTTGTGTTTTCCAGATGGCCTTGGAAAGAGTCGCGATTTAAGCGACTTTGAAAGAGGCATGATAAGTGGGCGTTAGACGGGCAGGAAAGCGCATATCAGAAAAGGGCAAATACTCTCGACTCTGTAAAAACAACTGTATGGATGCTGCGCAATGAGTGGCGCACAAACAACCAAACAAGCAGTCAGCTGTGTTTCTGTGGGCGGAAACGACTGGTCAATGTTCGAGGTCAACTGCGGCTGGAGAAAATTGTATAAAGTAACAGAAAGGCTCCATTGCGTTAAGCAATGCGCAGTACAACAGCTGTTTCCAGAGGAAATTTTAGCATGTTATATCACATCCATGCATGTTGGCATGAATGAGATATAACAACGGGCGTTCCCTTCTCGTACCACTCGTCTCTGATAAAAACCGACAAATTCGTCTACAGTGGGTATGGCAGCACCAAACTTGAACCTTTGAGGACTGAAAAAATATCGCCTATTCTGATGAATAACGTTTGCAGCAAATACACGCCGACGGAGGGGACAGTATATGGCAAGGTTAATAAACAGTAAGGTTTGCTCATCCCGCCTTCCTCGCAGACGAATAATTGTGACGTCACTGAGTGACATCACCGTCCTAACGTGTGACTGGTAGATCCGAGCTGTTGCTATGGAGGAAGATACCTTGTCAAAAAATTTTATAACTCAAACAGAACAAAAAGCCTCCCGCACATTTGTTACGTAAAGGGCGGGAAAACGGTTATACCTTTAGATGTTAATTTAGTTACGAGGGGGATTTTTGCAGTTTTTCAGTTTTTATATAAATTTACAAGGGAAAACGCACAGCAGGACATATTTTTGTCATATAATAAATTTTTTTATGAAGAATAGGAAAAGCATCTCGGCAACATTCCCCAAATTTTTTAAATTAAAAATTGAAAACGTTATGCATTAGAAAAATCTGGTAGAATGTATGAAGATTATTCCAGCTGGTTTAGGAATGATAATTCCGACACGATGCTGTGGTACAGATACAAGGAAACGTGGCGATTAGGTAGTCTTACGATGGCGCTTTGGACAGTGACGTCACAAAGCAATCACCGGAAGTGCAGGATGAACATAACCTATTCATCTATTAACCTTGAGTATATGGAATCAGCAGCACGAATCGATGGATCCCAGCAGCCTAGCTTCAGCTGTACAAGTTGATGGAAGCAATGTAATGATTTGGGGTTTGTTTTCGTGGCGGGCATTGGATTATTTAACACATCTGGAACAGCATTTGGAAGCAGTGCATTTTAATATCACTGCGGACCAGGCACACAATGTGCGCAATGTTTCCTAGAGCTACTTCCAGCTAATACGACATGTCTCAATGCTCGGATCCAGGAGCACGACAATATGACTTCAAAGTACTAAAATGGCACTCACAGTTCCCAGATCTTAACCCAATTGAAAACCTGTGAGCAGAGATTGAGACAATCTTTCGCAATAGAGATCCTTCTCCAGCGAACATTCGGCTATTGGCGGACGCCATCACATCCGCCTGGCTGAACATATCTATAGGACGAATCAGCACCTCGTTGAATCCATGCCACATTGAATCGAGACTGTTTTGAAGGCCAAGAGCGGCTTAAAGGTTTATTAGATTGGTGTTTCTAGTAATTTACTGCTTCATTGCATTATGTGAGCATAAAGGAGGTTGTTTTATAGGGATAATATATTCTGCCTTAAATGTGGAAAATAGACTCACATACCACTGAAAACGGAGTTAAATCTCTTACCTCCTTTGCTACTTGCAAGTGTCGATAGCAGGAATGTATTCCACATGCTTGAACCATACGTTGCGCCCATGTGACACAAGGTTACCTAAATTATAGAAAAAAATATCAGAAACTGAAAATGACTGCTCAGAAATGTTAACAATATTTTATAAAACTTTGGGGCCCACACACACAGAGTCGGATGTAGTCCTGTGGTCGAGTTATACGTGGTACTGTTTTCTGGTTTCTCAAGGCCTATTTTCAGAGTTCGCATTTTGCGTTGTGACTTTCTTGACACGGATACATAAATATATTCACACCGCTGTCTGAGGGCTTCATATCGTAAGCTTCTGGATTCTTGTGCAGTTAAGCATTTGTTCAAATCCCGCGTATGATATGGGTGTTGGTTTAATCCTTACTTTCCTGATTCTGTCTATTCCTTACAATCAATGATCCCAAACTGACAACATTCGACTCCTCTTAATTTTAAATGCTCATCATAAATAAACAAGATGTACACCGCTAAGTATGACCACCTACCCCTTTACCCCCAAAACGAGGCATCGATTTGATGAGGTGGCGATAGGTATCCTGGGGTATCAGGTACCACAATGTCAACAAGAAGTCTTTAAGTTCGCGTACATTTCAGAGTGGTGGTGATTTAGAGCGTACACGCCCCAGGTGGCACAGCCTTGCAGTTTAACGTAGGCCCAACTCTGAGCCACCGTCTTTTTGGAATAGAAGACTTAGTGTTGGACTTACGTTAACTTGCAAGGCTGTGCTACCTGGGACTTCTCTAAGTCGAACCACAAATGCTCGATTGGGTTCATGTCAGGTGAATTTGGAGGCCAGGGCATTAACAGAAAGTCACCAGCATGTTCCTCGAACCACTCCTTGACGATTCTGGCAGTGTGGCATGGCGCATTATTCTGTTGGTAATGGCCATCACCAGCAGGGAACACAGTTTCCATGAATGGGTGAACTTGGTCCACAATGACGTTCAGATACCTGAGAGCTCTTAGGAATTGTGCTATTAGGATAATGGGGTCTAAAGTCTCCCCCCTCAAAAAAAAACTTCGACCACAGCATAACACCGCCGCCGCTGCCCTATTTACGCCCAACAGTGCATCCACGTGCCATAGCCTCCGTTGGTAATCAGCGTATCCGCTCTCGGCCGTCCGCGTGACGCACCAGGAATCTTGATTTGTCAGACCACGCCACTTCCTTCCAGTCACCCACGGTCCAATCTCGATGATCTTGGGCCCATTTAATTGCGTTGTTAGCGATGACGTGCAGTGACCATGGGGACCCGGCTGGGTCTTCGGCTACGCAGGCCCATGCGCAGATGGCTGGGATGAGCTGCGTGCTGTGACACATTGCTCTGATCACCACTGTTGTAGCTACGGGTGATTTGCCGCACTGTGGCGCTGCGGTCGCTGTGAATAATACGCGACAGTCTGTGCTTCCGTCTGGCATCAATGAGCTACGGACGACGGTTCGTCGTCTTCTTATCTGTGCACCACTTTTGATACGTACTCACTACAGCGGCACGTGAACAACTCACGAGCCGCGTCATTTCCTATGTCGTAGTAACGAAGCACCGTGCCATCGCAATTTATCCTTTACCAAACTCAAATAAATCGGCAGCTTTTCCCATTCTGGCTCCGAACACCCTACCAACCAAAATCCGTTCCTCATACTGCTCTGTGAACTTCACCTGCGCCTCTGTTCGGTCCTCAGGCGCGCTCATTTCTGTAGGCTGGGGAGGGGGGGGGTCGTAATGTAATGATTCATCGGTGTAAACTCATTTCTGTAGGCTGGGGGGAGGGGGTCGTAATGTAATGATTCATCGGTGTAAACTCCTACCCAAAATAAAAATCGAAATTTCAGTCTGAAATCAAAAACAAAACTACAATCCGAAATGAAAAAAAAAGTTTACACAACAGCAATATTTTTCTTTCACCCCCAACGCGTTTATACTAGTTTTAAACTGAAGCTTCGTTTCTTTTAGCGCGAAATGCTTTTTCCCAGCTTGTAAAGAAATTCAGATTATTTTCAATTGTCAATAACTATATAATCGATGGATGTTATTCAACTGGACATTGCTTAATAAGTGTTCCAACTTTTAGATGGAAAAGCGGTTTTAGGTGATGACTCTTCTCTTCAGTTTCGATGAAGCGATGCCTCTTCTCTTCAGTCTCAAATATTTAACTTACAAGACGTTTGACGGCTTACCATCGTTGAGTCAATTCAATAAAAGAAATAACGTTTTGTGTTTTCATTTGGGCGACATCTCATTTATTTGAAAGGGTCATCGTTTACATGTAGTGGTATCCCTCCTAGCAGAGAGAAATTCAGCTTGCTTATTTCAGGACATTCCACACTAAGATTTCTGTAAATCGCATGAGTAACATCCCTTGAGCTTTTCTCATAAACGCCATGAACATTAACGAGTAAACACTAGTGCACTAATTTCCTTTGAGCTTTTCTCTTTAACTACATGATAAATCAAGGATATACACGAGCGAGCGCAGATATGCGCTTCTTTTCAACTACACTTAATCATGCTTTTATTCAGCCAAACTCAGTTTACGATTCTTTTCAAATCAATTCCAGCTAAAGCTTCTTTTTTTGGGGGGGGGAGGTTAAATACAACCGTGATAAACTAAATAGCTATAAGCAGTCTCCCATCCCTAATTTACAGCCACTGGTTCCACAGAAAGGGAGAGCCAGTGCTATAAGACGAACACGACGTTGATGCCTCATCGGGATTCGAACCCGGACCCATCTCGGTCGAACAGTCAGAAGCCAGCGCTTAGACCTCTAAGCCACCACAGCGGCGAGCTAATGCCTTGCATCATCAGACTAAGAACTGTCCTATATACGGTGACTCAGAAGTGTTGGTTATAAATGGAAACATAGGTGGTACTCATTGAAACGAACAAAAAAGCCTTAGTCAACATAGGTTTGCAAGCAAATCTTTTCTGAGATAATTGACATTTTATTGCAGGATTACCGCAAGTTATGTAAAGTTATTTTTCGCTCAGCTGACCGCTATTTCGTTAGTTTTTGCACCTCTGGGGAAGAAATCGGGAGGACTGAATTGTTTGAAGGACCACCAAACTTGCCGCTCACCGAAAGTGTACCCTAGACTTCCCCCAAGCAAGAAAAACAAATCACCCCAGTTCTTGGAGCAAAACATCACACACGGGCAATACTTTCAGCTCCTGGAACAGTAAAATGGATGATTTACGGGAGGAGGTGGGTTGAGGGTCCCAGCCTACTCCCGAAAAACAAATGCCTGTGAGATGTCTCCCGACGGAGCTGGAGAAATCAGTGAGATATGCAGGTGCACGGAAGTCTCTGGCGACACATAGGCAGCGAGCTGTTGTATGAAAACTAATCGAGTTCAAGCAAAAACCTCCGTATCAGTATAGCGAGCAACGCCTAATACATTACAGAAAACATACTGTACAAATGTTGCCGTTACGACATTGCGGTTGGGCGAACGCACCACGTCTGCGAGGCATCATTTAGGACATGAAGGCCCAAACGTGTACATTACAGACAATATCGAAGTGTATTCCGTATTGCTACTATTAAGGATGTATGTCTGGCGCTTTCACAAATGCATAGTTAGCTGACATACATTTAATATATTTTCGGGCAAATGGAAATGCAGCGCGTATGTACACCGACGCCTATCCAAACAGAATTCTCGGATTACGCGAGCGTCGATAAAAATGTATGTTATACAAATCCACTAGTACCTAACAGAGCACAGGTCGCATGTTTATACGGATAATTAGCGCCTAACAAAGCATAGGTCACTTCAGTTTGCCATACCAGCGACGAGACCAAGAACTGCCCGTGATCCTGGATTGGACGAGCTACTGTTACGAAGAATAGAATAAGACCCGGCAAGGGGCACTGGAAAGATTGCTTTCGCGGAGGAGTCCAAGTACTATCTATAGAGTTCTGCATGACAATCACCTACATCCTTACCATATCAAGTTAGTACGAGCCCTAGCTGTGAGGGACTTTCCACTTAGAATCGCTCTCTTTCGGTGACTGCTATAGCTGTACATTGATGCTCGCGTAATCCGAGCTTTCTTGGTAATGTTTTATTCACTGATGAGGCCCCATTCACAAATCATGGTATTTTCAACTTCCATAACAGCCATGAGTAGGCAGTCGAAAATCCCCACCCCATCCAGCAATCACGTCACCAGGTTGGATTTGCACTTAGCGTGTGGGTTGGTGTTTTACGTGATAGTCAAATAGGACCATTTGTGCTTCCTAACACGCTTACAGGTGATTTGTATCTGTCCTTCCTGTAGCATGACCTCTCGCAGCTACTGGAAGATGTCCTCCATTATACGTGCAAAATGGGGTTCATGCACGATGGTACACCAGTTCATTTTCATCGCACGGCGTGCTAGAATCTCAGTGCAACGTTTGGAGGGTGATAGATAGGTTGGGGCGGGCCCCGCTCATCGCCTCTCCTCTCACCTGTTCTCAGTCCACTGGATTTCTGCATCTGCGGCTATTTGAAAGCACGAGTGTATGCAGTCCCCGTGGAAAACATAGACAAATTGCGCATAAGGGTCGAAACTGCATTTGCAGAAATAAGGCAAAACACAGGCATGTTTGAACGAAGTAGGTCTCGCTGAGAAGACTGAAGGCCTATATCGAAGCAAACGGGAAACCTTTTAAACATCTGTTGTAAAGGTAAGAACACGACACCAGCCGCCAGCAACGATTCTGCACCTGCGATTGGCGCTATAAGAGGAATGGGCCGCGATGCCTCAACAGCTCCTTGACAACCTCGTCCTCAGCATGGACAGATGTTGTAAATCCTGCAACGCAGTCAGGGGTGATCATATCCCCTACTAAAGACTGGATTGTTCTTGGCAGCTGCCTCTCACATGAACGTTTCTGTCTTCTGTCCAGTTGTGCTCGAAGCTACCTTTTCAATAAAGTGCCTTTGTATCCTTTGGATTCCTTGTTTGGACGGTTTTGCTCACTTGTCCCATATTCTTACATCTTGGGGATCTTATGGTATGATTTGAGTCGATGTGGAGCACTTCTGCACGACGTTACATTCGAAAAACCGTCTCGTCCTTAATTTTTGCACGCCAGTGTATTTGGCGAGCTCCTGCGGGACATATCTAGAGAAATTTGTTTTTAGGGTGAAAGTTGGGACCTTCAACACACCCCATCCCTATATGGTCCCCTTTACTGTCCTCATGGAGCTCAATGTATCTTTCGTAAGCGGTGCTTTACTCCAAGGACTGGGGTGATTTGTTTTTTAAGCTTTGGGGGAAGTCTAGTGTGTAATATCGGGGAGGGGCGAGTTTGACGGTCCCTAAAGCAATTCCGTCCTCCCGATTTCTTCCCCAAAGGTGCAAGAACTATCAAAATAGCCGACAGCTGGGGGAAGGGGTGGACGAGATCATATAACCTCTGGCAACCCTGCAATAAAATATCAATTATCTCGGAAACGGTTCGTTTTCGGACCCATGTTGACTAAGACGTTTTTGTTCGTTTCGATGAGCACTACCAATGTTTCCATTTATGGACAACACTTCTGAATCACCCTGTATAAAACTAACCATTTCAGGAAAAGGTCGCACGCAGTCCTTGGCAGAATTTTCCGGGTTCGACACCAAGTAATTATATCAAACTTGGATGTTTTCTCCTAATGTAGGCATACTGGCTGCACAGTAGGGAGAGAGACAATGCAGTTGAACAAATAAATCATTCATGTTTCACTAAGAACTCAAAATCGATCTTTCGGAGTATGAATTTTTGCCATTCGAAGTGTCTGGTCACCATATTACGTAAAGTATACGCATTTGTGTGTACTTGATGCGTGCATGCCACCTCACTGCTGCTACTGCTAGTATTTTCTTACAAGATTTAAATAAATTAGCTTGAAGCTTCAGGTGCAGCACCAAGTTTTGAAATTTGAAACTACCTCACTTAACAAAAACCACTTACAGTTTTGTTGATTTTTATTCAAAACATATCCTTATTTTATTATTTAAAACCTTAACGGCACATTTACTGAAAACGTAAAATATTCGATTTTTAATGCCATAGATACTGGCAAAATATTTAAATTTTTGCCCTGTTGAGGAGGTATGTTAATCAAAGGCGTGAAACAAAAATAGTTGAATTACAATGTTATTATTTTATATCATGCCCTCATACGAAATTTTCGTTAAGAGTTCCATTTTTTTACTCTTAAGAACAGCAACACAATTCAAGAATTTTGAATTGGGAGTGCGCTGAAAAAGTTTGAGAAAGCGAGTGTTGGATGAAAGCAATTTTTTTTTGAATGCCAAAAATTTTACAGTAAAATATTTAGGCTTTAAACCTACGATAAAAAAAAATTAGGAAAATTTCAAACAAATGGATAACAGTTGAATATTTTATAGCTGTGCTGTTCTTATTTTTTATCTCTCATGTTTAAGTGCTTCTGTACAGAATAGTAAACGAAAAAAGTATTCAGATGGGTTGATGGAGCAGCATATATTGATATTTTTACAAATCTTTTGCATGATAAAATGATTCAGAAGTATATCTGCAGAATTTGCAACAGACTAAAATGAAGAGATGTTTTGCAGTTGCAATCACTAACGTAAGCAAATAATTACTAAGAGTGGTTGCTAAAATAGCAGTATTACCACGAAGGTTTTGATTCAAAAGAATATTCGAAGTCATATTTGCTTGTTTTTCGGGGCTGGATAGTGACTGCGAATCAGTCGTGTCACAAGACTTCGTATATTCTGGAAAAGACATCATGAGTCTTGAAAAATCATCATCGAAGTCGGCCAAAATTTGCCCTAAAAGTGCCTTTGGCAGAAGAACTTAATTTAATGAGGGTTAAAAGGATTAAACTTGCTAAAATGCAAGAGATTTACAGATTTCCTATGTAAAAAAATTGATTAAATCATTCGTTATTTTTATTTTCATCCCAACATTCGCTATGTTTGGACAGCTGTTTGCATTTATCAAACTACTAATGACATCTGTATTTCTATGTGAACAGGAATTGGACTGTATTTCTATGTGAACAGGAGACTTCCCATTCTAAAATTTAAAAGGTAAGAAAAATGTGAACATGCCCGAAATTGAAATTTCTATTTTCTATTTACTTTATCACCAGTTTCATTTTCGAATATTAACTGGAGTTCATGCAGCTAGTTGAGTGTACACTGAAGTTCATGCAGCTATTAGAGTGTACACAACATGCCGTAAGGTGGTAATTGAACTTGCTAGCAAAATGTATGGATTTTTAGGTATTTATGTTACAGGAATGAAACATTTTGTTCGTCGTAATAAAACGTAGTCGTTCATTATGTAATGAGTGAATTACAATCAAAACACATCTGGAATAAACATTTTTACACTGCGTTATGTCCTTGGTGTTCCGTAAGTAATGGTTAAATTTTCCATGTTCACTTGGGATGAATGATAACAGAAATTTTCACTGTATGGTCAAACGTATCCAGATGCTTCTTTTGAGTAGTAGATGTGCCCATGTAGGTCACAGCCATGACCCATACGCTTGGAAAAAGACGCATGTGGCGTGAAAACATCACAGACAAGTATAATATACAGAAGAATGTTCCGTACGGCAAAAATCAGTGACTTTCAACGTGGTACAGTCATAGAATACCATCTTAGCAACAAGCCAGTTTGGAAAATCTCTGCCATGCTACAGCTGCCGCGATGAGTTATAAGTGATGCTATTGTCATGTAGAAATGCCAAGCATGCACAACAGCGCAATAACGATCTGATAGGCAATTTAAAAAGATAGAGTGGGACCGCCAATTGCTGAAGGGGATGGTACGACAAATTCATCTGTCCCCGGTTGCAATATTCACCACTGAGTTCCGAAACGCCGCTGGAAGTAACGCCAGCACCATTAGGATTCGCCGAGAGCTGAAGGAAACGTGTTTCCATGGCCGAGCTGCCGCAACAAGCCTAACAATAGTCAGATCAACGTCAAGTTTCAATTGGGCTGGTATAAACCTTGGTGCCGGTAGACTCTGGACCAGTGGAGACGTGTTTTCTGGAGGTATGAATCACGATCTGGCAGTCCGACGGACCAGTCTGGGTGTGAAGAATGCCGGTCAAATGCTTCCTGCCCAACTGTGAAGTTTTGCAGAGCTGGCAACATGCTCTGGGGATGCTTTTTATGGTTCAGACTAGGACCTCTAATTCCAGTGCCTGGGAATAATAACGCTGCGGCCGATAGGACATTCTCCACAATTCTGTGCTCCCAACGCAATGGCAGCACCTCGGTGAAGGTCCTGTGCTTTACCGACAGGACAATGTGCCTTTCTGCAAAGCGAAGTCCCTGCAGGAATGGTTTGATGAAATAGGTGTGGAAGAATTTGAATGGCCTAAACAGAAGCCCAATCTCAAAACAGTGGAACACCTTTGGGGTGAACTGAAGCTTTGACTGCGAGCCCAGTCAAACCGCCCTATATAGGTCCTGACTAATGCTCTTGGAGCATAAAGGAAGGCAATTCCCACAGTAACGTACCAAAATATAATGGAAAACCTTCCTATTAGAGTGGCGGCTGTGATAGATGCAAAGGGTGGACCAACTCAATGCTAATTCTTTTCCTATGACAGGAAGTTTGTGGATAGGCAAATGTCTGGGTACCCCTAATCAGGTAGTGTATGTTTATTTGGAATAACATAACAGAAAAATATGTTGATTTGGAATGACATAACTAAAACATGTGATGATTTGGGATAACTGACAGCATGTAACTTGTTTGGATACAGGATTTCTAAAATTTTGCTTTTTATGGTTCAAGCAAAATTTTAGAAATCCTGTATCCGAACACATTACATTTTTTTGCTACATTTTTGAATAGTCACTTGGTGACGAGTGTAACCGCTGTGTTAAAATATGATTAGTTCATTTTCATTAATTACTATTAATAGAGTGTCACGTGAATGGATCCACAAAAGAAGTGAATTCATTCGGAAATGGTGCGTATTGATTTGTTGATGAAATTCGTATTCGATAACTTGTCTGGCAATAGATATTCTCTACTTTCGAAGAGTTATGAAAGACTTGAAATTCAACGGCAATATTTGATTCTGTTTCGTTAAGCAAATTTAAACAGCTCTGAAAAATGTGAGGTTATTAAATATCAAATATAAACATAAATGTTTCATCCTTACGTCCGTGAGATCTGTGCAACTGTACATCAGTTCGTCAAATACTTCTTGAGAGTTGCGACACTTTTCAATTCCAGGTAGGCTATAATTCTCATAGCGCCTTCTAAATTTTCGTAGACGAGATCCAGAGGTAAAGAGGTTCTGCGTAAAAAATGAAAATGTAAGATGACAGAGGTAGCATTATTTTTCAAATTATATAATATCTCAACAGTGTTTTAAACCTTTCCTCTCTTTGCAAGTAACTTACTTTCATTGAATTAAACACGTTGGTATTAATACGGGAATTATTTTTTGCCGTATTCATTGCTGAAAACTTTCAGTAACTTATTCAAACAACGATCTTTGGAAAAATAGCTTTGTTTTTAGATGAGGATAAACATAAGGACTTAGAAATAAAGCTTTCAATAAACTCTTTTATGTTCTAAAGCATAACCTCAAACATTTCAAAACTGAACGTCGATGCCTTGGATAAGATGTTTAGAGATTAAAACTCTCTTCCGTAATCAATTCCTTAGACATTGAACATGAAGTGTTAAGACATTTTCTCACAATATTTGAGCATGAATTACGTGACATTGAAACTCGAAATAAGAAGTCACACGCGAGGGGACAATGTGCTTACGAACTGAAGTCTGTCCATGATCTTACGAACGGAAGTCTGTCCATGACCATACGAATCAAAGTCTGTCAATGACCTTACGACCCGGAGCTGGTTCATGGCCTTACGAATACAAAGTCGGCACATGACCTTACGAACCGAAGCGTATCCATTGCCTCACCAACCAGTCATCTCCATCTGCGCCTGTCCATGTAAGTTCCAAAGCCTCATCCAAATCTCTTTCCATATCCTCCATCCATCTATCTCAATTTTGGTCTTCCTCGTGGCCTTTGTGTTGGCCTTTCTGTGCATGATGTCTTTAATTATTTCATCCTTCCGCCTCGCCACATGACCATATCGGAGTAATCTCCTTCCTTTAACCATTGCTGTTAATGCCATGTTCTGCAAATAATTCTTTCGGTTATTTATTTTTTCTTCTGAATTCATCATCTTCTCTCACAGGCTTTAAAATTTGCCATAATGCACAATTTTGAAAGCCATTAGTTTATTTTCCATCTTCTTTGTCAGTCTCCACAAATTAGCACCTCACAGGACAACTGGCTGGATTATCGTTTTATATACATTCTTAGTTTTGGAGTTTTTCACTACAGTTACAGTTTTCACTTCATCATACTACTACAGTTTTGAATTTTGACTTCATGTTTCTGACTTTTGACTTCAGTTTTGACTTCCGACTTCATCATACTACTACAGCTTTAACTTCATCTGCTTGTCCTGTAGTTGCCTTAACTACAGCGGGATATTGTAAATACCGCATTGCCCCATTTTGCTATTTTGTTCACGATCCTTAGTTCGTAAGGATCGTGAACAGAACAGTTAAGGCAACTACAGGACAAGCAGCCTCCAATTATTTGGGTTCTACAAAACGTAATATTGAATTACGAATTAAAGAACATAAATGCAATATTAAAACAGGCATGTATTGTACATCCCCAGCCAAATCTGTTATACAAGATGATCTTAATCCCAACTGGAGTAATGCAAGAATAATGAATACTCCTAGTAAACTTGGTGACCTTTTAATTGCAGAAAGTGTATATATAGAGACTTCCGGTGAGAAGTGTTGTAATAAACATGCCCCCTATGAGCTACATAACGTTTGGAAATCACTTATTAAAACCGTAAATTATAAATTGTAATATAAACTTACTAGGGGTGTTCAAATGAAAAGGTACGAAACGTCATAAGAACGTAACCTTTAACATATTTGCCTATGCCGCTATGGGAGAACGTAGCGACACATCTAGGGATGCGATTGGAGTCGCCGGCATGGATCAAAGCATGCGCGGGCGCCCGCATGCGCAGGAGAGAGCAGAGGCTCTTACAAAGAGCGCCGTCCAATTGACGCGGCAGTGCGTGTGAGGACAGGATGGCGTTCACATTGCAAAATTCGACGATTGAGGAGCAGCTAGGCGTTATCCGATTTCTGACAGCGGAAGGTGTTAAACCGGCCACTATTCATCGCCGGATGGTTACCGTATACGCGCGTCCACACGTCTCCAGGGTCACACACTCGGAACTGGCCAAGTTCCAGTGGGAGCAGCTTGACCATCCGCCCTACAGTCCGGACATGTCGCCCTGCGATTTCCATGTGTTTGGTCTCCTGAAAAAACATCTGAAAGGGAAGCGCTTCCACTCGGACGACGAACTCAAGGACGCTGTGCAGGACTGGGTCTCGTCACGGCCACAGGAATTTGGGGAACAAGGAATCCTTCGGCTCGTTAGTCAATGGGATCGTTGTGCTACGGCCTATGGTGTATACTTTGAATAAAGTCTTAATTTATACCCACAGTGTCGTTTCGTACCTTTTCATTTGAACACTCCTTGTAAAATTGAATGTTTACATCACCCTACACCATTTCTTATTTCTATAATATATTTCCATGATTTCTTCACAGACCATTGGGCCAACAGTATACGCAACAATTTGGCGCATGTAGATTACTATTGGCTAATAACTTACCATGCTTCCCACAATGCAATGATCTATATTATATATAGATTAAATGTGTCCCTATTTATTACATCTGAAGATGAGGCAGCCGCTGCCTCGAAAGTGCTCATAGTTTTAATTGTATATATTTCTCATCTTTTATCATTAAATCGTGCTAAAGACGGAAAACTTTCATCGTTTCAGTCACTCAATATATACACTATCTACCAACAAGTAACTGGACACCTGTGATAGCAAAGGAAAACACGAAGTTTATTCACCTTAAATAGTTTGTGGAGCCTCCACGAGCGGCGATTACAGCTGCGACCCTCCGGGGCATACTCTCAACCAGGCGTTTTACGACGGCTAGCGGTATTTTCTTCCACTCCGCGTGGAGAAGACAGGTCAGTTCCTTCACCGATTTCGGACGGTGGGGGCGCCCCTTAAGTCGACGCTCCAACTCGTCCCAGAGGTGCTCGATAGGGTTAAGATCCGGGATCTGCGCAGGCCAGTCCATTCGATTAACCCCATTGTCATCATACCAAGCCATGGTGGACCTCGCAACATTGTCATCTTGAAAGTAACATGGGTCCACCCCGTAAAACTGCCACAACGTAGGAAGCGCATGGTAATCCAAAATGGTGCAGTAGGTCTCGGCGTTGAGTCTACTAGGAATTGCGACAAAGGGTCCCGTGCCATACAAGGAAAAACACCCTCATAGCATAATTCCACCGCCGCCGAACTTCACAGTTGGCACAACACATTCCGGCAGGAGACGTTCTTCAGGCAGACACCAAACCCAGACCCTGCCATCCGAACGGTAGAGGGTGAACCTTGATTCGTCGCTCCAGAGAACCTCTTTCCACTGTTCAACGGTCCACTGTCGACGTTCTTTACACCACGTTAGCCGAACAGCGCTATTGGACTTGGTGATCAAAAGCTTGTGGGCGGCAGCACGTCCACGGTAACCAAGCAGATGGGCTTATTTACGGATGGTATTCATCGAAAGAACACTCTCGGATGCCTGTGGAAACTCCTCGCGGATGTGGCCCATCGATTTGGTGCGGTTCTTCCCAATTTCTCTGGCCAACACCCGTCGGTCTCTAACTCCCAGTTTTGTGGGTCTGCCGGGTCGGGGCACATTCCGACAGTCACCTCTCATCTTCCACTTGCCAATGACGTAGGCCACTGTCAATTTTGGGTACTTCAACTCGCTGGATATGTCACGTATGGATCGGCCATTTCTGTGATACCCGACGATTACACCTTTCTCGAAATCAGAGAGCTCCGAACTGCGTGGCACATTGCATGCGACTGGTTGCGTTGTTGTTTCCCATACGATATTTAACGGCGGCGGCCGTGACGTGTATTAGGAGCGCAGATATGGTCGATTATTATGCAGATATATCCAATTATGTGTTGGTAGATAGTGTATTATACAGTATAAGAACTGGAAGGACGCATTGATTAAACACTTTTCTTTTCAGACAAAACGGCATATTGTTCTTGAAAATTGTACTGTTTCTTTCAAAAGCTCTCCAGCCAAGTTTTATACGCTGATTTATTTCCTCATCAATGTGATCTTTGTTTGATATATGTTGTCCAAGGTAAATGTAGAAATCGGTTACCTCGAGCTTTTCCCCATCAATCGCAAAATCTTCATTTCTTTTCAAAAAGCATTGTACATCAGTTTTGTCATCTTAAAGTTTATTTGTAGTCCTACTTCGTTACTCCTGTCAGCAAGTTCCTGGATCATGCTCTGTAGTTCTGAAGGGGTGGTTGCAAAAATGATTACGTCATCAGAAAAACGAAGGTGAATTATATAATCTCTATTAAGAGACAATGGCATATTGTTCTTGAAAACTATCCTCACGACAGTTTGGAGACTAACCCCTTGTTTTCCCAGTTCAATGATTGAAAAACAGTTTGCAATGTGGCATTGAAGAGTTTGGGAGATATGGTGTCACCTTGTCTGACTCCATTTCCAATTTTTATTGGTGCTGAATCTCCAAATAGTCGAAACTTTCCACTTGCATTTTCATAGATGTTATTAATAATGCTAATGCAAGCATCTTCAATACCGCAGGATTACAAAGCCATTGTAACTGCTGACGGTTTCACCGAATTAAAAGCCTTTTCATAAGCAATAAAAGCCATGCATAGTAGGAGTTCTTATACCCTCCTTCTTTCAGTTAATTCTCTCAGTACATGAATGTCATCTATGGTGCTGTAGTCACTCCTGAATTCAGCTTGTTCTCTTGGTTGGGCTCTGTCCAATGTTATCTTCAAGTGATGTGAAAGATTTCAGTCTTTTATTGAGAAAAATCAGAGAGTAAGAACAGGAGAGACGGGCAACATACTACGTCTCAAAGAAAAACAACAGATACAGGTGCAACATAATGAGTAAAATAAATATATACAAATATACAACTATGTACAGCAGAAGGGCGGCAACAAGAAGCCGCGGAAGACGGTATAGGTAAAGTTCGGTGAAGCTCAGAGTCAGCGGAGACACTGAGGAGGCGTACAACAGCAAAATGAGGGAGTCCGTTCAGAGCAAAGCAGGTCAACGACGAACAGAATTGAGTTTAATGGTAGAAGTTGCCAAATGGCATATACTGCACGAAAGAGGCAGTGTAGTGAGCGGCAAAGTCTGGAGATCACTCATAACTGGAGGCTCATGGTGGCGGAAGGACCGGAGAACCACATGGTAAAAGGTGACCAGGTATGAAGAAATGTCGAATCGCACGTGGCTTCCGGAAGCGAAAAATACGCAAAGCGCAGGCGAGAGATGAGGCGATTGCGGAATAGGCAGCATAAGGCCTCCCCCGCCTGGAATAGTTAGGGAGGGGTCGGCGAAGAGCGGAGCTGTTGATAATAGCGATAGATGATATGGCGGGCTAGAACAAAATCAAATGCACAAGGCAGAGACAGCAGCACAGGAAGCGAGACACTGCTGAGCAAGGTCGAGTACGCAGAAAATGGAAGCGGGGCAGCAGATAGGTGACCGGCGACGGTGAACGACAGATGCAGAAGCGGAAGCAGAACCGGATAGTGAAGTTACACCTGTGCGACATCTGCAGGTGAAGCACAGAAGCGGCATGCAGGAGAAGAGAGCAGCGACATCTGATGAAGGATAGTAGGAACTGGCAGGAGTCGGTGGAGAAACTGCCAATGAATGTTTCGTTGGCCGGAGCGAAAATCAGTGTAGCCGCCGCTCTCCAGACACTGCGAAGGGCTGAAAACGAAGCCTCTGGGATAGGCAGAGGAGAGATAGAGAAACTTGTCTAGAAAGGAAGTATGAGGTTGCACAGAGTCTCGGAAAGAGAGAAAAAAGGGAAGAGGAAGAGAGACGGAAGCGACCAAAAGAAGGCCGGAAGATGTAACGAGCGAGGAAAAGAGAGAGATAATGGAGGAGCGAAGAGAGGCGTGAAGGGAGGAGCAAAGAGAGGCGTGAAGGGAGAGTGAAGCGGAGGTGGCAGAAACGTGAGGGGAAAGAGCAGCGAAAGGTTTCCAAGAGAGATCAGGGCAAAGGAGATCGCGGACAGTTACAATCCCGGCGGAGAGCCAAGAAGGGTCAGCAACGAACGGAAGGTTAGGGGGTGAATGACAGTAAAAAAGAAGAGAGGCTCAGCAAGGAGTTCGGAAGTAGAGGCAAGAGGTGAGCGAAGGAGCTGAGTGGAGAAAAGAAAGTACCTCGGAGTACACCGGGGAAAGGTGAGAGCGCAGAAAAGGAAAGCGATCCATGCGCAGAAGTGCAGAGAACGTGAAGTACGGGTTCCGAGGAGAAACCATTATATCACGTGTGAGGTTGGTGGAGTCCGCGTGTGAGCACTGGCGGCGAAGAACCGAAACAATTCGGTGCGTACGGTAGTAGAGGCGAACGTTTATGCAACTGAGGCCTCCGAAGGAGAAAGGGTGGGTGAGAAAATCTCGTTTGATCCAGAGATGGTGCGACCATATTACCGAGACTAGGAGACTAGCAACTTCGAGAAGGTGAGTCTGAGTCATCGGGTTTGCGGTCCAGATGTGAAAACACTAGGACAGAAGATCTGTGCGGGCGATCCTGGCACGAGCAGGGTACGAGGTGAAAAAGTGTGCTGTTTTCCAAAGGCGGCGGACTGCGACAAACGACGACGAAGGGCTGACCAGGTTGCGTTGCGAGCTGCTAGCGGTGGTGCGATGTGGACTCCGAGAATCCTCTGGGAAGTTGGGGACCAGGAAGCGTCCAAGGGGGTGTCAGAGCGTGAAGCCCAGGCACCGCACCAGAGGCCTGTGATCTTAGAAGTGTTCAGCGAGGCGGAGGAGCACACAGCATATTGACGGTAGGGACTCAGCAGGAGGTCAAATTGGGAGTCAGAACGGGCCCAGAAGGTGGCTTCGTCGGCATATGAAGAATAAACTATGGAGAAGTGTCGAGTACTGGGAGTGAGAGGACGTAGAGTCGAAACAAAGGCGTTGTGGACGGAGCGAAAAAACGGTTTGAATGCCAGCGCAAAGAGTTTTCCTGAGAGAGAGCAACCCTGCGGACACAGCGGCGGAAGAAAACTTGGGCCGTAAGAAAGGGTCCGTCTTGACGTGGAAGACGGCGTCCCGATATAAAGCAAGAATTAAAATGACAAAAGCAGGAGGAAAGCCAAAAGCAAGAAGAACAGCTGAAAGATATGGATAAGAGACGTTATCAAAGGCTGCATGTTGATTAAGTTTAAGAACAGCTACAGTTTCGGAGTTGAGGCGAGCAAGATGATGGAGATCGCGAAGGAGGTTATCATTGCGAGCAAGGGACCGACCAGGGACAGCGTAAGTCTGGTCGGGCGAGAGAAGGAAAGGAAGAATGGGATTAAGTCGGCGAGTTAGAAGTTTAGTAAAGAGTTTGTAATCGAAATTAAAAAGTGATATAGGGCTCCAGTTTCCCAAGACTAACATGTCGCCCTTCTTGAGAAAAAGTACAATGTGTGCAACAGTGAAGCTACTCGGAAGAGAAGAAGAATGATGAGCTGCCGAGAAAGCAGGAAGAAGGAAAAAAGGAGCGAGAAGAGAGGAAAGGGAGTCCGTCTAGGTCAGGGACGACTCGGGTGTTCTGGGAGGTGAATGCTGTCTGAAGTTCAGAAGCGGAAATAGGGTAAAGAAAAGAGGGGAAGAAGTGGACAGGAACCTAAGGAAGAGGAGAAAGAAGAAAGGCAGATGCAGAAGAGAAAGGAGGAGGAGCTTCACTGTACTTGTCGGAAAAGAAGCGACGAACAGCTGAGCAAAGAACATCAATATCTGACGAAACCTGTTCATCCGGCAGACGGAGGAGACGAAGACTTCGAGAGGTTCGAGCCTTCGATTCTAGGGAGGTCAGAAGGTCATACGAACAATCCTCTGGAGAAAGATGCTTAAGACGGAGGCGGACGATGGATTGGCGGGCGAGAGATTCCAGATGAGCCTTGAGATCAGCTTGGTAAACTGGGTATAGAGGGTCAATAACATCCAGAAGGGGGAGGAGGAGACGAATATTTTGAATCTTCATAGTGCGAAGCGTGGACTCCTGAAAGGAGTAGCGCTTGACGAAATACAAAATATTTTCCTTGACGTCGAGCCAATAGCGAAGTGCACAGGGTGCGGTGGAAAGACCAGGCAGGTGATCAGCGAGTTGGCGACGTATGTCAACGCAGAAAGTAGGGTCATCAAGGGGAGTCGCATCTAGGGTCCAGATGCGTGGCCCGCTACAAGGCTGGGAGGCAGAGCTGAAGGCCAGCACCACAGCGCAATGATCAGACGAGGTGGTCGGAGCATGAGAGTAGTGCACGACGTCCGGAAGAACGTAGGTGAAAGCATAGAAGCGGTCGAGAAGTGCAGTGGAGGGAGATGAGGAAGACGGTGGAGCGCCAGGTGTGGGAAACCATGCCATTGTGGACCTGGCGGAACACATCATGCAGATCGAAGTCGGCTACCAAGGAACGGAACAGGGTAATGAACTGAAGACGATATACACGGTGAAGGGGTGTTCTATCAAGATCGGGATACAAAGTACAGTTGAAGTCGCCACCGAGCACAACGAGATCTGAAGGCGTGATGGATTGAAGAGCGGTGCGAAGTGACGTGAAGAGCACAGAGAGGTGAGTAGCGTCATTCGGAATATAAACATTGTAGATGAGGTAGCGATGCCCTGCTGTAGAGAAAGACATACGTTGTAGAAAATCCCGACAGAGATTATGTACTCGCACAGAGGAGGCGGAATGGCGGAATCTGGTGCGGACGCCAATCAGTAGGCCGCCGCAGGAGGACACACGATAGGCATGATAGAAACGGAAGTCACACTGCCGCCAACGGTGAAACGGAGTGGAAGAGGATCACAATTCGTCTCCTGCAGGAGCAGGAGGTCCAGATAGGTGAGGTCCTCCATGACAAGGGCATTCGCCAGCGCGGTGGCGAAGTCTCTGCAATTCAGTGTCACGATCTGGAAGAAGAAGATCAGTAGGTGATTGACAGAGCTCATCAGCAGCTTTGTGCTGTCGGTGAAGACGGCCGGCGAAAGAAGGGATCCAAGGGTAGCCCTCCTGGGCCTCGCTGAAGAAGGTAAGTAGAGAGAAGGGGGAACATCAGTCTGATGTATCACAGCGAGTAATTCAGAATGATACTGTTGAAGGAAAGTCTTGCTTAGTGTCTTCGTCCGGGAGGGTGCGTGTAGATCGTAGAGAATGGTGCTAGGCATAGGTGTCTTCGGGAAAGAGTGAGTCACTAAAAGTCGACAGAATTCAACTTCAGAGGGAGTAGCAGATTCCTCCGACCCAGGGTCAGAAGGAAGTGAGTCATTGACATCCTCATGGTAGGAACCAGCGGATCGGTTGCGTAGCCGCCGTTGAACAGGAAAAGAGCTGGTCTGCTTAGCGCGTAAAGGAGCAGGATCCACGGTCTGGCCATCGGGACTCTCATGGACACTCGAGCAGGAAGCTGCTGTAGAGAACGGGTCATCGAGGTCCTCCGTCAAAGTCCGGGTAGCAGAGATGCGGTGGTGATGCCCGGTCGGTGGCTGAGAAGGAAAGTCCTGAAGAGAGAGGACCCGAATCTGGATGGAGAGGCGGGGCATCGTCGTCGACGTTCGTTGACCAACCGCCGGAACCTCACTATGGGCAGAACGGCGGCGCACGAGCCTCGGGGCAAGAGGCGGAGGCCAGCAGAGGCCTGGAAGGGGCAGACTGCGGCTGAGCAAGTCTGCCCCTTCGAGTTCTGGTGACGATGATGACCAGAGCCGTTGCAGTGTGAGCACGAAGCACTCGTGTGCACATCGATATAATGGGTATGTGGTCCACAACGAACAATGAGCGTCGGGGGAACTTGTTGAGTCCGTTCTTCATTGGGAAATATTACTCAGAGCTGACGTCGTAGGCCATGGAGCGAACGTTCTTTAACGTCATCCGGAAAAGAAGAGAAAGTAACAACCTTGTATAAGATCTTACCGTACGGTTGCATGGCGTAGATCAGAACAGTGTCCGGAACTTCAGGAGGTACTGGAACAAACTGAACAAAAGTAGGGCGCTGCGACACTGGGGTAGGCATGGTATGACGACCACATATGGTAATGCCAGAGGACAACACACGTTTGGCATACTCCAGCCAAGTGAAGTAAGCGAGAACTACTCGAGGTCGACGAGCGAGAAACATGAGGCCGTCGGGCGGAATAAGAGTCTTGAGTGCGGTGCTATATTGTTTGAGTTTGGTGCTGTGCAGGGCATCGAAACAGACTCCAAGGTCTATGGTAAAGGTGAACCGTTGTCCTACAGCTGAGGACTCAAGAATCATGACGATGATCACAGAAGCAGAATGCGCAATGTCTTTGGCAGAAAGAGAAGCGCCGAAGCAGCGGCACCCGAAGAGTGCGCAGTGACGTCAGAGTAAGAGAGGCCGGCTGAAGGACGCGGCGATGAATGGTTCGTAGGAGGTGTGACGTCCACGACATCATTAGCAGACGCCGAGAGGTTCGTAGAACCAGCGTCAGAAGAAGAGAAAGATAGGCCGCCAGGCAGGGCGGTGATATCATCACCAAGAGCAGAGAGACGTGTCGACGAGGACACGGCTAAGGTGTGTGGGGCATAACCAGCTGAAACCAGAGAGAAAGGAGCACTAGAACCCGATGCGAGGGCTTGGGAAACGCCTTCTTCGGAAGCCACCATGCCAAATGGGGCCGAGTTGAGCAAAAATCGGCCAACTTGGTCGAAAAGAAATGACAGAAGAACGTAATAAATAAACACTCACCGACTCGGGAGGAAGATAGAAACAAACTCCTAACCTTTAGGATCCACACACACACAAAATAAACAGACGAGACGTCGATGAAAGACAAAACGGACGGAAATATCGGAGCTCAGGTAAGCGTGATCACTCAGCGATGTGAAAGAACCTTTGCGAAGATTTCATAAACCACTGAAAGGAGGCTGATAGGTCTAGAGTTCCTGAGATCTTCAATGTCACTCTTTTTTATGTAGCAGGCTCATTGTAGCATTGTTCCTATCCTCAGGTATCTTTCCTTCATTGAGACATCTAGTAAAAACTTGGGCGAGTGTAGTTTCTATTTCTCCACCTGCTTCTTGTATAATGACCACTGTAATTCTATGTTCTCCTGGAGCTAGTATTTAGTATTTTTCTGTGTACCTCCAAGAGGGGTGAGTACTATGCTATTGTTATTTCTTTCATTTTGTAATCGACCATGTTGGTCAACACCCACACAACCCTACGCCGTTGATAACGGCGGTATCCACTAGCACCTTCGAACTCCCTCCCACTGAATCAGCTGCGTCGCTTCAGTCTCTCCCTCTCAACAAATGAAGTCAGAGGTTTCTCCCTGCTCCGCCCAACAACTCGCTTCTACTCAAGCCACGAGAAGCCGGGTCATTGTACGCACATCATTGCCTGTTCTTTCGTCTCTGCTCGCAAACACCGGCGAAGCAATGGACACAGAGTCACATTTTCCATCAGTTACGAAACGTAACGCTGCCAGCTAGGATTCAAATCTTAGTGAAACATCTGCACATGCTGCAGAAGCCACACTATATGCTGTGAGTAAATATGCCACCCGGAATGGTGATTTACTTAAAATGCAAATCCCAAAATCCTCTGCAGCCGCACAAGAATTTTTAGTAGAACTCCGGAAAGGGGTAAGTATTGATGCCCTTCCTAATACGTCTCTGAAAAATATATAGTGCTACCATTAAAAAAGCCCAGCTAAGAGGATCCACAACTCATATGGCTCGATGACCGCGAACTGTTATAGTTTATCTTTCTCAAGTAAACTTTGTAAACCAACTTGTCCGTCAAGGACTCACCATTGGAACTCGAACAGTAGGCGTCTCCCCTCTTACTGCGAGACCTGTTCAAGTTTCCTGCTACCCTATTCCACCGGAAATAAAGAACTCTCTTCTACGGGCTGCTTTTAGCACATGCGGAAAAGTGATTGACGATTTTTGTACACTCTCAGCTGCACCCTTAAACCCAGATGACTCCGAAATACTGAGCTTTTGGCGACAAGTGACAATGCGTTTTCCCACTCCTGAAGATCTCCAAAACTACCCCACCGGCTAAAATTAAGCTTTGGGTTCTCGCTCCTATGACATATACATTGAGACGGATTTATTCTGTAATCACTGCAAAGCATCAGGTCGTGCACGTCGAACATGCCCACAACTTCGACAACACGAAATAGCGAAATCTACACGTCACCGTCCCTCCTCTTCAAAAAAAATGTCTGTTCACCAAACCTCAACCTCTGATTCTGCACTGGCTGGATTTGCTAAGGAAACTACCATGGATCGTGCTCCACACTCTGAGACGGGTCGTTTAACAGCTTTGCCCATTCCCTCCGAAAAACCTCAACAAAACGCACGCCAAGCATCATCATTGGCTGAAAAGCAGAAGACGGCCCCTTCTTCTGGACTCGCAGAGCAGGAAATTAAACCCCTTGTAACGTACCAGGAGATGTGACGTACCTGCCAGAAGGACGCACACGACATAAAGGTAGATAGGAATCAGAATAAAACGTCCGCGTAGCTCAATTGGTAGAGTGACTTATTCCGGAATGAGAGGATCCGGGTTCGAATCCTGGCGTGGACAGAAATGACGGAGAAATTTACTTAGTTATAATGGCGCCCGAACTATCCGGATGACCCGACCGTTCAAAATCTCGCAATGGTTTGATGTTCTTTCCACACCGCGAGATAGGAAAAATCAGAGAATCCCTTCTCCAGCACTTCGGAAAAAAAAAAAAAATAAAGGGGTGATGATGTAACGTATCAGGAGATGTGACGTACCTGCCAGAAGGACGCACACGACATAAAGGCAAATAGGAATCAGAATAAAACGTCCGCGTAGCTCAATTGGTAGAGTGACTTATTCCGGAATGAGGGGATCCGGGTTCGAATCCTGGCGTGGACAGAAATGACGGAGAAATTCACTTCGTTATAATGGCGCCCGAACTATCCGGATGACCCGACCGTTCAAAATCTCGCAATGGTTTGATGTTCTTTCCACACCGCGAGATAGGAAAAATCAGAGAATCCCTTCTCCAGCACTTCGGAAAAAAAAAACAAAAATAAGGGGGTGATGATGTAACGTATCAGGAGATGTGACGTACCTGCCAGAAGGACGCACACGACATAAAGGCAAATAGGAATCAGAATAAAACGTCCGCGTAGCTCAATTGGTAGAGTGACTTATTCCGGAATGAGGGGATCCGGGTTCGAATCCTGGCGTGGACAGAAATGACGGAGAAATTTACTTCGTTATACCCTACCTCGCCAAATTTTAAATCCTGTTCGAGTGTACAATTCACTAGCGAGTGTCTTGACCTATTGATGCCTAACGTAGCAGAGTTGAACACGCCTTCTACTACTGGATTAAACATCATACAGGTTCAGCCAATTTCGGCTATGGACGTTGCACCTTTTCTGACTCCAACTTCGTGCACTTCATGCCATGATTCCCCGAATCTAAAAGAGGGTGATAAATCATGCCATAATGCTACACCTCAAACCTCAAAACCTCAACACCTCTCCCTGCTCAAACGACGTCAAGTTCGCTGATGCCTCCGCCTTCCAATTCAGACGTCGCTGGACCTCCACGACGTTCCAGTCGACAAACCAGAATCCGCCGTTCTCGAAGCGACGGAGAGTCACCTTCGAGCGATGATTCTTCCACTAATCAAAAGAAAACAAAGACTCGTAGAGGAAGAAACACTCGGAAGAATACCTCTACCACTGCCGAATCTGACTACACTACAGCAACAATAGAGTCTGACGAACACTCTAGTTCCGACTCTTCCTCAGTGATCTCAATCAGAGAGGAACTGATAAGGGCTCTTGAGACATCCAGTGCTCCAAGACACCCCTTGCCCTTAGATTCTTTAAAGTGATACTTTGCTATCACAATAAACCTAATTGCTTTAAAAGCTTTTCAATCAATGCGAGGGCTCATATGCGGAGATGCTGTAGCAAATTCAGGAATTAAAAGCCTTTGCAAAGCTACAGCGCCAAAACCTTACTCATATAACACACGATGTTCGCATCCTTCAAAAAAAGTTCCGTCGTTTCCAAGACTCTTATCTAAAACTCCATGCCTCAAATTCAGATCCTCCTCTTCCAGATCTTAACATTCAATTATGGGTTTTTTTCTAATCCCTTGGCCAATGCTTTAGTGCAGTGGTCTTCAAAGCAGGGTGCGTGGCACCATTCTTAGGAGTGTGCGAAAATTTACTAAACTCATAGATTCAAAGGAACATTCGAGTGAGAAATTGTCTATCTCTATTTTATTTCTTTCCCTTTTCTTTTTCAACGACATCCTATTATTATTGCAGTCACGTGGTTAGCCGCGTGTTTTAGGCTCGGTTTCCACCCCTCGAATCCTCAGACTTTTTTGGTCATGTTATCTCGCAACACCCATCAACACCGAGCGGATCTGAGAATAAAGCAGCCAGCGGCGGCAACTAACTGCACATCTGGCGAAAATGGCGACACTGAGGAGGGTGGTGTAATAGCGCTCCCACCTCCATGTTGTCAGCTCTTCGTACTCGCTGACTAAACTGCAAAAGGAAACAAGTTTTTCGTTCATAGGAAATGCCACGTCTTTCCGGAATCCAATGCAAAAGCGACTTTGACAAGTGCACTTCCTGTTTGGACTCTGACGAATATTGCTTGTGTTTATGAGCGCTGTTTTATGAGATTTTCGCTTCTGGAATGTTTATCTTTTGATGCGTTTGCCCATTTATTTTACACGATATTTCATGTGTACAATTGTACAAGGTACTGTGACGTACCTGCCAGCAGGACGCACACGACATAAAGGCAGATAGCAGTCAGAATGAACGTCTGCGTAGCTCAGTTGGTAGAGCGACTTGTTCCGGAATAAGCGGACTCGGGTTCGATTCCCGGCGTAGACCAAAAATGACGGAGAAATTTACTTCGTTATAGTACACAATGGATAAATACCTTAAAGGTAATGCCACAAGGAAATTTGGAAAAATCATTCCAACATAGCTATCATTTCGGAAAATTTAAAAATGCCAGTTTTAGAACAAATTAAACAAAGTAGGACACTTTCTTTGCAATTAAATGACAATACAGATGTCGCTCACATGTCACAACTTTAGACATTTGTAAGATATTACACTAACGGACAATGAAATTTGCGCACCTAGAAGAAAACATGCTACAACCGCGAAACTCTGCAAATAGCTGGAGTGCGTGCTGTATGCAAATGATCCACGTTTGGTGCGATTGCGCATGACCGCACACCCTGTGGTGGCACTGCAAACAAGAACCGGCAACGTTATAAACCGGCGTGTAGTCGATGACCCACGAAAGCAAGAGTACAGAGTGACAAGAATGCCGGGTAGACGCCAGAGAGGTCGATTTACGCAACTTACGGACTTTTGAGAGAGGCCTCGTCATCGGGCTGAAAACCGCAGGGTGGTGGGCTCGCCGTATAGCCCGCCACGTGGATCGTTCTGACCATACCGTCCGACTGTGTTGGGAGCAACAGGCACGTGACGGCACTGCCACATGTCAGAGCGGCTCCGAACGGACCAGGAGGACCACTGGTAGAGGGGATCGATGGATCTTGCGCCGGTCACAAACGGATCCCACGGGAACCCTGTCCACTATAAAGGCAGATGTAGCGGCTCCTGTATGCCTACGAATCATTTCCCGGCGCCTCGCGTAAGCCAATCTGCGACCGCAGCGCCCTTTACGTGTGCGTCCATTAACACCGGAACATCGCCGGCTCCGTGTGCAGTGGTGCCAGGCCAGAGCGACCTGCAACGCTACAGACTGGCGACGTGGGGTGTTTAGCGATGAGTGCCGCTTCGTTTTGGACAGATGATCATCGTGTCCGGTTGTGGAGGTCCCCGGGTCAACGGCACAATCCCAACCTCGCTATCGAGCGACACACCTCCCCCACTGCAGGAATTACGGTCTGGGGAGCCATTGCCTACAATAGCCGATCAGCTTTAGTTGTGATACGTTGGTCATTGACGGGCCAGCGGTATGTGGATGAGATCGTACGGCCCCATGTGCTCCCATTCCTGGCCGGGATTCCAGGTGCGCTACAGCAGCAGGATAATGCCCTCCCGCACGCGGCTCGTGTTGCCCAGGACTGCCTACGTCGTGTTCAGAGACTTCCATGGACTGCCCGCTCCCCAGATATGTCCCCTATCGAGCATGTGTGTGACCAGTTGAAACGCCAGGTGCCGCCATGCAGCTCTGTCCGGGCGTCTGTTCGCCTCCATGCCGGACCGTATTGCAGCATGTATCGGCGCACGAGGCTGTGCGACGCGCTATTGAAGATGACCGATCCGCTTGCCACAGATCCCTCTGTAATTGAAATGCAGCTCTGTTTTTGCCATCATGTGTATCATTCATCTGTATCATTACGTCCATGAAATTTCAATTCAATCCCGATGATTCCTTCTTGGTGCGCAAATTTCATTGTCCGTGAGTGTATTTAACAACGACATGCAGAAAGAGTTGCTTTTCTGTGAAACACTTAAAAATCGATGTCACGGAAAGGACATATTCTTCAAAGTAAACACTTGCTTTACAAAAAATGTATTACTATGGTGAAAATGTTTAAGCATAACGAGTGATGGAACAGCTGCTATGACCGGAATTAAAAAAAGGATTCCGGCTAAGGTGAAGGAGGTAGCACCACACGTCAAATTTATTCACTGCATAATCCACAGGCAAGCAATCGCAACAAAAAAGTTGGAACCAGAAATTCCTAAAGCACTGCAAGAAGTCATAAGCGTACTGAATTTTATTAAAACAAAGCCGTTAAGTAGCAGACTTTTTATGTTGTCATGTAATGAAATGGGCAGCAATCACGAAAGTCTTCTGTATCATACCGATGTTTGTTGGTTATCTCGTGGAAGAGTATTGAAAAGAGTTCTTGCATCGAAAGATGAGATCGCATTTTTGTTATAGAAAAAGAAAAAAGTTCAAAGTTTGCCGATCTTTTTTTGCAATGATAAGTGGCTTGCAGTGCTAATTAGCAGACATTTTCGAAAAGGTAAATTCCCTTAATTTATCTCTTCAAAGTAAGAATAATGTTTTAACAATGAGCGAAAAAATAAAACTGCTTTTTGCAAAGAATTCGCCCTGTGGAGAGAGCATTTTGAAAAATGAAGGTGTGGAAATGTTTTCATCATTAAAGGATTTTGCAGTCAAAAACGATGTGAATGTTGAATCAATAAGAATTCTTATTTGGCACACTTAGAAAATTTGGAAGCAGATTTTATTACATTGTTTGAAGAGCTTCCAAGTGAAGAATCTAAATGGGTTTTGAATCCCTTTCAAAGAAACGTCAAAAGGTAACGTCTTTCAATTTCTCTTCAAGAACAACTAATTGACATAACATACACTGGCGGAAAGTGAAAAAATAACACCAAGAAGGAGACGTCTGATACCAACGAAATTTATACAGCATAATAACGGAATACAGAGGATAACGTGATCAAAAAATTATGGCAAAATACAGCTGTATTTGCTGGTAAACTGAAAAATAACATTTCCATGTAACATGGTTAGTACGAGGTTGAACCGCCATGAACTGCGTCACACTGTGTAATTCTGGCATGGAGTCTGTCGTACAGATGTTGGATGTAAGTTTGGGGTATTGAGTTCCCAGCATCCTCAACCTGGACGCGTAAATCGGAGATGGTCGTGGCTGGCCGTGGAGACCGGATAAGTCGTTGTCCCATAAAATGAGACAACGACTTAAATGGGGACAAATCCGGTGAAAGTGCAGGCCATGGAAGTTGTCTGACACCCTGAAGTGCATGTTGCGTTGCACGTGCCGTGTGTGGGCGTGCGTTATCTTGCTGGAAAACACCACAATGGACCGACCTTACAAATCGCACATTAACGGGCTGAATGATGTTGTTGATGTAGGAGGTGGTGTTTAAGGTACCCGGTACAAACACTAGTTGTGTACAGGAGTGATAGCTGATCGATCCCCACACCAGGAGACCAGGTGTAGGCTCTGTGTGTCGCTGGCGGATGCAAGAAGGGTGGAGACGCTCCCCTGTGCGTCTGCGAACACGCATACGGCCATCGGAGGCTTCCAAGCAGAATCTGCTTTCTTCGCTGAACACGACAGATTGCCATTGCGTTTTCCAGTGCAGACGTTGGCGACACCACTGCAGCCGTTCCTGATGGTGGGCAATTGTCAGAGGTACACATGCCAGAGGCACACGTGCACGTAGTCCTGCATCAAAAAGACGGTTGATGATTGTTCGCACAGTCACCTCAGGTGCAACGGCAGCTCGGATTTGCGTCGCAGTGGATGTTCTGCTTGACAACGCTACTTTTCTTATGCGTCGATCGGTCCGCTCATCAGTCCGTCTGTGACTCCCGGTTCCACGTCTTTTCGTGTGGGAATGTTCCTCGGACCATCTACGCCACCATCGTACCACCACCGATACTTCCCGTCTAATTCGCTCCGCAATACGACGATACGACCACCCGGCCTCGCGGAGTCTGACTAGAACACCTTGCTCAAAGTCCGATAACTGCTGAAATCGTACGCGTCTTCCATCTCCAGGCATTGCAGCTTCTTCAGGGTCTTCGCACGTGTCCGTACGCCGACGACTGATTACATTCACTTCGCCGTACTCATTAAATACCACCGACGATAATTTGCATATTATGCCGTGCTGTGGCGTAAGTGCTCACCGGTTGGTCCCGAAATTAACATCACACCCACGTAAACTCGACTCCATTAACATATGTAAATTTCATGATCGTCCGCCAATTCCTTCTTTGTGTTCTTTTTTCACTTTCCGCCAGTGTATATAATCTTTGTAATGTATGTATGTTTAGCATATGTACACACAAGGGGTTGGCGATAATTGGTTTTCGCCAATGCAGGGGTGCGTTATGAAAAAAGTTTGAAGACCATTACCTTAGTGCATGAAGACACTGTTGATCGTGTCGCAGAAGTGCACCTCTTACATGAAACTAACTGTTCCTCCGACTCCCCTTATTCTCGGTGGATAGACTGGGAGTACACTTTCTATCACTCACATCGTACCTCCTTAAGTAGTGGTATCGCCATCGGAATACATCAGCGATTTCTATAAGTTATGTCTTCCGTCACTATTCACAATATTTACCTAAATTATATTCAGCACCTTTCCTTCATGCTTGAAGATAAAGCTTTCCATATTTTCTATATTTACATACCCTGCGATGACTCCCTTATTGAGCATCTCTTAACCTCACTCAACAACGGTCATTTGATCATTCTGAGCTCCTCTAATGTAGTCTTGGGAGGCGATTTCAACTGCACAACTGATCCACAGATGGACCGAGCTCCGAAATATTAGGAGCATCGTTCTCGTGTCCAGGTTCTTCAATGCTTGCTAGCTAATTTCACCCTCATTGACGCATTTCGTTTGCTCCACCCAGATCTGTACTCCTATATATGGTGTTCCAGCAACAGTTCTCCTTCTTCATTGGCAAGATTAGGTAGATTTTATGCTTGCTCTGTTCTTGTGCCAGCGCTCCAGGGGAATTATAATTTCGCGAGTGCCTCTTCCGACCACTGTGCCGTGACTCTCCAAATAGGTGCAAGAGTTTCTAGTCCTTCTCGCCACCGTCGATGAACGTTTGACAGAACCTACTTAAATGATTCCACCTTCTGTAGCTTGGCATGCAGTTTTCTACAATCACAAATTGACAACGTCGATCCCAAACAAAGGACCCTTCAGTATTAGTTGGAAACGAAACATCAACTTTTAAGACTCATCCGCCAATACACATACTCCACCACGGTCAAACGAAACGTGATGCTTCAAAGTATTCAGTCCGTGCTAGCTGATCTGATGCTAAATGATCCGATGTTTCCGGTGGTACATGATGAGCTAAAAACCCTCCTTACTTCCATAGCTGCTCAAGCGATCCAATTACTACGCCTTCAACGTCTTATTCCTATTAACAACTCGTATGAATACCTCCACTCCTCGAAAATAATAGTCGGGAATGCACCACAATTTGACAACTTCGACTCCCCTCTGGGAAGATCACGACAAATCCTGATGTCATGTGTTTCCTGGTGCAAGACGTTTTCAAGCGAATATACAGTGCTCTTGATATTGATGTCTCGACATCTGATTCCTGATTGCTTACGCCTCTTCCTCAAGTTCCAACTCATTTACGACACAGTCTAACGAATCGTTTTCCCCTGCCAGAACTTCAAACTTCATTCATATCTCTTAATCAGAATACCGTGCCAGGACCGGATGGTCTACCACATGCATTTTATGATGTCTTCTCGTCACATCTCCTCCAGCCTTTCACAATGCTTCACGTAAGTTCGTGTGGTTTTATTCCCTAAAAAAGGTGACCACCTGGATCTTGCACACTGGCACCCAATTTCATTATTAAACATCGACTACAAGTTTTTCATCAAGCTGCTCTCACACCGCCACAATACCATTCTCCCTTACATCTTATTCCCGCAACAATCTTATACTGTGCCTGGACTTTCAATCACTGACAATCTTACACTCCTCCGTGACTTTTCCTTGCTGGTGCTCAGTCTGAGCCATTAGCCCTTCTCAATATAGATCAAAGGCAGTTTTTGTCAATATAGCCCACACCTACCTATCTGCAACACTTCGTGCGCTTGGTTCCCCCAATTCCTTCATCAACTCATCCTATCTGTCTATCGGGGATTAACTGTACAAGTTGAAACCGCTGCATTTTTGACGGCTCCGGTGGAGTTCTCTAGAGGTATTCGTCAGGGATGCCGTCTATCAGGGCAGTTATTTCGCCATTGTTTTTGAACCCTTTTTACGCTGGCAAATCCAGACTTTATTCATCGGCTCCCTCCAGTGCGGCTAGCACGAGACGTCATGAAGTAACTTACTCAGTCTACGCAGATGATGCAACTTTTTGCATACTTCACGACGCCCAACTCTCCATCCTCCTTCGCTGCTACCAAGTGTATGCCACCGCAGCGTCGGCCTCACTCAACCTTGGAAAAAGTGAAGGTCTCTCGTGCGGAACATGGAAACATCGCATAAACTCTTCCTGGAGAGCTAAACAGAGGTCGTACGAGCAAACTAATCCTCTTTCTATCTTTCCCTTCTTAAAGCAGCAGACTTCTGGAAGACAGCATAATTCTGCACCTCATTTCACCAAAGAGCCGACATTGCTCGCACATATATATTATCAAAGGTGCCACTATTCATGGCAAATTGACACCGTTTCGGCTACAGACTCCGTCAAGTTCAAGCATGCCTTACATCGATAATATGGTCAAACTATCATTGGGTTAGTTCCTCGACAGTCTGCCTCTCACTTACTAAAGGAGGAGTTGGTCTCCTTGACGTAACTCTTATGTACCGTGCCGCACGGCTTCACTGGTTCTTCCACGTACTTACAAGCTCCAATCCAGATACATGCACGGTACGTAATGTTCTCGCCTCATCGAAAACTCCTTCATTAACGTTCGTTGTCTTTCTTGGGATGGATAGTTTCCCAGCATTACGACAAAGCCTTCCAGCCGTCTATTGGGAGGCCATGGAGATCCTATGATCGCTCCCGTTACACAAAGCACCCCCCCCTCCTTTACAAAGGAGTTACTAAATGAACGACGTTTTTACTCTTCAGATATTCATCCACCTGATCGACCATTTTTTGCCTCTCCTGAGTGAATGTGTGTGAGCATAATTACTGTCCGAGACCTCGTGAACCATAACGTCACGTGGAAACTTTTATTTCGCTTATCTGTTCGCCTTCATGACTCTGTCTCATCTCGGACAATCTACACGTCGATTAGATTATCAATCATCCGTTTATACCCATATCTTGCAGGTTGCAGCAGCACCTGAGTCTTTTCCAGTTTTTTATACAACTCCATACGATATCTTTTCTACCTGAAACATGCTCACAAAAGATCTTGAGTGATATTCTTCGCACTTGTACGCCTCACTGCTGTTCCGTCTGCCTCCCTAGAGGCTGCTCCTCAAACCTTACATCGGATGACGCTTGCCGTTTCTCCACAGTGAGCTTCCTGTGATGTTCCGGCAGATATTGAACATGTACACTGCTGGCCACCTAAAATGCAACACCAAGAAGGAAGCATCCGATTAGCCTGAAATGCGCAGCATGCGTCGCCCGCGAGAGGACATGCAAACGATTAGCATTGCAGGGCATATGCAAATCATATGCGCCCTGCACGCCACCGAAAAGCACTATAAGAAGGGTGCACAGAAGGCGGGTTTTAAGTAGTGGAAGTGTGTTCTGCTGCCGGACCTGTGCGTGGGAAGCTTTCTAATGCGTCGTCACAGAATACGACAGTCATTCCAGCACGTCTCGGAGTTCGACAGAGGACGAATAGTGGCATATCGCGACAGCGGTTTATCGTACCGAGATATCGGCGCCCGTGTGGGACGACATCCAGCCACAGTGAGGCGAGTATAGATTCGGTGGGTGCAGGAGGGACGGAAGGACCGACGTGAGCGATTGCCGCAGCCGAGGCACACCCCTGAACGAGAGGACCGGCATGTTGTACGGCGGGCATTGACGGCTCGCACCGTCCCATCACGAACGTTAGCGCAGGAATTAGGGTATGTTGCGCAACAACTTGTGTCAGCACGTACCGTTCGACGTCGTTTTCAGGAGCGGAGACTTGTCGCACGGCGCCCATTGCTCCGATTACAATTGACGTTACACCATCGGCGAGTGCGGCGGCAGTGGGCCGTTGAACGCCGCACCTGGACAACGGAATGGCACGACATTGTCTTCTCCGACGAATCCCGCTTCTGCCTGCAACACCACGATGGTCGGATCCGCGTGTAGCGGCACCGCGGCGAGAGACTGCATGATGCCTGCATTATGCATCGCCATACTGGTCCGTCGCCTGGCGCTATGGTTTGGTGCGCAATTGGATATTACACCCGCACCCCTCTGGTACACATAGCCGGCACACTCAAGATCCACCGCTACATCTCCGACGTTTCGGAGACTGTAGTCCTCCCTTACCTGCAGAACCTGCCAGCTGCCACGTTTCAACAGGACAATGCGCGCCCGCACGTGGCACGCATCGTGCAACAATTCTTCATGGCCTACCATGTGTCACTACTCGCCGTGGCCCGCCTGTTCTCCCGATATGTCGCCCACCAAATACGTCTGGTCGCTGATCGGCAACCGAGTGGCCCGGCAAGCACCACCCGCGGCTACGCCTGATGAACTGTGGCAACGTGCGGAAGCAGCCTGGAGCGGCATACTCCAAGCCCACGTCCAAAGCCTCTGTCGTTCGATGCCGCGGCGTGTAGCGTTCGTTATTGCCAGCCATGGGGGCCACACGAACTATTGATGTCTGCGTGTTCCGCAAGTCGCACGGGCTTGTAAGCTCAGTCGTTTCATCTTTGTATCAGTTGTTATGTGTCCAGTAAATCTGGCTTTGCTATCTCGTGTCCTTCTTGGGGTTGCATTTTGGGTGGCCAGCAGTGTATATTGGTTTTGCCCTATCTTACTTAGTACCTATGCTAAATCTCATGTCTCGTATTGCCCACCACCTCTGCTCAGGAAATGTAGGTGCTGCTTCGTATCACACTCTACTACGGGATGTTCGTTCTTCTTCTCCTTTCCCACCAGTGTGTGTTTTTATTTTCACACTTGTAAAAATGGTATTTTACCTCCATCATCTGACGCATCCAGAGAACTCCACAGTTCCCACTCTTACGGAGGCAAGCATCACTTCTCGGCTCGACTAAAGTTCCGTTTATAGTTAGCGCGTGACCAAGCTGCAAATACGGAAACTCTTCCCAATTTCCGCAAACTATGGAATCCATACCTCAGCTGGTTCCTGATTGATGGCCTGAAAGTTTATCTCCTAGTTTGATTTGAATCGAACACTCAGTCATCTGTATCGACAATTGTTATCCTGTTATTCTCCAATGTTATCTCAGGATTTTAGTAAGTGTATATAGTTTTTCATTCAATACCTAATTGTTGGGTACTCATTTGTACATAATCATTCCACGTTTCAATTCTTTTCTGTACGCCGAGTGTTGAATAAATACATATTTAACCTTAGCTCCCTCTGCCTTCATGACGCACTGGTACTTTGCAGCTGCCAGGGACTGAGGGCCAAGTTTTCAGTTTGAAGTCATCTAGGGGAAGGGAGGGGGTTGGCCATAACTCACCTCGCTGGCCAAGCGCGGGATAGCATTTCCTCTAATCCCGGTGGTACAGTTATAGCGCTATTTGTCGGTCGTCAGAGCCCCTTTAGTGGAAACAAGATGCAACACGAGAAGGCAAGGAGGCTACAGGATGCACCACATATCATAGTCTCATAACCTCTGCTTGACATTTGGTAAGGAGAGCCTGCCATATTTTGCCCATCACCAGACTTTGAATCCCATGTTATATAAACTCATCGTCAAAAACATAGTTGTACCCAGAAGGAAGCAAGCGAAATGAATGAAACTTGGTGGGTAAGTTTGACATTGTGAGACATGCAAAGGATTCAAGTATCACGCTTAGCCGCGTATGTGACGCAAGCAAGGAGGCGTCTTAGAGCTGTGCCTGACCGGCTATATAAGGTCGTCCAGTTGCGCGTGCTTGCCATTCTGACTCATGCTAGTGTGTTGGTTGCATCCTTTGCAAGTGTAGTATTCCTCGGAGGAACGTTCAGGAGCAGTTCGAGGAGTTCGAGAGGGGGCAGCATCGTCGAGCTCGGGGTGCGGGATGGTATTATCGCCGTATCGCGCGCCGTACTAGTTGTACGGATATCACCATAGCACGCTGTTGGCGGCAGTGGATAGAACAAGGAACACAGGAGCGACAAGAAGGGTCTGGGGGACCTAGACGAACCATGGAGAGAGAAAACTGACGTGTTGTCCGACATGCGCGGAAGTGACCCAACAACGGCGATTGCGGATATTCAGCGAGCAGTGTTTCCCTCCATGCATCGTCCGATTAGTGCCAGCACCATTGGCAGACGGCGGCACGACGTAGGACTACAAGCACGCAGATCTTTACGTCGACTGTCATTAACAACAGTGCATCATCGGCAAAAACTGCAATGGTGTCGCGCCAGACTGTCATGGAGATACGCAGAATGGCAGCGGGTGATCTTCAATGACGAGTCCCGCTTTTGTCTTGGAGGAGACGACCACTGAATCAATTTGTGGAGGCACCGTGGTCAGCGCCAAGATGAACGGTTTGTTGTCGAGCGTCACACGTCCAGAAGGCCTGGTGTCATGGTGTGGGGTGAAATTGCCTACGATGCCAGATCCCTTTTGCTGTTCATTACAGGCACTTTGACAGCCCAATGTTACATTAATGAGATCCTGCAACCAGTGGCTCTACCTTTTCTGAACACTCACTCCTGTGCGATTTTCCAACAGGACAACGTTCGTCCGCATACTGCTGCTGTCACGAGAGCTTACCTTCAAGGCACTGACACTCTGCCGTGGCCAGCCGGATCGCTAGGACCTATCGCCGATTGAAAATGTGTGGGATGCTACTGGACTCGCTGTCCACACTCCTCCCCTACAGCACAATCTGCAGGAACTGCGTGAGAATATTCAAGTTGCATGGGATAGCTTATCGCAAGGCACCATTGGGAATCTCTACAACTCCATGCCAAGACATCTGGCATGCTGTGTGAGCAAACATGTCTGCCCGGCGCCATACTGAGAGACACTGCTTATTGTAGCGTGGCTCAATTAATATTGCCCATAGCAGTCTCAATGTTTAATAATTTATTGCTCTTGGTAAGTAATCATTTATTGTTCCTGGTAGCATTTACCTTCCTCCAGAATAGCATTGCAATCCGACACGTACTTCTGGGTGCAATTATTTTTTTGACGATGAGTGTGTATATATATATACGAACATATATTTAATTCTTTATCTTTTCGAATTTCATATTTCATCCCTCCATGTTCCATGTGGTTTCTTCTTGGTCTTTTACTGTATCTTGGAATCCAGTCAAGCACCTCAATTGTCGAAATATACGTTCAGTTCTTCAATCAATAGGTATGCCCAGCCCATTTGCACTTGAGGGATTTTACTTTGATCATAATCATAAACTAATGGGAAAGCGTATTTTTTTGTTTTGTTTTTGGTAGTGTTGCCAGAGTCCTACAGCATCGAATATAATAGGTAACAAAAGGTTATTAAAATTGTATTTTATTTTAAAGTTAAGTTTTTCTAATTACTAAAGGTGAGAGTTTCTTTCCTCTGCAGATTTGTTTCCTTACTTTTCTCGTAGATACCTTTTTTCTTCCTATTTTTTAGCACCTTAAAACAAATCACGATTTTTTCTGAGAACCGTTATTTTCTCTGGAAAGTGCAAAAAAATCTGCAGGCGAAAGAAAGTCTCACCTTTAGTAATTAGAAAAACATACAAACACACTCTCACTTTTAGTAATTAGCAAATACACAAACACTTTATCTCACGACATTAATATTCGAAGGTTCCGACGATCACAAAGCTTTACCGTTCGTTTCAGTTGTTCCGAACACAGCTTGAAGACAGAAATAAGTAAAAATGACACGCTAAAATTGAAAAGAAAAAAACAGTCCTCCATATGCACTAGGTAGCTCGTAAAACAAAACGCGAGAAAAAACATTGAAGTCAAAGAGAAAAAATTATTCACAACAACCTAAAAGACACCATGTAACTAAATCGTGTAATAGTAACGGCGGTTGTATGCTCTGTCGGTTAGACAGTCTAACTCATGCATTTTCAAGAGCAGTCGACAGAACTTTTAGTGATACGTAACCACAATCCGAAGTGGAAACACGTGTGCCTGGTTGTGTCAATGAGTCCAAACTCTGCTCATTCTCAAGGTAAACTGGCGCGACATCTTCCGACGGCCAGTATGCAATAAACAATTTCACAGGTAATTTGCATCGGATTACCGACCGTTTCCTTTTCGAATGAAATATTTTTTAATTATTTAGAACAGTTTCCAGTGGTAACATTCCATATTAGCAAGCTACTTTAATAGACTAACAAACCAATTTCTTATACGAAAAACATTTAAAATGCTAAAAGTTTAAATACAAATTTTCTGAAATTTTGGAAGCATAGCACTTACCATCACATAGTGAAACCAGAACGTGAGTGGGGGTCGCAATTTATCGTGATCTGAATGCAACTCTTTGCCAACAGCAAACATTTCGGGATCATCAAGTATTCTTCCAAACATTCCGACCATAACAGACTTTGTCATCATTGAAGCTTTGCCTTCTATTATCTGAAAAATTAACTAAAGAAAAAAAAAGATTTAACATATTTTGGAGCCAAAACCACATTTCAGAAAGTTTGCCATATGATAAAAATGCGTTATAATAAACTTTGCATAACGCCGAATTTCATCTACTTGTAGGCGTAAGTGTTTGCAACGTTGCGGGCGAAATGTTAACATCCGTTGTATGTGAAATTTTCTGCAGGAAAATCAACCAAACCGCAATGCAATCACAATTTCCAGCTACTTCACGTCTATCTGTTACGTCTTGCTAAATAATAATTAGCAACTTCTACGTCCAATACATTTCTACTTTTTTGTTCTCGTGAGATTATGATACTTCCGCTGAGCCTCTTTTTTACTAAACATTTCTGCTTCTCTAAAAGTAACAATTTCATGAAACACAAACCCCGCGATTACAGAGAATTATACAGCTGTATTCCTTTGAATTATGTTAGAGTGTAGATTATTCGTTTGATATTTTGCTTCATTTCAAAGCTTCAGAATACTCAAATAATAAAATAACCAACTGTAAGCACAACACTAGAAATAAAAGAAAGATAATTATCAGCAAATTTTTACGAAAAGAATAAACGGTGTAAACAAGTAATTGTTGATAAAATAATTTTTAAATCGTAGGCGGCGAAACCCTATTTGCTCTTGCGGCATTTAGAACTCTCCTGCATTCCACACAAGAGCCACTAAACGACGCCTAGGTTTTTGTTTTATGTTATTAGAATGTGCAAAAGAAAAATTACAGAACACCTAGTTGTTTCCCAGGCGTGAACACAGACAAATGGAATCCCTTTTTTCTGTTCTCTAACACAATATTTGCTTATGAATTTGGCTATTTGTAGTGTAGTGCCTAGAGAGAAATTTCAGAACTGATTCGCAAAACATAAGAGTCTGAAGATATCTCCGTGTTCCGCCTGATTTCATTACAGTTTCGCAATATTCTAATCATTGATGGGTAAGGTGAGTCCAGTACCATACACTGCTCTACACTGAACTTCCCCCACCCAGAAGTAGTCGGCATGTCCGCATGAATTCGGTGGATGCGTTCGGGCAGGTCGGATAAGCAGATATTTGGAGCATGCAATTAATCGCGTGAGACAAATGTGCAAACACTGGCCGTCACTATGCCGTTTCCGGCTTTCCAGGTTGTACGGAACAAAGAAACGGAGTGTTGAGGGCTGCTATAACATATTCAAGGATTAAAATGTACAGTAGACCTCGTAGCCAACTCTATCACCAGCTGAATGCATTTAAAAGATGAAGGATCGTAGACTTCGTTTAAGTCGGTAGCTTAATTCTCCGAATCTCGGAGCATGTGCATCGGGATTCCAAACATTAGTTGCAAAAAGACGCTATAGCTGAACAGGCAGACGTCAGAACGCATAGTTTGACTTATTCTTTGTAAATTGCGAACCTACGAGCTACTGCACAGAGGATTCGATGGGCTGCAGAGGTGCCTACAGACATCCTCCTACAACTTTAACACTGAACAAAAGATTCGCCGAGACAGGTCAGCGCTCCCGGCATTTATTGCGTCGACTACCATTGACCGCAGAATATAGCCGAGATCGTAAAGTCCGCGTTTGGTAACAATTTGGTCGTTACTAGACGCGGCCTTTTACGAGTACGCGTCCAATAACGACCAAGTTGTTACCAGACTGCTCTTGCTGTTGTCCGCGATAAGCACATTGCTCGCTAACCGGGCATACTTGTATGGAGTGCCATGAGTTACGATAGAATGTCATCCCTGCTGGGCATTACGAGCACGGTGACAATCCAGAGACACATGAATGACATTTTACAGGCCGTGTTATTGCTGCTTCTGAGTGGTAACTAGAAGGCCTTTTTCCAGCAAGATATCCTTTGGCCTCATGCCGTTAATATCTCGGGAGCGTGCGTACAAGGGGGTCCATACATGTTCGATGGGTTATATGCTACCGTGGCCGGAGAGATCGCCGAATATGTAGCCCATCGAACATGTATCGGACCTCATTGGACAACCCTTGCAATCTTCTCCTCGGCCCGTCCCGGAATACCGCTGTATAATGGCCCAGGTAAAGGCTGCGTGGTCCCGGATACCTCGGGACAAAATCAGAAGGATGCATCACTCCATGCAACGCCGTGTGTCAGCTCTTGCACAGCATATGATCACACGAAGTACTGATTCCTGTCGCGTGATCCTGTCTTGTAATTTGTCAAACTGTTCTCCTGTCTTGGGAATTAAATCATGTATTATCTACCTCATATTCTATGACTGTTGATTTTCAGCTCGTTTGGCTCATTCTTCCTGGGTAAGGCAATTATTTGCTGTGTGCTTTCGTAAATTTCGGCGTATTTCCTTTATGGCTAACTTCTTCAACATGTATTTTGATGTTTTTCTTTGTCAATGAAGGTGTTGGCCTTAATTTCCATTGTGGAATGAAGTGCACAAACGATATCTAGACCAGAGGATAGTGTAAAGAACACAACTTCAAATGGAAGTTATTGAATTAAAAATTTTGCTTTGAGTCTCCTTATCTGGTTCTCAAATTCATGCTATCTACTTCCTTGATTGATGTTTGTACTCTTGAGTTCCCGTTTTTCAGTTAGCTTCATTCAGCTACAGTAGCGAGTGGTTATTCTTTTTTCATCTAAATTATTTGCAGGTGGAAGTGACGTTCAAAAAGAAGTAATTCAGGGCGTATGTTTTAATTTTGTCAACGAGAACTCTACGAAAAATTGCAGCTTGAAAAGGGAAAGAAAAAACGAAGGTTCGCACAACGAAATCCGGACGAGATGTGTCTCTCTGTGCAAAACGCCGTACATCACGCGTTTAATTATAGCCTTAGTACATGACCAGGCGAGTTTATAAGCATTGCCACTAACGAGAGACTGATTACCACGGAAAATATGCTCCTTTATGCGGCTGAATGGTAAAACTGGCCAGAAATATATCCCATGATTTGTTGATCTTAGTGCTGACAGAATGGAAATTACATATTACTAATCTGCACTTCTGCTTTCAACATTAGAAGCAAGAAATGCACAAGAGGTCAATCTGCCCAATGGTCAAATTACTCACTGTTTCCTGCAGTGAAAATATTATGTAGTTTGACATTCAACAGCTGCGAGTAAATGGCTCAGTAATTTTGCGACAGCTGTTCGTGTTCAATGATATCATTCTCATTTACTCGTTTTGTTTAAAATTTAACTCCTTTTAAAGAGCAGTAAAGGATTCACTTCACGTGTAGCTAAAGCTTATATCCATTAAAAATAAAAGAATAAAAATATAAGGGGAAATAAATTATTTCCAAAATTCGATAACCTTGTTCGTTTTGCTCCCTATAGATGGCACACTAATTTTACTCACTCTGCATTCAGTTGTTTATGTTTGAATAGATACAGAACGTTATCTCTCTGTTTTGTTATACACACTCCTGCCACTGAATTAAAAACCTTTACAGAGATGTACGTAAATGTCACTTACGCAGCTGCAAAATATTTAGTCACGTGCGTTACTACGTAATCTGGACAAATATTTAAGACTGCTGCTCGTCAGTATAATGATCACAATGGGAAAAACAAAGGATCTTTCGCAGTTCGATAAAGAGCTTACTGTGGGTGTCCGCCTGGTTGGAATGACGATTTTGGAAACAGCACAGTTGACTGGTTTCTCCAAAGATGAGATATCCCGAGTTTTCTATCAGTGGAAAAATAACCCACATTTCTTGTCTAAAAGGCGTCATTGTGGCGTATAATGACAATCTGTCGGGAACGACATCCCCATCGTCTGAGAAGGCTTGCACGAAGAAACAGGATTTCCTGTGTGCAGCAATTGATGGAAGCAATCAATGAAGGCTGTTCCCGACTCATATCTCAGCGAATTATGCTAATGGATTGAAGAGGAAGTATGTTGGCAGTCGCGTGCCGATACACTGAAGAGCAACTGAATTAGAGACAGCTGGCGTTATGCAAATGTGGCGCTGTGGACGGCCCTGTAAACGAAAACGACATGACGTATGCAGCGATCCGACAACATAAGGAGTGATGCGGCGGGAATTAGTAACAGTCGGACGCAGTATGGGTAAGACGAAGGATCTAAGCGCATTTGATCGTGGGCAAATTGTTGGTGCCCGACGAATGGGTCACTCCATCTCGGAAGTCGTGCAGGCACTGGGAATTTCACGAGCTACTGTGTCACGGGTGCACCGTGAGTACATCGAATCCGGTAAAACCATCCCTGCAAGGGCCAACTGCCGTGGACAACAGCGTGTAGATGAGCAGGGTCATCGTCGGCTAGCTCGCATTGTAACAGCGGATAGACGGGCCATAGTGCAAGAAATCACTCGGCAATTTAACGCTGGTGCACAAGAACGTGTAAGCAGCCACACCACCCAGAACCATCTCCTCGCTATGGGGTACAGAAGCCATCGTCCCACGAGGGTACCGCTGCTGACCGCACATCACAGGGTGCGAAGATTAGCATGGGCGCGGGAACATCGCCACTGGATCCTAGACATGTGGAAAAAAGGTGCCTGGAACAATGAGTCGAGATTCACGTTGGTACATGCGGATGGCAGGATACGAGTACGGCGCAAACCACATGAAGCGATGGATCCTTCTTGCCAGCAGAGTACTCTTCAAGGTGGTGGGGGTGGCATTCTCATCTGGGGACTGTTTATGTGGACTGAAATGGGACCCCTGGTACGTGTGACATCGTCCCTCACAGGTTAACGTTACCGGGATATCCTGGAAGACCATTTGCTCTCGTTTGTGCATTTTCAACATCCCACTGGAGACCTCATCCTGCAACAATACAATGCACCGTGCTATCGCTCCCGAATTGTATCCGAATTGTTGGATGAACACCATCGACGTGACCTCACTTCCTTGGCCAGCTACGTCACCGGATCTCAATCCCATCGAGCACATCTGGGACGCCATCGGGAGAGTTGTTTGAGACTCTGACCCCTCCATCAAATCTTCATGAACTGTGGGAGCTTGTTCAGGAGTCGTGGATCCGTATGGCTTCCCAACGCTTCCGGTGTTTTGTCGAGTCCATGCCGAGACGAATCGCCGCCGTCATCAGGGCAAAAGGTGGTGCTACACGTTACTAGACAGGTATTTCTAATTCAATTGCTCTTCAGTGTAAAAAAACCACTGATTTCTGCGAATAACTAAAAAGTTCATCTACAATGGTGCCAGGAACACCGTAACTGAAAGACTGGAAAAGACTCGTGTAGTCCCACCAGTCGCGGTACACTTTGTTCTACACCGACGGAAAGCAGAGAGTTTGTCAGCAGCCCCATGAAGCAATGGACCGAACTTACCTTCTAAACACAATTCAAGGTACTGGAGGTGGTGTCATAGTGTGGAACACGTTCTGTTGGTACAGAACAGGTACTCTGATATTGCTGAAATGTCGGGTGGCCTCCAAGGATGATATGAATATTGTTGCCGATCAAGTCCAGCCTGCAATGTTGACATTTTATCCAGCAGGTGAGGATTATTTCATGAACGACAATGCTAATTAGTCCATCGCGCAAGATATGTTCAACAGCGGTTCAGCGAGCATGACAGCGACTTTCACCATCTTTAATGGCAACCACAAAGCCTGGATCAGAATCCCATTCAGAATATATGAGACATGTTAGAAACACAGATCCGTAAGCGAAGTCCTTTTTCTTCAAATCTGAAACAGGCTTTCTGCTGAACAATAATCTGCTTTTGACGTAGATGAACTCCAACCCAGAGGCGTAACCACTGGGGGTTGGTCAGGACCCCTCCAGATTTTCAGAGTTGGGGATCCGCAATGTAAAGGACCCCCCCTCCCCATTTTTTTTGGGAATACAATGATATAATGCACTTACTTTTTTATGATGTGAACCGACTACATTTAATAATATAAGATTGTAATTTTTGGTAGAATGCAAACACGCGTATAATGTGTACTTAATAAAACAGCGATATCGCTTCCTAATAAGTAAAGTCAGTTCAACGACTTTGTAATTTACATTTCTGCCCTATCCATCATAGTTTTACAGTTGTGTTCGCTAAGTTCCACAATTCGCCAACAGAGGCGCCAATGTCGTGCCCGTTAGATCGCGCCTCAGCAACTGCTTTGCTCCTGTGTTTGTGTGTGTGTGTGTATAACGGGTGTGGTCCCAAACTATTTTATACAGTATATATATATATATATATATATATATGTGTGTGTGTATGGGGATGTAAGGTCAGGTGATGCGTAACATCACAGCCTCTCCTTGACAAATGTCAACCCCGCCTTCTCGTGGTGCATCCTGTTCCCACTAAAGGGGCTCTGACGACCGCCCATAGCGGTATAACTATACCATCGGGATTAGAGGAAATTCTATCCCACACTCACCAACCCGCTTGGCCAGCGTGGTGAGTTATGGCCAAACCCCTCCAAAATGATTCCACAACTTAAATCTTGGCCCTCAGTCTCCGGCAGCTGGAATGTACCTGGCCAAGGCAGCGGCCAGTGCGACATGAAGGCAGAGGGTGCTAAGAATCCCCGGAGGACCGGACTAGGCTGCCATCTGATACTGACCTTGGCTACTTACAATGAACGCTCCCTATCTTCTAATTCAAGGCTTCTTGAATTGGAAGAGGAACTACAAAGGATCAAGTGGGACATCGTGGGGCTAAGTGAGGTAAGGAGAAAAGGAGAAGATCTCATCGAACTGAAAAGTGGACATCTCTTCTACTATCGTGGGACAGATACTGGCAGAACTAGTGGTGTTGGATTTATAATAAACAAGAAACTGAAGGATAAAGTTGTAGAAGTTGAAAGTTCCTCTGACAGAGCTGCACGACTTGTTATCCAACTCTCGAAAAGATACCAGGCTCAGATTATTCAAACTTATGCACCCACCACAAGTCATCCTGAAGAAGAAATTGAAGAATTTTATGAGGAAATTTGTCATCTAAATAATAAAGGTAAGCAGCACTTGAAAATAATTATGGGAGATTTCAATGCAAAAATAGGGCAACGGCAACAGAATGAAACTTCAGTAGGTAAATTCGGTCGTGGCAACAGAAACCAGCGTGGAAATACTCTCGTTAAGTTTGCAGAGGCAGAAGGGTTTTTCATCTTGAACTCCTTCTTCAAGAAAAAGCCACACAGGAAATGGACATGGAGACATCCAAATGGGACGACAAGTGAAATTGATTTTATTATGTGTAACAAAAAATTCGTCATAGAAGACTGCAGTGTGCTAAACAAGTTCAACACAGGTAGTGACCATAGATTGGTGAGATGTAAGATGCACCTCAACACTAAACTTGAACGTGGCAAGCTCAAAAGACAAACAAAATCTATTGACATAACCAACCTTAAAAAACACCATAATACCTTCAAGTTAGAACTGAAGAACAGGTTCTCTGCTTTAGAAGGCCTAACATCGGAAGAAGTGGACATCTCTGAAGTTAACAGAAAAGTAACCAAAGCTCTTATGGAAACAGCAACAAAATTAGCTGGGTCTAAGAACAAGTTGCATGTGAACAAATTATCAGGAAAAACCAAAATGTTGATGCAAAAAAGAAGAGAGATGAGGACAACTAAAGAAGATGTGACTTCCAAAGTGGAATATATAGAGCTATGCAAGACAGTAAGAAAAAGTATCACTGAAGACGTAAGGAAATTCAACTGTGAACTAGTGAGGAAAGCAATTGAAAACAACCAAAGCCTAAAGATAGCAAAGGGACATCTCAGTAAGGGAAGAAAACAGATTATGGCACTGAGAAAAGAAAATGGTTCTGTAACAAGAAATAGTGGCGAAATTTTGACAAGAGTGAAAGATTTCTACTCCAAATTATATGAAAGGGATGATATATGCACTCCAGACATCATGAAAGATACCAGTACCAGAGTTCCTCCAGTCCTTCCAGCAGAAGTGGCACATGCAATCAAGAACATGAAGCGAGGAAAAGCTCCAGGAGAAGATGGAATTACTGTAGACATCATACAAGAAGCAAGTGGAGAAATCGAAACAGTACTCGCCCAAATTTTCACTCGATGCCTTAATGAAGGAAAGATTCCTGAGGATTGGAACACCGCTACAATGATCCTGCTACATAAGAAAGGTGACATTGAGGATCTCGGAAACTACAGACCTATCAGCCTCCTATCAGTAGTTTATAAAATCTTCACTAAAGTTCTTTCACACCGCTTGAAGGTAACACTGGACATGGCTCAACCGAGAGAACAAGCTGGATTCAGGAGTGGCTACAGCACAATAGATCATATTTACGTGCTGAGAGAACTAATTGAAAGAGCGAGGGAATATGAGCTTCCATTGTGCATGGCTTTTATCGATTATGAAAAAGCCTTTGATTCGGTGAAACCATCAGCAGTTACAATGGCTCTGAAAACCTGCGGTATTGAAGATGCATACATTAATATTATTAATAACATCTATGAAAATGCAAATGCAAAGATTAGGCTGTTTGAAAATACAACACACGTAAAAATTGGAAAGGGAGTGAGACAAGGTGACACCATATCTCCGAAGCTCTTTAATGCCACATTGGAGGGTGTTTTTCAGTCGCTGAGCTGGGAAAACAAGGGGATAAAGATTAATGGAGATTTTCTAACCCACCTTCGTTTTGCTGATGACGTAGTCATTTTTGCAACTACCCCATCAGAGCTGCAGAGTATGATCCAGGAACTTGCTGACAAGAGTAAAGAAGTGGGATTAAAAATGAACTTTCAGAAGACAAAAGTGATGTTCAATGCTTTTACAAGAAATGAAGATTTATCGATTGATGGAGAAAAGCTGGAGATAACAGACACTTACGTTTATCTTGCACAGCAGATTTCAAGTGAGGGTCACATTGATGAAGAAATTAATCGGCGTACAAAACTTGCCTGGAGAGCTTTTGGGAGAAACAGCATAATTTTCAAGAGCAATATGCCATTATGTCTTAAAAGAAAAGTGTTTGATCAATGCATCCTTCCAGTGCTTACGTATGGTGCAGAGACGTGGACGTTAACTAAAAGAGACATACAAAGGCTGCAGACAACTCAAAGAAGCATGGAGAGGTGCATGCTTGGTGTAACCAGGAGAGATAAGAAGAGGAACACGTGGATCAGAAAAATGACAAGAGTGGAAGACATCATTGCCATTTCAGGCAATGGGCTGGACATACTGCCAGAAGGACAGATCATCGATGGACAGCCGAAATTTTAGATTGGATTCCAAGGGAGAGGAAAAGACCCAGAAGAAGACCACATGGGAGATGGGTGGATGAAATTCGAAAGTATGCAGGGGTGACATGGAGGTGACTGGCACAAGACAGACCGTTGTGGAGGACACTTGGGGAGACCTTCGTCCAGCAGTGGATTGATAATGGTTGACAATGATGATGATGATGATGATATATATATGTATACATATGATCTTTGGGCGGGGGTGAGTCCGGTCACTATATATATGTGATCGGACCCCCCCTCGAGTTTAAAAAATGGTTACGCCACTGCTTCAAACCCTTGTGAAATCTATGCCAAACCGCATACGGGCTGTAATTCTGGCTAAAGAATGCCCAACCGTTATTGTATAAGAGTTTCTAATTCAGTGGCCGGTATGAGAAGATACATATCCGCATGTGTGTATGTAAAATTCAGAAATCAGGAAGAAAAATTACCATGAAAAGGCTGAACATAATATGGTTGTAAAACTGAATCAGTCCAAATGGAAAGTATTTCGGTGGTGGAACCGTTCTAGGTTGTATCTTTCTATGTTCTCTGGCCTGAAACATAAAAACAAATCTTTACAAAGAGTCACAAAAATATAGAAGTATAACCAAGAAAATAATGTATTCAACTGAATAAAATTTATAATGGGTAAAATTGTTTCTTCAGTAACGTTATTTTTAATACACCACGATATGAATATTCAAGAAACGCATATAGCGTATTAAATACGTTTATTTCTTATGGTGTAGTACTCACAGAGATTCGCCAAGCCTTCGCACTCTACTAAGAAGCTTTTTCAAGGCAACAGTAGACATAAAAATGCAGGGAATTGCAACAGATACGGAACAAAGATGACTTTTGAAAGTAACGTTGGTGATATCACCAGTATATTTCATGAAATGTTTTAGCACGTAATTACACGGTGCGCGACGACGTGTTCCCGTCTTTTAATAACGCATGCCAAACCATTGGTAGTTCAGTAGAGATCATGTCATTGCATGCTACTTGGCTGGAGAGGATTTCGACAGTTTCCCTGAGTCTCTTTAAAGTTCGTGTAAGGGGTAATTCTTCAAATATTATTCCATACTGGAGTGGCCGATGAATGCATGACTTCTCTGGCGAGGGCTGTATTCTGCATGTCCTGGTTGACACTTCGCACGTGTTCTTTACATCTATTAAAAGACGGGAACACGTCGCCGCGCACCGTGTAAATACGTACTAAACAATTTCATGAAATATGCTGGTGATATCACCCACGTTACTTTCAAAAATCATTTTTGTTCCTTATCTGTTGCAATTTCCTGCATTTTTATGTCTACCGTTGCCTTGAAAAAAGCCTTCCAGTGGAGTGCGAAAGCTCAGCAAATCTTTGTGATGATTTGCTGAGCTTTGTTTTCTTACACCATAAGAAATAAACGGATTTAATACGCTGTATGCGCTTCTTGAATATTCATTTTTTCAGGTTTGCAATTCTGTATTATACACTGTGAACATCAACAGCTCTAAAGGATTCCTATTAAAACACCTAACAGATGATTAAATGAAATTTTGTCATCTCATTGTTTAAATCCGGTGTAGGAATTTGAGGTGATATATGTTTAACAAGAAGCTTGCACTTTTTGGATCTAAAGTTAACATTGTTTGATCAGATTCTGAAATTTCAGTATTTTAAAGTTAAGATTTTTAAAGGCAGGAATCCAGAAGTTTCCCAAATGTGAAGACAAAAAAGGTCTTTTTTCTATTTTACTTTACTTCGTATTTGATTATTACATTTAGCCATTGTGACCTCATGAAAATCGTGCGCAAGAGAAATTTCAAAAAGGTATTCATATTCTTCAACATGGTTCACAGATTTGTAAGACGGAAAATTGAATTTGTCCGGTCTAATTAGCAGAAACAGTGATATCGTATTCAAATACATATGCAGGTTGTAATAGCTAGCGAATACGTTTGACTGGAAAACCAGGCATCTTCGTTTGTATTCAAAGCTTATGCGACCCAGGGAGATTTCCGACTCGTCCTGTAGAAGCCATATCATATGAAATCCAAATGCATTAACGCCGATTAGAAGGGATAATCATAAAACCCAGAAACTACAGGGGGAATCTTCCGTGATCACGACTATCATATGAGAAACGCATTTTTTGTTAAGTCTGACGAAATGCAGATGCCGTTCCGAATACAAGTATAGACTATTGCAATCTGGCAGGAAAACGCTTGCTCCAGAAAAAAAAAAAACTGGGAAATGCATGGAAAATCTGGGTCTTAGCTGTGACTATATGAGTTGCAAAGATTTATTTAATTAGTCTTACAGAAGCTTCGATAACGTGGCATGTACAAACGTACACCTACAGCATGCCACTTGGCAGAAATAAACTACTCAAATAATTAAAGATATTACAATTCAGAAGACCTGGCACGTTCATGCAAATTTTATGAGGTCAGAATGGTAGCTGGGTGATTACGAAATGCAACTGTATTCAAATTTCTGGTTCTTCACTGCTGACACTTGACTTGTAAAGTATTTTTGTATTACGAATCTGTCAGAAAACGTGGGATCAACTAGCCAATTTTGGCTTACACTGAGGACCAAAAACATCCAAGAGAGTTTCAAAGTAGTGTAATATCACTTAATATGTGCTTAGAAATGGGAGGATCCCTAAACTAAGAATGGGATGATACATCGTAACGCCGCCCCGGTGGCGCAGTGGTCTAAGGCGTTGGCCTCTGATCATTCGTCCGAAAGGGGTCCGGGTTCGAATCTCGGTGAGGCATGGATGTTGTGTTTGTCTTACGGCACTGGCTCTCTCTCTTCCCTGGAACCAGTGACCCTAAATTAGGGACGGGCGACTGCTTATAGCCCATTGAGTTGCTCACGGTGGTCGTTAAACCTCCAATCAAAAAAAAAAAAAAAGATACATCGTAACAGTGGAATACTCTCTCCTTCCCGCTCGTATGAGGCTGCTGGATTACTTTCATCAGTTAAAATTCCATCGGGTTTCATGTCGTAATCACTGTCTTATAGGCTTGCGGGGTCATTAACTTTAGGGTCAAGATGTACCTTCTCCTCCATTTAGGGTCCTGCAATATCTAAACAGTCTTATAGGCTCGCGGGAGCAGTAACTCCAGGGTCAAGATGTAGCTTCTCCTTTGTTTAGGGTCCTGCTATATCTAAACAGCCTCGCGGGGGCAGTAACTCCAGGGTCAAGATGTACCTTCTCCTTCGTTTAGGGTCCTGCCATATCTAACAGTCTTATAGGCTCGCGGGGGCAGTAACTCCAGGGTAAAGAGATACCTTCTTCTTTGTTTAGGGTCCTGCCATATCTAAACAGAAATCAAATGATATTACTCTCTACTAAATACCTTTGGATGATTTCTATTCTTGGGGTAAGTCCTAAATTCTTCTGCTCACTTCTACACTTTTTCTGTCCGATTCGTAGCAAGAAAAAATAGTCTCCAACTTTGTAATTAACATTATTGCCCTTTCATATTTTTTGGGTTCGGTGATCTAAGTTCACGAAATCGCCGCTATGAGTGCTGAAGTCGAGCTCATGTGACAAGCCTGTTATAGCACTTACACCAAACCCTGGGGTTGCACTTCGTTATGAGCCTGCATTCGACTGTGAAGGTGTTCGTGAGCGACTTGGCTATACACGCGGTATATCGCTATGAGAAAACGTTCCCGACTCTATGTTTATATGACTTTTTTTCATCAAAATGGCAGTAAAACAAGTTCCCAGAGTTTAACCAAACATATTTTGAAACATGCTGTATACTACATGAGGAAACAAAAATCGGCTTTTTCCTTTTTCTGAAATGCTGTGCCGAAAAATTTTATCGTTTTCGAAATACTGACGATTTTTCAAATCACAGAAACATGTTTCACATGATGCTGTTTTACATGGATTTTCACTTTGCTAATACCAGCAAATATACACATTTCGTTCTAAAATGCCACGTATATATATTTGACAGAAATTATGTCTTCACATTTCTGCAGTCGAACGCGGCATTATTTAAAATCATTTCTTTAAACTGAAAACTAATAGATTCGCGAAAAACACTGCAGCGAAATTCAAAATAAATGAATTTTCGTCTACGACGTACTGTATACCTTCGGTTTTGCTTTCATTTTGATTTCCTGTATTCTTAGGTAAATTTTGTTATTTCCTGATTAGACATCTTCTCACTGGACAACGCTACAGGATGCCAGATCAAAATACATAGACGACGTTAAATGTAAATAATAGTGGGAGTGGTGTAGACAGAGAGACTGCGAGTAGATTGTGAAAAATCAATATAAAGGAAGAGATGGTAAGTCAGATAATATCCGAAAACTTGAAAATTTTCATCGTCCTGGAGCGGGACTCCCTTCTGGGACCCGCGTCTCCCTTCTGGGAGACGCGGGTTCGAGTCCCGCTCCAGGACGATGAAAATTTTCAAGTTTTCGGATATTATCTGACTTACCATCCTTGTCACATTTACGCCAAAAATCGGATTGTCATCTTCAAAATTTGTATTATATGGCGTAATCCCGTATTTCTTTCATGATAAAGGAAGAGACTGACGTGAATATGCACTGTTGTTATATGATAAAGATCTATGTTGCTCTAAGGGCTATTTTGTGTCAGCGGATAAATTACAGCTGACGATTATTTTGTACGTATGGCCTTCGAACTTCCTGTGAGTGGTAAATTAAGAACCAGGAGATCTTAAACATAAGCAATCTTTCTGATTATTTTAAAGTGGCCGTTCGGTTATAGAATTATCACAGAAATGTGATTTATATGCAATAAACTAGGAACATTACTCAAATTGCGTAGTTAACTGTTTAAACTACTGCTTCGAAGATTTAAAACACTACAAATCCTTAATGCCGTTATAGGAGTATTTATAATAAAGGCAAGTCATTACATAGTTCTAAAACCTAGAGAAGTAGGTGGGGAAATGTGTAACTCAAAAAAGGTTCAAATACTAGTCAGGCGTTAAAAACTTCAGTAAGACAAAACTTGGTAATTAGGAACTGTAATCAGCTCACATATGTTCCGACACTATCAACTTTTTATCATCGAGGAAGCTTATAAAATAGTTTCTTATGTTTCAAAATGGAGCACGTTTCTCGCACTTACATAAAACGACAAAACTAGGAAAAAAATATGTGTGAATACTTTAGATTTTGGAAGTGGTACTGAAAACGCATATCCCGTGAGCAGAACTAAGCCAGCTGAGAAGCACCAAATCTGCTTGAGTACAATGATCTTATTTATTTGGACTGCAACACAATGACCTTATTTATTTTGGACTGCAAATACATGTTTAGCAGCATACCAAATGAGTAGAAAAATACTATTCTGGTGAGGAAAATAATTCCATTTTTCACGGTAGAAATTAGTTCAAAATGTTGGAGGAGTCTATTTTCAATTTTAGAAAATTTTTTCTACGAGGCTTTGCAGCATGCTTTGGGGTATACCTAGGTGGAAAGTTCCCCTTCCAGAGTTGTAAAACATTTTCTTTTCGGAGTACAAAAGTGCACAGAACTTTGGCAGTGATTATATATTTTTATTTTCTATTTCGGAAATGTGGCGTTCCAAGTACACTACTGTTTCTGAAAATTACAACACCAAGAAAGAAGCGCTCAATTCAAATGAAATTTATGTCACAGATAGCACATGCTACAGGAGATAACTGATTCTATTTGTAGAGCTATACAAGTTTTTTTTGTTTCAAACCTCAGTATCGTGTAAAGCCACTTCGAGCAACAATAACAGCTTCTGCACTGCGTGGCATAGAAAGGAAGAGGTTCTTGATATAGTCCTGTGGAATAACCTGTCAAGCTGTTTCTATGCGAGACCAGAGTTCATTTGTGGTGACTGGCGGAGGCGCTTGACGGGCCAGTCGGTTAGCTACCATGTCCCAGATATGTTGAATAGATATCGTCCTTGGGAATAACCTGCCAGGCTGCTTCTATGCGAGACCAGAGTTCATTTGTGGTGACTGGCGGAGGCGCTTGACGGGCCAGTCGGTTAGCTACCATGTCCCAGATATGTTGAATAGATATCGTCCTTGGGAATAACCTGCCAGGCTGCTTCTATGCGAGACCAGAGTTCATTTGTGATGACTGGCGGAGGTGTTTGACGGGCCAGTCGCTTAGCTATCATGTCCCAGATATGTTGAATAGATATCGTCCTGGGGAATAACCTGTCAGGCTGTTTCTATGCGAGACCAGAGTTCATTTGTGGTGACTGGCGGAGGTGTTTGACTGGCCAATCGCTTAGCTACCATGTCCCAGATATGTTGAATAGATATCGTCCTTGGGAATAACCTGTCAGGCTGTTTCTATGCGAAACCAGAGTTCATTTGTGGTGACTGGAGGAGGTGCTTGACGGGCCAGTCGCTTAGCTATCATGTCCCAGATATGTTGAATAGATATCGTCCTGGGGAATAACCTGTCAGGCTGTTTCTATGCGAGACCAGAGTTCATTTGTGGTGACTGGCGGAGGTGTTTGACTGGCCAATCGCTTAGCTACCATGTCCCAGATATGTTGAATAGATATCGTCCTTGGGAATAACCTGTCAGGCTGTTTCTATGCGAAACCAGAGTTCATTTGTGGTGACTGGAGGAGGTGCTTGACGGGCCAGTCGCTTAGCTATCATGTCCCAGATATGTTGAATAGATATCGTCCTGGGGAATAACCTGTCAGGCTGTTTCTATGCGAAACGAGAGTTCATTTGTGGTGACTGGAGGAGGTGCTTGACGGGCCAGTCGCTTAGCTATCATGTCTCAGATATGTTGAATAGATATCGTCCTGGGAATAACCTGCCAGGCTGTTTCTATGCGAGACCAGAGTTCATTTGTGGTGACTGGCGGAGGTTTTTGACGGGCCAGTCGCTTAGCTACCATGTCCCAGATATGTTGAATAGATATCGTCCTGGGGAATAACCTGCCAGGCTGTTTCTATGTGAGACCAGAGTTCATTTGTGGTGACTGGCGAAGTCGCTTAACTGTTTGATCGGGGACATGTCCGGTGAACGTGCAGGCCACGGAAGAAGCGGTATCTGCCGTGCATGGAAGAAGTTTTGAACATTCCAAGCCACATGTGGCTGAGCATTGTCTTGCTGGAACATAGCACCACGACAACTCTGAAGAAAGGGTATCACCTCTGGCTCTAGCACATCCCTGATGTATCGCTGGCTGTTGAGAGTTCCGTCAGTGCGTATAAGGCGAGATCACAAATTGAACCCACTGTTGCCCCAAACCATGATGCTTGAAGTTGGGCCAACATGACGCTGCAAGCTGCCGTTCACCACGATGTCTTCCAACACGTATACGACCATCATGGCGCATCAAGCTGAATAGTGACTCATCAGAATACACGACCTGTTGCCAATCAGCACGCCAATGTCTGTGTTAGAGACCCATGGCAGCCTGAGGCATTTGTGGCTGAGGGTCAAAGGAATACGCAGCAATGGTTTACTAGCGACCACTTCTCTATTAAATAGACGACGTCACACTGTTCTGGAGGACAAAGCCTGATCTGTGACAGTGCTCCTCTGCTGCGTTGATAGCGTGGATGGGGTGTGTCATCCCGTGCGCTACAGCAATTTCGGGGGCCCTTTTTCCGGATATCTGTACGTCCGAGCCTCATCTGTACACTGAAGCCCTGTTCGCATCTCTGTACTGGCGTTTCTTCCCATACGAATGGCGATTTCGCAGTAGGAAAATCCAGCTTCTGTCATCCTAACAATCTTTTCTCGCCAGAAGTCCATCAGGTGTTCATAATGCAACCTTCTTCGGCAACGGGTCATAGTGAGACATAAGAAACACCCTTTCGACTTAATGTCGGCTCTTTTAATTCTCGTTTCAGCCAATATACCCAAGACTGGACAGTTCGGAGAGCACTACTCTGAAAGCGCATGCGCATTTTCACTGATATTTTGATCTTTTGCGTATTCCAATCTGTTGTACGTATCCTGTAAGTTTCAAGGTAATACCAGCAGTCCTTCATGGTGTTGCAATTTTCCCAAACAGTAATGTACAGGGTCTGGTACGATTGGTCCAATGCCGATTCGTCCAAAGGGACGATTTGTTCAATGGACAATTGGTCCAAAAGTACGATTCGTCCAATGGGACGATTGGTCCAATGCCGATTCGTCCAATGGACGATTGGTGCAATTCTGTCCTATCTGTCCGAAGTGCTACTCGTGTTATAAAAATCTCAGTTGTTCTCGATGTTATACGAAAGTACCGGTAGTACAAAGAATGTAAAATAATGTAACATTTCATGCGTAATATTGTGGTTACAGATTTGTTATTTTTTTTTTCGGAATCGCGCGTTTTTGTTATACTGTCCTTGCTGCCGTATGAAGTTACTGATGTACGAGCCGTTCAATCAACTTCAATGTTTCTCTTCTGCATGAAATAATATAAAATACCAGTTTTCTGTTTCTGTTTGTAGCATGCAGTGGGGTTCCGCCAACTGGCCAATGGAAACGTTCTGGTCGGGTTCGGACAGAGGCCTTTTCAACAGTTTTTATTCTAGCGATGTCAAATTTACATATCAAATCAAGTTAATAATATTGCGCTTTTACTTAAGCTCGAAATATTAATTCATAGGCTATAAACCTAGCCCTTTTTAGCACTTTTGTATTCTACCGATGTCATATTCGTAACGTTTACATGTTAAATCAAGTTAATAATGTTGCGCTTTTACTTTAACACGAAATATTAATTCCTAAGGCTTAGGCCTAGGACTGTTTAACAGTTTTTATTCTACCGATGTCAGATTAGCAATGTTTACATATTAAATCAAGTTAATAATATTGCGCTTATATTTAAGCAAGAAATATTATTTCATAGCTTTCTGGAAAATAAAACAGTTTACCGTGGGTAAGATGATACCATTGGACGAATCGGCGTTGGACCAATCGCACCATTGGACCAATCGGCGTTGGACCAATCGCACCATTGGACGAATCGGCATTGGACCAATCGTACCATTGGACGAATCGACATTGGACGAATCGGTTTTGGACAAATCGTCGTTGGACGAATCGTCCGGGACCGAATGTACATACTAGAAAGCCACGAAGGAGAGCCGAAAGAACCATTTCCGATGCGGTACAAATTTTCTTTTGGATGTACAAAATTAGTACAACACTCTGATAATTAATTTTAGATTTCGCAAAAGTAGCATTCTAAGTACATTCTGCAGAGCCACTAAAGAGAGCCAAAATAAACCATTTTCGGTGGTGTACAAAATTTTCTTTTGATTGTTCAAATCTGCACAAATGGGTAGTGTTTATTTTTGCCTTTGGAAAAGTGACACTCAAGTACATCCTCTGGGCTACTAAAGATCGCCGAAAAGTACCACTTTTAGTGGTGCAGAAAACGTTTCTTTGGGTGTAAAAAACTACACAAAACTATTACAACACTTTGGCAGTATATATTTTCGATTTCGGAAAGGTGGCACTCCAAGTGCATGTATCACTGAGTGACTCGTGTGCTTCTTATTTCTTCTAAGTCAATGAGGTGTCCTTTCTTTTGAACGCTGAAGGCATGTAACTTTATTTTGAACGCTGAAAGTATGTAACTTTCTTTTGAACGCTGAAGGTATGTAACTTTCTTTTGAACGCTGAAGGTATGTAAAGGTATGTAACTGCTCAACGAAGAAAATAATGCCAAAAAAAAAAAAAAACAGGAAACAAAGAGTTTAATAAAATTACCTGGGAGTAGTTTGTTAACGCAAGAGTGAGAAGTTATTAAAACTTATGTTAGGCTATATATAGCATGACGTTAGGGCATTTCTGAATTACTATATGGTATATTTTATTACTTTAGTTCACATTATATTTGCACATCCTGCTCATGCTAGAAGAACAGTCTTCAAAAGAAATTAATAGCAATCGAACAGAAAATATGAAGTTATAAAGTATATGCATATAATGGCGGTAGATTTCCTTCCTGGTAACATTCTTTATACGTTTTAAATATTGACATATTACAAAACAAAAACATACTTTCAGTACAACATGAAACCAAATAAGTGAGATAACTTAGTGCTTTGCCAAGTCGTGCAGGTTTCATCAGTGTCAATGGCAGGTTAGCAACTGCTAATTACAAATTGCCATCCTCGCTAATAAATCAGTTTCCCCAGCCTAATATGTAAACTAATAATATGTGAAGTTCCTTGGATTGCTACCTAACCTGCGAAATTGGAATGCGCGGAGTATAATATAATTTAGTGAACTGAGTAATAAATATTATATTACCTAACATAATATTAGCTTGGCCTCCACGAACGAATTTATCTTTTCCGTTAAGTTATACCAGTAGGAATTATTCTAATAGATGATGACTGCTTAAGGAAGTACTCTCTCTCTCTCTCTCTCTCTCTCTCTCTCTCTCTAAATTGCAATTCTAACAAACAGTAATTACGGAAGATTACCTGCGGAAGATAGTGTTTTACTCTTGTCATAATGAACGGTAACTACGCAAAAGACTAAGAAAGGAAGAGTGAATTATATCTAACAAACAATAATCTGGAAGTCTCCTGATTAGTGAATGAGAGAGGAGCTTCATGATTGAAACAACCTTCTCGAGAACGCACTTTATTTACCAGAGCAAAACTACTTCCTACAGAAGTACAGTAGTATGTCAGAAACTGTGAATTTGAGTGAGCGGCAAAAATTGTCTGGATGCCCTCTTATATACTACCTAAAGCGACTCCAAAGCTTTTGTACACACTATTCAACAGAGGTGTTCAAACTTCCGCCTTAAAACGTATAATTAATTCCATGAAAGCGTCTATGGCTACTGGATTTAATTTCTGGATGTTTAAATTTATTATGCTTTCGAACATAAAATACATTGTGCTCCTTTAACTGTACATGATAAAACGTCAGTTTTAGGTAGAATTATAGAAGAATGAAGTATTAGCAAAACAAAGCAATAAAATAGTCCAATATGGTCTGAATCTATAATTTTAAAAATACAACCTAGTTAGTTAGTTTTTACAATATTATTTAAGCTAATTTATAAGTGTGATTTAGAAATCAATTTAATGACTGCACTTCCCCATGTAGTTGTGTGCAGTACATGTTGTTGCATAAAATTGATAAAGTCCTAAAGATTTACAGAAATTGATTTAAAAATACCTGCACATTATTATTCCAACATGTTACCTTTTTTCTTTACACTAATATTGTTGTCTTACTTCATTTAAGTGCAAAATATATATGAGGAATGTTATTAGGTTAGCTTGTGACTTCAGTTGCCCAAACCCTATTTTCCCCGTAAGATGTTAAGTTTACCAACCGCTAGGTTTCTCAGGAATTCAGTCCTCTCGATTGGTAGGGAATTAGTTAATTTACAATTCCGTGAAAAATTTCAATTGTATTCCATTTGGCATATTGGCATATTTAGCCGAGTTCTTCTCAAAAGATGGAAATTCCTCGCAAGTTTATCTATACATAAACATCAACCAAATATCACTGTAATATGTTCTCCAAAATGTTCACTGTAACATGTTCTCCAAAATGTTCACTGTAACATGTTCTCCAAAATGTGAGGATCGCCTTCACATTTAGCGAAAATTCTTGCGTTTATCCTAAACCATTTCTTGAAATCATTCGAATAACTTTCCCTCCGGACTCCTGCTAACTTTTTCATTTCTATCCAATTCTTACATTTGTTCTCTTTCCTATTTACAATTCAGTACCTTCGAACAGAACCTCAAAAGCTTTTTTTTAGCTTAACTAACTTAAAATATAAAAAGAAATTTGCATTTGCATAAAACTTTGGTTTAAAAAAAGGCCTAATGAAGTCACAAACCCATTATATCCGGAAGTTTGTGATTTGAGTTCAGTCTTGAGCATAGGCTATATACTCATGGATATTGACAGCGCTTGTCAGTATTTTATCACCTTTTAACGGTATAAAACTCAGGATACAGTCATTGGCAATTAACTGTCGGAGTTCAGAAACGTTTTCTGTTACGTGGTCAATAAAAATTGTAAATGCAAGGTAATGCCATTGATTAAATTTTTAAAGATTTAACAAACCACAATAGTCGATTTTCACGAGCGCACAGTCAGAGAGCGTGGGGATTCTACACTGCCCTACGCCCCTTCTGGTCGTCTATAAAACTGTGAAACACGGAGTTAGGGCCATAAAAAGCCACCTAGGCATGCTTTGCAGAACATGATGGTGATCTTCATCACCTAACTTGCACAGAGGGAAAGGGCTACCTCGGTCAAGGCCGAAAACTAACAGTGCAGTACTGGCAGAATGCAGGACAAGAATAAAAAACTTAGTGACTGCTCCGAATGTATTATTATAAGAAAATAATTCAGAAATCAGGAAAGAAAGTAATAAATTACCTTGAGGCATATTTAAACGTTCCTACAATGGGAACAATTAAATTTTAAGTAAAAGAACGTTGATTACGTACCTGAAAACTAATAGCCAAAAATTTTTTAAAAATTTCTGATCCTAAAGGGCTCGTGGCGCCAGGCATCACTTCCCTAAAGCAAAAACAATTTGTTACGAGGTACATACAGTTAAAACGACCAAGAATTCATACAATTTCCACATAACTTACATTAAAAACGCTTTGTGTAGGAGAGATTCAAAAACTTCATAACACACATTGCAAATACTTAGCTATGTGGAGACCTTCGGCCTTATCAAAAAGATCTGTGTGGAAATACCACTCAGATACTTAACGAAGATGCCTAAAGATTAAAATAACAACCAAAGCAAGAGAAAACAGTGCGCACTGAGAAAAAGTTAGTAAAATCATGCAATGCATTGATTATAATACGCTTTCCAACACAACAGAAATCATTACTCCAGTTATTACTCAAGTTATGAGGATAATGGCTGTAGAAAAAATCTCGCTCCTATGACCTGACCTTTGACCCCATTTCGATGATATTCAACAGAACCGGTAAAGTATACGTCCGGAACAACATGATAAGTTTTTGTCTCAATCGAAGCATTTTTACGTAAGTTATAACGCATAAGAGCGATGGAATGGATCCCTAACCTATGGCCTGTCCTTTGACCCCACTTCACCCATTTTCAATAGGGTTCGTCCCCAGGTAGTCCCCTACTACATGCTAAAATTTCATTGAAATCGAACCATATTTACGCAAGTTAAGACGCATAAGGGCAATGGAATGGATCCCGCACCTATGTCGTGACCTTTGACCCCACTTCACCCATTTTTAATAGGGCTCGTCCCCAGTGGTTCCCTACCACATGCTAAAATTTCATTGAAATCGAACCATATTTACGCAAGTTATGACGCATAACGGCAATGGAATGCATCCCGCTCCTATGTCTTTGACCCCACTTCACCCATTTTCAATACGGTTCGTCCCCAGGTGGTCCCCTACCACATACAAAAATTTCAGCGACATCGAACCATATTTACGCAAGTTATGACGCATAAGGGTAATTTAATCTATCCTGCACTTATGTCGTGACCTTTGACCCATTTGTCCCATTTTTCAATAGCGTTCGTCCCCAGGTGGTCTCCTACCACATGCTAAAATTTAATTGAAATCGAACCATATTTACGCAAGTAATGACGCATAAGGGCAATTTAATGGATCCCGCACCTATGTCGTGACCTTTGACCCCATTTCGTCCATTTTCAACAGGTGGTCCCCTGCCACATACTAAAATTTCCTCGAAATCGAGCGATTTTTACGCGAGTTATGGTGCGGACAGACGGACGGACGGACAAAGCTGGAGCATATACGCTTCTTCAACCTGTTGTTGGAAAGCGTAAAAAAGGGGCACTGCAAAAAGCAAGTCTAGAGGGAAGAAGAAAGGGAGATCACCGTAAATACGAACGATCAAAATAGAGCACACAGGATGTAAAATAATATGAGAAAAAGAAATAATTGTATTAATTAAAGATCATTAGGATATTGTACTTATAAATAATACAAAGGCCGTTCCGTACAAACTGAGAGTAATTTTGTTTTCAGTTGGAAACCGTGCGAAGGTGAAAATTAACCACGCTGAACTGAATCAAGGAAGTATCTATGGCAACAGTTAGTAGGCGTGGCAGACGATTCTGGTTTTGTTATTGCGCAGCTGTTTAAGGTACGTCTTTATTTCGTCATACAGCTACGGAGGTGAGTGATTCAGAGTTAAGAAGTGAAATGCGTTGTGCGATAAAATTTGCTATCGTTTGGGTGAAACGGCTCCAGAAACAGTTGACTTAATGAAACAAGTTAGTAAAATCATGCAATGCATTGATTATAATACGCTTTCCAACATACCAGAAATCATTACTCAAGTTATTACTCAAGTTATGAAGATAATGGCTGTGGAATAAATCTCGCTCAAGTGCCCTGACCTTTGATCCCATTTCAATGATATTCAACGGAACCGGTTCAGTATACCTCCGAAATAACATGACAAAGTTTTGTCGCAATAGAAGCATTTTTACGTAAGTTATGATGCATAAGGGCTATAGAATAGATACCGCTCCTGTGTCCTAACCTTTGACTCCATTTCTCCCATTTTCAACAGGATTCGTCCCCAGGTAGGCCCCTATAACATACTAACATTTCATCCAAATCGAAGCATGTTTACGTAAGTTATGGCGCATAATGGCGATGGAAGTGATTCCGCTCCTATGTCCTGACCTTTGACCCCATTTCGCCCATTTTCAATAGGGCTTGCCCCAGGTGGTCCCCTACCACATAATAAAATTTCATCGAAATCGAACCTTTTGTACGTTAGTTATGACGCATAAGAGCAGGGGAATGGATCCCGCTCCTGTGTCCTAACCTTTGACTCCATTTCGTTCACTTTCAATAGGGGTCCTTCCCAGGTAGTCCCCTACCATATACTAAAATTTCATCGAAATCGAACGATTGTTACGCGAGTTATCGTGCGGACGGGTATACGGACACAACGCGTGACGTAATGAGTCTGCTCGCAAGAGTGTGACGTCATCAAACTTAATAGGATCCACACACAACGCGTGACGTAATGAGACAGATGGCGTGACCGCGCGCCAACATCTAACGAGACGACACCATGACACTACACTAAAAAACGTGGCAATTCTGAATGGTTATTTAACCCACTAAACGAATTTTCCTAAAGTTGAGATCAAGCTAAATCGATTTCTAGTACCACGAAACGGTAGGTTAACGACTTTCATCAAAATTCTTAGAACCGTTTTCAAAATAAAATTTTCATAGATACAAGAATTGCTCCTTTAAGGTGGACGTCAAGTAATTTTGCTTCCTTTACTTCCAATGGAAAAAGTTCTGTACACATTTTCTTCACAATTAATGCGTTACCAAGGATGAAAATTTGAACATCGATTAAAATAGCTTCATTATATAACTTGGAATACTTAATATTTTCTAAAACATAACTATAATTATGCAATCCAACATTTATTTGTCTACTGACGTCCTCAAAGTACAGGTGGCGCCATCTTTTTTCTGGTTTCAACACTACCAAAGGAAACGTTATTGTTTTTTAATATAATTATGGTTATGTTTTAGAAAATGTTAAGTATTCCAAGTTATAATATGAAGTTATTTTAATCGATGTTCAAATTTCCATCCTAATTGTGAAGGAAATGTGTAGAAAATTTTTTCCATTGGAAATATAGGAAGCAAAATTACTTGACGTCCACCTTAATAGTATGGGATAAGGGCGATGGAATGGATCCCGATCCTATGTCCTGACCCTTGACCCCACTTCACCCATTTTCGATAGGGTTCGTCACCAGGCGATCCCCTACCACATACTAAAATTTCATTGAAATCGAACCATATTTACGCAGGTTATGTGGCATAAGGGCAATGGAATGGATCCCGCTCCTATGTCGTGACCTTTAACCACATCTGTCACATTTTCAATAGGGTTCGTCCCCAGGTGGTACCCTACCACATACTAAAATGTCATCGAAATCGAACCATTTTTACGTGAGTTATCGTGCCGACAAACGGACGGAAAAAGTTGGAGCATATACGCTTCTTGAACCTACGGTTGGAAAGCGTAAAAAAAGCTTACAAAGATAAATGCTTGGGTGAGTCAACGATTTTTAGATTGCACTATGATTTCAAAACAGGGCGTTTGTCGGCAGAACTCGTTCGTAGGCCTGGTCGAGTGTTGTTACGGAGTGTATTATTAGCACTGTTTGGGCAATCCTGCAAGAAAATTGACGAATGACGTGTGAGGACGTAGCGTGTCAACTAATATTTCAAAACCGTCGGCATTCCGCATTCTACGCGACAAATTACTGCTGCATCGTGTGTATTCCAGATGGGTAAGTCATCACCTGACGAGAGAACAATTGTTAGCCAGAGTTCAGATGTGTCATGAGTGAGAACAAATTATTGCAAAGGATCCAAACTTTCTAAACACAGTAATAACTACCGATGAAGCATGGGTCCAGACACCCCTCGCGAAGTGCGCAACGAGAGTCTGGAAACACACAGCCTTGCCTCTTACGAAAAAATGTCCGGCAAACCAAATCAGCTGGGAAGGTGATGATGATAATTTTCTTTGATCATAAAAGAGTAGTCTACCAGCATGCCGTTCCTAGAGCCTTCGCAGAAAAAAAGGTTCAATCAAAAAATGTTGCGCAATGTCTTATTTAGTTTAAAAAACAGCCGTTATTCTTCTTACAAAACTCGCGGAAACATTCGCGATAAAATTGCAAAAATATCTATTGTCTACAGCGATAATTTCCTGCACCCGCGAGAACTTTTCCCTTACTCGCTTTGAGTGCTACGAAGCTATTCAGCGAAACAATACCTTTCGCCCGTAAACGGGCTCCAGACGATACATTTTTTTACAATCCCATAGCGAATAACGCCGCGAGGTTTGCAAGTAGAACAACGGGGTTTGCTTTTTTTAGACTAATTAGGACATTGCAAAAAATTTTAATTGAACTCTTTTCTACAACGGCTGTATAATTTTTTTTGTTTTTATCTTTATGTAAGTGCCACCGACAGGGGTACAACTGCCATGTCGCAAGTATTTACATCATTCTGATTTTTTTTCTAATTGAAAGATGTGATCAACCATCGAAGAGATAAAAGTCTGTTTCAATCTCTTTGGAGACTCCCGGTAGAGTGCAAATCGAAAAAACCCTCTTTAACGTTCTTTTGAATTTCTCTAACTGCTATGCTTGCAAAGGGTTTGCTTTTTACTCTTAGAAATTTGACAATCATATGTTGCAGAAAAATTAGCTCTATCTGAATTGAATTTTTATTAAATAAACGGAATGAAATTGCTCAAATGCACTCGCCTGCGCAAGCTATCACATACGCACAGGAAAAAACAGCCATGACAGAAAATGTAAAAGAAATAGAAATGGGTACTGAAAATCATTTTAATATGCAATTCACTTACATTGTGTGTAAATGTCTGGCATAAGCCTGTCCTTTAATTTGAAAAACTGAAGCTTCCTTTCATGGATGCGTCGGTTACGTATCTAACACGTGAATGTTCTGTTTCTGCTCTCCCTTTTTTTTTCTGGTACCACTCATCTTCGTTTATGTCTTCTGCCTGCATCTGCACTTCTGCTGAAGACCAAGATGTCAGTTAATTTCCTTATTTACTTGCATACGCTTCTCTTATTGCACTAACTACACTGAAATCTTTGTCCCTACCACCATTTTCCCAGGGAATTATAATAACGTTACACTTTGGTATATACACCGAATCATCACTGAATTATGACTGCTCCTATCAAAGAGGATACAGCCCATTGATCACGTGATTTTCGAGAGGGCGCGATCAATCAACCGACGAAGTACATATACTGAAGTGCTAAAAGTCATGGGATAGCAGTATGCTAATTTTTAATTGGCGCTGCCGTCGTATAAAGGCTTCGATGCACGCTACGATTTTTATCAGTTGCGAGGTGAAAAATCGTGATTAAGGCTGAACAACCGCCAGTAGGATTATGAAAAGCCGACGTGAATTATCGGAGTTTGGACGAGGCATGCTAGTGAGAGCCTAACGGATGGGACATTCAATTTCCGAAGTTGTGCGAACATTCAACATTCTTCGATCCACGGCGTCTCGTGTGTACCGAGAATATTTCATGGAAGGCATTACCACCCACCGTGGACAGCGCAGTGATCGATCACGGGGGCTGAATAACCGCAACCACAGCGGCGTCTGACCAGGATTGTCCATGTAACAGACAAGCGACACCGGCTCAAATAACATCCACATTCAATGCATGAGGTACCAGACACATCCACCAGGTCAGTGCAGCGCAATTTAGCATCCATGGAGAAGAAGACCCACCAGAGTGCCTTTGTTAACACCACGACACGGGACACACTGCCTCACTTGGGCTAGTGAACACGATAATTGGACTCTGGAAAACTGGCAACATGTGACGATGTCTGATGAGTCACGCTACCAGTTGTTACGAGCTGATGGTAGGGTTCGGGTGTGGCGTAGACCCCATGGGGCATGGACTTAAACTGTCAATAAGGCAATGTGCAAGCTGGAAGTGATTCCATACATGAGTGGGGTGTTTTTACGTGGCACGGCTTGTGTCCCCTGGTCCTTGTAAACATGTCATTAACCGGCAATTGCTTTGTTGCTCTGCTGGGTGACCATTTGCAGCTCTTCATGGACTTCGTGTATCCCAACAACGATGGGATTTTCTAGGCGGATAATGCACCATGTTATCGGGCCCATGTCCAAAATTGGTTTGAGGAGCATTCTGAATAGTTCCGACGGATGGTGTGGCCACCAAGTTCGACCGACGTGAACCCAATAGAGCACTAATGGGACGTGATGGAAAGGTCCATTCGCACCCGAGATCCCGTACCTATAAATACCAGGGAACTGTGGGCGGCTATTCAAACAGCATAGCTGAACATCTCTCCAGAAGTCTTCTGGCCACTTTTGAAATCAATGCCATATCGAGTTGCTGCACTTTGCTGGGCTAGAGGAGGTCTTGTACGATACTGGGTACGAATCCCATGACTTTGGCACTTCAGTGTATAAGGTGTGAGTGGAGCAGTATGCAGTAAAATTCGGAGCATGATGGGTAAACAGAAGGATTTATCGGACTTTGGGAAAGGACAGATTATGGGAGTACGAAAAACGGGTGCCTCGATTCCACAAACGGTCAAACTGGTGGGTTGTTCGCGAGCCGCCGTAGTTAAAGTGTATCAGGACAGGCGCAAAGATGGTCAAAGTACAACCTGGAGGCAAATTTGAACAGGAGAGAGAAAGGTTGATATGAGACGTGAGCGCCGGGTCCTACGACTCGTACAGGTGAACAGACGCAGCACTGTTCAATAGTTGACTACCCAATACAACAGAGGTCAACCCAGTCACACGCCCGCACGTATGGACTTAAACAGCAGACGACCTCGACGATATCATCTCCTAGCCCCGATTCTTCGGCGCAAAGGCTCTCTTGGTGCAAAGGTCATGGAAGTTGGACGTCAGATGACAGTAAAAACGTGGGCTGGTCTGACAAATAGCGTTTTTACTTCCACTCCGTGGAATGGTCGTGTACGTATTGGGTGCAAACAGCATGAAGTATTCGGTCCATCCTGCATGGTCACCATGCCCAGTGCAAGCTGGTAGAGTAGCTTGTGTGATGTTGGACATGTTCACCTGGTAGGAACTTGGATCCCTGGTGATTATGAAACAACGTATGACTGGTTCCCACTGTACACCCAGCAATGTTACACTTTTTCCCAAATGGCGACGGTATCTTCCAGGACGAAAATACGCCAAGCCATAGGTCCAATGTTGTGCAGGAATGGTTTGAGGCACACATTTCGGACTTCCAGCATATCGATTGACCTCCGAACTTTCCCGATATCAATTAAATCTCATACAGCACTTGTAGGACACTATGGAGCGACATATCAGGCGTCTGGATACGCCAATGACCTTCATACTTGCACTGAAGGAGGCCGCATTACACTCAGCTTGGTTGGCCATACCTCCCAACTGTTTCCGACATCTCACTGAATCGGTGCCACATTGGATAGCTGTTGTGTAGCGTTTGTGTGTAAGAGCTGAGGCCGAGCCTGAAAGCCCGAAGCATAGCCCGGGCCTGGCTCGGGCTCTTAGGGAGAGAGAGAACGAGACAACTTTTTTATATATAAATGTGATTTTATATGATTTAGCAAATGAGATACAGTCAAACTCTGTTAAGACGAGCTGTTCGGGATCAAACAAATTGCTCGTTATAGCCGTTACTCGTATAATCCGGGAAAGACCCAAAATATCAAGGAAATCATTCAAAAATAAATTTCGTTATCAAATATAGTACATACAATATTTATTGTTGAGAAATACATTGTACTTACGTTTAGTTGAAATTACCGTACAATATTTCGGTTAGAATTCTTGAAAAATGCGTACGTACAGTACTACATACACACAGAACTATACGTACCATTATACATATTGTAGTACATACATATGTAAGTACGTACGATGTGATGCAGATTAAGTTAAAATTTTTGAATAACGGACATGTAAACTACATACGTACTGTATGAAATACAATATGTACTATACAGTATTGTAATTTTGTACCATACAGTACTTAGATAAAATTAAGCACAGGTACAGTACTAACTATCTGCCCAAAGTACATATCCTTTTTATTTCGTATGAAAAAATTTGGTTAATTTTAGCTGCGTTGTCCTTGACTTCAACCGAAAATCCATCAGATTACGCTTAAAAACTGATAATGCACTGAACACACACTCATTGCCAGAATTAGTTTCATAAAATCTAGTCAAAAAATCCTAGGCATCTTGTGCTTGATTGTAAGTCACAACTTGTTGTGTTTCTGTAGTGTTTTCGCCTTCACTGCCGGTTTCAATTTCTTCATTCGCCGCAATGATTTCTTGCACAACTTGTTCCTCCGTTAAAATTCCAGTTGTTAGGACCGCAGCGTCAATGTCGATAAAATCATCAAGAGAATTGCAATTGTTCAAAGTGCTTAAATCTCTACTTTTTAACCATTCTGATAAGGGGAGATCATCGTCATCAATCACTTCAGTGCTTTCTACTAAAGTCTCCTTTAGAAGACCAGCCTTCATATAACAATTTTTAATGGTTGTCGGAGTGACACTATCCCAAGCTTCTCTCATAAGACGAACAGCATCCAATACGGAAATTTTAATTTCTAGCTTCTTCTCCATTTTCTGGATTAATTGTACGGTTAGAAATCGCTGAAAATGGCACTTAAAGCTCCTAATAATCTCTTGGTCCATAGGCTGTAGAATTGATGCTGTGTTTGGTGGTAGGATCACAAGTTTGATATTTGTCATGTTTTTTACTTTGGGATGTGCTGGGCAGTTGTCTATTAACAGCAAAATGTTACTGTTTTTCTTTCGTAGTTCACGATCCCGTTTATGAAGTTCTCCCGTAAAGATATCTGATGTCATCCACGCTTTTCTGTTTGCTTTATAATCAACCGGGAGATGCTGAACATTATTAAAACATCGAGACTTTAACGATTTGCCAATCACCAATAATTTTCTTTTTTCATTTCCTGCCATGTTCGCACAAATTAGAACGGTTAGCCGATCCTTTGTCAATTTACCTCCAATGCATTTCTCGCCTTTAAAAGTTAAAGTCATGACAGGGGTTACCTTGTAAAAAATGCCCGTTTCATCAGCATTGAATATGTTCTGCTCTCTGAATTCAGAAATGAAGCTGGGCCAAACGCTTTTTAGCCATTGACTTACAGATTCCGTATCCGCAGACATTGATTCCCCTGACATTTTGGCGTAAACAATAATGTGTCTGTTCTTGAAGCGATCAAGCCACCCATTACTGCATATAAAATTCTCATGACCGAACTGTACTGCAAAATTTTCCGCTTGCACTTTTAAAATCGGTCCATTGATAGGAAAACCAGCATCGCGTTGAACTTTAAACCAACAAAGTAAAGCTTCATCAATATCATTTTTTTCACACTTTTTCATTTTTTTGCAATCTGTAAGATTGTTTTCAAATGCTGACAAAACTGCATCTTTGTTCTTCCACAATGTAGATACGGTAGATAATGAAAGCCCATACTTTTTGCAAACAGCTGAATTTTTCTCGCCGTCTTGCAGTTCCTGAATAATATCTACTTTCTCCCTGATTGAGAGAGCCTTTCTTTTAACACCAACCATTTTGCTCACAATATCACACTTAATAAAAAAAGGGGGAGGGAAAGCATAAGTGATGTCGCAAGAGTAGGGCTGTGTGAGACTTTCTGATTAAAAAAGGTTACGACATGTTTCGTGTGAAGTTGAAATACTGAATGCACTAAGAAACCAAAGAATATAAACGCTTCGCGTGAAGAAGCTCAACTCTCGTAGAGATAACGTAAAACAGGCGACAGCAGCGCCACCATGTAATGCGGCCGTAGATGCTCTGCGAGAAAGTTAACATTCAGGCGCAAAAAGCGTAGGGGACACGGGACGGGAAGCCTATTTCACGGAAAGGAAGCGAAGCTTTGATCAGCGATTGTTTCCTTCGGTCTCATTGGGTCTACTAAAGCATTTGTTTTTGTTGTTCTTTTCTGAGTATCCCTCCTGTCCCTTCTTTTGGTGAAAAAAATATATACATTAGCAATTAATATTATTTTAAGGAAATTTTAGCAGTTTTATTCTCACTTTAAGCACTATAGTAATACCAGGTTGCTTGGCATGAATTTCATATTTACAATATACCTTAAATGTTAAAAATGCTGAGGCTGGTTTTGAATTTCCATGGGATTCGTGGTACTTCGTATTAAAAATTGTTTGCATGGAATTCTCAGTAGCAAAAGAAAGGAATGGGTTCCCACAAAACGTAAACATTAGGTACCCAGCAAAAACAGTCTTGCTGGGCCAGCACTGTCCGCCAATTTCCCAGTAGTAGCCATAATAATAAAAAAGAAAAAAAAAGCAAAGACGACCGCAGTTTCCCAAAGCTACAATTTTTTTTCCCTGCCCTTACGAAGCTTGTAAAATAAGCGCACTGCGCTGGGGAAATTTTCTCAACAGATCGTAAAAACACCCGTCTGTATCTGAGTAGGTTTGAACCTGAGCCGTTGGAGTGCTAGCTGAGCTCTCTACCGACCGGACTAATTTGTCACATTCAAGATATGCTTAAAGCTGTCTGTTTGGTATGCAATATGTAATCGAATGCTTCCCTCTTTCATTTTACAATATTACGAGGTATTTTTCATAAAAGTCAGTTTCATATAATTGATAAATTAATTTTTTCAACGTAACGATAGTTTTTTTTTTTTTTTTAACCTTAAGGGAACTTCACTCATTTTCAAGGCGTGTACATACTTAGAGTCGCTTTCCAAAGTTTTGTTCTATCTTGCCGTCTTGAAAAGAGATTGTTGAATAAATATATATTTACCCGGGTTCATGTCACATTCTGTTACATTTTTAACGTTGGGTCTTTCCTTTCCATTGTCCGAAGCCACATTTGTTTTAAAGAGTAAAAGATATTTTATTTTACTTCTCGTTATTTTTAGAAGCGAATTCCTCCCAGTCTTGTGTATTTAACCCAAGGATGAGTACAAGACATAGCGTTGCTTTTTTTTTTTCAAATAATTAATGAATTTTGTACGCGTATAATTCTTTTTTTTTTTTTTTTTCAACAAACGTTGTTTTAATGGTTTTGCAGGATATTTGTTTCAAGCGGTTTCAAATTGTTTCTTGTTATTCATCCACTCCATTCCATGAATTGTTATTCATGGGAAATCCACTCCATTCCATGAATTGTTATTCATGGGAAATCCACTCCATTCCATGAATTGCTATTCATGGGAATGGAGTGGGTGTATTTCATGGCTGTAATATAAACGCAGATCTAGATGAGAACAATAAAACCTTTGAACAAAACGCCAACACAAACAAGCGTTTACATTCTTTGAAAACAAACACGCATGCTCGGTCCAACTCAGTCTGCTCCGGCATCCTGCGGCATCAGCCTGTCAAGGTCTTTAGATATATCTCATGGTATAAGGTTGGGCTCGCTACGATGTCAGCCTCTCATTGGTTGCTGAAATGACGTTAGCGTGGACGCTCGGGGCTCGGCAGCCAACATGGCAGCTTTGAGCGTCTTGTGGCATTGGGTTACGGCATACGAAACGATCGTAATAATCACACTTATTATTATAATAACAAATAAAAGTGCAAAAAACTGCTCATACATAAATCAAAATCATGAAATCAAACCATTTACCTTCCGTGAAGCGCAACATTTCCAAATTTATTTGCATGTATGTGAACTCACATTTTAATACTTACCGCCAAGCCACTACAAAATAAACATCTACAAGAATTAAGGTTAAACACTGATACTTAAATTATTTCTGAAATCTACTTCATCAAAAAATGCCAACAAAGGCGGCGATACGTATCGCTGCCAAATCAAACAGTTCTGTATTTTTACTGTGAACAACTATTCTGTCTCTCTATATATTCACTTTTGAAACATTTTTCAACATTCCTTCATGGTGTGAATGTATATAGCACATAAGCAAGATAAAAGAAACAAAACAAAACAATAAAACAAATATATGCGCAAGAAAACCAAGAGTAAAGTGTTATACGTCCTTTTTTTTTTTTTTTTTTCAAAACTACTTTTTCTGTAAAGTTAAATAAGCTTATTATTTTGCTCTAAGTTTAGGAATGTGATTTTCACTTTAAATCTTTTTACTTCTTTACCAGCATTTGTGCTAGCTGGTTGTTTTAGTAGTTTACAGGTTTAGTAGAATTTAATGTTCAAAGATTTTATTAACTTACAAAATTTATATTTGGTGCACTTAAGCAGATGTAATATAGCAGAAACCCACTTTCAAGTCTTTGTAGAAATGAGAGAGGGATCATTTCTGTTTGACCCTGAAGAAGGAATAAGTGATTATTCTCAACATGTTCTACATTACATGTCTCCTTTCATAATCTCACTTTTAGAGTTTACAGTTTTTTAGTTTTAGCCCTCATCAAGGGGAGAATATAGCTCGGTGATTGGGTTTTGATATTCTTCTTTTTTTAGGTTTTTATTTTTAAAATTGTTTGTACACACCCACACACATCATTTAAGAAGGTTGAAATTTTTTCTGGAAGTGAAGATATAGAAGCTATATCGAATATCTACTTAAAAAATGACATCTTGAAAAATACACACACACACACACACCATATATACATACATATACACACACACCATATATACATACATATACACACACACACCATATATACATACATACATACACACACACACAACCATATATACATACATATACACACACCATATATACATACATATACACACACCATATATACATACATATACACACACACCATGAAGGAATGGTGAAATTTTTTCATCTTTAAAAACTCTGTCTCTCCTATATATGTGTGTGGTGCTTTTTTTTTTTTTTTTTTATGTTAATGACTAGCAAATAAGTTAGTATACTCATTACCACTAATGCTGTGCTAATTCAATTCTACAACTTTTCCTTTACCAGATTTGATCCTTAACACAATGTGCCCATGACAGCTGTATTGAAATAAAACTTTTCTTTCTCAGATGAGTATATATAATAGCTATCAGAAAAATTGCTAATACTTGCATAAATGCATACAAACAATGAAAAATTGAAATAAAAAAACTTAGCTTCTGATGGCAGAATTCCTTGGCATTATTCCTGCAGGTTGCGTACATTTTCTCCATGGCATGAAAAATCTGGTTTGGCCATGTGCATCCAGGAAACTTTCACTTTGATGAAGCTTGCCAATTACGTGCTTTTCTGCGTTGAGCTTCTTCTGCCTTCCTAACTTTTGCTTTTGCATTTAAATTTCTTAGCCGTATAAAGGTTCGGGTTCTAACATATAACTTTATCACTTCTGTAGGAACATCTGGAAACCTCTGACAAATTTTCACACATAGTTTGTGTACAATCTTGTGTTCCTGGGATAAAGAGTCATGTCCATGCACTTCTGCAAACATCAACTCAAACTGGCTAACTTTCTCCAACCATGGATCTGATGGAACAAGCAGGCCACCTCGTGAAAGGGTATCAATCCAGCCAACAGGTACTGATTCTGTAGTTGATGGTGGATTAAGTAGCTGGTCAGTTGGCGTACCCAGCGAACGGTCATATTTTCTTCCTCGGTAAGCTATGTAACCTGCAAGGTAACGAAAGCCTTCTACAGAGCAATCAGAGCCAAAGGGAGTAGCAGATGGTACTTGAATACCTGTAGAGTCTTGTAGTGTAATACCCCGAATCTCAGTTTCACCTTCAATCATTGTCAGGGGTTCTGACATATCAGATAAAACGGCACTAAACAATTGAGATGTCAAAAAGTAATCATCATCACCACCACCTTGCGCAACAGGAGCAGCACTTGAAAATGGAATGGCACTTGCATTGGTACCTAGAAGCAAACGGGATTTCACTTCTGTAGGCAATGGATGATCATAGAAGTGGCCAAGCCCACGTATTTGTGAAAAAAATTTTCAAGGCAGTCTTGATTGAGTCGAGCAGTTAGGATGTATTTTATGTTCAGAGGCTTCAGGTCAGTGAAGAGTCCCAGTAATGAGCGAACGGTTGTAATGAATCCTTTCTGAAAGGGTAACAGATGTGTTACATTACCTACCTTCATTCCTCGGATGCATGCATGCAGCTGTCGTAGAATCCTCTCTTGCGTTTCACGATGAGTTCCAAATCCACATGCCAGAGACTTCTCATCTGTAGGCCTTCTTGAATTTAGCACATCAAATGAGTCGTTCAGAAGCTGAACAAATTTCGCGACGTGTTCTTCATGTGGCATAAGAAAGCGTATTCCTTGTGCAATGTGGTTCGAAAAGAGCTGAGTTGCCAAATATACACGTTGGCGGTCACGGCCCTTCACACTAATGTGATGAAGTGACAACTTGGGGCATATCTTCATCTCACTGCAATCCAGAGTAAGGAGCTGTTCAATAGTAGCTTTCGTAATTTTATTACCCGGTAGTGTTAGTCCATCATCGAGAAAATGATTTCTTAGCAGCTGGTAAAGGTGTGGAACATCTGCAAACTCCCAAACTCGTGTATTTGGTATTTGAGGATTGGGGAAGCATGTGTTTGTGTGTGTTACTTGTAATTCCTTCCATACAGCACGACCTTATTAATACCAGTATTATTGCTTGTGGGAAGGTGTAGTGTAGGTACTGCATCAGGCTTCAACACTTTCCTGCTAGTTAACCCAAGTAACTCTGCCTTTAAGTCACGCTGGTAGTTATCCTGTGTGAAATGTTGAGAACACACTCTTGCATTGGAAACTTTGAAGGAATCTTTACGCTTACATTTCTGGATCCACAATTTTTGTAGTAACAAATCCTTGGTAAATACATGGTACATAATGTCAGTGTTCTTGGTTTTCCTCATTTTCGTAGTACAACAGGCCACTGCACAACCCGGTATTATTGCGTTTCTTACGAAACACAGAAGCAATTAATTTCAGTGATAAATACGTGTAAATATCAAAATAAACAAAACATAAAACAATACGATACAAACTTCAAGCGGTTGAAAATCAACTGCGTTAATAGAGAAAACTCCAGCACACCAATTGTAAGCAAACAATGATGCAAGAAGTCGAAAGACTGAGCGTCCACACCTACGTCATGCGTGGTTTCAAAATAACCGCGTCTGATACTGCGCAGCCCAAGCGGGACCCTCCTGTCAGCCTGTAATGTTGGCTTCTGTGTAATACTTTCGGCAATTCTTTGCCGCATAATATAGTGGCGCTAGTTACGTCTCGCTGAGCCTTACCTTCTTAAACCATGCGTGGGGTTGGACCATAGCAGCCAATGAGAGAAAGCGAATTCCAGGAACCCTCTCGTAAACAGTGGCAAAGGAAAGGCTGGTAAGCTTTCCCCACAAAATGCCGCCCCCACCTACCCTTTGGGCTGAAATTCAAGACGTCATAAAACACTCCCCGCTTTTCTCCCGGAGCAGGTGACACACAGACGGTCTTTTTGGGTAGCAGGTGGCTAATTGACGCCAATTGTAAAAAAAAAAAAAAAGTCTGAAAGTCTTGCAAATTTGCTCGCTATAACAGAGTTGATACTCGTAACAAGCGAGATAATTTAACACTAATTGCATACGAAACCAAACTTCTGGCATTTACTCGCTATCGCCGGGACCTCGTTATATCCGAGCTCGTCTTAACCAAGTTCGATTGTACTTTATAGTTGGTAAAGGGAATTCTTCGGCAACTGGTTCTGGTTGGGGAGCGGGCATTTGAGACAGCTATTTTTTCCAGGCTTGGGTAGAAAATGCCATAGGCCGCGCATTAGTGTGTTCCTGTAGAGATGAAAAAGGATTTTTCAAGAACTATAGATAGCTGATAGCTTGCCGACGATAATTTACCTCCTACCTCCAAGCAGTAGCTTCCTGCTAATTCTATTTAGCAACGTACATATTGCAGCGTATTATGTAGCTATAATATTAGCATTATTTGAGCAACATACAATTGCAGCACCTCCAGGTCATTTTGGATGCCCGGCCGCCCGAAACACTTCAGGTGGAAACGAACGGTCAAAGAAAAGTGTACAGTTACACTATAAAAATAGATAGATGTCCCTTCCCCACTCCCTATTTGACAAAAAAATTGGTTAATTGCAGGAGGAGGAGAGAGTGGAAGTGTGGAAAAGGAGATGTTTTTTATTAATGGTTGAAAAGATTAGCCAGTTGTCGGGCTCGTTCGGGCCCGGGCTCTATCTTGCAATACAAAATTCGGGCTCGGGTTGGCTCTGGCTCCGAAAATTTAGCTCGAACTCAGCTCTGTTGTGTGTAGCTGACTTACTAAAACACTACATAAATCAAAACTTCACCTACAGTGAAATGCGAGTCACTCAAATACAGTTCAAGAAGTCTTACTTACAGCTAATCCTTTATTGCTTTCAATAGTCACTTGATCATTTTTCACTCTAACACGGCGAGATCAACTAAACGTGGGTTAATATCCGCAACGACAATGAATTATGAAACACAACACCGGGACTTGAGTTAGTATCCATAGTAACCTTTGAATACGAAACACAACACTGTCATTAAAGTAGAAAACATAGCCTTGAAGAATACTTAAACGGCAATTAAACAGTCTCGTATCCAAAAGGGAGCATTCATATTCAAAATCCCCTCACACAGCTACTACGCAGCCATTATATATGTCGTCTTGTTTTTATCACATGCTCTCTTACGTACGGACCCCACGGTGTTGCCAACCTCTATTCATATGAGAGAGAAGATATCACATTAAGTTTGAAAAGTGCAAAAGAGAACAAACTCAGAGTTACATAGGAAAAGGAACTAAAAATGAAAGTTAAAATAGAATATACGTCACAGTTGTACTGAGGGCGAAAGAAGAACCTCGAAGTATTTGGTTGGTTGTCATAATTAAGTGATCACTCAGCGTATATTATAATGCAGCTTCCAGATAGTAAGCGATGGTCATATTTTGTCAGAAAACAAAACTTAAATGCCATTAAATAGCATGTACGTGGTAGCCGTGAGACTGAATTAGAGATCCACGTTATCAAAATACCTTTAGAAACGTGAATTTTTTTTAAAAAATTGAAATCATATTTAATTACTACAGCATGTATGTATAAGTAGTTTCAATTTTTATAGATATTTAATGTAGTTAAATATCGTCTTAGTTATTTCCATTGCAGTCGCATTGCATTTTCCAGTGATTCATATGAGAATCATGGGTTTCCTTCTTCAAGATGGGACAGTCTTTTGTTTTCTTTTTCGTTTTTATAACAACATGAATGGCTCAGTCACCAGTCGTATTGTGATGCAGTAGTCGGTGTCTCTTATGGTGCAAATAGCAGCATAAAACGAGGGCTTTTTCTAATTTGCAATGTTGTACATGAAGTACAGCTGCTGGTTTTGGTGATAATTTATATGCACAGGCTATTTATTTGTTCTTTCTGTCGTTTCTATATCTCCTCTTTCAAGAGAAATTGTTTGAAAAAAAAATTTCACTCACGTAACAGTTTGACTGAGAGAAGCTAAATTTTGTTTTACAATTGCATGTTTTGAAATTGCATTTGCTTGAATGAAAAGAGCACCAGTTTTAGAAATAATAAAAATAATATGCAGTGTATCTGAGACGAATTCTTCTGAAGAGTTTGCTTATGAGTTATAGTGATCCACATTAGCTAAAATTAAAAGGCTTGCGAAAAGTTCTTTCTTCATTTTAGATCTCAATTCTACTTGGATTCCATTATACATTCATTACTTACCTAAATATCCTGAAAACAACAACATACGTTTAGGTGTGATACTTTCCATAGTTTATAACAAAGTAAATTTCTCCGTCATATTTGGTCCACGCCGGGGATCGAACCCGAGTCCTCTTATTCCGGAACAAGTCGCTCTACCAACTGAGCTAAGCAGACGTTCATTCTCGCTGCTATCTGCCTTTATGTCGTGTGTGTCCTGCGGGGCAGGCAAGTCACATCTCCCCCTCCCACGAAAGAGGGTCGGGGGCATGGCCCACGGGTCAGCCGGGACCATGTATCGTTGCAGGCAGCCATCCGCTGAAGAACGTGCACTTGAAAACTCCCAGTCAATCTGGTGTGTGGAATGCAACATCACACACATTTTATTTTTCGAAGTGCTGAAGAAGGGATTCTCTTATTTTTCTTGTCTCGCGGTGTGGAAAGAACATCACACCACTGCGAGATCTTTAACTGCCGGGTCATCCGTGAAGTTCGGGCGCCATTATAACGAAGTAAATTTCTCCGTCATTTATGGTCCACGCCGGAGATCGAACCCAAGTCCTCTTATTCCGGAATGAGTCGCTCTACCAACTGAGCTAGGCAGACGTTCGTTCTCGCTGCTATCTGCCTTTATGTCGTGTGCGTCCTGTGGGGCAGGCATGCCACAAGTTCCAATAAGTTTCCCTCATGAAATTGGCAATTTCACTAGCTGTTTATGTGCGGTGGCTTCCACGGTCCGAGTTGTCAAATTTCCTCATTTGATTTTCTCTGAATATTCTATGGTTAAATCTGGTACTTGTGCCACTAACATCGTAAATCAAAGACCCGAATGACATGACATTTTTTTCAATTTGATAACTACCTATTTTATGGGTTAAACCTGATCTTTTAAGTAACTCCAGAAGAAGAAATTTGCAGGATTCAAATAATAAAAAGTCGTTTTTGATACAGTCTATCTCTTTCAATCCAAACTACGGGTAAAGTTTTACGCGGAAATTCATGGACAAAGCTCAGCATGACAGTATACAGCATTGTCTTGGAAGGCAAATCCACGACCCTATTTGCAGAAAATGTCCCCTTAGTCACAGGATATCGATATACATATTTGATATTGGTAATTACGTTTTTTACAAAGTACAAAAAAGTTCATCTTGTTTCAGTTGTGCAGCAGCGCTCTCCAAATTCACTTTAGGACTGGTTCTATACTCTTCCATAACAACGCCTTGATGTTCAGGATTGCTAAAACGACAACTGCGGTAGTTTAAATATACATAGAACTGGAATTTTATTGAGTTAAAATAAACTAAGATCTTAGATGAATTGGACAAATAATCACCAAACATAAATAAAAAAAAATAAATGAAATAAAATTAAAATACAGTTAGAACGGTGAACACAACATGCTGTAAAACATTTCTGAAATTCATGAGCTACTTTCATTAATTTCATGAATTAACAGAGCATATTTGTGAGACTACTTTTTCGTGAAATAACGGAAAAAACTTGAATTTCACAGACTTCTCGTACGCCAGAAAAATTCTGAATTTTCATAAACCTTTCCGCAATTTCTTTTTTATATTGACAGTAAATTTCGGTTTACAAAATGTTTTAACGCAAACTTCTGAATTTTCAGAAACTGCTCCGCAATTCCTTTCGTGTATTAATGAAAAACTCTGCTCACTTTTTCCGCGTCTATATATGAAAGAAATTTTTCAGTAATAGGAGTGATTCACGGGAATACTTGAGGTTTGAATAACTATTAAATTTCAATCGTTAGTCGGAGGATCTGATTTTGAAGTTCTGTAGCGAGATTGGATATTGTAGATAGCATATCGCGTGAAATTTGGTTATTGAGGCACCGGATATTCCTTCTCCTCACCCCCATTTTGTGCCCCAGCTATTGCATATTGTATTACCGTAAGAAACCGGGTATTTAAATTATTGTACAGATTATTGTATAATGTTTATGTATCAATCTGTGGATCTTTTAAGACTAAAGCTATTATAGCTTTCAAAGGTAAAGTTTTGGGAATTTTGTGAAATAACACTACAGAGCAATACATTTCAACACCAAGAATTTCGTGCTATGAGTTACACATAGGATTATTCCGCAGTCTGAGCACGATTAACACAAATTAAAATTGTATCACGAATTAAAAGCATTTAATATATACAGGTTAAAAAGGCCTTAAAAAACATGAGTACCTTCAGACCCACTATGGGTCCATCATCAGATGTTAGTACACTGTGGAACGTAGTTCGAAACTCATGTATATAAGCATTAGAGTTTAAACACTGTGACGTAAAAGCGTAAAGTGTGGAGGAAACGTTGTTCTGAGCATTTGTCGCGGAGCAAAGTCATTATTTTTGTTGGTTGATTTTATGCATTGGGTGGTGAATTATTCGTCTCATCGTTTTCAGTTTTATCCAATAGGCGTTTCGAAGCTTGTGGTGTATATAGAGGTGTGGAGTCATTGCAGCACAAATGTCCTAGGCTATGTATGATGAGGCTTTCTGTAAATAGCAAGGAAGATTTTTTAAAGGGTGTGACTAAGATTGAGGCCTCGTTACATTTGGGAAACTATTCACCTCCATTCGATAATCGTGAGAGGGCTGTTGCCTCTGATCCAGGTCTAACATTATATCGATGTTCCCTAATTCTAGTTTCAAGGGAACGGGAGGTAGATCCTATGTACACCTTATTGGCTGCTGTAGATGACTCTGCTTTCAAAGGAATTTTATATATGCCAAATTTCTTTGACATTTCGATGGGATCTCTGTCTTTTTTGATCATTGATAGTATATTTTCTTTTTTAACACCAACATCAATATGGTTTCTTTCGCAAATATTTTTCTCAACTGGTATAATCCGGGTGTTGTAATCAAGTGACCCAACGAACCTGTTTTTATTGTTGTCCTGAGATAGAGTGGTTTGTCGGGCTCTTTTTATTTTACCAAGTACAGTGTTTACGATAGGTTCATTGTATCCATGTCTTGCTACAATATCCTAGATGTTGTTAATCTCGTGCTGTCGTGATGAGTGGGAAGAGCAGTGCGTAAATGCCCGATTTAACATAAAATGAATTGCTGATTTCTTTGAGACTAACTACTCACTGCCTTTTTTGGACATACTGCTCGAACGTAACTGTGAAACGTACAACATCCGACATTCTGTGTGCAGAAAACCCATTTCATGCACAACAATAATTCCTATGGAGTCCTTCCACCCGATGAGATTTAAGAAATCAGCAATTCATTTTATTGTAAATCGGGCATTTACACACTGCTCTTCCCACTCATCACGACAGCACGAGATTAACAACACCCAGAATACTGCAGCAAGACATGGATACAATGAATCTATCGTAAACAGTGTACTCGGTAAAATAAAAAGAGCCCGACAAACCACTCTATCTCAGGACAACAATAAAAACAGGTTCGTTGGGTCACTTGATTACAACACCTGGAATATACCAGTTGAGAAAAATATTTGCAAAAGAAACCATATTGATGTTGGTGTTAAAAAAGAAAATATACTATCCATGATCAAAAAAGACAAAGAAATTTGGCATATATAAAATTCCTTTGAAAGCAGAGTCACCTACATCAGCCAATAAGGTGTACATAGGATCGACCTCCCGTTCCCTTGAAACTAGAATTAGGGAACATCGATATAATGTTAGACCTGGATCAGAGGCAACAGCCCTCTCACGATTATCGAATGGAAGTGAATATTTTCCCAAATGGAACGAGGCCTCAATCTTAGTCACACCCTTTAAAAAATCATCCTTGCTATTTACAGAAAGCCTGATCATACATAGCCTAGGACATTTGTGCTGCAATTACTCCACACCTCTATATATACCACAAGCTTCGAAACGCCTATTGGATAAAACTGAAAACGATGAGACGAATAATTCACCACCAAATGCATAAAATCAACCAACAAAAATAACGACTTTGGTCCGCGACAAATGCTCAGAACAACGTTTCCTCCACACTTTACGCTTTTACGTCACAGTGTTTGAACTCTAATGCTTCTTTCTATACATGAGCTTCGAACTACGTCCCGCAGTGTATTAACATCTGATGATGGACCCATAGTGGGTCTGAAAGTACTCATGTTTTTAAGGCATTTTTAACCTGTATATATTAAATGCTTTTAATTCGTGATACAATTTTAATTTGTGTTAATCGTGCTCAGACGGCGGAATAATCCTATGCAGTACATTTCACCTTTTCTTAAAGATAACTGAAAGTCATTGTCAGTTGAAAAAGATCACAAGTTCCAAAGCATTCTGTTACTTCGAAAAGTCAGGATGAAAAACATGCAATTTGTAATAAATATTTCTACAGAAAAAAAGGAGTTATTATAAACCTATTAAAATAATAATAAACTCTATAGAAAATAAAATGACTCCGCTTTTCCGCATTTATGACAAAAAACATTTCATCATTGTGCAACAAAAGTTCCACTTTGAAAGTGACTGCGATTTCCTTGTCTTTCTAACTCAGCGGTAAGACACGCGGCTTCTACTGAGCCAATCCAAACAATCTCGGGTAGAATCCCACTAAAGGAAAAGGGAAAGAAATTTCTGGTGCATGGGCTAAAAAATTCAGTCTTCGATTTTGCGAAATTTCTGTATAAATACGAAGAAACCCTAAACGAACTTTGCTGAAATAAGCAGAATTACTGACTAGAAAAAATCTGTTAATAAAAAAACGGGAACTTGAAAAAAGAAATTTCGTCAAAAGACGGGCAGTTACCAGCAACTTTGTTGCACGTCATTTTCAGGAACTTTCAGTGAATTCACAGAACATTTTTTACAGTGAAGGACAAGACTGACTAGTATATACAGCTATTCAAATGAAATGCCTGCATAAAAGACTTAGGAACCCATAAAATAGCAGATATAGGATTGCTTCTCATGTGTAATGAATACGGCGTCTAACATTCAAGAATCTCTTGAAACTTTGGAAAACGCAGTCATCAAATTCAGACATAATGTAACGTACCAGGAGATGTGACGTACCTGCCAGAAGGACGCACACGACATAAAGGCAGATAGGAATCAGAATAAAATGTCTGCGTAGCTCAGTTGGTAGAGCGACTTGTTCCGGAATAAGCGTACTCGGGTTCGAACCCCGGCGCGGATAAAAATGACGGAGAAATTCACTTCGTTATAATGGCGCCCGAACTATCCGGATGATCCGACCGTTCAAAATCTCGCATTGGTGTGATGTTATTTCCACACCGCGAGATAGAAAAAATATGAGCAGCACTTCGAAAAAAAAAAAAAGAAAAATAAGGGGGAGATGATGTAACGTACCAGGAGATGTGACGTACCTGCCAGAAGGACGCACACGACATAAAGGCAGATAGGAATCAGAATACATGTCCGCGTAGCTTAATTGGTAGAGCAACTTATTCCGGAATGAGTGGACCCGGGTTCGAAACCCGGCGCGGATAAAATGACGGAGAAATTCACTTCGTTATAATAACAACATCGTGTGATTTAAGTTATTATCAGCAAAAAATTAGGAAATTGTGATCCTGCCTAGAAAGTTTTCGAATTCTTCTAGGAATGAAGATATCAAAACAAAATAAACACAGTTTCAGCATACCTAATGAGGTTCTGCACTCTTATAGAAGCTATGAGCTACATGAAAAATCTTAGTCTCAGTGTAATTTTAGGCATATCATAAAAAGCCCTGTGACCTACTACAGAGGTGAATCATGTGTCAAGACGATAAATTTGCAGCGAGATATTCTGCTCGCGTAGCGTATTTGGGAGAGCAACTTACTCCGGAGTGAGGGGGATTCGATTCGATGCCCGTCGCGGCCAAACTTGTGTTTTACAGCTCCTTGTGTATCAGAAACTACGTTTAAAAATAGTCTTATCTTTTCTTTAAATAATGTTTCACTGCTATCTGATGAAAAGACCGTCACCCTGTTGTTTCCTGGACTGAATCCTAGCCTAAACCACGGTTGTGGTATAGGTTGAGTCAAAAGTCTGAAATAAAGAATTAATCTCTTTTTAGCGGTAAACAGTGATGATAGTACAGAGCAACAGAATTAGCGAAAATAACAACAACATCTGTGCTGCGAGACAGTTTCAGAAGATCGACAGAAATTAATATTGATCACATACCCAACATTGACAACGGTGAAATATTCCTTTTCGCACCGCATGGAACTATCAAATTCATGAAAGATTTCAAAATCTGTTTCTCCGCTAATTGAAGTAACAGGACGAGCCTAGGTACATAAAATATATATATATATATATCTCAATAATAACAAGTTCAAATCTTGGATACTACAAATTACATCAAATAAACACTACCTAAAAATTAAACTGTATGTTCGCAAATCTCGGCATCAAAGGCAAAATATCTAAAACGGAACGAAGAAAAGCCTTAAAATTCAAAATTAAATTACAAACTCTCATCTTTTTAATTTTCAAAAAAATCTTATTTTCAATTGTATAAGTCTTGGGGAGACATCGGGTTTTAAAACTAATGATCATGTTTGCATTAGCCTCTAACATTTATTAGATTTTTCGTAACTTTATCAGTTATCTGTAAATTACACAAGTCAACAACAAATTTATCCCACGGTTTTTAATCGCTCTTCTAATTATGCCTTCTTTTGCTGAATCCAAATGTGAAATCAAATTTTTCCTGTCAGGCTTAGTTTCGTTGTGACGGCATTTTAATATTTTCGACATATAGCGTAATCCCCATGTGAGTGGCCGAACCCCGTGCTTTGAATTCGTCGAAGAAGCACGCTAGGGTCACAGATGTCCTTTATTTCGGGTGTAAAGTGGGTGATGAAGACAAGAGTTGGGCCCTCATAGTTGTTGATTGAGATGTGCAAGACTACTCACAGGGTGGCTTAACGGTTCACGTCACATACCATTTGCTATCCAATGGTTTGAGGAGTCAAACAATTGGAATAGCAAAAATATTTCATTGGTGAGGAATCAAATAAAGCTGGAGAATATCATGAGATAAAATATGAAAATATATCTGATCCAACATACCAAGCTACCTGTTCTTCGAATGAACTGCATTTCCTGCCACAAGAGCTGAATGAGAACTTTTAAGTTTAAGATTAAAGGAATGTAATCTACTGCAGTGTGATACTAAAGTTTGTTTTCTTTCGCAGTCGTCATAATGACCAAGAAGATGAACTTGTGTTTTGTAAAGATGTTAAAGCAATTATGGGAGCTTTTTGCCATGAACACAACGTGGACGAGTAGCGCTTGTTCATTGGCTCCCCAAAAGTGAACTTGAAAGCGGTCGTTCTTAATTACGGTAATAAATCTCCTTCTGTACCTATCGCACATGCTACGAACATGAAAGAGACACACGACAACGTGAAGTTTCTTTCAGAAAATATTCAGTATTAGAAATGTAAGTGGATTATATGTGGAGATCTAAAGAACTTTGAACATTTGCTGGGGTTTCAGCTAGGTTGCACCAAGCATTGCTTTTTTTTTTTCGTGGGACATTAGGGACAAGCGCAATCATTACGTTCAAAAGGATTCACCAAAACGTACCTCACTTGTTCCAAGAAAGAAAAATGTTGCAAATAATCCCGTTGTTGACCCTCAGAATATGTTCCATCTTCCTTTGCACATCAAGCTTGGACTTATGAAAAAATTTATGTAAGTGACGGAGAAAACAAAAACTGGATTCACATACTTGAGAACTAAATTTCCCTGCATCAGTGATGCCAAAATTAAAGAACGTGTTTTTGTAAGCCCCCATATCAGATAATTGTTAAGAGATAAGAGATTTCAAGGAGATTTGAATGAAGCTGAGAAAGCTGCTTTGTACAGTTTCAAAAGTGTCTTTATAAACTTCTTGGAAAATCACAAGGCCGAAAACTATCGTTAATTAGTGGTTGACCTTCCTAAGTCTTACCAAGTAGTGGAATGCGATATGTCATTAAAGGTTCAATTTTTGGAATCTCAATCAGGCTTTTTTCCAGAAAACCTAGGTGCGGTGAGCGAACAACATGGTGAGCGTTTCCATCAAGAGATATCTAAAATGGAAAAGTGTTACCAAAGCAATTGGAGCCCCAATATGCAGGGTGACTACTTCTGAACTCATACGAAAGACATCCCTCAGATAAAGTACACAAGGAAATCAAACAAACCTGTTTTTTAAACCAAAGGTTTGTGGTTTGGATGAGATTTCAATGGCTGTGTAAACATATAGGTTTTTAAAAATTAGATTACGTGTCACTCAAAAACTTTAGCTTACAGAGAAATTTTGCAAATGTATTTTGGATTCAACACAAAAAAACAAAGATTTTCGCTCTTTGTTTGATGTTTGACGCTAAATGTCTGTATTAATTAATCCAGCACAAAAATTACCACAAGCATCTGGTATTTTCTTTCTTGGAACACGGGGAAAAGTGTATTGTTTTGTCCAACGTTACTTACACCTGTCAGACATTTTTATCATTGATTTATGTCAAAACATTGCAGCCGCCCCGGTGGCGCAGCGGTCTAATCGTTGGCTTCTCACCATTCATCCGTGAAGGGTCCGGGTTCGAATCCCGTGAGGCATGGGTGTTGTGTTTGTCTTACGGCACTGGCTCTCCCACTTTCCTGGAACCAGTGGCCCTAAATTGGGACGGGCGACTGCTTATAGCCCATTGAGGTGCTCAAGGCAGTTCTTAAACCTTCAATCTAAAAATAAAAAAAGACACTGCATGGCATACAGTACTGTAAATTATTTATTACACTTGTTTAACGAACACATTTTTTAAGCCGCTTAGTGTAGGTCGTAGCTTCACACAATAAGTTAACAATCACAAAATTAATTATTGATATTTGAACCCATTCATCCAGGTACCCATATAGACATATGATTCTTTAAAAGCTTTTACTTAACTACGCATTTTATTTGCCACTGGATGTTCAAGAAGCTAAGAAAGAAAACTGCAATGATGGGGCGGGTTTCAACCCCTAAGACAGATACGTTTATCTTTCACTCTCTTTCCCGGACAAGTGGGTTGTTTCTCAGCTGTTTTTTATTGGGGGTTCCACGGCCGCTGCGAGCAACTTGATTGGCTACAAGCAGTCTCCCGTCCCAAATTTAGGGTCACTGGTTCCAGGGATGGGTGAGAGCCAGTGCCATAAGACAAACACAACATCAATATCTCACAGGGATTCGAACTCTGACCCAACTCGGAAGAATGGTCAGGAGCCAACGCTTAGACCACTGCGCCACCGGGGTGATGTTTCTCAGTTGTACCCGAAGTTCTAGTTTGATCCTTTCGCTGACGAACGCTTTCATAATGGAGTATCAAATAATCTCCGGGATGGTGAAATTAATAAAAGAAAAGAAAATGTACTTAGGCATATGACAAAGTTTAGATTACCAGTTCTTGTTCACCTACATCAATTCTACGGTATTTTCCATAACATTATGTCAGATAATATAGCAAGAAATTAAAGTTAACGCCGCAGAACTTGACGAAGAAATGATCTTCGCAAGAACATGGGATATACAAAAGTATATTATTTTTACCAATCAGATTTTGGTAATGAATCGATTTTAGTTCACAATTCTTCATGTAACATCCCTTAAAAAGACGGGGTGATGAGGGTTCGATTCCCTTCTAAGGCGATGTAATTCTCACGTTTTCTGAGATGTTACATGAAGAACAGTGAACTAAAGTAGTTTCCGTACACAAATCTGATTGCCAAAAATAATATAATAAAATAATATAAATGTACTTTATGTGCCTATATATCAGTGTATATATCTGTAGTTACATTAGCAAATAACCTTCCTTTTGAGCTTCTGTGTTTTACGTAAATAAACGTTTTACGTTATATATATATATCATCATCATCATTGTCAACCATTTTCAATCCACTGCTGGACGAAGGTCTCCCCAAGTTTCCTCCACAACGGTCTGTCTTGTGCTAGTATCCTTCATGTTACTCCCGCATACTTTCCAATTTCACCCACCCATCTCCCATGTGGTCTTCTTCTGGGTCTTTTCCTGTCCCTTGGAATCCACTCTAAAATTTCGGCTGTCCATCGATGGTCTGTCCTTCTGGCAGTATGTCCAGCCCATTGCCATTTCGGGGATTTAACTCTGATCATGATGTCTTCCACTCTTGTCATTTTTCGGATCCACGAGTTCCTCTTCTTATCTCTCTTGGTTACACCAAGCATGCACCTCTCCATGCTCCTTTGAGTTGTCTGCAGCCTTTGTATGTCTCTCTTAGTTAAGGTCCACGTCTCTGCACTATACATAAGCACTGGAAGGATGCATTGAACAAACACATTTCTTTTAAGACATAATGGCATATTGCTCCTGAAAATTATGCTGCTTCTTCCAAAAGCTCTCCAGGCAAGTTTTGTACGCCGATTAATTTCTTCATCAATGTGACCCTCACTTGATATCTGCTGTCCAAGATAAACGTACGTGTCTTTTATCTTCAGCTTTTCTCCATCAATCGATAAATCTTTATTTCTTGTAAAAGCATTGAACATTACTTTTGTCTTCTGAAAGTTCATTTTTAATCCCACTTCTTTACTCTTGTCAGGAAGTTCCTGGATCATACTCTGCAGCTCTGATGGGGTAGATGCAAAAATGACTACATCATCAGCAAAACGAAGGCGGGTTAGATAATCTCCATTATTCTTTATCCCTTTGTTTTTCCCAGTTCAGTGATTGAAAGACATTTTCCTGGCATTAAAGAGCTTCGGAGATATGGTGTCCCCTTGTCTCACTCCCTTTCCAATTTTTATGTGTGTTGTATTTTCAAATAGTCGAATCTTTGCACTTGCATTTTCATAGATGTTATTAATAATATTAATGTATGCATCTTCAATACCGCAGGATTTTAGAGCCATTGTAACTGCTGATGGTTTCACTGAATCAAAGGCTTTTTCATAATCGATAAAAGCCATGCACAATGGAAGTTCATATTCCCCGCTCTTTCAATTAGTTCTCTCAGTACGTGGATATGATCTATTGTGCTGTAGCCACTCCTAAATCCAGCTTGTTCTCTCGGTTGAGCCATGTCCAGTGTTACTTTCAAGCGGTGTGAGAGAACTTTAGTGAAGATTTTATAAACCACTGATAGGAGGCTGATAGGTCTGTAGTTCCTGAGATCCTCACTGTCCCCTTTTTTATGTAGCAGGATCATTGTAGCATTGTTCCATACCTCAGGAATCTTCCCTTCATTAAGACATCTGGTGAAAACTTGGGCGAGATTAGTTTCAATTTCTCCACTTGCTTCTAGTATAATGTCCACGGTAATTCCATCTTCTCCTGGAGCTCTTCCCCTTTCACGTTCTGAATTGCATATGTAACTTCTGCAGGGAGGATTGGAGGGACTTTGGTACTGGTACTTGTCGCAATGTCTGGAATAGATGTAGCATTCCTTTCATAGAATTTTGAATAGAAATCTTTCACCCTTGTCAAAATTTCGCTTCTATTTCTTGTTACAGTTACATCTTCTTTTCCAAGAGACATAATCTGTTTTCTTCCCTTACTGAGATGTCCTTTTGCTCTCTACAGGCTTTGGTTGTTTTCAATCGCTTTTCTCACTAGTTCACAATTGAATTTCTTTGTCTTCGGTGATACTTTTTCGCACTGTCTTACATAGCTGTACAAGAATATATTCCACTTCTGAAGTTACGTCTTTATTTGTCCTCATCTCCCTTCTCTTTTGCATCACATTTGTGTTTTTCCTGAAATTTTCTTCATATGTAGCTTGTTCTTAGTACCACCTATCTGTGTTGCTGTTTCCATAAGAGCCTTGGTAAGTTTTCTGTTAACTTCAGGAATGTCCACTAATCCCTATGTTAGACCCTCTAAAGCAGGAATTTTCCCTTCATTAAGGCATCGAGTGAAATTTGGGCGAGTACTGCTTCGATTTCTCCACTTGCTTCTTGTATGATGTCTATAGTAATTCCATCTCCTCCTGGAGCTTTTCCCCGCTTCATGTTCTTTATTGCATGTGCAACTTCTGCTGCGAGGACTGGAAGAACTCTGGTACTGGTACCTTTCATGATGTCTGGAGTACATGTATCATCCCTTTCATATAATTTGGAGTAAAAATCTTTCACTATAGTCAAAATTTCGCATCTATTTCTTGTTACAGAACCATCTTCTTTTCTTAGTGCCATAATTTGCTTTCTTCCCTTACTGAGATGTCCCTTTGCTATCTTTAGGCTTTGGTTGTTTTCAATTGCTTTCCTCACTAGTTCACAGTTGAATTTCCTTACGTCTTCAGTGATACTTTTTCGTACTGTCTTGCATAGCTCTATATATTCCACTTTGGAAGTCACATCTTCTTTAGTTGTCCTCATCTCTCTTCTTTTTTGAATCACCATTTTGGTTTTTCCTGATAATTTGTTCACATGCAACTTGTTCTTAGACCCAGCTAATTTTGTTGCTGTTTCCATAAGAGCTTTGGTTACTTTTCTGTTAACTTCAGAAATATCCACTTCTTCCGATGTTAGGCCTTCTAAAGCAGAGAATCTGTTCTTCAGTTCCAATTTGAAGGTATTATTGTGTTTTTTAAGGTTGGTTATGTCAATACATTTTGTTTGTCTATGAGCTTGCCACGTTCGAGTTTAGTGTTGAGGTGCATCTTACATCTCACCAATCTATGGTCACTACCTGTGTTGAACTTGTTTAGCTCACTGCAGTCTTTTATGACGAATTTTTTGTTACACATAATAAAATCAATTTCACTTGTCGTCCCAATTGGATGTCTCCATGTCCATTTCCTGTGTGGCTTTTTCTTGAAAAAGGAATTCAAGATGAAAAATCCTTCTGCCTCTGCAAACTCTACGAGAGTATTTCCACGCTGGTTTCTGTTGCCGTGACCGAATTCACCTACTAAAGTTTCATTCTGTTGCCGTTGCCCTATTTTTGCATTGAAATCTCCCATAATTATCGTCAAGTGCTGCTTACCTTTATTATTTAGATGACGAATTTCCTCATAAAATTCTATAATTTCTTCTTCAGGATGACTTGTGGTGGGTGCTTAAGTTTGAATAATCTGAGCCTTGTATCTTCTCAAGAGTTGGATAACGAGTCGTGCAGCTCTGTCAGAGGAACTTTCAACTTCTACAACTTTATCCTTCAGTTTCTTGTTTATTATAAATCCAACACCACTAGTCCTGCCAGTATCTGTCCCACGATAGTAGAAGAGATGTCCACTTTTCAGTTCAAAGAGATCTCTTTTTCTCCTTACCTCACTTAGCCCGATGATGTCCCACTTGATCCTTTGTAGTTCCTCTTGCAATTCAAGAAGCCTTGAATCAGAAGATAGGGAGCGTCCATTATACGTAGCCAAGGTCAGCATCAGATGACAGCCTAGTCCGGTCCTCCGGGGATTCTTAGCACCCTCTGCCTTCATGTCGTACTGGCCGCTGCCTTGGCCAGGTACATTCCAGCTGCCGGAGACTGAGGGCCAAGATTTAAGTTGTGGAGTCATTTTGGAGGGGTTTGGCCATAACTCACCACGCTGGCCAAGCGGGTTGGTGAGTGTGGGATAGCATTTCCTCGAATCCCGATGGTATAGCTATACCGCTATTGGCGGTCTCTCTCTCTATATATATATATGCTACTGATGCAAGATGGCCAAATTGGTGCAAAAGGGGAACGTTGAAGGCATGCAGAGACTAATGAAGTGCATTGCCCAAGAAATAATGGGTAAAAGACGCGATCGGACGGGCTTTGAATGTGGAATGCTCGTGGCTGCTCGAAGCATTGGTGCGAGCGTTAGCAAAACGGCTGCATTTGTGAAATGTTCGAGGACAGCAGTTAAAGTTTACAGAGAGTGGACCACCTGTCGAAAAACCGGATCTTAGCGCAAGGCGTGTGGTCCTCAACGGCTACTGAATACCCGTGCTAAGCGAAGAGTAGGCAGACTTGTTCAGTCCAATGGACGGGCAACACTTCGTCAGATTACAGATAATCTGAATCCAGGACTAAGTCCGATGGCATCTCAACGTACGCACCCGGCATAGTATGATATACGATGTAATGTGAGTGGAACCTGAAGGCCTGTCAGTAAGCAACTGCCATCTGCAGCGAACTAGAAGAATCGCCTTCAGTTTGCTCAGGAACACAAACATTGAACGGTAAAGGAGTGGAAATGGCTAATGTGGTCCCGCGAATCACGTTTTTAACTACACCATGCAGATGGAAACGTGAGGATATCGGCACAGCACTCCGAAAACATGGACCCATCTTGCATCCTCACTACTCTTCAAGCTAGCGGAGGCAACGTTACGGTCTGGAGCATGTTTTGGTTTGAGTGCCTGGGCTCTTTGAGTCGTGTGAAGCAACGTCTAACCGCCTAAAGGTATTTAAATATCGTTTTCGACTAAGTCCACACAGTTATGCTAATGGTTTACCCCAATGCAGAAGGATACTTTCGCCGCCCCGGTGGCGCAGTGGTCTAAGCGATGGCCTCTGATCATTCGTCCGAACAGGGTCCGGGTTCGAATCCCGATGAGGCATGGATGTTGTGTTTGTCTTACGGCACTGGTTCTCTCCCTTCCCTGGAACCAGTGACCCTAAATTAGGGACGGGCGACTGCTTATAGCCCATTGAGTTGCTCACGGTGGTCGTTAAACCTCCAACTAAAAAAAAAAAAAAAGGATACTTTCAGTAGGAAATGAGCTATGTCATAGTGTTTCCATTGTATGCGAATGGTTTGAGGAGTATCACTGGGACTTTTCTGTGCTACACGGGCCTCCTGGCCTCTTCAATCATCGATCTCAATCCAATGGAGCATTTGTGGGATGAAGTTAGATGAGACATCAGACAGCTGGATCCGCTACCATCAACTCTTCAAGAGCTGCAGAGTGCATTTCATCGCATTTAGGCTAATATACCACTTACAGACATTCAATAAAGTTCATACCAAGAGGAATTTAATCAGTATTATAGGCAAACGATGGTCCAACAACGCACTAACCAGGTGGTCATAATAACTTGGCAACTCAGTGTATATATACATATATACATACAACTCCGCTCTCGTACATAAATCTCGTCTCATATAAATATTTGCTATACATATATATAGAGTATATACACTGCTGGCCACCCAAAATGCAACACCAAGAAGGACACGAGATATACAAAGATTAAACGATTGAGCTTACAGGCCCGTGCGACTTGCGGAACACGCAGATATCAATAGTTCGTGTGGCCCCCATGGCTGGCAATAACAGCCGCTACAAGCCGCGGCTTCGAACAAAAGAGGCTTTGGATGTGGGCTTGGGGTATGTCGGTCCAGGCTACTTCCACACGTTGCCACAGTTCATCAGGCGTAGCCGCGGGTGGTGCTTGCCGGGTAACTCGGTTGCCGATCAGCGACCAAACGTGTTCGATGGGCGACATATCGGGAGAACAGGCGGAGCATGGCAGCAGTGACACCTGGTGGGCTGTGAAGAATTGTTGCACGATCCGTGCCATGTGCGGGCGCACTTTGTCCTGTTGAAACTTGGTAGCTGGCAGGTCCTGCAGGTAAGGGAGGACTACAGGCTCCAAAATGTCGGAGATGGTGCGGTGGCTGTTGAGTGCACCGGCGATGCGTACCAGAGGGGCGTGGGTGTCATATCCAATTGCGCCCCAAACCATAACGCCAGGCGACGGACCGTTATGACGATGCATAATGCAGGCGTTATACAGTCTCTCGCCACGGTGCCGCCACACGCTGATCCGACCATCGTGGTGTTGCAGGCAGAAGTGGGATTCGCCGGAGAAGACAATGTCGTGCCCTTCTTTAGTCTAGGTGCGGCGTTCAACGGCCCACTGCTGCCGCACTCGCCGGTGGTGTAACGTCAGTGGTAATCGGAACAATGGGCGCCGTGCGACAAGTCCCCGCTCCTGCAGGCGACGTCGAACGGTATGTGCTGACACAGGTTTTGCGCAACACATCCTAATTCCTGCGCTAACGTTCGTGATGTGGCAGTGCGAGCCGTCAATGCACGCCGCACAACATGCCTGTCCTCTCGTTCGGTGGCGTGCCGCGGCTGCGGCAATCGTTCACGTCGGTCCGTCCGTCCCTCCTTCCCCACCGAATCCATACTCGCCTCATTGTGGCTGGATGTCGTCCCACACGGGCGCCGATGTCTCGGTACGAAAAACCGCTGTCGCGATAAGCCTCTATTGGTCCTCTGTAGAACTTCGAAACGGGCTGAAATGACTGCCGTATTCTGCGACGAGGCATCAGGAAGCTTACCACGCACAGGTCCGGCAGCACAACACACTTCCACTGCTTACACCCCGCCTTCTGTGCACCCTTCTTATAGTGCTTCTTGGTGGCGTGCCGGGCGCCCATGATTTGCGTATGCCCTTCAATGCTAATCGTTTGCATGTCCTCTCGCGGGCGACGCATGCTGCGAATTTCGAGCCAATCGGATGCTTCCTTCTTGTTGTTGCATTTTGGGTAGCCAGCAGTGTATAATGGAAATTATCGATGAATCGGAATAATAAGCAAATACATGCTGATTATACTATAATTCGAAACGGAATAGATACAAGAGCAAATCTGCAATATAAAAAAATCAGGCACACGGGTTTACTTGCGCAGGAAACAATTTGCAGTTTTCATTTGTATGACCACAGTTTCATAATTTGGCGAAGCTGTAAAAGTATTTATGTAAGAAATATACAGAAAACACATTTATGCGAAACTTTCGTTTTATGGAACGCACTATTTATTTCCGTTTTTGAATTAAACAATATACAGGAGTCAGCTATGTAACCAATAGAAAAATAAATGTGCAACTGTAGGAACTACGTCGTAAGTTAATTTATTTTCGTGCAAAATTATTAACGTATATTGTTCATCATTAAAAGTTGGAATTACTTATTGGATTTCCTCAATCCCATGGTTTCCATCTCGTATTAATACAGCTTCAGTATCACACAATATCACATAGAAACACTTTCTCCTAAGTGCTTATAAGTATTGCGAGGTAAAGCGTTTAACAGTTAGTAGAGGAAAATATGCTTTTTTTATGCACGGCCCGTTAATGGATTATGCTTGAGTTTTCGCTTATATCTCAGCAAGGTTTTATGCTATCACGCTGTAAATTTGGATTTAGGGGTTTAAAAATATTTCGCAACCCATGGAATATTTATCTGATATGGTCATAATTCATTTTTTTTCATGATCATAATTTATAATTCTTTTAATATACCAGTTCTGTTATTGTATAGCAGCTCATATTATCTGGGCCCCTTTGTATTTTATTATTGCAACACCGAATCACTGTATCTGTTCTCGGTTAAATGATACAAATCAAAAACGACTTTCGCAGTTTAACATTAGCGGCATCTTTTTTTCGTAGCTTACTGTACACGTATTTATTGGTCGATTTGTATGAAATTTGGAATTTAAGGGTTTTATTATGTGCTGAATAGAATGCGCGTAAAATTACACAACTCTTATAAATTGAAAAATTCGGAAATAGAGAACTAATTAGCATGTTAATTAGCTTAATTAGCATGTTTCATCACATCCCATGATAGTTCGCTTCAAATGGTTTCCAGCGGTACCTTACTTGTTTACATGCGACAAACGGTTCGAAAGTTAGGGGGCTAGGTTTTTTTTCTGAGGTTTGTACATATCTATTCACACCGAGAGCCTTAAGATATACGCCCATCAGTTTTTAACGGCTTTCCGACCCAGGATTAATCCAGTTTCAGTTGAGAGCACAGTTTAACTTAAGGTAATCCAGAGATCCACTCTGTACTTACGGCAGTATCTCAAGAAGTTTTCATCTTCAAAACAGGTGGTTGTCTTGCATGTGTAAAATGCGGCGGACAGACAGGAGGTCGCCCAGCCAAAAGCTCGCTCGCCGCAGAGTATATCGTAAAAACTCTGCGATGTCCATTCGGTGATCTCTGCACACGGCAATTTCTAGCAGCCGTCCCAAGAGGAGGTCTGTCCCTGTCGGCGAATGTAAGGCATTTCTTCTTCTACAGTTTTTCAGAGTTCAACGCACTTTCAGTCTTTCCATAAATTATCCGGCTGGTGTCATTCTCTCTCTTTCCCTCTCTCCAAGGTTTAACAGAGAGACAGTATTCCTCGTGGACACTTTTGCGCATTCTTCTTTTATTTTCCAGCTCTGGCCTTTTACCCGATGATAAATGTAGGAATACATGTTGCTCCCTTACTGGCCCACCCAAAGTGAAAGGAATGCAACACTTGAAAAAGGCTTCTCTGTTTGTATGCCAGAGAAAGCGTTTGAGTTTAATTTTTGCTTTAAACATCCGCAAAAATTCATACGTGATCCACTATAGCTGTCGTGCGATTGCATTGTGTGTGGAAATCCAAGAGACACGTTGTATTAGTGGATTGCATTCATTTCCTTTGACCTTTCAGTGAGTGGAAGAATCAAGTCGCTTGAATTGTTATATAAGTCTCTTATGCTGATTCTTTTCCGTGGCCGTTGATCATTTCATTCACGTAGTTATTGCTGAAATAAATTATATGTTCAACAAAGTTCACTACGAACATTAACTGGCAGAGAAACGGAAATAATCACTTAAAACAACTATTCAAAGATAAAACTGCATACGCTTCAAGAAATGTAAACATTTCATTTTTTCTCTTTGGTCTTCTTCCATATTTACCAGTTCCGCGCAAAAGTCATGGCAACCAAACTCATCTTGTCCATCCGTTTCGTCTGAACGATGGCTAAGGCAATTTTTCGGAACAAAATACATTTACACATAGGTTTAAATTTATGATGAAAAAAATTATGTGCGGTCAGCCATAACTCATCGCGAAACCGTGTTATACGTTTTCTAAATTTGTTGTCTGAGTTGCAGTGCCTGGTGTCAAGTCGAAATTTCGAATGTGGAAAACAATTTTATTATAGCATAATCCATCGGAAGTCGAAATTTTTCTTGGCAGCTTACGTCGGTTTCGTGATACAAGTAGTGATTCACTTCCGATTTCGAACTGGGTAAATTATTTTATCTAGGGTTCATAAGAAATTATGCGCAGTCCCTGTGGCGCAGTGATATCAGCGCTGGCTTCTGATAATTCGTCCGAGTTGGGTCCGGGTTCGAATCCCGTGAGGCATGGATGTTGTGTTTGTCTTACGGCACTGGCTCTCTCCCTTCCCTTGAACCAGTAGCCCTAAATTAGGGATGGGCGACTGCCCATTGAGTTGCTCACAGTGGTCGTTTTACCTTCAATACAAAAAAAGAATTATATAGTTTTTTTTGTGTTTGGGTGATACACTTTTATTACATTCTTTCTGAAATAGAACATTCATGGGCACAACTAGAGCTGTGGAAACAGAAGATGCCGTCCTAGTGGCGAAGTGGTCTGAGAGGCTGACTTCTGATCATTAGTACTCGATAAATCCGGGCTCGACTCCCGGATGAGGCAGCCTGGGTAGTGTACCCATCTTACGGCACTGATTCTACCCCTTGCTTACAATGAGTGGCCCCAGATTAGGGATGGGAGATTGCTTATAACCCAATGAATTGCTTTTAGTGATTGTTAAACTACAGGACAAAAACAAACAAACCAGAAGCTGCAAGATGGGAAAGGAAATAAACATTTTTGCACGTATTATAAAAACAAAACGATTAACGTAGTCTATAAAAAGGTATTCTGAACTTACAGCTGATATTTTTCCGTTCATGCATTTCAGAGACATTACTGCACTTCTAACACGATTTTCAAACACAGAATGAATAAAAATGAAAACTATTTGATTTTTAGTTCACCCACATCACAGTCATTCACTGCAGTGGATATCAGAATATACAGGTTGAATCTTAAATATAAACGGATGGCAGCGCCTGGTGCACTTTAGCTGATCTATAATAAATCAAAGTTCAATTTTCCTGAAGTGTTTCGTAGAAGTTTGTTTTCTCAAGACAGCATGATCAGGTACGATCTAGGCAGTCGGAAAAAAATCATATTTATGCCGTTTTTCGAGAATTCATATGTTAAGTCTGAGACTGAGACGCACTTACAATTCAAAATTTGCGATATGAAGTGTATTCAGCGTTTTCTCAAAAAAATTTAACGTGGAATTCAGCAAGAAATTCGTATCAGGTTATTATAAATAACGGCATGCGAGTCACTTTGCGGTATTCACTGCTGCATTGCGACGACTATTCGAGAAGCCTTGTCTGCTGAGACACTGCACCTGGTTTATTCACGAGAAATAATTTCAAGATACTTACTTGAAGCAAATAAATTTCGTTATTCTTCAAACCCCATTCTATATCTCTGTGAGAGCGATAATACTGTTCCACCTTTGAAAAAAATGAAAAAAAAATGAGATTTTTGTAGAAATAACATTAAATCATGCAATAACAACCATGCACTGATAAAAATGAAAATTACTTCATCTTGATTGTATGAAATTCTTGATATAATTTGGTTCCGAAACTTTGCTGAATGGAATTAGCATAAAAGAATAAACTATAACATGCGAGGAGAGAAACAGTCTGTATCATATCGTAATATTCAAGGTAAGCAAATTTGAAAGATAGTGGGTCAGTTTCAGTGAAACAGCATTTTAGAAATGAGTAAATGTAGAAGAAAGCGGTTAGGGTTATCAATTTATACAACGTAAAATTTCTTAGAAGGTACACCAAGACATTTTGAGTACTTAAAACTATCACTTGTAGAGTTTTTTCTGGCCCACTGGATGAGTCTCAGTTTATTTGGAATTTTAGAGCGGACAGTCTATTTTGGTAACAATGGTGCTTTTTGGTCTTCCGTGGTCGTTGGAAATACTACGAAAAAGGCAGAACATTCGGGCACTTCTTTCACAGCTTCTAATAGCGAGTTATCAAAAAATAGGACGAGTCCGATACTGGAAAATTGTAATGCGGTTTGGATGGCAGTAAACCATTGTTTGACAAACATGAAATTTCTTGATAACATTCATTGGCATTTGTAAATTTACAAAGGACAGGATGGAATTATTAAGATATCCCACTACGTTAAAAAGATGATTTTGGGCCAAATTTCACATTTTGTAAAAATGCGTTCATTTTAAAGCCCCATTCTTTAGGATTCCAAAACTGCCTTTGGTTCTTGTCTACGATGACTAGATTCAGAGTTATAGCAATCGGAATATCTAAACTCAGGTGCCAAACGAACGGGAAGTGACATTTGAAACGCGTTTTTTGCAGGATGAGATTTTCGTCCCGAACACTTTACAGAAAACCTGATAACTGCAAAAGGTATGTACATAAATTGATGAAACTTGGTATACATCTTTCTTACAATGTTGTGCATGCAATGAACTAAACATTTTGCTGTTTCTCAGTTCAAAGTTAGATTATAGCTATTTACAATTCAACAGAGTGAAGAAATTTGTCGAAAATTCACATTAATGCATGTAGGAATGACTGTATCTCAGCAGTGTTTAGGAACATCACTTAGCTTTTAGTTCACTGCATAGATAATAGTCATGCGCATATACTGATGCAAAAATGCCATCATATATATGTAACGTTTTTATTTAAAGCGTTTACCATAAACGACATATTTCCTTAAATCCTTTTACAAATTTCCCAATTTCTTGAAAATTTATATTGATATCATTTTTTGTCAACGTTTATGTGTTTTTGTGTGTTATCCTTCTTAAAAAAAATTACCCATTCTTGTATTTTTTCAAAAAATGTGCCCCCAACGCATTGCATTATACATTGCATTAAGGTATACACCTTAATGCAATGTATACCATTCAGTTCTTTAAGCAATGGTGTCAGTGAATTGATGAATGCTTTTTATCGCTGTATTCAGCATTTACAAACGTAAGTGACGTACTTTTGTCCTTGCCAGCATAGCAGACAACTTGGAGTCCTATTTGCATTTACTGTATGATGTAGAGATGAATGTCTTTACAGATTCATAGGAAAAATAATTAGTATGGTCTTCGATTTCCACACTCGGTGTGAATAGTGCTGTGGCCTCTTCGTTGTGAAAAGCATAAACCAATATTCTCGTGGTCTCTCCATTTGCATGAAGGACATTTATTGTTTGGGAGTTTAACGACCACCGTGAGACACTGGATGGGCTTACCCCACACAGTGTCTGCCGTCCCTACTTTAGGGTTAATGATTCCAGGGAAGGAAAAGAGCCATTGTCGCAAGACAAACTCGACATCCATGCCTCACCGGGATTTGAATCTGGACCCATCACGGATGAATGGTCAAAAGCCATCGCTGAGACTACCACACCACCGGTGCGGCATAAAATCATTGGTTCGTTATCATTGCCGAAGAATGGCTTGGCATTTTCATTGTTAACAGTCGACATGAATTTTACTCCGTTTTCTACACTAATGACGAATGGCACTGTATCGTCTTTTTTGTCAACAGTAGCAATGGATACCTACGTATTTTTTTCATTTGCATCAGTCATAATGAATACCGTTGTGTCGATACCACTACCGGGAACAGCGACAAATGGCTTTGTTTCTCCATTATTAACAAACACATGCACTGAAGAGCAATTGAATTCTAGATACCTGTCTAGTAACATGTAGAACCACCTTTCGCCCTGATGATGGCGGAGATTCGTTTTGGTATGGACTCGACAAGACACCGGAAGCGTTGGGAGGCCATACGGATCCACGAACCCTGAACAAGCTCCCACAGTTTACGAAGATTTGATGGAGAGGGTTAGAGCCTCGAACATCTCTCTCGATGGCATCCCAGATGTGCTCGATGGGATTAAGGTCAGGTGGCCTAGCTGGCCAAGGAAGCGAGGTTACGTCAGTGGAGTGTTCATCCAACCATTCGAATACAATTCGGGAGCTGTAGTGTCTTGTTGCAGGATGAGGTCCCCGGTGGGATGTTGAAGATGCACAAACGGGAACAAATGGTCGTCCAGGATATCCCGGTAACGTTGACCTGTGAGGGACGATGTCACACGTACCAGGGGTCCCATTTCAGTCCACGTAAACAGTCCCCAAACGAGAATGCCAACCCCACCTGCTTGAAAAGTACCCTGCTGGCAAGAAGGATCAATCGCTTCATGTGGTTTGCGCCGTACTCGTATCCTGCCACCCGCATGTACCAACGTGAATCTCGACTCATCAGTCCAGGCAACATTTTTCCACATGTCTAGAGTCCAGTAGCGATGTTTCCGCGCCCATGCTAATCTTTACACCCTGTGATGTGCGGTCAGCAGCGGTACCTTCGTGGGACGATGGCTTCTGTACCCCATAGCGAGGAGATGGTTCTGGATGGTGTGGCTGTTTACACGTTTTTGTGCACCAGCGTTAAATTGCGCGAGTGATTTCTTGCACTGTGGCCCGTCTATCCGCTGTTACAATGCGAGCTAGCCGACGTTGACCCCGCTCATCCACATTCCTGTGGTTCAGTATTGTCTGTAGACCTGCTGACGCCTATCCTGCTTTTGTTGCTGGATTAGAATGGCCTTCACTAGTGGAAAAATGTAATGTTTTGGCTAGATTAAATCTGATGTGTTTGCTCAGATTCCTATGCTTCAATAAAATCTAAAAACCTGGTTATTTCTGATCCGGTTCAATTTCTGGAATACGATGGTCATCATTAGGAGAAAGCATTGGATACTGCGGGTAAGGTAAATCTCGTGTTTTTTTAGATTCCTGCGCCTCAGTGATATGATCTGAAGAACTAGTGACTTCTGACTCGGTTCTATCCTTGATTACAATGGTCGCTACGGATGAGATATCGGATGCTTCGAGTTGGGCAAATCTGATATTTGATGATATTCCTATGCTTCAGATTCGTCGGTGTAGCACGCCCCAACAAAACTCAGGAGATCGGGGGTTTGAGTCCTGCTCTTGTGCAAAGAAGTTTTCAATTTGTCTGAGGACATGACGAGATGGCAACAGTTAATAGAATAACTCTACGCTGAAAAATAACGTACATTAATTGTGGATTGTAAATACCAAAACAATTCAATTGGTCACATAAAGAAAGTATTCGAGAAAGTCCTGATATTGCTTTCTTCTACTCAAAACGCGGTTAATATGTATACAAATGTTTACATAAATTGTATTTAAAATTGCTTCCCAAACGTTTGACAGCGTCATCTTTGTGCCAGCCATTTCGTAAGTAAACAAACATTTTATGGGTGTGACATTTTTTTGTCAATTATGATGACAGCGCTTATTATCGCTGGGCAATTTATAGGCCTATATCAAACGAAACGTAAAGCACCTCACAAATGAATAAACATGCCACCGTGTATGGAGAGAAATTATGTTCTACTTATTATGATATTCTATCGTTACTTTGAAACATGCCTGATGATCTCTTTCTGTATGCAAAGTCACCGCATGAAAATGAACTCTAGATCAGAGCACTCGAACTTTTTCGGAAGATTTATGTAGCCACAGTGGACAGTTATAACATCAAACTAGTACCGGATTTAAGACATTTGAGGCCCTAGGCAAAATTTTCTATGCGCTACGACCCCTTCCCACTCGGCCACCCATATTTGAATTTGCTCCTATAAGATTTTCTAATAAACTTATCTTTAAGTTAAGAATATAACAATTGGCAGTATAATTTTATTGTTAAATATGTATTATTTAAATAAAAATTATTTTGATTTAACTTGCTATTAAATTAAAGGTTACAAAAAATATTTGTAAACATATATAAAGAGGTTCATGCTTATCCAGGAACAACACTTTATATTTTGAAACCTTAGACTTACATTTGAAACCGACACACGATGCATTCTTATAACACGAAAGTAAACAATAGTATTTCTTGTTTTGATTCTTTAAAATTGCATTACAACAACAAAAATTAATAAAGTATATAAAAATTAATTGTAAGGTGTTTTGGGAAATGATATAAACGGGTTGGGGGAGGGAGTGTTGGGACCGGAGCGGCGCGCGCCGGGTTGTTGCTCATTTGCTCTCCACTCCTCTCCTGCACCTGTCACTCGGTCAGACGTCGCATTCGCTCTCCGTCGTGCTTCGCAATAGAGCTATTATTACGTTCTTATTTCTTTAGTTAGCATTCAAGATAAAAAAAAATTACCACTACATTATTTTATTCAAGTAAATTGAAATAACGGTACCTCCCTTTTCTAAGTTTTTCTGTTCTATTCTCTTCATTTTTCTGGATTCTACACCTGCGGCTACTAGACCCCAGCCTAGTTGGCCTAGTGGTAAATCCGCCGCCGCATCAAACTCTCTCTAAGAATCTTTTTATATCACGCATAGCATTAAAAAAAAGGATATCATCTACGGCAGTGTGCGTATCAGTTCTTTTGTAAAGTCTGGAATAGTACATTTTACGTTATTTATAGTATGAGGTTCATTTTATGTTTATTTACAGTGTTCTTGTCAGTTGGGAGCTAACGCTGTCAGTTCATTTTATGTTTATTTATAGTGTTCTTGTCAGTTGGGAGCTAACGCTGTCAGTTCATTTTATGTTTATTTATAGTGTTCTTGTCAGTTGGGAGCTAACGCTGTCAGTTGGGAGCGTTAGCTCCCAACTGACAGCGTTACTATTGGGTTGTCGGAAAAGTCATGACGTATTTTGGCACCCCGATGGCGGTTGGGCGGTTTTGGAAGTACTAGAGACATGCGCAGCATTTTAATCGCTATGGCATTCGACAGATGCTAGTTCTAGCTGCAGTCTAAAAGGAATACTGAGCGAATTGGTTGATTTGCGGAGATTTGACATCAAGTTAAAGATGGAAGACCAAACTGTACATTTTAGCCATATTTTACTGTTTTACTTCCGTAAAGGGAAGAACGCGCGTCAAGCTTGTGAAAAGTTGCGTGCTGATAATGCTCTACAAGAACGTCAGTGCCAGTGGTGGTTTGCAAAATTCCGTGCTGGTGATTTTGACCTCAACGATGTTCCTCGGTCCGGGAGGCCGTATTTTGGCACCCGATGGCAGAGGCTGATGACGACCAAATCAAGGCATTGATCGAGTCAAACCCACGTTACACGACACGAGAGATTGCAAACACATTGCACATCCATCATTCAAGCGTTCACGACAACCCGAAGAAGCTGGAATACGTAAGAAAGCGCGATGTGTGAGTTCCTCATGAACTCAAAGAAGCTCAATTGACGGCGCGTAAAAACATCTGCGATATGCTCATTAAACGTGAGGAAAACGATCCTCTTATGAAACGACTGATAACTGGTGACGAAAAGTGGATTGTGTACAACAATGTGCTGCACAAACGGTCTTGGTCCCGACGTGCTGCTTCGCCTCAAACTACATCCAAAGCAGGCATTCATCAGCGGAAGGTTCTAGTCTCAGGGTGGTGGGATTTTAAAGGTGTCGTGTTTTTCGAGCTCCTACCACGGAACCAAACAATCAAATCGAATGTGTACTGTCGGCAATTGGACAGTTTGAACGAATCCCTCATTCAGAAACGTCCAGAGCTCGTTCATCGTAAAGGTGTTGTGTTCCATCCCGACAACGCAAGATGACACACAAGTTTGATCACCCGCCAAAAATGATTGGAGATTGGGTGGGATGTGTTGCCACACCCAGCATACTCGCCTGACCTTGCGCCGTCAGACTTTCACTTGTTTCGTCAGACTTTCACTTGTTTCGCTCTCTTCAACAGTCCTTGCGTGGTATAACGTTCAATTCAGATGAGGCTGTAAATAAGCACCTTGTACAGTTTTTCGCCACGAAAGACAGGTTCTTCTATAAACGATACATTCTGCAGCTCACTGAAAGATGTCAAAAGGTTATCGAACAAAATGGGCATTATATCATTGATTGATCTTTGTTCTTTCTATCAATAAATGACCTTTGCAAAACATGTGTGACGTGCCTGCCCCGCAGGACGCACACGACATAAAGGCAGATAGCAGCAAGAACGAACGTCTGCGTAGCGAAGTTGGTAGAGCGACTTGTTCCGGAATAAGTGGACTCGGGTTCGATCCCCGGCGTGGACAAAAATGACGGAGAAATTTACTTCGTTATAAATGTTCTTTCCACACCGCGAGACAGGAAAAATACGAGAGTCCCTTCTCCAGCACTTCGAAAAATAAAAATGTGGGATGTTGCATTCCACACACCAGATTGACTGAGAGTTCTCAAGTGCACGTTCTACAGCGGATGGCTGCATGCACAACGATTCATGGTCACGGCTGACCCGTGGGCCATGCCCCCGGCCCTTTTTCGGGGAAGGGGGAAATGTGACTTGCCTGCTCAGCAGGACGCACACGACATAAAGGCAGATAGCAGTCAGAACGAACGTCCGCGTAGCTCATATGGTAGAGTGACTTGTTCCGGAATGAGGGGACCCGGGTTCGAGCCCCGGCGTGGACAAAAATGACGGAGAAATGTACTTTGTTATACATGGCTAAAATACGTCATGACTTTTCCGACAACCTAATATATTTCATCTAACAACATAGCTCTTCAATTTCCCGTGATGCTTTTGGCCTTCCCTTCCTGACACGACAGCCTAAGTAAAGTGATTATCCTGTGTAGTTACACTATGATCAGTAATGTTGAATAGGATAACTGCACCTTCGAGTTTTTGCTAGCAACAGTTTACGTTAAGCTTAAGAACGAAGATGACACTTAACTGTTAAATGTCCTTACAAAAACAAGAAAAACTATTTTTTAATGATAAAAGAATAAATATTTTTATATAAAAAAAAGACATGCTTTTCTCGAAAGATGCATAAAATTAATGATTTCATTCCAACTGAATAAATTTTTGCAACATGCAATAATTCCAGATATTTTTTGCAGAATAATGCAGTTACTTACCAACAGTGCTACTTTTGTCAACTTCAAAGCTGCTTCATCGGATAAACAGTGAGACTGTCTCATTGATTCGTCAACAGTTTCTTCTTCGATTCCTTCTGCTTCTATTCAGAGAAATATGGACGAAGAGAAGTCTTAAAAATAATGAGGAGAGAAAGATTTAGCTTGCATGTATAAAGTATGCACTTGTGTATGATGCTGTTTTAATCAAATGTGTGTGTTCGTATTTTTCAATCAGTAGAAAAACGCACTTCATGATGAATTTAACGCCCTTTGCTCTTAATCACTTTTTAACACATTTGCTCTTCATCAGAAACAAAATAAAAAGAACTGTAAAGTGGTTTATTTTTCAAAAAAATAACTGTAAAATGATTTGTTGTTCCTAAAAAGAATTGTAAAATAACTTGTTCTTCATGAAAAAAACTGTAAAATGACTTTTTCTTCATAAAAAGAAGTGCAAAATGGCTTGCTCTTCACAAATTATCGTTTCAACTTACCAGCACTTGACTAACAGGCCACTGATTTATGTTGCACTAAGAGCTTAAATTTAAAAAGAAAGTTTCAGTTCTTTCTGGAAGTTGAGGAAAAGAATCTCTCTGCTAGCACAAATTCAACGAATTCTCCCAACTAAGGAAGACTGGTACTCAGAATGCTGGTCGCCTAGTACAAACACTTCCTTGAAGCCTTCTGCGCAGAGTGGAAGCAGATAGCAGCATTCCTGTAGCCGGAGCAAGGACAGATCGCAGCTGTGCCGGGGTAGCCGTTCTGTTCTTCCGCGCAGTTAATTGGAGATATACGGTGAAACCTCGGATATACGTTGTCCTAGGGAATGGCCTTAAAAATGTATAGACGGAATTTCAAATGTTAAATATTATAGTAAAATTTATGCTTTAAAAGAGTATAAAATGTTTCTTAATAATAATTTATTTAAAGTCGAATTGGCGGGCGAAAATGATATTAGATTTATGATTTTTCATAATGTTTTGTGACTTTTTCATTGCAAAAATCATAAAGCTTCTGAAAAGCAAACTTCTTTTTAGACACCTTATAACGAAGTAAATTTCTCCGTCATTTTTGGTCTACGCCGGGATTCGAACCCAAGTACGCTTATTCCGGAACAAGTCGCTTTACCAACTGAGCTACGCAGACATGTATTCTGATTCCTATCTGCCTTTATGTCATGTGCGTCCTGCTGGAAGGTACGTCACATCTCCCCCCTAAAGAGGGCCGGGGGCATGGCCCACGGGTCAGCCGTGACCATGAATCGTTGCAGGCAGACAACCACTGTAGAACGTGCACTCGAGAACTCCCAGTCAATCTGGTGTGTGGAATGCAACGTCACACACATTTATTTTTCGAAGCACTGGAGAAGGGATTCTCTGATTTTTCCTATCTCGCGGTGTGGAAATAACATCACACCAATGCGAGATTTTGAACGGCCGGGTCATCCGGGCGTCATTATAACGAAGTAAATTTCTCCGTCATTTTTGGTCTACGCCGGGATTCGAACCCGAGTACGCTTATTCCGGAACAAGTCGCTCTACCAACTGAGCTACGCAGACATGTATTCTGATTCCTATCTGCCTTTATGTCATGTGCGTCCTGCTGGCAGGTACGTCGCAACCTCAGTCTACCTATAAGTAATCCTGATCTTAGATTAAGTGAAATCCCCACAACTGAGTATCTGAGACCAGCGCTTCAGTATGGAATTCATGAATTAACAGCTCTTTTTTTTTCTATGGATTCTAGTAGGTGCATTTCACCAGCCCCCACCACGGAATTTTTTAATTTTTCAGACACCATTCGTTTGTACCACGTATGAACCGGAATGAACTCGGTTTTTTTCGTTTGAACCGCAAAAGTTTTAAAGATATTTAAAAACAAAGTGGGGGGCTGGTGAAACGATAGCCCCCACCATGGAATTTTTAAATTTTTTTTGCACCATTCGTTTGTACCACGTATGAACCGGAATGAACTCAATTTTTTTCGTTTGAACCGCAATAGTTTTTGAGTTATTTAAAAAACAAAGTGGGGGGGCTGGTGAAATGGCACCCCCAAAAAATAGATATTTCAAATTTCAGCATAGCCATTCGTTAATAAATCGTATGAACCGGAATGAACTCCATTTTCATCGTTTGAACCACAATAGTTTTTGAGATATTTAACAAATAATATTGAGAATTTGCATATAAATATAGGAGGCAGACCATTTCACCAGCCCCCACCATGGAAATTCAAAATTTCGAAATAGCCATTCGTTAGTAAATCGTATGAACCGGAATGAACTCCATTTCTATCGTTTGAACCGCAATAGTTTTTGAGATATTTAACAAATAATATTCAGAATTTGCATATATACAGAAAGACCGACCATTTCACCAGCCCCCCACCATGGAAATTCAAAATTTCAAAATGCACATTCGTTAGCAAATCGTGTGAACTGAAAAGAACTCCATTTTCATCGTTTGAACCGCAATAGTTTTGGAGATATTTAAAAAATAATGTTACAGGCCTATCATTTCACCTACCCCCGCTCATCATGGAAATTCAAAATTCCGAAATAGCCATTCGTTAGTAAATCGTATGAACAGGAACGAACTCCATTTTTATCGTTTGAACCGCAATAGTTTTTGAAATATTTAATAAATAATAGAATTTACATATACGCACAGAGACCGACCATTTCACCAGCCCCCACCCCCATGGAAATTCAAAATTTCAAAATAGCCATTCGTTAGCAAATCGTATGAACCGAAAAGAACTCTATTTTCATCGTTTGAACCGCAATAGTTTTTGAGATATTTAAAAAAGAATGTCACAGGCCTACACCATTTACCCCTCCCCCTTCATCATGGAAATTCCAAATTCCGAAATAGCCATTCGTTAGTAAATCGTATGAACAGGAATGAATTCCATTTTTATCCTTTGAACCGCAATAGTTTTTGAGATATTTAAAAAATAATAGAATTTACATATACGCACAGAGACCGACCATTTCACCAGCACCCCACCCCCATGGAAATTCAAAATTTCAAAATAGCCATTCGTTAGCAAATCGTATGAACCGAAAAGAACTCCATTTTCATCGTTTGAACCGCAATAGTTTTTGAGATATTTAAAAGAATGTCACAGGCCTACACCATTTACCCCCCCCTTCAGCATGGAAATTCAAAATTCCGAAATAGCCATTCGTTAGTAAATCGTATGAACAGGAATGAACTCCATTTTTATCGTTTGAACCGCAATAGTTTTTGAGATATTTAACAAATATTGTTACAGGCCTACCATTTCACCCCCTCATCATGGAAATTCAAAATTCCGAAATAGCCATTCGTTAGTAAATCGTATGAACAGGAATGAATTCCATTTTTATCGTTTGAACCGCAATAGTTTTTCTGATATTTAAAAAATAATATTGAGTTTTTGCATATATACAGAGAGATCGACCATTTCACCAGCCCCCCACCATGGAAATTCAAAATTTCAAAATAGCCATTCGTTAGCAAATCGTATGAACCGAAAAGAACTCCATTTTCATCGTTTGAACCGCAATAGTTTTTGAGATATTTAAAAAAGTATGTCTACACCATTTACCCCCCCCCTCATCATGGAAATTCAAAATTTCAAAATAGCCATTCGTTAGCAAACCGTATGAACCGAAAAGAACTCTATTTTCATCGTTTGAACCGCAATAATTTTTGAGATATTTAAAAAAGAGTGTTACAGGCCATTTCATCCCGCCTCCCCCTCATCATGAAAATTTAAAATTCCGAAATAGCCATTCGTTAGTAAATCGTATGAACTGAAATGAACTCCATTTTCATCGTTTAAACTGCAATAATGTTTGAGATATTTAAAAAAGAATGTTACAGGCCATTTCACACCCCTCCCCCCTCATCATGGAAATTCAAAATTCCGAAATAGCCATTCGTTAGCAAATCGTATGAACTGAAAAGAACTCCATTTTCATCGTTTGAACCGCAATAATTTTTGAGATATTTAAAAAAGAATGTTACAGATCATTTCATCCCCCCTCCCCCTTATCATGGAAATTTAAAATCCCGAAATAGCCATTCGTTAGTAAATCGTATGAACAGGAATGAGCTCCATTTTTATCGTTTGAACCGCAATAGTTTTTGAGATATTTAAAAAATAATATTGAGAATTTGCACATATGCAGAGAGACCGACCATTTCACCAGCCCCCCACCCCCATGGAAATTAAAAATTTCAAAATAGCCATTCGTTAGCAAATCGTATGAACCGAAAAGAACTCCATTTTCATCGTTTGAACCGCAATAGTTTTTGAGATATTTAAAAAAGAATGTCACAGGCCAACACCATTTACCCCCCTTCATCGTGGAAATTCAAAATTCCGAAATAGCCATTCGTTAGTAAATCGTATGAACAGGAACGAACTCCATTTCTATCGTTTGAACCGCAATAGTTTTTGAGATATTTAACAAATAATGTTACAGGCCTACCATTTCACCCCCCCCCCTCTCATCATGGAAATTCAAAATTCCGAAATAGCCATTCGTTAGTAAATCGTATGAACAGGAATGAACTCCATTTTTATCGTTTGAACCGCAATAGTTTTTGAGATATTTAAAAAATAATATTGAGTTTTTGCATATATACAGAGAGACCGACCATTTCACCAGCCCCCCACCATGGAAATTCAAAATTTCAAAATAGCCATTCGTTAGTAAATCGTATGAACAGGAATGAACTCCATTTTTATCGTTTGAACCGCAATAGTTTTTGAGATATTTAACAAATAATGTTACAGGCTTACCATTTCACCCCCCCCCCTCATCATGGAAATTCAAAATTCCGAAATAGCCATTCGTTAGTAAATCGTATGAACAGGAATGAATTCCATTTTTATCGTTTGAACCGCAATAGTTTTTGTGATATTTAAAAAATAATATTGAGTTTTTGCATATATACAGAGAGATCGACCATTTCACCAGCCCCCCACCATGGAAATTCAAAATTTCAAAATAGCCATTCGTTAGCAAATCGTATGAACCGAAAAGAACTCCATTTTCATCGTTTGAACCGCAATAGTTTTTGAGATATTTAAAAAAGTATGTCTACACCATTTACCCCCCTTCATCATGGAAATTCAAAATTTCAAAATAGCCATTCGTTAGCAAACCGTATGAACCGAAAAGAACTCTATTTTCATCGTTTGAACCGCAATAATTTTTGAGATATTTAAAAAAGAGTGTTACAGGCCATTTCATCCCGCCTCCCCCCTCATCATGAAAATTTAAAATTCCGAAATAGCCATTCGTTAGTAAATCGTATGAACTGAAATGAACTCCATTTTCATCGTTTAAACTGCAATAATTTTTGAGATATTTAAAAAAGAATGTTACAGGCCATTTCACCCCCCTCCCCCCTCATCATGGAAATTCAAAATTCCGAAATAGCCATTCGTTAGCAAATCGTATGAACTGAAAAGAACTCCATTTTCATCGTTTGAACCGCAATAATTTTTGAGATATTTAAAAAAGAATGTTACAGATCATTTCATCCCCCTCCCCCTTATCATGGAAATTTAAAATCCCGAAATAGCCATTCGTTAGTAAATCGTATGAACAGGAATGAGCTCCATTTTTATCGTTTGAACCGCAATAGTTTTTGAGATATTTAAAAAATAATATTGAGAATTTGCACATATGCAGAGAGACCGACCATTTCACCAGCCCCCCACCCCCATGGAAATTAAAAATTTCAAAATAGCCATTCGTTAGCAAATCGTATGAACCGAAAAGAACTCCATTTTCATCGTTTGAACCGCAATAGTTTTTGAGATATTTAAAAAAGAATGTCACAGGCCAACACCATTTACCCCCCCCCCTTCATCGTGGAAATTCAAAATTCCGAAATAGCCATTCGTTAGTAAATCGTATGAACAGGAATGAACTCCATTTCTATCGTTTGAACCGCAATAGTTTTTGAGATATTTAACAAATAATGTTACAGGCCTACCATTTCACCCCCCCTCTCATCATGGAAATTCAAAATTCCGAAATAGCCATTCGTTAGTAAATCGTATGAACAGGAATGAACTCCATTTTTATCGTTTGAACCGCAATAGTTTTTGAGATATTTAAAAAATAATATTGAGTTTTTGCATATATACAGAGAGACCGACCATTTCACCAGCCCCCACCATGGAAATTCAAAATTTCAAAATAGCCATTCGTTAGTAAATCGTATGAACAGGAATGAACTCCATTTTTATCGTTTGAACCGCAATAGTTTTTGAGATATTTAAAAAATAATATTGAGAATTTGCATATATACAGAGAGACCGACCATTTCACCAGCCCCCCCCCCCCCCCACCATGGAAACTCAAAATTTCAAAATAGCCATTCATTAGCAAATCGTATGAACCGAAAATAACTCCATTTTCATCGTTTGAACCGCAATAGTTTTTGAGATATTTAAAAAAGAATGTCACAGGCCTACACCATTTACCCCCCCCCCCCTTCATCATGGAAATTCAAAATTCCGAAATAGCCATTCGTTAGTAAATCGTATGAACAGGAATGAACTCCATTTTTACCGTTTGAACCGCAACAGTTTTTTTTTTATTGGAGATTTAACGACCACCGTGAGCAACTCAATCGGCTATAAGCATTCGCCCGTCCCTAATTCAGGGTCACTGATTCCAGGGAAGGGAGAGAGCCAGTGCCGTAAAACAAACACAACATTCATGCCTCACCGGGATTCGAACCCGGACCCTGTTCGAACGAATGATCAGAGTCCGTCGCTTAGACCACTGCGTCACCGGAGCGGCCAACAGTTTTTGATAGATTTGAAAAACAAAAAAGTTTGAGAAAATTGGGGGACGACCATTGCACACACCCCCAGGGAAAAATTCTAAATTTCAAAATAGCCATTCGTTAGCAAATCGTATGAACCGAAAAGAACTCCATTTTCATCGTTTGAACCGCAATAGTTTTTGAGATATTTAAAAAAAATGTCACAGGCCTACACCATTTACCCCCCCCTTCATCATGGAAATTCAAAATTCCGAAATAGCCATTCGTTAGTAAATCGTATGAACAGGAATGAACTCCATTTTTACCGTTTGAACCGCAACAGTTTTTTTTTTATTGGAGATTTAACGACCACCGTGAGCAACTCAATGGGCTATAAGCATTCGCCCGTCCCTAATTCAGGGTCACGGATTCCAGGGAAGGGAGAGAGCCAGTGCCGTAAAACAAACACAACATTCATGCCTCACCGGGATTCGAACCCGGACCCTGTTCGAACGAATGATCAGAGTCCGTCGCTTAGACCACTGCGTCACCGGAGCGGCCAACAGTTTTTGATAGATTTGAAAAACAAAAAAGGTTGAGAAAATTGGGGGACGACCATTGCACACACCCCCAGGGAAAAATTCTAAATTTCAAAATAGCCATTCGTTAGCAAATCGTATGAACCGAAAAGAACTCCATTTTCATCGTTTGAACCGCAATTTTTTTGAGATATTTAAAAAAGAATGTCACAGGCCTACACCATTTACCCCCTCCCCTTCATCATGGAAATTCAAAATTCCGAAATAGCCATTCGTTAGTAAATCGTATGAACAGGAATGAACTCCATTTTTATCGTTTGAACCGCAATAGTTTTTGAAATATTTAATAAATAATATTGAGAATTTGCATATATACAGAGCCCGACCATTTCACCCCCCCCCCCCCCCATGGAAATTCAAAATTTCAAAATAGCCATTCGTTAGCAAATCGTGTGAACCGAAAAGAACTCCATTTTCTTCGTTTAAACCGCAATAGTTTTTGAGGTATTGAAAAAAGGATGTTACAAGCCTACACCATTAACCCCCCCCTCACCATGGAATTCGAAATTTCATAGCCATTCGTTAGTAAATCGAATGGCCGCCCCGGTGGCTCAGTGGTCTAAGGCGTTGGCCTCTGATCATTCGTCCGTAAGGGGTCCGGGTTCGAATCCCGGTCAGGCATGGATGTTGTGTTTGTCTTACGGCACTGGCTCTCTCCCTTCCCTGGAACCAGTGACCCTAAATTGGGAACGGGCGACTGCTTATAGCCCATTGAGTTGCTCACGGTGGTCGTTAAACCTCCAATCAAAAAAAAATCGTATGAACCGAAAAGAACTCCATTATTATCATTTGAACCGCAATAGAGTTTGACATACCTACAAAAAAAAAGGATTCAGAAAATATGGAGCCGACAATTCCCCCCCCCCATGTAATTTCAAAATTTCAAAATGACCATTCGTTAGTAAATCGTATGAACCGGGAAAACTCTGTAAGAGCGAACGTGTCGTCACGTGACTTAGCGCCGCCTCCTACTTAAGCATCCGAGGAGCACGCGCAGCGGGCTCACAACAAGCAGAGAGTTCGTTTACTCTTCCCGGAAGTACACACTCTCTCTCTCTCACTCTGTTCGAGCGAACAAACGAAACCTCCCCCACTTTACTATATATATATCTGTGAATCGGGGAGGCAGAGCGACAACAGCTGGTTATACCGAAGTTTATCCACTTTCAGACATACTTTGAAAAGAACGCTTGGTTAACACATATACGAAACACTTATTCTTCATCAACTAGAATTTTGATGGCGGCGGATTACTCGCTCTTGAAAGTGACCTCGTTATGACTGGACCTGGCAAAGATCGTGGAACGCGCAAGATAAGGTGATCGAATTCTGTAGAAATCTCACCCTGCGTTGGCGTCCTAACTTAGGGTCTCCTTGACACTAGATATACCTCTATCTTATCGATGCTTCAGGACTAGTCTTCTAGCTATCCTTCTCTAATCGATGCTTCAGTGGACTGTATTAAGTCCGTAATTCAGTAGTATATCATCAGCTACTCTACCGGTATCCCTGACTCGGGTAGATTCCTTCTGTAGCGGCGACCTACTTCATCTAGGTCGGTGCCTGCTCTTTCCCCGTGGACTCCGAGAGCCCACCACACCATCCACGCAAACGCGTTCCTTTCTATCGGAGGACTATCACCTTCGCTCTCCGAAGACAGACTGCTCCAACAGGTCCACTCGGAGCGACCTCTTCGCCCCCCCTTCACGCTGCTCCTTCTTCAAGGGCGACGGCGCTGACCTTCAACATGCTGCTCTCCTCTCGCGCCACGTGTCACCTCTCGCGCCCTTCACCTGCCCCATCCCTAGTCGTTTTCCGGGAATCGGGCTCCTAGACCTTTAAATCTACCTTGCGCATTCCTCGCTTATCCTCAGGCTATACATTATTGAGTGCCTCCTTCCGAGAAAGCAATCCTATCGTCGTAGTACATCCGTAGCAATACAATACACATTGTTATAACTATACAAAAGAGTATGTCTGCATTTCAGACTTGTATGCGCCTAGTGAAAATGAACAATGTATCTGTGAAAGTCACAGCGTCCTTGGCGATACTTTCAGTTCGTAGAACAAGTCCTCGCCCTTTCTAAGGCGTGAGAACCTGAAGTCTTTTGTCATACATCTCGCCTCCCCTCCCCCAAAAAGGATTAAACATATTTACGAATTCTCTGTCGCCATTTTGGGAACTTGCGATGTTTTCTTTGGTCAAAAAAAAAACCACATAATGTTTATCATTGAAATGAATTAACATCGTTAATGTGTCCGTTCTTACAAACTCCATGTTTATTTTTTCAACCCCGATAGTTTTTGAGATGTTTAAAAATGTTCCACGATTTCAGCTGCCCCCACCCCCACCCCCGGACATTTCCTGTTTCAGAATAGCTATTCGTTAGCATCGTGTGAACCGGAAGGAGCTACATCTTTATCATTCGAATCTGGATAGTTTCTGAGATATTTGTATAAAGGGTAATGGAGGATGATGAAGAAGTAATTTATTTTCAAAAAGTCTTGTATTCGTTCCTGTCATTATCTTAAAGATCTCTCCGTTTCTAGCTTTGAACCGCAGCAGTTGAAAAGACATTCCAAAAAGAACGTGACGGTTTCAACATTTCTTCAATGTGTCTCAAGGACCAGAACACAAGAGAACCGGAAAATGCATGGCATAGTAAAACAGCCAAAATCTCGGAGCTGAAACAAACGACGCAATCCAGTCTGTAGTAAACATACAGTACAAGGCATCACAGAAAGAAAGGGAGCATGGCAGAGGCACAAAGCAGTCCGTTACATTACAATCGTGCGCTGTAGTCGGTGGCAGATACAACACGAGGCAAAGCACACAGGGAACAGTCACTGAGCAGAGGAACGGCTGAGCCAGCAAATAGAGAAAGCACCATACCTGGAACCAGGGAGCAACATGATGAGTAGAAAACCCAGGAACTATTCCTTCTTCCTTTTAAGGAAAAAACGAAATTATTGGTGCGAAATTATTGCTGTCCATCTGTGGTTATTGGGCGCCATCCTCCGACAAAAAGAGAAATAATGGTACTAATGCCACATTGAAAAGAAAAACATTAAGGAAAAACTATTACTTTCTTTAAAATTGGCATTTTCTGTCTAACAGTGGCATAGCAGTTAGACATACTATTCAAAACATAGCAGGGTAGGAAGCAACACATGGCACTCCGGGAAAATCGGGCAGGGGGCATGCTTGAACCACAGAAAAACAGAAGCAGAACGAACGGTGCGAGGCAGTTGGTGATGGTCATGTAAAGCGGATGCAGGCAGGACATCGTAAGACAAAACACACAGAAAAAGGTCACAAAGCAGAATGATGAGGGGAAAAAACGAGGCACGAGGGAAAACACTTCACAAAGATCAGAACGAAACAACAAGGGCTCAAAGAGACAGGGAGAAACATAGCTAAGAAAACACAACAGAAATCAATCATCAAACAAAACCACACAGGAGCTAATCAGGTGGACACCGAAGAAGGAGACGATGTTGAGCATGACAAATGAAGTGGTCAAGACAACCATAGTAACATTCAACTTCCGGGTAAGAGCCCGAAAGGTGAAAAAATGCAAAGTAAAAAGCGCTAAGATTGTCAACCAGAGATGAGTAAACTGCCGGATCGTTGGAAGCAATAAAGTGATTAAGTGTAGCATCGTGAGAAGAGTCAAAGAACAATGGGAAAGCGGCATCTAGAGAAAGAGTCTGCGTAAACTCGGGAACAACTTGAAGGCGAGCAACAAGATCAGGCACAACAGAGGGACTGTCAAGAACGCGAGCAAAAGTGACGGCAGCAGGATCAGGAGCGGTGCCTTGCGAAGAACGATGAGGAGGAGACATAATCACAGCGGCACGCTTAGCGCGAATCTTGCGATTAGACCGATGACGACGCTTCTTATTAGGAGCAATACCAGTAGGGAAATGTTGACGAAGAGGACGAGACGACGTAGAAGGAACAACAGGCGGCGTCTCGGGATTCTGGCGAGGTGAATAGGGTACAAAGTCGGATGACACATGTAAGGTGGTAGCTGCAGGAATAACAGAAGCCGGGGAGGGTGGGGTTTCAAACGAGACTAGAAGAGGAGCTGTGCGAAAGAGCGGGGACAGACCATGGCGACCAGAAGGTGAAACAAAGACAACGGCACTAGAAGCATCAGAAGAGCCCCGAGAAGGTGAAAAGGGCGGAGAGCACACCGGAGTACTGGAACCAGTGGAGGAAAGATGAGCGTCTGAGGGTGGCGTAGCCGACGTACGCAGCGGCGATGGTGGAGCAGAAAATCCCGGGATCGAGATAGACGAGGTGACTTGCGAAAACAAAGAAGGCAGCACCTGAACAGGCGGAGAAGGTGCAGCAACAGGATGTGACAAAGCGCAAACATCAGACGATGAAAAAGAAAGAAATACAGACGAAGGCACAGAAACAGGAGCAGTAGATCCAGATGTACCCACAACAGACGATGCTGGCGAGGAAGGAAAAAGACCAACGGAGGCAGATGATGGAGATGGAGACTAAGAAGGTGTGAACTGATCAGGCGAAAGCGTGGTAACTGGAAGCGAAGAAAGAGGTTCTGTGACGGGAACTTGAGCAGCCGTTGAAGAAGACTAGGAAGAAATGAGGGGGCATTGCGAGAAATGGTGACCAGGCTGTTTACATGAGATGCAATGATAGGCAGTGAATACGTTGAATGCGACGTTGTGATGACAACAAATCACCAGAAAAGTTGTGGGGCAGTAAGAAACAGTCTGTGTCAGGGAAAAAAACTAAGTCTTGGCGGCGGAAGCCAAAATAAGGACGATCACCTTGATCAACATGGGCGGCGGGTATCTTGCGGATATCACCAAGAACGCGGCCACACCGAGAAGGAAAAGCATGTAAAAACTCATCGGAAACGTCCAGAGGTACAGGTTACAAATTAAGAAAAACGGGAGAATGTGCAAGGAGGATAGGGACCAAGCTATGATCTCCAACGGAAAGGCTAGTCGATAGGACTTGAGGAACAAACTCAGGTGAAAAAATATATACAAGAATGGACTTAGGCTTGCTGGCGAAATGTGTAATTGCACCGGAAGGGAGAAACGACAATGCAGACATACACTGTATAGACGTGCAACTTGACATTGGGTAAGGCGTCGAACTTGACACTTAAACTAAGAGTTGAAAGCATTGTACGTGTGCAATAAGCGTGGAACCTTGACATGAAATATAGGAGTCCAAGGCTGTCGCGAGGAAAGTCGGAGACGTTGAACACGGATCTGTAGCAGGATGAGGAGAAGAGCAGTCCTGGGACGCATCCAACACACTTGGAGGACAAGTCATCGAAGCAGCACATAGTGACGTGAGAGGGAAATAGAATTTAGAAGCAGAAGCACAGGCCATGGACAATGTGTAGAAATGCACGGCGAAGGGCACACAGATCCACTATAACAAGGTGGGGCACCAGGAAGGCGATCAGCATACCGAAGAAGGCAGCGCAGAGAACCACTGTCAATGGGTGGAACACAAGGAAGGTAATCCACACACCGGTGAAGGCAGCGCAGAGAACCATTAACGATGATTGGAGCGCAAACACGGAAGGCAAACGTAGACACAGCAGCAGGAAGGCTACTACATGCAGCAGACAGTTTTAGAGCAAAAAGTCAAGGCGAGTCACGATGGGCAGATTGTAAACAGGCCCAACGAGATGAATTGTAAACAGGCCCAACGAAATGAATTGTAAACAGGTCCAACGAAATGAATTGTAAACAGGCCCAACGAGATGAATTATAAAGGAATATCGGCAAAATATGCATGTACCAACTCGAAAGAATGACTAGGAAGAGAGCGCAGACATTCATGCACGAGAGAAACACAAATTAATTCGGCGGTGGGCGCTAGATACAGGCGGAGCACAAAATGCAGAGCTCGAAAGGGCGTGGCCAGCAGAGCAACGTGACGGGATGCTGTGTGAGTCAAATATCGTACAAAGACAATTGTTTGGATGGGACCATTTCAAGAATGTTTGTTTTAAATTTAAGGGTGCATCTGCTTTGCACTTCCTTTCGACCGAAGCGTGTTAAAGTGGAAAAGTTTCCTGCACGTTCTTTGAAAACTAAAGGATGTACTTATACCTTCACTATATACATGTATCTGTCTGTATACGTTTATCTGTGTACCTCTAAGTCTGATTTAATATCAGCCTCTTTTTGCTTTGGGAAGCTAGAACAGTGAGAACGATGATCCTAGCATTTTAATCTTTATCTGATCCATAATTTCGCCGCCAAGAGCGAAATGCAAATTCCACCGATTTCAAAATATATTTTGCTTCATATCGTTGCTCAAAAATCAGATTGAAACACTTTCGACGCCTATTGAATGTACCATTTTTACGTACAGCTTATTGTATCTTAATATTACCGAATTTTTCTGTTACGACGAGCAAATGCGTACATTACTGTTTGTGAAAATTGCAACGCCAAAAAAGAATCGCACTATTCAAAAGAAATTTATATCACAGATTCCTCATGTTGCAGGAGATAACTGATTTTATTTTTAGATCTATAGAAGATTTTGTCAATTCAAATCTCAGTACTATTTGTTCAGTTGCTGCCTACCAAAGATGTTAGGCAGCAACTGAACAAATAACTAGTATACGAATGAATAATTAATACACACAATTGACGTAGATTTGGGACATCAAACAGATGGCATGGCTCTTTCCACGGTTTTAAGTGAGTCACGGGAAAAGTATCATCGGCCGCCAACGGAAATCGAACCAAGGGTCTTCCAGTTACTCGCTGGACATGCTACCACTGCACCAATTGCTTCTTACCATCTTTGAGGAATCCCCACCATTGTGCGGGTCTCCAAGAAGCAACCAGCCATGTGGTTTGGCAATTAATCACATGTGAGTCTGGAGAATTCGAGGCCGCTGCGGTGCAGTGGTAGCATGTCCAGCGCGTAACTGGAAGACCCTGAATTCAATTCCCGGTGGCGGCCGATGATAGTTTTTTTATTTTCATTTTTTTTTTTTTGATTGGAGGTTTAACGACCACCGTGAGCAACTCAATGGGCTATAAGCAGTCGCCCGTCCCTAATTTAGGGTCACTGGTTCCAGGGAAGGGAGAGAGCCAGTGCCGTAAGACAAGCACAACATCCATGCCTGACCGGGATTCGAACCCGGACCCCTTACGGACGAATGATCAGAGGCCAGCGCCTTAGACCACTGCGCCACCGGGGCGGCAATGATAGTTTTTCCGTGACTCACTTAAAAACGTGGAAAGAGAAATGACTTCTGTTTGATGTTCCTAATCCACGTCGATTGTGTGTATTAATGCAGGACAATTACAGAGGCATCTGTGGCACGTAGTCCGGTCATCTTCAATAGCGCGTCGCACCGCTTCGTGCGGTGATACATGTTGCAATATGGTCCAGCATAGAGGCGAACAGACGCCTGATGTCCTGCTGAAGAGGGCCCACACTTGTTGCACGGTGTGCTCCAAATCCCGGATAGTGCGGCACAGAGTCAACCGGCGTTTCAACTGGTCCCACGCATGCTCGATAGAGGACATGTTCGGTGAGCGGGCATGCCATGGAACTGTATGGACATGACGTAGGCAGTCCTAGAAAACCCGAGCAGTGTGCGGGATGGCACTATCCTGCTGGTAAAGCGCACCTAGAATTCCGCCCAGGAGTGGGAGCACATGGGGCCATATGATCTCATCCACATACCGCTGGCCCGACAATGATCCACGTACCACTACTAGAGCTGATCGGCTATCGTAGGCAATAAACCATAAAGGCTCCCTAGACCGTAATGCCTGCAGTGGGGTAGGTGGGACGCTCGATAGCAAGGTTGGAATTGTGCCGTTGACCCCGGGACCTCCACACCCGGACACGATGATCAGCTGTCCCCAAAACGAACCGACACCAATCTCTGAACACCACACGTCGCCAGTCTGTGGCGTTCCACGTTGCTCTCGCCTGGCACCATTGCAAACAGAGCCGGCGATGATCCGGTGTTAATGGCAGAACACGTAAGAGGCGCTGGGATCGCAGATTCGCTTCCGCGAGACTTCAGGAAATGGCTCGTTGGCACACAAGAGCCGCTACATTTGCCTGGGGAGAGGACAGGGTTCTCGTGGGATCCATTCGTGCCTGCCGTACGAACTGTCGATCCTCTCTACGGATGGTCCTCCTGGTTCGTTCGGTGACACCCGCCGTGCGGCAGTGCCGTCACGTGTCCACTGCTCCCAACACAGTCGGACGGTATGGTCAGAACGATCCACGTGGTGGGTTATACGGCGCGCCGACCGACCTGCTGTTTTCAGCCCGATGATCAGGCCTCTCTCAAAGCCCGTAAGTTGCGTACATCGACGTCTCTGGTGTCTACCCGGCATTCTTGTCACTCTATACTCTTTCTTGCGCCGGCCGGTGCTTTTCTCTTTCATGGGGCATCGACTACACGCCGGTTTATAAGGCTGCTGGTTCGTGCTAGCAGCGCCGCCACAAGGTGTGCGCTTATGCGCACTCGCACCAAACGCACCCTAGCTATTTGCAAAGTTTCGCGGTTGTAGCATGTTTTCTTCTAGGTGTGCAAATTTTTTGTCCACGAGTGTACAAGAAGCAAGTGGAAGAATTGAAACTTCACTCGCCCAAGTTTTCACCAGCTGTCTCACCGAAGGTAAGATTCCTGAGTATTGGGATAATGGTACAATGATCCTGCTACATAAAAAAGGTGACGTTGAGGATCTCAGGACCTACAGGCTCATCAGCCTCCTATCAGTTATTTATAAAATTTTCAATTAGGTTCTTTTACATCGCATGAAGGTAAAACTGGACATGGCTCAAGCAAGAGAAGAAGCTGAATTCAGGAGTGGCTACAGCACTGAAGATCATGTCCATGTACTTAGAGAACTAACTGAAAGAACAAGAGAGTATGAACTCCCATTATGCAAGGCTTCTATTGATTATAAAAAGGCCTTCGATTCCGTAAAACCATCAGCAGTTACAACTGCTTTGAAAACCTGCGGTATTGCAGATGCATACATTAGCATTATTAATAGTATCTCTGAAAATGCATTTGCAGAAGTTTGGATATTTGAGGATGCAGCACTAATAAAAATTGGAAAGCTAGTGTGACAAAGTAAAATCATATCTCCCAAACTCTTTAATCCCACATAGCAAAATATTTTTTAATTACTGAACTGGGACAAAGAAAAAAATTTATGCAGATAATTCAAATCACGTTCGTTTTGCTGATGACGTTGTCATTTTTGCAACTACGACTTCTGAACCGCAGAATACGATCCAGGAACTTGCTGACAAGAGTAAAGAAGTGGAATTAAAAATGAACTTTCAGAAGGCAAAAGTGACGTATATTGCTTTTACAAGAAACGAAGATTTATTTATTGATGGTGAAAAGCTTGAGACAACCGATACCTACATTTATCTTGGGCAGCAGATATGAAGTAAGGATCACATTGATGAAGAAATTAATCGGCGTGTAAAACTTGGATGGATAGTTTTTGGAAGAAGTAAAATTTTTACGAAAAGTATGCCATTGTGTCTTAAAAGATAAGGGTTTAATCAGTTCATCCTGCCAGTGCTTACGTATGGAGCAGATACATGGACCTTCACTAAACAAGTTAGTAAAATAATGCAATGCATTGAATATGATACGCTTTCCAACATACCAGAAATAATTACTCAAGATATGAGAATAATGGCTGTGGAATAAATCTCGGTCCTGTGCCCTGACCTTTGATCCCATTTCGATGATATTCAACAGAACCGGTTCGGTATACCTCAGAAATAACATGATAACGTTTTGTCGCAATCGAAGCATTTTTACGTAAGTTATGATGCATAAGGACTATGGAATAGATCCCGCTCCTGTGTCCTAACCTTTGACCCTATTTTGTCCATTTTCTATAGGGTTTGTCCCCAGGGGGTTACCTACCACATACTAAAATTTCACCGAAATCGAACCATTTTTACGTGAGTTATCATGCCGACAGACGGACGGAAAACGCTGAAGCATATACGCTTCTTCAACCTACGGTTGGAAAGCGTAAAAAAGACAAACAAAGACTGCAGACAACGCAAAAAGCCCTGGAGAGAATCATGCTTGGTGTAAACAGGAAAGATAAGCAGACGGACTCATGGATAAGGAAAACGACAAGAGTTGACGACATCATGACCACAATGAAGTCACTGAAATGGTGAGGGCATGACATGTTGCTAGAAGAACGACCACCGACGGAAAACCGAAATTTTAGAATGAATTTCGAGGGACAGGAAAAGACCCAGAAGAAGACCCTATGATAGAATGATGCATGAAATTCGAAAGCATAGAGGTGTGTCATCGAGGAGACACGCTCAAGACAGACAATTGTGGGAGAAACTTGGGGAGACCTTCATCCAGTAGTGGATTCAAAGATGATGATATATATATATCATTGTAAACCATTATCAATCCACTGCTGGACGAAAGTCTCCCCAAATTTTCTCCACAACGGTCTGTCTTGTGCCAGTCTCTTCCATGTCACTCCCGCATACTTTCGAATTTCATCCACCCATCTCCATGTGGTCTTCTTCTGGGTCTTTTCCTGTCCCTTGGAATCCAATATAAAATTTCGGCTGTCCATCGATGGTCTGTCCTTCTGGCAGTATGTCCAGCCCATTGTCATTTCAGGGATTTTCTCTGATCATGGTGTCTTCCACTCTCGTCATTTTCGGATTCACGAGTTCCTCTTCTTACCTCTCCTGGTTACACCAAGCATGCACCTGTCCATGCTGCTTTGAGTTGTCTGCAGCCTTTGTATGTCTCTTTTAGTTAAGGTCCACGTCTCTGCACCATACGTAAGCACTGGAAGGATGCATTGATCAAACACTTTTCTTTTAAGACATAATGGCATATTGCTCTTAAAAATTATGATGTTTCTTCAAAAAGCTCTCCAGGCAAGTTTTGTACGCCGATTAATTTCTTCATAAATGTGACCCTCACTTGATATCTGCTGTCCAAGATAAACGTACGTGTCTGTTATCTCCAGCTTATCTCCATCAATCGATAAATCTTCATTTCTTGTAAAAGCATTGAACATCACTTTTCTCTTCTGGAAGTTCATTTTTAATCCCACTTCTTTACTCTTGTCAGCAAGTTCCTGGATCATACTCTGCAGCTCTGATGGGGTAGTTGCAAAAATGACTACGTTATCAGCAAAACGAAGGTGGGTTTGTAACGTACCAGGAGATGTGACGTACCTGCCAGAAGGATGCACACGACATAAAGGCAGATAGGAATCAGAATACATGTCCGCGTAGCTTAATTGGTAGAGCAACTTATTCCGGAATGAGTGGACCCTGGTTCGAACCCCGGGGCGGATAAAAATGACGGAGAAATTCAATTCGTTATAGGTTAGATAATCTCCATTAATATTTATCCCTTTGTTTTCCCAGTTCAGTATTGAAAGACCTTTTCCAATGTGGCAATAAAGAGCTTCGGATATATGGTGTCACCTTGTCTCACTCCCTTTCCAATTTTTATGTGTGTTGTATTTTCAAACAGCCGAAAATTTGCACTTGCATTTTCATAGATGTTATTAATAATATTAATGTATGCATCTTCAATACCGCAGGATTTCAGAGCCATTGTAACTGCTGATGGTTTCACCGAATCAAAGGCTTTTTCATAATCGATAAAAGCCATGCACAATGGAAGTTCATATTCTCTCGCTCTTTCAATTAGTTCTCTCAGCACGTGCATATGATCTATTGTGCTGTAGCCACTCCTGAATCCAGCTTGTTCTCTCGGTTGAGCCATGTTCAGTGTTACCTTTAAGCGGTGTGAAAGAACTTTAGTGAAGATTTAATAAACCACTGATAGGAGGCTGATAGGTCTGTAGTTCCTGAGATCCTCAATGTCACCTTTTTTATGTAGCAGGATCATTGTAGCGTTGTTCCAATCCTCATCCTCAGGAATCTTCCCTTCATTAAGGCATCGAGTGAAAATTTGGGCGAGTACTGTTACGATTTCTCCACTTGCTTCTTGTATGGTGTCTACAGTAATTCCATCTTCTCCTGGAGCTTTTCCCCGCTTCGTGTTCTTGATTGCATGCGCATCTTCTGCTGGGAGGACTGGAAGAACTCTGGTACTGGTACCTTTCATGATGTCTGGAGAACATGTATCATCCCTTTTATATAATTTGGAGTAGAAATCTTTCACTCTTGTCAAAATTTCGCCTCTATTTCTTGTTACAGAACCATCTTCTTTTCTCAGTGCCATAATCTGTTTTCTTCCCTTACTGAGGGGTCGCTTTGCTATCTTTAGGCTTTGGTTGTTTTCAATTGCTTTCCTCACTAGTTCACAGTTGAATTTCCTTACGTCTTTAGTGATAATTTTTTGTACTGTCTTGCATAGCTCTATATATTCCACTTTGGAAGTCACATCTTCTTTAGTTGTCCTCATCTCTCTTCTTTTTTGCATCAACATTTTGGTTTTTCCAGATAATTTGTTCACATGCAACTTGTTCTTAGACCCAGCTCATTTTGTTGGTTTCCATAAGAGTTTTGGTTACTTTTCTGTTAACTTCAGAAATATCCACTTCTTCCGATGTTAGGCGTTCTAAAGCAGAGAATCTGTTCTTCAGTTCCAACTTAAAGGTATTATGGTGCTTTTTAAGGTTGGTTATGTCAATACATTATGTTTGTCTTATGAGCTTGCCACGTTCGAGTTTAGTGTTGAGGTGGATCTTACATCTCACCAATCTATGGTCACTACCTGTGTTGAACTTGTTCAGCACACTGCAGTCTTCGTTGACGAATTTTTTGTTACACATAATAAAATCAATTTCACTTGTTATCCCATTTGGATGTCTCCATGTCCATTTCCCGTGTGGCTTTTTCTTGAAAAAGGAGTTCAAGATGAGAAACTCTTCTGCCTCTGCAAACTCAACGAGAGTATTTTCACGCTGGTTTCTGTTGCCGTGAGCGAATTTACCTCCTGAAGTTTCATTCTGTTGCCATTGCCCTATTTTTGCATTGAAATATCCCATAATTATCTTCAAGTGGTACTTACCTTTATTATTTAGATGACAAATTTCCTCATAAAATTCTTCAATTTCTTCTTCAGGATGACTTGTGGTGGGTGCATAAGTTTGAATAATCTGAGCCTTGTATCTTCTCAAGAGTTGGATAACGAGTCGCGCAGTTCTGTCAGAGGCACTTTCAACTTCTACAACTTTATCCTTCAGTTTCTTGTTTATTATAAATCCAACACCACTAGTTCTGCCAGTATGTGTCCCACGATAGTAGAGGAGATGTCCATTTTTCCGTTCAATGAGATCTTCTCCTTTTCTCCTTACCTCACTTAGCCCGACGATGTCCCACTTGATCCTTTGTAGTTCCTCTTCCAATTCAAGAAGCCTTGAATCAGGAGATAGGGAGCATCCATTGTAAGTAGCCAAGGTCAGCATCAGATGGCAGCCTAGTCCGGTCCTCCAAGGATTCTTAGCACCCTCTGCCTTCATGTCGCACTGGCCGCAGCCTTGGCCAGGTACATTCGAGCTGCCGGAGACTGAGGGCCAAGATTTAAGTTGTAGAGTCATTTTGGAGGGGTTTGGCCATAACTCACCACGCTGGCCAAGCGGGTTGGTGAGTGTGGGATAGCATTTCCTCTAATCCCGATGGTATAGTTATACCGCTATTGGCGGTCGTCAGAGCCCCTTTAGTGGGAACAGGATGCACCACGAGAAGGCGGGGTTGACATTTGTCAAGGAGAGGCTGTGATGTTACGCATCACCGGACCTTACATTCCACACACATATATATATATATATATATATATATATATAAGAATCCCCGGAGGACCGGACTAGGCTGCCATCTGATGCTGACCTTGGCTACTTACAATGGACGCTCCCTATCTTCTGATTCAAGGCTTCTTGAATTGGAAGAGGAACTACAAAGGATCAAGTGGGACATCGTGGGGCTAAGTGAGGTAAGGAGAAAAGGAGAAGATCTCATCGAACTGAAAAGTGGACATCTCTTCTACTATCGTGGGACAGATACTGGCAGAACTAGTGGTGTTGGATTTATAATAAACAAGAAACTGAAGGATAAAGTTGGAGAAGTTGAAAGTTCCTCTGACAGAGCTGCACGACTTGTTATCCAACTCTCGAAAAGATACCAGGCTCAGATTATTCAAACTTATGCACCCACCACAAGTCATCCTGAAGAAGAAATTGAAGAATTTTATGAGGAAATTTGTCATCTAAATAATAAAGGTAAGCAGCACTTGAAAATAATTATGGGAGATTTCAATGCAAAAATAGGGCAACGGCAACAGAATGAAACTTCAGTAGGTAAATTCGGTCATGGCAACAGAAACCAGCGTGGAAATACTCTCGTTGAGTTTGCAGAGACAGAAGGGTTTTTCATCTTGAACTCCTTCTTCAAGAAAAAGCCACACAGGAAATGGACATGGAGACATCCAAATGGGACGACAAGTGAAATTGATTTTATTATGTGTAACAAAAAATTCGTCATAGAAGACTGCAGTGTGCTAAACAAGTTCAACACAGGTAGTGACCATAGATTGGTGAGATGTAAGATGCACCTCAACACTAAACTTGAACGTGGCAAGCTCATAAGACAAACAAAATCTATTGACATAACCAACCTTAAAAAACACCATAATACCTTCAAGTTAGAACTGAAGAACAGGTTCTCTGCTTTAGAAGGCCTAACATCGGAAGAAGTGGACATCTCTGAAGTTAACAGAAAAGTAACCAAAGCTCTTATGGAAACAGCAACAAAATTAGCTGGGTCTAAGAACAAGTTGCATGTGAACAAATTATCAGGAAAAACCAAAGTGTTGATGCAAAAAGAAGAGAGATGAGGACAACTAAAGAAGATGTGACTTCCAAAGTGGAATATATAGAGCTATGCAAGACAGTAAGAAAAAGTATCACTGAAGACGTAAGAAAATTCAACTGTGAACTAGTGAGGAAAGCAATTGAAAACAACCAAAGCCTAAAGATAGCAAAGGGACATCTCAGTAAGGGAAGAAAACAGATTATGGCACTGAGAAAAGAAGATGGTTCTGTAACAAGAAATAGAGGCGAAATTTTGACAAGAGTGAAAGATTTCTACTCCAAATTATATGAAAGGGATGATATATGCACTCCAGACATCATGAAAGATACCAGTACCAGAGTTCCTCCAGTCCTTCCAGCAGAAGTTGCACATGCAATCAAGAACATGAAGCGAGGAAAAGCTCCAGGAGAAGATGGAATTACTGTAGACATCATACAAGAAGCAAGTGGAGAAATCGAAACAGTACTCGCCCAAATTTTCACTCGATGCCTTAATGAAGGAAAGATTCCTGAGGATTGGAACACCGCTACAATGATCCTGCTACATAAGAAAGGTGACATTGAGGATCTCGGAAACTACAGACCTATCAGCCTCCTATCAGTAGTTTATAAAATCTTCACTAAAGTTCTTTCACACCGCTTGAAGGTAGCACTAGACATGGTTCAACCGAGAGAACAAGCTGGATTCAGGAGTGGCTACAGCACAATAGATCATATCCACGTGCTGAGAGAACTAATTGAAAGAGCGAGAGAATATGAACTTTCATTGTGCATGGCTTTTATCGATTATGAAAAAGCCTTTGATTCGGTGAAACCATCAGCAGTTACAATGGCTCTGAAAACCTGCGGTATTGAAGATGCATACATTAATATTATTAATAACATCTATGAAAATGCAAGTGCAAAGATTAGGCTGTTTGAAAATACAACACACGTAAAAATTGGAAAGGGAGTGAGACAAGGTGACACCATATCTCCGAAGCTCTTTAATGCCACATTGGAGGGTGTTTTTCAGTCGCTGAGCTGGGAAAACAAGGGGATAAAGATTAATGGAGATTATCTAACCCACCTTCGTTTTGCTGATGACGTAGTCATTTTTGCAACTACCCCATCAGAGCTGCAGAGTATGATCCAGGAACTTGCTGACAAGAGTAAAGAAGTGGGATTAAAAATGAACTTTCAGAAGACAAAAGTGATGTTCAATGCTTTTACAAGAAATGAAGATTTATCGATTGATGTAGAAAAGCTGGAGATAACAGACACGTACGTTTATCTTGGACAGCAGATATCAAGTGAGGGTCACATTGATGAAGAAATTAATCGGCGTACAAAACTTGCCTGGAGAGCTTTTGGAAGAAACAGCATAATTTTCAAGAGCAATATGCCATTATGTCTTAAAAGAAAAGTGTTTGATCAATGCATCCTTCCAGTGCTTACGTATGGTGCAGAGACGTGGACCTTAACTAAAAGAGACATACAAAGGCTGCAGACAACTCAAAGCAGCATGGAGAGGTGCATGCTTGGTGTAACCAGGAGAGATAAGAAGAGGAACTCGTGGATCCGAAAAATGACAAGAGTGGAAGACATCATGATCAGAGTTAAATCCCTGAAATGGCAATGGGCTGGACATACTGCCAGAAGGACAGATCATCGATGGACAGCCGAAATTTTAGATTGGATTCCAAGGGACAGGAAAAGACCCAGAAGAAGACCACATAGGAGATGGGTGGATGAAATTCGAAAGTATGCAGGGGTGACATGGAGGAGACTGGCACAAGACAGACCGTTGTGGAGGAAACTTGGGGAGACCTTCGTCCAGCAGTGGATTGATAATGGTTGACAATGATGATGATGATGATATATATATAAACGAACGAAGAGTTACATCCGCAGGTGTGGCAGAATTAACACGCATCCCATTGCTTGGAAAGACGACGCATCCCATCGCTGGGAAAGACGACGCATACCGTCTGGAAAAAGGAACTTTAGTTTCTCCTTGAATCATTTGGATATGTCAACATGAAAGTCACATGTTGACAGATCCGGGCTATAGGCTGGGTGGTGCAGAACCTCTCACCCTTTCCGTGCTAACGCATCCTGCATAATGTGTGCAACAGAATCACACCACGCGAAAGCATGCCAGGTCACCCATTCTTGATTGCTTTATGCAGCTTGTCCACTGTGTCGATGTAGTGGTTGGCATTGCTGTTCACGTGAGGCTCTTTAAAGTCCACCAACAAAAGCCCTTCAGCATAACCTCCCCGACGGAGTCCTGTGACTTGAATTTTATGTGTTTTGGTGATCCGGGATGTTTCCATTGCATGCTCGCTGGTTTGCTTTATGGCTCAAAGCCGTGGCACCGCGATTCGTCACCTGCCACTATGCGCGATATAAATGCATCACCCTCTGCTTTGTAACGCAGCAAGTGGTTCAAACTCCAACCCATACATTCTTCCTTATGGTGGCCAGTCAGCATCCGCGAGATTAATTGTAAACATACTTTCCGATATTGCAGTATCTTCGTAACCACAGTTTGAACTGTAACAAATGTCATAGCAAAGTCCTCCGTTTGCGAACGTCAGCCCCGACGACGGTTTTACATGCATTTCTTTCTCGTTGTGGGCGCATTGTTTGTGTTATTCGCACGCTCCCCGCCGATCAAGGTGATCGTCCTTATTTAGGCTTCCGACGCCAAGCCTTAGTTCTCTTCCCTGATATGGACTCCATTACTTCCTGCCCCACTGTTTTCCAGGTGCTTTGTGTTCATCACAACGTCGTTATAAACGTGTTCACTGCGTATCATTGCTTCTCATGTAAAACGCCTGGTCATCATCGCTTGCAGTGTCCGCTCACCTCTTCTTGTTCTTCCTCAACGGCTGCTCAAGTGCCCATCACAGAACCCCCTTCTTCACTTCCGGTCACCACGCCTGCGCTTGTTTCGCTTCCACCTTCTTAGTCTCCATCTCGATTGTCGTTGCCTTCCTCTGCAGGTCTTTTTCCTTCTCCACTAGCGTTGCCTCTTGTGGATACATCTGGATCTACTGCTCCTGCTTCGGTGCCTTCGTCTGTCTTGCTTTCTTCTTCGTCGTCTGTTGTCTGTGCTTTGTCACATCCCGTTGCCAACCTTTCTCCGCCTGTTCAGGTGCTGCCTTCTTTGTTTTCGCACGTCACCTCGTCAATCCCAACCCCGGGATTCTCTGCTCCATCATCTTCGCTGTGTACGTCAGCTTCGCCACCCTCAGACGCTCATCCTTTCTTCAGCCGTTCCAGTACTCCGGTGTGCTCTCCGCCCGTTTCACCTTCTCCGAGCTCTTCTGATGCCTCTAGTATTGTTGCCTTCCTTTCGATTTCTGGTCCCGTGATCGGTCCCCGCTTTCCAGCACAGCTACTCTTCTGGATTTGTGTGAAGCCTTACCTTCACCAGCTCCTGTTGCCCCATCAGTTGCCTCTTTGCTTGCGTTATGCGCACATGATCCAGATCTTCCTTGTCAGACTTCTCACTTGCTGTCGGTTACTCCTTCTTCACCACGTCCCTGTTGGTATTGCTTCTAATAAGAAGTGCCGTCGTCACTCTAATCGAGAGACTCGTACTAAGCGAACTGCGGTCGCTCAGCCTTCTCTTCATCGTTCTTCAGGTTCCGCTCCTAATTCTACTGTTGCTGCTTACGCCGACCTTATTGGTACTCCCTCCGTTTCCACTGCAATTGTCGCTCGCCTCCAAGCTGTCCCTGGGTATTCGAAGATTCTCTTCCCAGATGCTGCCAACCCTTGTTCTTTGCCTCTTCTTGTGACGCTGGTTTGGATCCCCTTCTTGACTCCCATGATCCAGCTGATTACTCGAATATGATCGAGGATATTCGCTGCTTCCTCCAAGTTTTCGTTGACCTCACGAGATCTTACCCCTGAGATATTTCGTTATTAAAGTTTTCTTAATTGCTACCTTGGTGATACTCAAAATCGCCTCATTGATCTGGTTCTGACCGATTAGTTTCTGTCTGCACTTGCATGATGTTTCGCTTCCTGCCGTCTTTGCCTTGCTGCTGTTCCGTCTTACTCCTTTGCATGTTTCTGGTATGCGTTGTACCCAACCTTTTTCTTTCCGTTGTATCCTATGTACCGCCATGTTTTCTCCACATCTCGGTTCTTTCAAACATCCGCCCGGTGCCTACTTCCGTGAACCCGTCACATCGTTTTGTTCACAGAGCTTCTTCCTGTGTGCATTGTTATGCGCGATTCTTCTCTTGTACCTTTCGTCACTGTCCTGGATTGCCCTATGTTGCTGTTCGCACCCAGTTAGTTTTTTCAGGTGTTTTTCCTGTCTCGTCGAGTATTTGTCTTATGTCATGCCATGTGCCTCAGCATACCTTCTACTGTTGTGCTACGTTACTTGCTCATCCAGTGTGACTCATCTCGTCAGATACTTACCGTTATTGCTTTGCCTCATGCTAATTGATTGTCCCATACTGTTACCTACACCATGCCATCTTTGCAAGTGTTATCTGTTGCACCTCGTTTTCTGCTTTTCATGCTGCGCCCCGGAGCATGAAAAGCAGCCTCCAGTTCGATGTATTCTCCATCTCCATGTCCGTCGTTCCTTCTGCTCAGTGACTGTTCCAGTGTGCTTCGCCTATCACAGATTGCCTTGTGCTGCTCGTTCAGCTTCGTTTATCTTTGTATGTCCTGATTGGCTTTTACAGACTGCTTTATGCTGCTCGTCCAGTACCGTTATTCTTATTGTTTTATCATGCCATTTATTTTCCGTTCTCCTGTGTACTAGTCCTCGATACCTAATAAAGCAATGTCACGTTGTTTTTGAAATGTCTTTTCAACTGCTGGGGTTCAAAGCTAGAAACGGGGAGTTCTTTCAGCTAATGTCAGGAACGAATGAAAGACTTTGTGCAAAACAAATTACTTCTTCATTATTCTCCATTACCCTTATTACAAATATCTCAAAAACTATCAAGATTAGAACGATGAAGAAGGAGGTCTTTCTGATTCACACCATGCTAACGAATAGCTATCCTGTAATGGGAAATGTCCAGGTTGGGGTGGGCGGGGGGAAGAGGCAGGTGAAATCGTGGGCTACTAACATTCTTTTTTAAACATCTCCAAAACTATTGCTATTCAAACTATGAAAATGGCGTTTATTCCGGTTCACACCATTTACTAACGAATGACTATCTTGAAATTTTTAATGAATTTACATGGTGAGAGGGGGGGGGGTGATGGTCGGTCTGGAATATATATATACATAAGTTCTCAATATTGTTATTTTTTTCTCAAAAACTGTTGCAGTTCAAACGATGAAAATGGATTTCCCCTCGGTTCATACGATTTGCTAACGAATGGCTATTTTGAAATTTTGAATTTCCATGGGGGGGGGGGCTGGTAAAATGGTCGGTCTCTCTGTATATATGCAAATTCTCAATATTATTTTTTAAATATTTCAAAAACTATTGCGGTTCAAACGATAAAAATGGAGTTCATTCCTGTTCATACGAGTTACTAACGAATGGCTATGTCGGAATTCTGAATTTCCATGATGAGGTGGGGGGGCTGGTAAAATGGTCGATCTCTCTGTATATATGCAAATTCTCAATATTATTTTTTAAATATTTCAAAAACTATTGCGGTTCAAACGATAAAAATGGAGTTCATTCCTGTTCATACGAGTTACTAACGAATGGCTATGTCGGAATTCTGAATTTCCATGATGAGGGGGGGGGGGTGAAATGGTAGGCCTGTAACATTCTTTTTTAAATATCTCAAAACCTATTGCGGTTCAAACGATGAAAATGGAGTTCTTTTCAGTTCATAGGATTTGCTAACGAATGCCTATTTTGAAATTTTGGATTTCCATGGGGGGGGGGGGGCTGGTGAAATGGTCGGTCTTTCTGTATATATGCAAATCCTCAATATTATTTTTTAAATATTTCAAAAACTATTGCGGTTCAAACGATGAAAATGGAGTTCTTTTCGGTTCATACGATTTGCTAACGAATGGCTATTTTGAAATTTGGAATTTTTCCATGGGTGTGTGTGCAATGGTCGTCCCCCAATTTTCTCAAACTTTTTTTTTTTTTTTAAATCTATCAAAAACTGTTGGCCGCTCCGGTGACGCAGTGGTCTAAGCGACGGACTCTGATCATTCGTTCGAACATTGTCCGGGTTCGAATCCCGGTGAGGCATGAATGTTGTGTTTGTTTAACGGCACTGGCTCTCTCCCTTCCCTGGAACCAGTGACCCTGAATTAGGGACGGGCGACTGCTTATAGCCCATTGAGTTGCTCACGGTGGTCGTTAAATCTCCAATAAAAAAAACTGTTGCGGTTCAAACGATAAAAATTGAGTTCATTCGTGTTCATACGATTTACTAACAAATGGCTATTTCGGAATTTTGAATTTCCATGATGAAGGGGGGGGGGGTGAAATGGTAGGCCTGTAACATTATTTGTTAAATATCTCAAAAACTATTGCGGTTCAAACGATGAAAATGGAGTTCTTTTCGGTTTATACGATTAGCTAACGAATGGCTATTTTGAAATTTTGAATTTCCATGGGGGGGGGGGGGGGCTGGTGAAATGGTCGGTCTCTCTGTATGTATGCAAAATCTCAATATTATTTTCTAAATATCTCAAAAACTATTGCGGTTCAAACGATAAAAATGGAGCTCATTCCTGTTCATACGATTTACTAACGAATGGCTATTTCGGAATTTTAAATTTCCATGATGAGGTGGGGGGAGGGGGATAAAATTATCTGTAACATTCTTTTTTAAATATCTCAAAAATTATTGCGGTTCAAACGATGAAAATGGAGTTATTTTCGGTTCATACGATTTGCTAATGAATGGCTATTTTGAAATTTTGAGTTTCCATGGTGGGGGGGGGGGGGGGGGGCTGGTGAAATGGTCGGTCTCTCTGTATATATGCAAATTCTCAATATTATTTTTTAAATATCTCAAAAACTATTGCGGTTCAAACGATAAAAATGGAGTTCATTCCTGTTCATACGATTTACTAACGAATGGCTATTTTGAAATTTTGAATTTCCATGGTGGGGGGCTGGTGAAATGGTCGGTCTCTCTGTATATATGCAAAAACTCAATATTATTTTTTAAATATCTCAAAAACTATTGCGGTTCAAACGATAAAAATGGAGTTCATTCCTGTTCATACGATTTACTAACGAATGGCTATTTCGGAATTTTGAATTTCCATGATGAGAGGGGGGGTGAAATGGTAGGCCTGTAACATTATTTGTTAAATATCTCAAAAACTATTGCGGTTCAAACGATAGAAATGGAGTTCATTCCTGTTCATACGATTTACTAACGAATGGCTATTTCGGAATTTTGAATTTCCACGATGAAGGGGGGGGGGTAAATGGTGTTGGCCTGTGACATTCTTTTTTAAATATCTCAAAAACTATTGCGGTTCAAACGATGAAAATGGAGTTCTTTTCGGTTCATACGATTTGCTAACGAATGGCTATTTTGAAATTTTGAATTTCCATGGGGGTGGGGGCTGGTGAAATGGTCGGTCTCTCTGCATATGTGCAAATTCTCAATATTATTTTTTAAATATCTCAAAAACTATTGCGGTTCAAACGATAAAAATGGAGCTCATTCCTGTTCATACGATTTACTAACGAATGGCTATTTCGGAATTTTAAATTTCCATGATGAGGTGGGGGGAGGGGGGATAAAATTATCTGTAACATTCTTTTTTAAATATCTCAAAAATTATTGCGGTTCAAACGATGAAAATGGAGTTCTTTTCGGTTCATACGATTTGCTAACGAATGGCTATTTTGAAATTTTGAATTTCCATGGTGTGGGGGGCTGGTGAAATGGTCGGTCTCTCTGTATATATGCAAATTCGCAATATTATATTTTAAATATCTCAAAAACTATTGTGGTTCAAACGATAAAAATGGAGTTCATTTCTGTTCATACGATTTACTAACGAATGGCTATTTCGGAATTTCAAATTTTTATGATGAGGGGGGAGGAGGATGAAATGGTCGGCCTCCTATAATTATATGCAAATTCTCAATATTATTTGTTAAATATCTCAAAAATTATTGCGGTTCAAACGATGAAAATGGAGTTCTTTTCGGTTCATACGATTTGCTAACGAATGGCTATTTTGAAATTTTGAATTTCCATGGTGGGGGGGCTGGTGAAATGGTCGGTCTCTCTGTATATATGCAAATTCGCAATATTATTTTTTAAATATCTCAAAAACTATTGCGGTTCAAACGATAAAAATTGAGTTCATTCCTGTTCATACGATTTACTAACGAATGGCTATTTCGGAATTTTGAATTTCCATGATGAGGGGGGTGAAATGATAGGCCTGTAACATTATTTTTTAAATATCTCAAAAACTATTGCGGTTCAAACGATGAAAATGGAGTTCTTTTCGGTTCATACGATTTGCTAACGAATGGCTATTTTGAAATTTTGAATTTCCATGGGGGTGGGGGGCTGGTGAAATGGTCGGTCTCTGTGCGTATATGTAAATTCTATTATTTATTAAATATTTCAAAAACTATTGCGGTTCAAACGATAAGAATGGAGTTCATTCCTGTTCATACGATATACTAACGAATGGCTATTTCGGAATTTTGAATTTCCATGATGAGGGGGGGGTGAAATGATAGGCCTGTAACATTATTTTTTAAATATCTCAAAAACTATTGCGGTTCAAACGATGAAAATGGAGTTCTTTTCAGTTCACACGATTTGCTAACGAATGCCTATTTTGAAATTTTGAATTCCCATGGTGGGGGGCTGGTGAAATGGTCGGTCTTTCTGTATATATGCAAATTCTGAATATTATTTGTTAAATATCTCAAAAACTATTGCGGTTCAAACGATAGAAATGGAGTTCATTCCGGTTCATACGATTTACTAACGAATGGCTATTTCGAAATTTTGAATTTCCATGGTGGGGGGCTGGTGAAATGGTCGGCCTCCTATAATTATATGCAAATTCTCAATATTATTTGTTAAATATCTCAAAAACTATTGTGGTTCAAACGATGAAAATGGAGTTCATTCCGGTTCATACGATTTATTAACGAATGGCTATGCTGAAATTTGAAATATCTATTTTTTGGGGGTACCATTTCACCAGCCCCCCCCACTTTGTTTTTTAAATAACTCAAAAACTATTGCGGTTCAAACGAAAAAAATTGAGTTCATTCCGGTTCATACGTGGTACAAACGAATGGTGCAAAAAAAATTTAAAAATTCCATGGTGGGGGGGCTATCGTTTCACCAGCCCCCCCACTTTGTTTTTTAAATATCTCCAAAACTTTTGCGGTTCAAACGAAAAAACCGAGTTCATTCCGGTTCATACGTGGTACAAACGAATGGTGTCTGAAAAATTAAAAAATTTCGTGGTGGGGGGGGCTGGTGAAATGCACCTGATTCTAGTGCATCTGTCTGAAACCAGAACGTTGAATATCGATGATTCATTTAGGATTCTGTTTTATTACGCCGCGAAATAGTGGATTCATGAAATGCGAAACCACTTTTTTTTTCATCCAAACCGAAAGTAAACAACATACCCTTTTCTGATGGGATCAAGGTTCAACTTTGGCTGGCCAACCCGGTGGCGCAGTGGTCTAAGCGATGGCTTCTGATCATTCGTCCGAAAGGGCTCCGGGTTCGAATCCCGGCGAGGCATAGATGCTGTGTTTGTCTTACAACACTAACTCTCTCCCTTCCCTGTAACCAGTGACCCTAAATTAGGGACGGGCGACGGCTTATAGCCCATTCAGTTGCTCACGGTGGTCGTTAAACCTTAAAAAAAAAAAAAAAAAAAAAAAAGCTATTGAAACTACAGTAAAATATCGGGACTAACGCAGAAGTATGTACTCGTTTAAAAGAGAAAAACATATAACTGAAAAACGTATAACCGAGGTTCCACTGTATGTCACAGTTAATCGGTGATGTTGGTTGTAACCTTAGGCCTTCCTTTCCATACCTTTAGGAAGCTGATTACACATTTTCAAATTGGTTCCACAGTCTGCAGACCTCAGGACTCACATGCAGCCATCTTGCAACTTCCACCTGACTTTGTGCTACTTCTTCTCGTCTTTCGACAGCGCTCCATCTCAGTTCATCTGTTAAGTGATGTCTAGTAGCCATTACAACAAATATTCTACCTCAAAATCCTTCCTTTACACCTCACAAAGAGGTGAGGCACATCCCTGCAGCCGGTCGATTCGTGCTGCTGTTCATTTTAATCGATTTCATCGCCACTCGTTTGCATGCTTCCCTGACTCCGTACTGCAATTCACGTCATGTACCCAATTTGTTTCCATTTCCAACTCTTCTTTCACAAATAGCAATATTTCTGTTTTTTATCGTCATGGAACTCAATGTAAAGCACGTTTATTTTCTAACAGAAATGGATAAAATGTGATTTAGAAGATAAACACATTTTATGAAGCTGAAATTTCCCATCTATGACATACAAGGCTGACGATTTGTTTTGCCCATGATAACTAAACATACGCTCAGTCAATTTTCATAACTTTGTTTGAAAAATAAACGACTTTTTGCAATACGCAAAGCAAGAAATTTGCATTTGAAATAAGATAATCCGAGAATAGAAAATTATATTTAATTACCATGCATAATGATTCTTTTGGACTTCTCACCCGCGTCGTACGATTCTAAGCTCAGATGATTTTGGTGATCCCTCCTCAGAGTTACAGTATCTGGCTCAACTGATCCCGAAACCACACTCTACAGAGATAAGAGAAAGAAAGAAAAATGTCAGCATTGCAAAATATTCATAGCTAGATATTAACTCTGATCTTTTTCTCATATATGGCCAAACATTGCGTTCACATTATGGTAACCAACTTCGTACACTATGCAAAAAGAAACAAGAAAACATCAGTGGCTCTCAGACATTTCTAGAAATATTGCCATCTTGACTGAAGTGGCAACAACACCTTCAGTACCTCAAAAGATTACCGCAAATTTACAACACAATATTAAAGAAAACACTTCAAATAAAAATGGGTAAAAATGCTGATGAAATTGTTACATTTATTTAGAAGTGTGTGTCGTTTCACGTGCGTAATATTTCCCCAAACGAAATTTATCGCTTTTAAGGAAAACAAATTACATTATAAAGATTGGATACGTTCCGCCACGTGAACTTGAGATTTTCTTATACACTGGCGTGCAAAAATTAAGGACGAGACGGTTTTTCGAATGTAACGTCGTGCAGAAGTGCTCCACATCAACTTAAATCATACCATAAGATCCCCAAAATGTAAGAATATGGGACAAGTGAGCAAAACCGTCCAAGCAAGGACTCCAAAGGATACAAAGGCACTTTATTGAAAAGGTAGCTTTGAGCACAACTGGACAGAAGACAGAACGTCCATGTGACAGGCGGCTGCCAAGAAAAATCCAGTCTTTAGTACGGGATATGATCACCCCTGACTACGTTGCAGGATTTACAACGTCTGTTCATGCTGAGGACGAGATTGTCAAGAAGCTGTTGAGGCATCGCGGCCCATTCCTCTTGTAGCGCCAATCGCAGCTGCGGACTCGTTGCTGACGACTGGTTACGTGCTGCCAAGCGTCTAAAGTCCCACACGTGTTCGATTGCATTTAGGTCCGGAGACCTTGCGTGCCAATCCATGCGTTCAATATCTTCACTCTCCAACAGCTCTGCGACAGCCACTGTACGATGAGGTGTAGCGATGTCGTCCATGAAGTGGAACTCAGGACCCACAGAACTTCTAAACAGACGTACGTGAGGTCGGAGAACCTCGGTACAATAGCGTACACCAGTGACTGAACCTCCTTGAAAGATGTGGAGGTCAGTACGGCTACCAAGCATGATACCGCCCCAAACAAGAACTCCGCCACCTCCAAACCGGTCCCTTTCGATGATGTTGGAGGTGTGATTGCGTGTTCCTTGCTCTCTCCAGATGTGTATACGTCCAGAATCGCTCGTCAGACTAAATCGGCTCTCATCCGTAAAGAGAACTCGACTCTATTGCTGATGTGTCCAGTTCTTGCGTTCCTGGCACCACAGAAACCGCCGTCTCCGATAAGCATGCATTAATGGCACACACCGTACTGGTCGTCGTGCAAATAGACCACCTTTGTGCAGCCTCCTGGCCACGGTTAAACACGATAACGGACGTCCAGTTGTCTGTTGCATGATCCTTGCGATTTCTCCCGCTGTCTGCAGTCTGTCTCTTCTCGCCTGTAGGACAATATACCAGTCATCCGCCGCCGTGGTTGCTGGTGGACGATTACTGCTAAACTCTCGGACAGCTGTTCCTGTCGTTTGAAATGCTCTCCAAGCTCGTGAAACGATGCTGTGAGTGATCCCGAACCCCTTGGCCACACTAGTCACACTTCGACCTTCTTCCAACTTCCCAATGACGCGACCTCGGGTAAAGTAATCCAGATGTCGTCTACTGGATTGCCTGTTGGCCATATCACACAATGGCAGCAACTCGACGTCGTTCAAACCGATGTACACCGTGCAATAGCTTTCACCGAATTGCTGAGGGTACACCATCCGTGTGTTTTATACCCTTCGACACTCCCCCCATTCTCCTACGTAATGCTGCATATACGCGTATTCCCCACTGTACCGGACCCTAGTCTATCTCCTGAGTGGTCTTTCGGTCCGTTCTGCCTGCTCGTTCCGCTGTTATGTTAATTTCTCGTCTTCGTCCTTAATTTTTGCACACCAGTGTATTTTCTCGCACATACTTGTGTTATATGGAAGTATTTAAAATATAATTAAATTGTAACTTTTGTTATTATATGTGCGAACGGCATCTAGAGAAATCCAACCGCAGTTAAGATTCTGAAAGATCATACTTTCGTTGACCTTGGGACCTTCCACGAACAAAAAAACATCCCCTTTCCCCACGTTGTTGGACACCACTGTACCTCAGAGAGAGCCCGCCAGGGACAATCCGAGTAAGTAATTAACGGTCAACTTCTTACGTCAAGAGCATCTTCCGTGGGGACAGATAGCGAAAGGAAGGGAATGAGACGGGGTAGGAGTCGTAAACAAGGAGTCTGGTTGGAGACTTGAAAGAAGAAAGACGAAGGATTTCGCTCGGACACAAGGCAGGGAGTAAAGCTTTTGCACTGGATGAAATAAAAGGAAATTTTGGCGGGAATTACATAGAGGAAGACAACCCGCTAAAAGTATATACCATTTATTCAGACTAAATGATATTCCCCTGCCCCCTCCTCCCCCCCCAATCTGAAGAATAAGGATGTGTGCGGACGAAATTATGCGACATTACATTCAATTTGTTTAACTTATTTATTTGCTTCCCTGCTCCAATGACAGGAACCAGCAAACAACAGCGATTCTTCTGATAAATTGGCGTCCACCACAATACTTAAAATTAACTGAGTCAACACTTGCAAATATAGTATTATGGCCATGAAGTTCTTGCTTTTATGATTTTATCACCTTTACGTTTATTAGTGGCTGCAAGACGTCACCAGTATCTAATTTAAGGCTTCCGGTGCAGGGAAGGGAGAAAAATAACGCCACAAGACCAGCTTTGTCTGAAACCTAAGCCTATCTCGAATAGTCTGGAGTCAGAGCTTCACCGAGACGGCCCCACAAGGTTCGGTTGATTAAGGTAAGTTCGACCAAATCTTATAAATGGTGTGCATCAGAGGTTTCTATCCTGGGGTTGGAAATGTCTGACATACATAGTTTCCCGAAAAACATTTCTTCATACTTTTCAAATGTTATATTTCTGAGAAGTTCGGTTCGGATTGCATGCTATTATTACAAGGAATTCACACAGACCGGTGATGTAAAAAATATTCAAGATGATGGACCCAGAAAACATCTACATGGATATTAGACTTCTTCGTTAAACGATGACAGTATTACCGGGAAGTTCATTTGTACGGCATCAGAGGTACATTAAGTTCTGCTACAGTGCGTATTTTTACAATGCGAATTGGCAGCAACGTGATTAATTAATAGAGGATAATTATTCGTAGAAATTAAACTTTAAAAATTGAATGTAGCGCGATTTCATCTCGAGCATTCCTTTCTTTTCGTTGAACGAGTAATTTCACGCGAGTGAAAATTAGCACCTCTGCGCATCTCAGCTGTTGAGCAGCAACCCACAAAACCGGCATAATTGCAAAACTCAGCTGTTAAGCGTCAAAGTGCAAAACCAAGAGATCTTTCGGCTTTTGTGCTAGCAAATGTGCTGAAGGAAATTCAAAAGCAGTAGAAGGCAATGTTTATAGTGCTGGACGTAGCCCAGTACAACTCGCGGAAAGAGCTCTGCCGTCCCAGTGGTGCAGTGGTCTAAGCTCTGGCTTATGACCATTCCTCCGAGATGGGTCCGGATTTAATCCTGGTGAGGCATAGATGTTGTGTTTGTCTTACGGCACAGGCTCTCTCTCTTACCTGGAACAAGTTGCTCTAAATTAGGGACGGGCGACTGCTTATAGCCCATTGACTTGCTCATGGTGGTCGTCAAAGCCCCAATTAAAAAGAAAAATAAAGAACTCTTATATGACACCCTACGAATAGCTTCGCGAACGAAGAATGGCAAAGCAGGAAGACTTAGATGTCTTTTTTAAGCTCACCCTAATAGAAATGGCGTTCATTCCTGAACCAAAGCAATCCACCTCGACTGATTTTTTTTTTTTTTTTGCCGCCCCGGTGGCTCAATTGTCTAAGCCAGGGGTGACCAACTTTTTTAGAAATTGGGCCAGTAAATTCTTAGAAATCAATTAAAGAGCCACCGTAACCAACTTAAATATTGACAACTATTATCAGCTAAAATGGGGTTATTTTATATGTTTTTGTAAAGTATTGAAACATATACATTTTTAAACAGTCATTTTATTAAATCATTCACATAATATTAAAATTATTATTATGTAAAAAAAATAAACTGAATTATTATAATGAAATTTTCTTTTTTACCAGAAATTAAAGAGACAAAATTAATTAAAAAATTATAGTTTCTATGAACTTTACACACCTGCAACACTAATGTGAATTTTGAACCTGCTTTTCACGTAACAATTTGTCAATGTTGGGTGTAATTTTCGATGTACTTAAAAGAAGCATATCAGCAATGTGTGCATCTGTGATAGTTGAACGAAATTTACTTTTTACAACATTCATTGATGAAAATGTTTGTTCACAAATGCATATGGATCCGGATCTGCAAATGAACTTCAGAACGAGGTCATAAAGCTTGGGAAACTGTTCTTTAGGGACGTATTTCCAGAACTCAATCAAATTAAGAGCAGTGCGTGATTAACATTGTTCTTTAAACTTAACACTAAGTCCTGAGTGGCTTTGGATTTCTAATATTTCGATTTGCATTGATTGGGGAATATTTATGTACATCAGACGCTGAAATACACAATGGATTTATGCATAAGTATATGTTACTCATTTCAGATTCAAAAGCAGAAAATCGAGTTAAGAATAACTCGTACAAAGATGTAACAGCTGATTTGTATTTTATATGATCCACGGTAAAATTCCTGTACTTACTTGAGTTTGCTAAATGATTAGGAAATGATAATGTTTGTCCTGCTCTAAATTGTTACGAGACAATTTCAACTTTAATTTAAAACTTGACTTCATTGAACATGAGTGGAAATAAATAATCTTTAATTTGCAGTCTTCTGTTAAGAGTATTCAAATGATGCGTAATGTCCACTAAAACGCAAACTCACAAACCCACTCTCGATCTTTAAGTAGTCCGCACTCCACAAGCATATCTTTCAGCTCCAAAAACGAAAGTGCTTGGTCTTTTAATTTGAAGAACCGTGAAACCACTTCTTCCTTAGAAAGCCATTTAACTGAGTTGTGAAGTAGAAGTTCACCATATTCCTTTATTTCTTCATCAAAAAGTTTCCCTAAACTCCCTTCGGTTAAGCGCGCGTGATCGAATCATAAACAATATTCATAACATGATGATAGTTCATTTCTTTAGCACACAAAGGCCTCTGCGTGAATGATACAGTGGGATGAAAAAAATTCCCGGAGCAAAGAAATACAGTCATTTCTCTTCCGTACCATGGACGGGGCACCACCACCCGTGCAAATACTCTCAAGTTTGGCCCACTGAAGTTTACCACCATCAACATTACATTTTTCTACACAGTTTTTCAATGTCTCAAAATATCCCTTCTGGAAGTTCTGGTCGATAATTCACAGAGTCCTAAAAGTTCGTGAAACACATCAAAATTCTCGTTTATGCACCTTACAAACACAAGCAACTGAGCATTATCTGTCATGTCACAGAAGAGATGAGAGGAATTAGTAGTTAAATACTTTGTTTGTTTTGACACATCATCCGCCTTTCTTCAGTGCGCCTCATAACTTTATTTCGAGAAAGGGAAATATTGTCCGCCATTTTTTAATGTTTGTATTACATCCCCAGGGTGTTCGGCAAATATAGAGATACTTTACGAACCTCGCCATCTGAGAAAGGTTTTTTCTTTTGAGCGAGTAAATGCAATATTTCATATGACGCTCGAAGCATGTTATTCATCTCTTCACATTTTGTTACAAATAAGCTTTGCTGGCAATGAAGACCCTTCTTTTTCTTTGACATACACTCAGTTCTTAAAGCAGAGCCAGAAGTGTATGTCGTGTTAAATGCAGTTTGTTTGAAATACCTCTCAATGTTGTATTTTTTAAGTACTGCAACTGTTGCTGTACAGATCAGACAAATCGGTTTCGACGACTTCCCCGTAGTAGACAGAAATTGTTCTTCCCGTCCTTCATTGAATGTCTGGAACACCACGTCACTGTCACATTTCCTTTTTGATGGGTCATGTTTACTAAAAGCCATTTTACTTCACACTTCAAAACAATATACTACGAATAAAACTGAATATCAACACGGTACGTAGGATCTGAAGCTGCACAATGTGACTGTGAGAAGAGTCAGACTGAAAATAGCCAACTAGCGCGGGAAGGCAAGCTTTGTGTATAGTCACGTGACACCTCTCCTCCATTATCCCCCGCCCCCAACGCACTGACTCACGCTCTTCTCTAACGAGGCGAGCATGAGTCAATGCTTACACAAAAATGTGTCAGAATGTTTTTTGAAATCGCAACCAATTTCACATCGACATAATTTATAAAATCCGAACAAATACTGTCAAGAATAAAATAAAATAAAAATAATAAAATAAAATGGATACAATGAATCCAGAATAAAATAAAATAAAAAATAAATAATAATAAAATAAAATAAAAATAAATAATAATAAAATAAAAACAATTATTATTGTAAGAGTTAAATTAGAAAAACAACATTACTGCTTGTGCTACTGGGGGGCATTCAAAATGTCCTGACGGGACAATGTTTGGCCCCCGGGCCTATTGCTGGCCACCCCTGGTCTAAGCGGTGGCTTCTGGTTATTCGTTCGAGAAGTGTCCGGGTTCGAATCCCGGTGAGGCATGGATGTTGTGTTTGTCTTACGGCCCTGGCTCTCTCCCACGAGCTCTTGAAAAATTGAAGTTATTTTCTAATTTAAAGAGTTGTGTTTGTGTTTGAAGAGTTCAATTAACCTTCGGTGTCTTCCTTTCCCGTTGGTAAGCAGTAATTTTGTTATTATAATCATTTAATCACTTCGCAAGGCGTTTGTTTACGTTTTGTACGAATGTAAATGGCAGCTTCCGGCTACAGAAGCCCAACTGCTTCAAAACAGGAAGTACCTCTTCTTCAAGGTACGTCATTAACAGCAGGTGCAACGGCTTCGTCCCCACTTCGGCCGAAGCACGACAAAACAGCTGAAGATCACTTTCTTGAAGGAAATTTCAATCAAGCCTTTCCAGCAATGGATTGCCAATCTCCTAATACGCTGGCCACGAGAAAATCCCTATTGCACTTACAAATATAAAAAGGCAGCTGACATGAGTAAACCTTCAGGTCAACAAAATGTAGAAGAAATGCTACAAATCCAATCTCCGCCCAGAGCTATCCGTAGTTTTGCGCAAGCAGTAAATCCGGCAGCTGCATCATCACGCTCAGCATTTTACTCTGAGTCAGTGGTAAAAGTAAATGAGAAGGGAGTATCAATTGTCATTATGTCTGATTCGCCTGTGGGAAGGCAACATACGAGCTTATTAAATCGTACTGTGCTTTTTGAAGCATTACCTCAAACTCCCATCCCAAAGTACTTAGAATCATTGGAGCAATTATTTCCAAAAAAGGCGATGGAGGGAGTAACGCGATGCACTCGAGGTATCTCAGTGCTCTTTAAACAAGCATCGTCAGTTGAATATGTTATGCAGTGTGAGATCACAACCAAATCCCGTACACTTTACCCCACTACCCTGACAAATCACCTAGTGTGGATCACGTTTTACCCGGTACCACTTGAGGTACCGGATGAGGCATTACTATTTACAGTCAATAAATGGTGCAAAGTGCTTGGCACAGTCCAACGAGTGTCCGACGCCCCAAGAGATTCGCCATACAAGCCTGTTACAGGACTCAAAAGACAGGTCGGAGTGGTCTTCACCTCTGAGGAGGCAACGACAGAGTGCCCAACTCAAAGAACTGTGATACTGGGAACGAGATCTTACATATTCCAAATTTACTCGGATAAATGCTGCAATTATTGTCGTGCTGCTGGACACATAAGACAACAATGCCCAAACTATGAAACAACAACTGAGGTCGTTCTTTCAACAGCTCCACACAGAACGACAAACAAGCCAACGTTAGCTTCAACGGCCACAGCTATGACACCACATCAGTCAGCGGACAAAGCTGGTGGAAATGAGGCTGTAGAGAACTCCAAATCTACTAAGGTTCCGGACGACCAGCCCTTGCAGCCTTCAACAATATCTGAAATTCCAGGCGATATCATTAAAGAACAGCCACCTGTTACTGATAGTGAAAGTTGAATTTCTATGGATATTTGCATTCCTATCGTAGAAGGGTCCACAGACATCAGTACTGGAGGAACCACTCGTAATGAAACAAAAACACTCGTAATGAAGAATTAGAGGAACGACCACTGAACACCTCGTTAGTTTCAATACCAGAGACAAATGGAGAGATCACCCCGTCTGCGAAACTTAACCTTCCAGCTGATTCAGAGCCAATGAAACACACCACTACAGATTGCCTCAGTATGTCAAAGCGTTGCGGCTCATCGCCTGATGCAACTGAGCATAAGCGTTCAAAATCAGGAAAACTAACAACCGCTCATTCCACTGAATCAGTGGATGGCGGAGCGAGAGGAGGACCATCCACTTCAGCAGCTGGTTTAAAGCGAGTTATCACCAGACTAACACGTAAAGCAAGTGCGGCATCAGTGCCAATTCCAGCGTATTGTAATGTGAATGATCTAGTGTACATGTGTCCACACCCGGCTGAGCCGTACTCAAAAGACATCTTGAAAAACATTTTTACAGAGAAACAAGGGTGAAGGTGTTTCACCAAACAATTTCATCAAGAGCACCCGGTGTTTTTGAGCCGGATATAGGATATAAACAATTACAAGCATATTGTGAGTTTTTTACTAATGTCACCACAGAAACATCGCCTTCGTTCGTATTTGCCACGTTACCAAGCTAAAATTTCATATTATTTATCAAACGCCGAGAAGCAGCTGTGTGACTCGGTGAATGTTCAAACAACTTAACCTCGCTTCTTTCAATTGCAGAGGGTTCGCAAATCCTCTCGCTTTTGAGGATCTCTCCCCAACTCTGCCTGAAATCCCGTATTTGCAGGAAACCAATTATACACCAGTGACCCCGATGCACCGTTGGAGGGTGTGGCCATACAAATTATTCCACTGTTATGGGACTCGACCCGGATCAGGGGTCGCCATCGCAGTGCATAATAAACTCTCGTATACATTTGCTAGCATCAGGGAGATCACACGATTCGAAGGCATCTTTTTGGTGCTCAGTGTCATTGTTGCAGGTTTAGCTTTTCATCTTTTTAATATTCATATGCCAAATTCAAATGCAGAGGCACTTTCGCTCATCGAAACACTAACGGCGCTTTTCGAAACGATCCCATCCAACGATGTCATTGTTTTGGGAGGCGATTTCAACTGTTCCCTGCAGCCAGATCTAGATCGAAACCACTCGACTGAGTATAGGATGGCCTTAGTGTCAGTTCTAACAACATTAGTCAACTATGATACGTTAAGCGATGCGTATCGTGAATACCACCCATCCACTCCGGTGTTTTCGTGGAGGTCACCGGTTGCCACATCACAGGCGAAGGCCCTCCTTGACAGATTCTACGTTTCGGAACATTTCTGTACAGCGGTCCAAAAGGCGAAATATTGCCCCACAATCTCCTCAGATCACTCCATATGTACAATCTCCTTCATGTTACCAACCACAAATATCCCGAAATATCACATCTGGTCTATTCCGGATTACCTATTACAAGATGTGGAGTTCAACAATACAGTCACTCAGATCCTTCAAACAGCAAAAAGAACTTGAATACTGCTGACAACCCGATAACCCACTGGATCACAACAAAAAATCAGATTATTGCTTTTGCTCGACGTTTTTCATGGAATTATAATTTTAATCATTCCATGAAAATTGCACATTTGCGAGCAACCCTTGATTATCTGGAAGTAAAATCTGCCACCTACAGTTGAACAAAAGCAGCTTTAAGAAAACTTTTGGAACAGGACGCAAGTCAAGCACTGCAAAGACTCAAGTTCCAAGAACTCACTGATGAGGTCCAGGATGTGTGCGCACTCGCGGGAGTTGAGCAGTGTCTCCTTTCGAGGGCCTCTCTCACCCATCTTACTGTCCAAGACGGAACCGTTACTAACGATCCTACTATCCTGGGTCCCGTGATCCACGATTATTTCCGTGAACGTTTTAACCTATGCCTACCTACCTATAATTCACCCCCCCTGTTCGCCAACCTTCCCTAGGTTCCGTCTCATCTCTTTTCTCCGCTCATTTCCCCAATTTCTGACGTTGAGATCAAAAATGCTTTATCCACTTCAATCAACATTCAGCTCCTGGCCTCGACGGTCTCTCTACCTCTTTCTATCGCGTTTTTGCTCCATTACTTCTGCCACATCTACAAGCTTGTTTAAATGCTCTTCTTACTGGTCACCCTATTCTGTCAACGTTCACCGTTGCATACATCCGCCTTCTGCCAAAGAAAGGGGACTTGCTCAACCTGAGCAACTGGCAACCCATTAGCATCCTAAACTCAGACTATAAACTGTACACGAAAATTCTGGCACTTAGACTCAACTCAGTTTTACCACACGTAATACATGAAGACCAAGCTTATTCAATTCCATCAAGATCTATCCATGATTCAATTAAATTAATTCAGAATATGGTCGTTCTGGTAGAGCAGCGGCTCGAACCCCTGGCGGTGTTTTCACTTGATCAGCGCCAGGCGTTTGATCGCGTTCCGCATCCTTACCTCATTCAAACCTTACAGTCCTTTGAATTTCCAGACAGCTTTTGTTCAATTATCTTAAATCTCTACACAGATTCCGTTGTCCACGTTCGTGCTGCAGCGCTGCTGCCTGGGGGTATACCGTTTTCTGCTGGTATTCAGCAAGGATGCCCCCTTTCAGGACAGCTGTTTTGGCTAGCCTTTGAACCTTTTATACATGTAGTCCTACTCCATAATCGATTTACACCATCCCCACTCTCATTAATCCCCGTGAGTCGTCATCATGCGGCCGTGCTTACGGCGTATGCTGATGATCTCACGGTCTTTATCCGCTCTGAATCTTCCTTTTCACAGCTATCTTCGTGTTATGCCAACTATGCGGGGGCGTCCGGGGCAGCGCTGAACGCAGCCAAGTGCTCCGGGTTGTGGTGCGGGGCGTGGAGCTCCCGTATTGATCGGCCCTGGGGCGCAAATTGGTCAAATATCGCTCAGCAGTTCCTGGGGGTCTCGGTTGGCAGGGCTTTGCTCCGCACTAACAACACTAATATATCTCTTCTTTCCACTTTTCAACGTTTACTGGCGCGATTGAAACGCGTCCGGAACTGCATGTCAGTGCGGGGACGGGCGCGAGTCGTCGCGACTTACCTTATTTCTCCCTTTCTATATACTTGGACGTCACAGGTTGTTCCAGCTGCGTTTCTTTCCACAATCTCTTCAGAAATATCCTCGTTCGTATGGCATTGGAGACATTGGGTAGCGCTGAGAGTCCTGTCGCTGCCTGTGTCATGGGGTGGAGTTAATCTACCAGAGGTGGCACTGCGGTACAGGGCGACTCGACTAGCATTTCTTTTCAGACAATACTCTTATCCACCCTCATCGGCTGTGCTCACCCTGGATGCAATTCTCGCTCCGCACAATAAACATTCAAAGTACTATTAAAGATGGATCAACTCACTCTTCTTCCTCGACGCCTATCTGCAGTCGCAAAAGAAGCCTTCAAATTCTGGAGGGAGTTGGCATTACAAAGGCTTCCACCCACCTGTCTCCAAGAACTACTCGATGGGCCTTTGTTTTACTCCACGACAGTTTATCAACAATCGGGTGATCCCTTTGTGTACCCAGAGTGGATTAAGGCTGGAAAATTGACAGTTGCACAGATGGTGGAACCTGATCTCCAATGGCTCTCACATTCATTTGTTTCCGCACAACTTCCAAATTCTTCAAAGAATGTGGACAAATTGGCAAGTTTACACTCTGCTTTGAAACGTTTATTTCCAATTTTTTTTCATCGGGTTTCATTCCTCAAGCGTCAGTTCCTTTATTCCTCCCGTTTGCTTTATCCCACCCGTCTGGGCCAGTGTTAATTCACAACCTCCGGTCTCGTTTCATTTATAAACACTTGTTGTTGGGTTCGACTTCTCCAATTTCCATCCCGTCAATCCCGCCGGGGGTAGAACGGGCGGTGTGGAGTGCTCCGCATCGCACCGTCGGCTTCCCGGAGGAGCATGACATACAGTGGAGATTTCTGATGGACTGACTCCCAACACCGGAAAGGCTGGCCAGATGGGGTCTCAGAAATTCCTCGGACTGCCCCTTCTGCGGTGTTTTTGGGGACACTTTCCACATTTACAACTCATGTTGTGTATTAGAACTGTTATTTCAACTTCTAAACATCCTTGTAGGCAAAGTGTGTCCTCACGTGCACTCTTGTCATGAGTTCAATTATTTGGTCCCTCGTGACAGGGTTACACAGCATCGACCAAACATCTGCTCGTATTTTTTTGTGTTAGCAAAATTTTCAATTCATGGATTTTGGCAGTCATTAAGGCATATTTTTCCTACCCTCTCCATTGCCGAAGCGGGTGACCTTTTGCAACTTCGTTTTCGAAATGCATTAACTACACATACACGTCTGTCATCGGAATATGCAACCCACTCTTGTAACTCTAGTCAAGGGATCTTTCATTCTGAATGGTCCCCGGGATCAACTTGGTATGAAGTACGTAACAGAATTTTTCATCTAACCGTGTAAAGCGGAGCAGACAGAGGTGATGCGTGTGGCTTTGTCAGCTGCCCGTGGGTCTTCAGCGTAGATCTGCTTGCACACAGCTGCTTCTCCGTTTAAAGATTCTTTTTTTTTTTTTTGGGGGGGGGGTTAATGTCAAATGTTCATTTTTCCTTTATAGTGTATTAAGTGTACGGTATATTTCCTCACACTGATGATTAAATGGAGTTCATTGCGACTTGAATTGGTCGTCCACCAAAAGTCTGCCTGCGACACTTGCTAGGCGAAGTGCGTGAGATCCTTGTCATTCTTAACAATTAACCCTCTACCCTGTTTCATTACACAATGTTTTCATGGAAAGGGTCACTTTGAGGAAGTGTCCCACATGTACAGAGATACTGTCATTCACGAAAGATTTCAAGATGCAATCCTTTTTTTGCGGTTTTGACTTTAATCCTTCCTTATCTTTTCTCGTAATTGATTCTAATTGAAGTATGTAGGGTGTGCTTTCCATCTTTATGAATGCCATTTTTGTTAAGCACTTACAATTTTTTGCAAAAAGTCAGTTTACCTGGGTTTCGTTCAGAAGTTTGTAATGTGCCTTTCGTCCTAAAATTGAAGATCATCGTTTGTCCTTAACAAACGCAACTTCAGTTAGGCAACAATCTAACTACAGCAGTTGGTCGGAATGACGTAGAAGTTTTAGCTCGTAAAAACACATGTGTTTACTAATTATTAACTTTTCATTAGACAAATAATATTACCTGTCATTGCATTTTGAAGGAGAGCCACAAAGGAGGTGGCTTTGCCTCCGGCTATAACGCCGAGACACTCTCATTGCCCTGATATGTGATAATCAAAAAGTAAGAAAGTGGCAATAGTGTACTTCTAGAGAAACATCAATTGTGTCATTTTCGCTGCTTCACTTAATCTTAGATTTCATATCAGGTGTTTATTTTGTTTTGTTTTTATAAATTAACAAAATGCATGCTCTTGCACATATGATTAAAGTGTTGAAATGGCTTCAATAACATTAGACTACAACAGATGTAATAGGCCTGACATTAATACGCTATTACTGTAAATATACTCAAAGTCAGCCAAACGCATACGTTTGATAAAGTGTTTTGTTAGTGGAATGAATTAGAAAGGAATCCCCTCCCGGGTGTGTTTTCAAGTGACGGTATTGGTTACAGATATGCAACGAGATCACTTGATGTGTAGTAAATTGTAAATAAGGCAACTAGCAGTGTTTTGTGTCATTTCTATATTTAACTGAAATCAATATGTAATATCATAATTAATTTCAATGGATAAGCGAATGAGCGCGAAGATTTTATTTGTTAAATGTGCGCTAGCTCGTCATGGTTGAATTATTTAACTTTGTCATTTCTTGGGACCAGCTTACAATATGGTGTGAAAAAAATATGAGCCAGTGCTCCATTCAGATGTGATTTACACTTTCGTGTAGATGTTGTTTCCTGGGCCCGATAGTTTGGTGACAATGCGAACGAACGGTAGGTGTGCTCACATGTCGAGGAGTCGGCATACAGCGAATGTTCAACGAGATGCTTTGTCAACTGACTGTATATATCTATACATTTAAAATTTAAATTTGTATTGTATAAGATCATGTTTTGAATTCGTACATTTGCATTGTATCATTGAATGGCGATCAATCATGTATGAATGTTCCTCACCTTATTAGATCAGTTAGAGGGAACGCAAATGAACTGTAAGTGTGCTCATATGACTGGAGACGGCTCACGGCAAATGTTTTAACGCGAGGCTTTGTGAACTGTCTGTTTTTATCTATACACATAAAATTTAAATCTGAATTGTTTAAAATTATGTTTTGAATCCGTATATTTGCATTATTTTTTTAATGGTGATTGATCATGTTTAGTTATAATGTAACTCAACTAATTAGTTCAAGGAAAATCGACAATTCTGTACATATCAGTCTGTATCTACATGTGAGTTGCTACTCATAACATTTGCGTTCGCAACACTTTTCTACAAATGTAGATATCTCGTTTAGTAATCTTATTGTCAAAATTCCATATGGAAGGTTCAGTGTCAATCATATTCATTTAACTATGACACAGGATAAATGCAATTTGTAACTTTATCATAGTTTAATTTTGTAACTTGTATAAAATATATATTGTTCACTGAATAAGTCAAAGGTGAGACGATAACCGTCACATTTCCATCGTTTAAATTTTGTAACTTATCACAGCGTGGGCATGTGTTTTTGCAGAGTTATTGTGGCATGCATTTTTAACTAATTGAGGCCGTGTGATCTCACACTTGTTACTTTTAAATAAACTAAGTATGGTGAGCCATACTTACAGCTCTTATCTCTCTCTCTCTTCCCTGGAGTCAGTGGCCTTAAATTAGGTAGGGACGGGCGACTTCTTATAGCTCATTAAGTTGCTCACAGTGGTCGTTAAACCTGAAATCAAAAAGGAAAAAGAAAAAGAAACCTTTTTTTCGTTCAAATCCTCCTCCAACGAATGGAACCGAAGTCAACGACGATATCGAAAACTTTGACGTTCATCAGCTGTCTTCGTGAATCTTCCACCAATGTCATCAATACTTATCCTCATGTTTTAAAAAGTAATTCATGCTTTACTGTTATTAAATTATACTAATTTAATTTCATTTTCATTGAAGGTTTAACGACCACCGTGAGCAACTCAGTGGGCTATAAGCAGTAGCCCGTCCCTAATTTAGGGCCACTGGTTCCAGGGAAGGGAGAAAGCCTGTGCCGTAAGACGAACACGGCATCCATGCCTCACCGGGATTCGAACACGGACCCCTTCCGGACGAAAGGTCATAAACCATCACTTAGATCACTGCGCCACCGGGGCAGCATACTAGTTTAACCGTTTTATTTTCAGAAGATTAAAATTTGTAGTTTGTTAAATAATAGCTTAGCTATGGGAAAATTTTTTAGACCTATTATTTTTAGAGCGATAATTACTACACTGGCGGAAAGTGAAAAAAGAACACCAAGAAGGAATTGGCGGACGATCATAAAATTTACATATGTTAATGGGGTCGAGTTTACGTAGGTGTGATGTTAATTTCGGGACCAACCGGTGAGCGCTTACGCCACAGCACGGCATAATATGAAAATTATCGTCGGTGGTATTTAAGGAGTACGGCGAAGTGAATGTAATCAGTCGTCGGCGTACAGACACGTGCGAAGACCCTGAAGAAGCTGCAATGCCTGAACATGGAAGACATGTACGATTTCAGCAGTTATCGGACTTTGAGCGAGGTCATCTAGTCGGACTCCGCGAGGCCGGGTGGTCGTATCGTCGTATTGCGGAGCGAATTGGACGGGAAGTATCGGTGGTGGTACGATGGTGGCGTAGATGGTCCGAGGAACATTCCCACACGAGAAGACGTGGAACCGGGAGTCACAGGCAGACTGATGAGCGGACCGATCGACGCATAAGAAGAGCGGCTTTGTCAAGCAGATCATCAACTGCGACACAAATCCGAGCTGTCGTTGCACCTGAAGTGACCGTGCGAACAATCCGCAACCGTCTACGGGATGCAGGGCTACGTGCACGTGTGCCTCTGGCATGTGTACCTCTGACTCCAGCCCACCATCAGGAACGGCTGCAGTGGTGTCGCCAACTTCTGCACTGGAGAACGCAATGGCGATCTGTAGTGTTCAGCGATGAAAGCAGATTCTGCTTGGGAGCCTCCGATGGCCGTGTGCGTGTTCGCAGACGCACAGGGGAGCGTCTCCACCCTTCTTGCATCCGCCAGCGACACACAGGGCCTACACCTGGTCTCCTGGTGTGGGGAGCGATCAGCTATCGCTCCCGTACACAACTAGTGTTTGTACTGGGTACGTTAAACAGCACCTCCTACATCAACAACATCATTCAGCCCGTTGTTGTGCCCTTTGTAAGGTCGGTCCATCATGCTGATTTCCAGAATGATAACGCACGCCCACACACGGCGCGTGCAACGCAACACGCACTTCAGGGTGTGAGACAACTTCCATGGCCTGCACGTTCACCGGATTTGTCCCCCATTGAGCACGTGTGGGATTTTATGGGACAACGACTTATCCGGTCTCCACGGCAAGCCACGACCATCCCCGATTTACGCGTCCAGGTTTAGGATGCTTGGAACTTGATACCCCAAACTTACATGCAACATCTGTACGACAGACTCCATGCCAGAATTGCACAGTGTGACGCAGTTCATGGCGGTTTAACCTCGCACTAACCATGTTACATGGAAATGTTATTTTTCAGTTTACTAGCTAATACAGCTGTATTTTGCCATAATGTTTTGATCACGTTATCCTCAGTATTCCATTATTATGCTGTATAAATTTTGTTGGTATCTATCAGACGTCTCCTTCTTGGTGGTTTTTTTCACTTTCCGCCAGTATATATCGCGGACTTTTCTAGAAACGCAATTATCGCGTTGTGACAGAACTTACTGTACTACTGGCACTGTGCACATCCATCAAACCTTGTGTCCTTGAAACTCAAATGATTTCAGTCAAATATTAATTCGATTAACAACTTTTAAACACGAATCGGTAATTTTATCATGCATTAAATACTACAATTGTTTTGACATGACCATCCGGTCTAATGACTAGGCAACGATGATAAACTGCAATACGCTTCGTAAAATATAAAAATTGTTTTATGTTTCCATCCCGAATCTCTGAACGTGAATATCAGCATTGACAGCAGTGTGCTATTTTAAAATCATTGTACTTGATAAACCCCCTTTCAAATATATTTTTTATCTATTGTGTCAAAAAGTACTTTCTTCTAAATTTTAGTTATGAGATTTTCACCACGTCTTATTCTCACATGTCAAACACTTTTTTTTTGGTGCTTACAAAGGTCTTGATCACATTTTTGTTATTACGGGTGAGAAATATCTTTAAATTAACTTTACATTTAGATCAGAACTTAAAAGGAAGTCAGCAGTATTGAGTTCAACGTAAACAACAGTACGTTTCAATGGGTTAAAGTCGTTCCGATGGCACAGTGGAATAAGTCATGGATTGCATTTCGGTAATCCCTCTTTATGCAAACAGATTTACAGAAAATGATGCAAATTTTTTATAGCTCAACACTAATCTTCAAAGCACATCTTAATCACATAAAATCGTTATTTTGGGACATGTAAATTTAGATATCTAATACAATACAGTATCTAATTTACATGCCCTAAAATAAGGATTTTTAAAAATACAAAAAGAAATTATTATTTTTGTACTGATATTTACCTCGCCAAGTCCATAGTTTGCTGTGATGCTGATTTTGCTGGGATTCCCAGTTACAGGATCGCAAGTAAAAAGTACTCCTGCTACTTCACAGGGTACCATCTCTTGAATGACCACAGCCATTGGAGAGTTAAGTGGCTGACCGTTGCGACTGAAAATAAAAGAAGAATGAAAAGAAACAACGTAATTGAAGTTATGATCAGTTACAACTACCCACAGTAATCAGGTCTTCGATTTTCCTGGAAAGACTAAACGCAGACACTGAATGAAATATGGCATAATGTTGCAGTTATGTACGCAAAACAACGACAACTAAAACTGTAAAGTAGTAATTACATTCACTGCGAACAATAGGGGAGGCTAATTTTTACTGGGAAAATGGCATGATATACCCAAAGACTTCTACTCAAGAAACGAATTTTTTCAGTTTTTGTGGCACATAGAACAGATACTAGTATAACTCAGCAACACCTAGCCCATTTCCTAAGTATCTGAAAAAAAATTAATTGTTGAATATAAGAAATGAACAATGTCCAAATAGGGTGAAGTTTAGATCACGAATGAATGATACCACGAATGTTACGAATGAATGACACCACGAATGATGAGAATGAATGTGATACTACGTGAGCACACATTAAAATGTTAAAGAAGGAAATACAACAGATTATATGCTTTTCCCACATTTCCGAAAAACACAGGCTATAACGCGAGTTAAAAATATTATGCAAATCAAAATCCTCATTTTTAAATGATTCTGGGTCACAGGCGAGCTCCACATCACTTCATAGCGGACAACCATTTTTTTTCTGTTGCTCTTTCTGATCGGAGTGCTATCACGCTTCTAATTTTTGCTTTTTCTTGTACGAGAACTTTATTGAAATGAGGTACGTTTATCTTAATCTTCCTTTCGTTAAAAAAAACAAGCACCAAGTATACGGAGAAAATTACCACCTTTTCTTTAAAAGAATAGGCAACAGCCACGATTATATTAACGCACTGACATTTATAAGGTACTATTTCGTTTGGATACGACACTAATTCCACATGAAATTTAAGGTAGCGAGATTATTTAAGATATTAGAATCGTAACAACTAAAGATTAAATAACAAGGGATAAGATGTGTTTTACAATAACACTTTAATTTCTTGCTGCTCTATGGCGCATATCAGCCCAACATGAGAAAAAAATGGAAATTTCTAAGCAGAAAGAAAAGTTTGCTTCAAGTGCACTTCGTGTCTTTCTCATCTCTCACCCTGTCTCTCACTCACGACCGAAAAGTCTACTCTGTCCTCACCTTGTCACCTAATTAAGTATTTTATTGTTTTAATTCTTATCCTGAACTGAGAGAATGCTTTCTTTTACTACTCGTTGAAAATGACGTTAGGCTGAGCATACACGAGATGCATCTAGGCACTGTGCTATTCGAATCTCACCTAGATACTTAACACCATTACATGGTATTATTCCCCTTCGACACTACAGGGTATGCCATTTTACAAGTTTCACCTTTGCTCCAGGCCGCTGGGTTTAGGATACGCGCCTGGTAGGGCAGAAAAGCAGACCCCCTGCTTTTGACTGTGAGATCAAGCAGAAAAGTTTATTTACTTTGCTTTCTTGCTGAATATATCTTCCTTTTTTATGCATATAATGATTTCATGTGTTTTTTTTAATTAATTGTTACTCGTCTTAAATAAAAAAATTAAAATCTAAGTATTGTACATGTTTTTTTTGTAAGTTACCCAGGTAGAAGTAAGAGACAAGGAATTACACTGTTCTGATTTTGTTTACTAGGGTGCAATCCATGTTAGAAACAGGATGCAAGTCCGGTCTACTCATTTCGTCTGCCAAAATTTGCCCCCTTTCCTTCTTCATTCAAGTTTTCCTTCTTTTTTTTTCCTTTTTTTCTCTTACTCTATCGCAATTCAAAGTTTTGTGGTAAACACCTTTTATTTTATTTTTTTAGAATTTTAGCAGAAAAAATTAACTTTTTCTAGCCGTACTGCTCATTTTTTATATTTACTGTTTTCTTCCCTCCAAGCAGTTGTACAAAACAAAAGACATCTGACCTTATTTAACAGAAGATCTTTTCATCCACATTTTTTGCTGCTCCTCAGATGACTATTTACCACGAAGATCAAAAAGTTTCACTAAAATGTCCAAACTTCATAAGGAAGTAACGTTTACTAAGACAAGGATATACACTGAAGTGCCAGAAAAACTGGTACAGACGAGCTTATGCAAAATACATAGCAACGTCACCTATGTAACCTTACTTCTAGTAGTTTTCAAACTGAAAAAAGGGGGAAGCAACTCTTGGCTTGTACATTATACGATAACTTTCACTATGCAGAACAGTTTCTTACCAGTTTGCTATGAGCCTGAGTGAAATAGAAGATTTGGTGCGATGTGAAGGTCAGTGGAAGCAGTCGACAATTTCTGCTTGTGAAACATAAGTCCATGTATGTTACCGCGTAAGTTTGAGAAATTAACGATGGCGACTTATTTACTTATAAACTATGGCAACCATACGTAAAATTTCGGATATCATCAATACTTAAAGAAAAATGATGATCAATGTAGAATCAGCTTTTGAAGGATGTTGAAGTTCACTTTAGAACCAGTTTTTGAAAGATGGTAAAGAACAGAAAGCAAAGCAATACACTAAACAGTGGATTTTTGTTTCTTACAAATGCAGTCAAGGATTCTTAATATTGAAGAATTTCTGCATATTTCTTAAAGTCTGAAATATAAAATGCGGCCTATTTTCTGTAATAAAAATAACTACGTGCGTTTTGAAGACATGTTTGAGTGCAATATAGCAGCTGTACTGTTCGAAATTATATAGTGAGTGCAATTATAGCAGTTATACTGTTCGAATTAATTTATTGCATGCAGTTAAATTTTAGTGTAATTAAAAAGATTTTACCGTTTGTATTCGATGGCAATGAACTTGAATTGCGAAGCCCAGCATTTCTTGACGGCTCTTAATATCTAACAAGTAAAAAGCAAGGTTTAGTGCGTTTGAAAAAAAAAATGCTAAAAGCAACACATTGGTAGTAAATATATTAAAATAAAAAAAAAAGAAAAAGAAAAAGTTAAGGCCGTTTTTTCACATTCATTCATCACAGTATTTAACAAGTAAATATATTAAACAAAGTATGCGTTAGAGTTCTAAGTCTGACATGGGAACTGCCTTTCCTTCAGTACTGGCGGTTCCACGCACTTGAGACTAGTAATCGCCAGTCTGAGATGGGTAACTCCTTTGGGTTTTTAATAGTAGCATGCCGACAGAAATTATTAATTTACAGTAAAAGACGTATACTATCTCAAAAGAAATATTTCACATATTCAAAACAAAAATAGTTTCAGGAATTTTGTAACAGGATTTGGCAGTGGGCAATGATTATTGTACTAATTTCAAAAACTGCATATTGTGCTACGAATATTCTCGCATTATACTAATTTTTTAACATAAAAACTGACTTTTATAAAGTTAAGCAACCCCCCACCCCTCCTCCATCGTGAATGTCTAGAGCAAGAAACAGTCGCTCGTCCAAATGTTTGTCTACCATTCCGGAGAAGAGAGAGAAGTAGTATGCTAAGGCCGAACACAATATCCATGTACAATTGGGATTCGAAAGAAATTTTACCGGTACGCAAGCGGACTAATTTTATGGATAAAAATGTGAGTCATTTCATTCGAATACTTACTGAATGACTTTTTATGGAGAACTGACCCAGAAAGAAGCAACGTTTTACGAAGCACCACGACCAGCTTATTTAAGATTATTTAAAAAGAAGTCTTGCTTCTTCTTTCATTGAAATCATTAATATTTATGATATTTAAAAAAAATAAGTTGTCTGTTCGGGCACTCTACATTTATGATGTGGTAGATATCAGTAAGCTCTGAAAGAGATTTTGTAGATTTGTTAAAGTGGGCATTTCGTGGATACCGTGTGATTGTATTATTTACAATAAAATGAAACGCTCTTGGCAAGGGTTCATTATAAAAAGGCAATAAAACATCAATAAAAGATGTCCCGAATAAAAATCAGTACTGACCGATCATTCTGAACAGCAAATCCGAATATTTTGCTGTCTAAATTCTTTTTAACGCTATTGAGAGTCGTCATATGCTCTTCGTCGTCTAATGATACCGGGTCCAATTCCGATTCTTCAAATGCAAATTCGACCAAAGGGTATAACAACTTTAAAGAATCGATTCGTCCAGTAGCAGTGTACGTCAAACACCCATTCATTCGGTATTAATTATACCACAGAATGATTCATTTCGCGGAACCCATGGCGAAATTTCATTAAGGGGCCCGGCGCAAAATCTCACTGCGGGACCTAGGAAATAAATTTCATTTTTAATAACGTCGTTCGTGAAGAATGCCGTCTACAAAAAAGTACGCATGGAAACTGTCATAAGGAAAAAATAATTATCTCAAAGAAATATTTGCTTAGAATGTCGTCTGTTAAAAATATGCATGGAAACCATCATATGGGAAAAATAATTATCTCAAAATAATATTTGCTTTAAGCTTAAGAAAAAGACAGTAATGTATTATAGATTAAAGGTTCGTACAGAGAGAGAGAGAGAGAGAGAGTGAGAGAGAGAGAGAGTGTGTGTTAACATCTACGATCTTCTTTCCTGGAAGCGGAGATTAAAGTTATATTGTGATTCTTATAAAAAAACTTCTTCAGGAAATGATAAAAACATAACTTCAAATAATCTCCTTAGCGAATAATAAGGATCCCTCTAAAATAAATTTGTAAGAATTGTTTTTTCTCTGATAACGTATTTGAAAGTGACGGAGATTGGGCACTAGAAAAAACCATTATAAAAATATCTATTTCTTTTAAAGAGCCTTGCGCCCCAAACCTTAAAATAAATAATAATAATAAATATAAAATATTGTATCGAAAATGATATTTTTTTAATTTTCTAAACTGTGAGGTCCCAGAAGGCGTGTGGCGGTTGGTTGGTAAGTAGATTTTAATGGCGCAAGGGCCAAGGTTGGCCAAAGAGCGCCAAACATAAGACATCAAAAGAGAACAAAATCAATAAAACACGTACACAAGGTTAAAAACAGGATGAAGCGGTAAAAATGAAAGATGGAAATGAATACGGTAAAAATGAAAGATGGAAATGAATACGGTAAAAATGAAAGATGGAAATGAATACGGTAAAAACTACATTAATTTAAAAAAGGCAATGTCCTTAAAAAAGGAGAACACTGCGGACAGATCGCAGTCCTCACCAATGAGAGTCTGCAGCGTAGCTGCTCCTGCGTCCAACAAATGAGAATGAAAATAACGAAAACGATGATCACAAAAACGAACACAAGTACACAAAACATGAAGGACGGTGAGACGACAGTGGCACGCCTCACACATCGGGGCACTGTCGCCACACAGCAAAAAGCGGTGAGTAAAACGACAGTGCCCAATGCGGAGACGCGCAAGAACAACTCCCTCACGACGGTTCTTCCGCAAACTAGACTTCCATAGTCCGATCTGTGGTTTATTAGAATGCAGCCTATTGCTGCCCTGCTGAGACCAAAGGGACTGCCACTCGTCCAGGAGAGATGTTCGGATCAAAGGTCTAAAATCACGGAAAGACAGTGGCAGCCAAGCTGGCGACATGGAGGAAACAGACCTGGCAGAGAGATCTGCCAGCTCGTTACCCCGGATCCCAACATGGCCAGGAACCCCACAGAATCGGACCAGGAAGCCATCACCCTCCAAAGTTCCAAGAAGACGACGGACATCACGGATGACAGGTGAGTCCGTGTCCTCTGGAGAAGATAAAACTTGGATGACGGACTGGTAATCAGAGCAAACCATAGCGCGACGATGTGATCGAGACTGTATGTGGCACAAAGCAAGGTGTACCGCACGCATCTCTGCCGAAAAGATGGTGGATTCAGGCGGAAAGGATGTGGATTCAGGCGGAAGATGGTGGATTCATCTCTGCCGAAAAGATGGTAGATTCAGCATGTGAGGCATCGCCACACACAAAAGCGGACGCAACGACATCCCCGGATTTCGAGCCATCGGTGAACACAGGCACGAAATCCGGGTAGACAGACTGTATTTCAGCAAAGAGCTGCTGGTACATCAGAGCAGGAGTGGAAGACTTTGGCCACACACAAAGAGATAGGTCAACCGTTGCTTGAACGGGCTGCCAAGGAGGTTGGTTAAAAAAGGTGGTCAAACCAATCCTGGACAAGTTGAGACCAGCACCGCGCACTATGGCAGACATCCGAATCCCGAACGTTGGAACACAGGAGGGGTGGTTGGAAAATAAGCGGACACAGTCCGGATGGAAGATAGAACCATGCAGCGGATGATCAGGAAGAGATTTCAATTTTGTGTAAAACTGAAGAGACAGCTGCTTACGACGGATGCTTAACGGCGGCTCATGAGCCTCCGCATACAGGCTATGCACGGGAGAGGTACGGAAAGCACCAGTACATAGCCGCAATGCCTGGTGATGGACGGGGTCCAAAGGCTTTAAAACCGATGGACGTGCTGAACCGTACGTAATGCATCCGAAGTCTAACTTTGACCGAATAAGAGAGTGGTAAATGCGAAGCATTGAGCACCTGTCAGCCCCAAGATGTTCGAGAGAGGACCTTCAGGATACTCAATGACTTCGTGCACTTCACCTTCAAAGACTGGATGTGAGGTCGGAAGGTGAGTGCTCGGTCAAAAGTTAGCCCAAGAAACTTGATTTCTGACACCACAGGGATGGTAGAACACCCCAGACGGAGGCTGGTGTCTGGGTGAAGACCCCGTTTGCGGCAAAAATGCACGCAAACGGTCTTCTGCGTCGAGAAGCCAAATCCATTATGGGAAGCCCAGATAGAGATCTTAGTAATGGCCGACTGCAGCTGCCTCTCAATGGTGCGCATGTTGACAGATGCGCAAGAGATCTGCAGATCATCCACGTACATGGAGCCACGAACCGTCGGAGGAAGTAGAGTAAAAATATGATTAACACGAAGGATGAACAATGTCACAGAAAGAATGGAGCCTTGAGGGACACCCTGCTCTTGTGGGTATAACGCAGAGAGGGTCGATCCGACGCGCACACGGAACATCCGGTTCTGGAGAAATCCGGCAATGAAGGTTGGCAAATTTCCCCGCAATCCGCAGTCACGCAGATCACGGAGAATGCCGTATCTCCAGGTTCGATCGTAAGCTTTTTCCATGTCGAAGAACACGGAGACCATGTGCTGACGCCGGACAAACGCCTCCCGGACAGATGTTTCAAGGCGGAGATGATGATCGGAGGTGGAACGGAATTTCCGAAATCCACTCTGATGAGGTGAAAGAAGGTGACGTGATTCCAAATAAAAAACCAAACGAAAATTGATGATGCGCTCTAGTACTTTGCAAAGGCAGCTCGTCATAGCAATTGGTCGGTAGTTCAACGGGTTAGCGGGATCTTTACCAGGTTTGAGAACAGGAACGACAATGGCAGTGCGCCAAGATTCGGGAAAGTCACGTTTGTGCCAGATCCTGTTAAACAGGACCAGCAGACATTTAAGAGAGGACGGAGAAAGGTGCTTCAGCATTTCATAATGGATGTTATCCGGTCCGACAGATATTCGGCCGGACCGATTCAGGGCAATCTTCAGTTCGACGGCAGTCAGCGGGCTGTTATAATCGGCAGCGGAAAACGGTCCAAAGGAAACCTTGGACCGTTCAAGCCGCGGCTGTACCTGCCGAAACGAAGCAGCGTAATTGCGGCTGCTCGACACCGAAGAAAATGCGGCGCCCAGACAGTCAGCAATACCCTGAGCGTCAGCAACCGTTCCTCCACCACTTTCAAGAATGGAGATTTCCCCAGAAGGGTACTTACCCCGAATCTTGCGGATTCTGTCCCAAACGATCTTAGAGCTGGTAGTGGTGTTAATCCCGGATACGTAATGTATCCAAGATTCCCGTTGGCTACGACGACGTACCAAACGCGCATAAGATTTGGCTCTCTTGAAAGCAAGTAGGTTCGCGTCGGTGGGGTACCGACGAAACCTACCCCAAGCCCGATGTTGGGCCTGACGAGCCGACTTGCAAGTGGAATTCCACCAAGGTCGCGGGTAACGTGAAAGTTTAGTTGACGTCTTGGGGATGGTAGGTTCTGCCGCGTGCACAATACAATCCGTAACCGCCGCAACAGCTTCATCGATCGTACCCGAGGTCACCAAGTCTGGAGTAATGGTCGCTGAAGCCGTGAATGAGTCCCACTTGGCTCGATCGATAGCCCATCTAGCAGGACGAGTAGGATAGGACGAGTAGGATGACGGTACCCGTCACCCGCTAGACGGAGAAAGATGGGAAAGTGATCACTGCCAAGGGGATCATCAGACACGCTCCAGGACCAGTCAGGTTAGAAGGATGGCGAACTCAAGGACAGATCAATGGCTGAGTACGAGCGGGTGGGTTCATGAAAGTAAGTGACTGCCCCGGTGTTGTGGAGACAGAGGGACGTGTTGGAGAGAAGGGACTCAACAACACGGCCGCTGGAGTCACGAGTGGCAGAACCCCACAACGGAATGTGTGCATTGAAATCTCCTAAGATGAAGAAAGGAGGCGGCAGCTGGTCAACTAAATCTTCCAGATCCGAAAGGCTTACAGCTTCAGTTGGCGGTATGTAGACGGAAAACACCGTGAGCAGAGTGTTCACAGATAGTCGCACTGCCACTGCCTGCAAAGTCGTCCGAAGGGCAACCGCAGTGACAGGGACACCATGAGGGACAACGACGGCCACTCCTCCGCAGGCAATTACGCCGTCCTGGTGATCTTTGCGGAAAAAGAATGTCTCCGCAGCGAAGGAGTGTCCGTCGTGCGAAGCTTTGTGTCCTGGAGACACACGCACACGGGTGTGTGCGAAGACAGTAAGCCTTTTAAATCGTCAATGCGTGAACGCAGACCTCGGCAATTCCACTGAATGAGCGTAGCCAGAATGAAAAATAAAAGGAAAGGATGAAAAAAAACGAAAATGACAGACGACTAGAATGTCTCCGAGTCATCCATCAGCTCCTGACCATCTGCAATGTCCGGAGGCAACACAGGGCTGTGCTTACCCACACAGGGCTGCGCTACCGGGGGTTTTGGTGGTTTCTTGCTCTGTTTCGAGGGGGAGGATCCTGATTTTACCTGTTCCGGCCTCTTCTTAGGTGCGCCCTGGGCCTGGGTCCCAGTGCTGGCAGAGGATTTTTCTGCACAGAGGATGTTTTAGGCGTCGATGTTAATGGCGCCTTGGATTCAATGCGGCGAGACTTCAGTGCCTCCAATCCGGCAGCAACGATGTCCTCAAAAACATAAGGACACCGCGCTGGGATGGTCACCTCAGTCTGCACCGCAACAGTAGCCTTCTGGACCACAACCGATGCATAGGAGCGCCGGCCTGTTGGTAGAGGAGCTATCCGCCGTCTGGCTTCAGGATAAGACAGATGTTCTGTCGTCTTCAAGCGTTGGATAGCCTGCTCCTCGATCCACTTCGGGCACTGCTTAGAAGAAGCCGGGTGAGATCCCTCGCAATTTACACAATGATCCACCTCAGCGGAGCATTCCGCCAAAGAGTGTTATGTGGAACCACAGCGACCACACTTTGCTACATTACGGCAAGACTGCTGGGAGTGAACGTAATGCTGGCACTTGAAACATCTCAAGGGGTTCGGGATGTACGGTCGAACATCGAGCCGCAAGTACTCCGCCTTGATGGAAGTTGGCAGGGTAGGGGAGTCAAAAGTGAGCACGATGTTCCGGGAGGGAATAGACTTCCCATCCCGCCGGAAAAGAATACGCCGAACCCCAGTGACATGTTGTTCCCCAAGTTCTTCCAGCAATTCCTCATTGCTGCATCCCAGCAGGTCGCGGGAGTTGATAACACCGCGAGAGGAATTGAGGAAACCATGGGGCGATATTTGGACTGGAACGTCCAGCAGAACGGTCGTCTCCAGCAAGGTGGCACTGTGGCGTGGATTTGATGTCTCCACAAGAAGATCCCCTGACGGGAGCTTCTTAACACTCTTTGGTGAGCCCGCAACGGCCTGAAGAGCCTTATTAATCCAAAAAGGACTCTTCGAACTGAGGGATTGTGCAGGATCAACAGAATGGATTAGAAGAAACAGAGCATTACAGTTGGAACTGAGTAGTTTCTTAGTGGAGGAGGGTGTCCCATCCTCCACACGGCGCTTCAAAGGTACAGCATGGGAAACACTTTGATTTGCCATGAGAAGAAAAATAGATTCGTCCGCCAACCTCCCCACCCACTACCGAGCCCAACGAGGGAGAGCCGGTGGTCCGAAAGCTCAAGAGGACGCAGGACACGGCTCTAGGGATAGTCAGCGGATATAGCAAGTTGGTAGGGCAGACACACGCTCAGCGTGCACCCAGACTTTCCCGTGCCCGGAGAACACCCCTTTGGCATGCCCACCCTACCCCCAAACTCACCCAGCCGAACAGAACGACAAGCCGCTAGAAGTCTGGACACCACTCGGCCACAGACTTCTTGACTAGGAGTGGGTTAGCTCCCAGCCTCCCGTTTAGGGTGAAGCAGAGGGCAAAGAGGAGTATTGGCATCTGGAGACAACTACAACCCGGCCCCCAGATACCTCAGCCTCCAGCATCCTCATTTCCACCTGTACGGGTCACCGCACACGGCAAACATGCAGGTAGGTCTAAGCTAACCAGCTCCGGAAAAACAGAAAATGTAACATAAAAGAGAAAAGACAGGGAAGAGAACGAGGAACAAAACCCGGAACTGGCGCCTCATCACAACCTCAGCAGCCTACAACTGAGGCGGGTACATGTCACTATATGAACGAAAGACGAAAAAAGCAAAACAATAAGAGAAAATCGGCTCGGGCCGTGGGGACGCCATCCCCCATCAGCTGGATGAACAGCTGTCCCTTCGGTGATGTAATCGTCAAAGCCGCAGAGGCAATAGAAACCGTCACAAGGTTAGCTCGGGCCGTGGGGGCGCCGCTCCCCAAATAACTGGTAAACCAGTTATCCCCGTGCAGGGGGCGTGTGGCGGATGGTCTAGCTAGCCCTGATTGCGACGATACCTATTCGTAGAGTTGCATTGTCCGTTCAAAAGTCAAATGAAAGGATTCATTTAGTGCTCAATTCGACGATACTATAATAATAATAATATTATGTGTCATCCAATTACATAAACCACTACAGGAGCTAGTTGTTAGTCTAACAAGACATTTCGTTCAGTGCCTATAAGTGTAAATCCTTCATTATGTCATAGATTTTACCAAACATGTAAGCAGTTTATAAACTATCTCAATTAGCTTATTACGATTTTATGAGAAATATAACAATTAATGTACCATTTTCGAGGACGAAATCATTTTTTGTCATTTTCCTCAGTAAACTGAAGTTGCATATAAATTTTGGAAACTAATTGCATGTTAATTTATTTTCTTCTTTACAGTGCACACAGAGATGATTTGAATGTCTTTACTTTAGTTTTCAACTGGAGCTACGATACCTGAATTTAAGTTATTATCAACTTAATGAAAAGTTTAAGGAATCAGTGGCTTATACTTCTTAAATGTATGAATGTAAGATGAAATAAAAACTTATTTTTAAAAAATTAATGGGATGTTATTCTTACAACTTATAGTTAAATTAACAGTAACAGAAACGTTAAACTTGCGAAACAAATTTCACCATCAAAATCTTACAGAATGTTTTTCTCACTTAGAATAAGCACTTAAAATTACAAGGAAAGACTTTTCATCTTATAGGCACTGTTAAAGTGTCTTCTATAATATTTTACTTGTATTATAAAGGGAAATGAGCAATTATTTTAAGTTTACGAGAAGCTTCTTTCGCGCCAGCTAAGAGTCATTAATTTACCAATCTCATCTTATGGTTCATATCACTTTGTTTTTGTCCTGTCTATCGCATCAATGCGCTTCGTAACTATTAGGACTTCGATACTATAGTCAGAGGCAAAATAAGAAAATGAGAGAGAGAGATAGAGAGAAAGAAAGAGGGAGAAATTAAGTTTAAATCCCTGTTGTTTCCAGTGGATTTTAGTGGTTTAGCATCTATATTTTCTAATAAATATTGTAAAATTGGTTAGGGCTGTACTGCTTACGTAATGGATAGTTGTAGGGTCACTGCTGAAGTCGATCCCGGTCTGAGACCTGCTTTTACTAAGCCAGGTGTAGACGTAACAAAAAAAACACACACACGCAGAGTCATATCTGTTGAACAAATTGATTTTGAACGAATGGTACCGGTTTATTTTTTTATTTGCTATTTTTTCTGTTTGGGGGTTTAACGATCACCGTAAGCAACTCGATGGACTATAAGCAGTCGCCCGTCCCTAATTTAAGCCACGTTCGTGACTGTTAAGCAAAAGTATCAGGATCGATCACAAGCAGGTACAAACACTCGAACCACTGAATATCCGCCGTGCGTAGGATGGACAGGTTAAGCCGTTGGATCCCAGGATAAGGCCGTCTTCTTCCATTTTTCTAACTCGCTTCAGTGTGACTTTCTTGTTGTGCATTATAGCCCAAATTTCTTAGTTTCCTTTTTCTAAGGGTTGTTTTAAGATCTGCGGTTAGACTCTCCTTTACTAAACACAACATCCATGTCTCGCCGGGAATCGAACCCAGACCCATCTCGTACGAATGGACAGAAGCCAGCGTTTAGATTTCTGTGCGACGAGGGAGGAGAATCGTACTGTTGGACAAATGGAAACTCGATGAAAAGTGTTTTTGGACGATTGTGTCACTAAACCAATCAAGATTGGACGAATCATTCAACTGAACTAACCAAGATTCGTGGAATCGTGCTAATGGGCGAAAAGTCCGTTGAACTAATCGGGATTGAACGAAAAACCTATTGGGCGAAAGGTCTACTGATCTCATAGGGATTGGAAGAATCGTACTGTTGGACAAATGGAAACTCGATGAAAAGTGTTTTTGGACGATTGTGTCACTAAACCAATCAAGATTGGACGAATCATTCAACTGAACTAACCAAGATTCGTGGAATCGTGCTAATGGGCGAAAAGTCCGTTGAACTAATCGGGATTGAACGAAAAACCTATTGGGCGAAAGGTCTACTGATCTCATAGGGATTGGAAGAAACGTAATGTTGGACAAATGGTATTGAACAAAATGTCAATTAGACTACTTCGGATTGGAAGAATTGTTCATTCTGTACAAATCAGTATTGGATGAATTGTTAGAACTCCATAACACATCGCCTATGAAGCATGAGCGTACATGTATACATATGAATAGAAGTAAACTAATTTATGTTTTTATGAATATTTGTCGAAAAGCTAATAACATGCTATATGAATACAATGTTTCTGATATAATGTGTCCCCTCTTGTCATTGCCTCGTTTTACGTTATTTTGTCCTAATGCTGTGAAGCAATATAAGAACAGTTTCACTTGAGGTGGAAGTAATTCCTGAGTTTACATCATTCTGAGATAGAAAACAAAGTCATAGAAAATAGCGATAAATTTTCCAGTTCGTGATCGCACCAGCGGGAACGCTGAGTCATTAACAGAAATCTCCAGACGAAGCATTTCACTTAATTCTTTGTCTTGCATCGAAACGGATATTACGAATTCTCTCTCTCTCTCTCTCCACATCAGTTTAACCATCTTTTGGGCTCCCTCAAATCCTCTTCATGAAATGCGTAACTTTTTGCTATCCAGTCAGGAGCTTGCATTCTTTCCAAAATAAGTTCCATAAACCAGCGCAAAGGAAAGGAAACTCTTAAAACTAATAATAATCATAGCTCAAAATTTTTCTTTACAACTACGATGTGAATAATATACGTTGAAACTGAAAAATAACGGGAATAAAGGGTTCTCTCGAATTGCTGTCTGACTGTGTCGAGAATAGAATGGATGAACTACACTGGTGTGCAAAAATTCAGAACGAAGATGAGAAATTAGTATAACAGCGGAACGAGCAGGCAGAACGGACCGAAAGACCACTCAGGAGATAGACTAGGATCCGGTACGGTAGGTCATGCGCATATATGCAGCATAACGTAGGGGGGAGGAGTGTCGGAAGGGTATAAAGCACACGGGCGGTGTACGCTCAGCAATTCGGGCCGCGGGTGGCCGAGTGGGCAACGTTCGTGACTGCCACGTGAAGGGCCTCAGGTTCGATCCCAGGCAGGTACGAACGTTCGATTCACTAAATACCCGCCGTGCGTCGGATGGGCACGTTAAGCCGTCGGACGCCAGGTACTGGCCCCCCAGTAATAAATAAGGGCGTCTTCCTCCCCCTTTCTACTTCTCTTCCGTGTCACTTTCCTATCGGGCGCTCTAGCCCAAATCTCCTAGTTTCCTATTTCTAAGGGTTGTTTAAGACCTGGGGTCAGACACTCCCTTCCTAAAATCCTCTACATATGATCATGATCATGCTCAGCAATTCGGTGAAAGCTATTGCACAGTGCACATCCGTTTGAACGACGTCGAGTTGCTGCCACCGTATGATATGGCCAACAGGCAATCCAGTAGACGACATCTGGATGACTTTACCCGAGGTCACGTCATTGGGAAGTTGGAAGAAGGCCGAAGTGTGAGTAGTGTGGCCGAGGAGTTCAGAATCGCTCACAGCATCGTTTCACGAGCTTGGAGAGCCTTTCAAACGACAGGAACAGCTGTCCGAGAGTTTAGCAGTGGTCGTCCAAGAGCAACCACGGCGGCAGACGACCCGTACATTGTCCTATAGGCGAGAAGAGACAAAGGGAGAAATCGCAAGGCACATACAACAGACAACAGGACGTCCATTATCGCGTTTTACCGTGGCCAGGAGGCTGCACAAAAGTGGTCTATTTGCACGACGACCAGTACGGCGTGTGCCATTAACGCCTGCTCACCAAAGACGGTGGTTTCTGTGGTGCCAGGAACACAAGAACTGGACACATCAGCAATGGGGTCGAGTTCTCTTTACGGATCAGAGCCGATTTAGGCTGACGAGCGATTCTGGACGTATACACATCTGGAGGGAGCAGGGAACACGCAATCACACCTCCACCATCATCGAAAGGGACCGGTTTGGAGGTGGCGGAGTTCTCGTTTGGGGCTGTATCATGCTTGGTAACCGTACTGACCTACACATCTTCCAAGGAGGTTCAGTCACTGGTGTCCGCTATTGTACCAAGGTTCTCCTGCCTCACGTGCGTCTGTTTAGAGGTGCTGTGGGTCCTGAGTTCCTCTTCATGGACGACAACGTTACACCTCATCGTACAGTGGCTGTGGCAGAGCTGTTGGAGAGTGAAGATATTCAATGCATGGATTGGCCCGCAAGGTCCCCGGACCTAAATCCAATCGAACATGTGTGGAACCTTCTCGGGAGACGCTTGGCAGCACGTCACCAGGCGCCAGCAACGATTCCGTAGCTGCGATTGGCGCTACAAGAAGAATGGGTGGCGATGCCTCTACAGCTCCTTGACAACCTCGTCCTTAGCATGAACAGACATTGTTAATCCAGCAATGCAGTTCAGGGGTGATCATATCCCCTACTAAAGACTGGATTTTTCTTGGTAGCCGCCTGTCACATGGACGTTTCTGTCTTCTGTACAGTTGGGCTCGAAGTTACCTTTTCAATAAAGTGCCTTTGTATCCTTTGGATTCCTTGTTTGGACGGGTTTGTTCATTTGTTCCATATTCCTACATCTTGGGGACCTTATGGTATGATTTGAGTCGATGTGGAGCACTTCTGCACAAAGTTACATTCGAAAAACCGTCTCGTTCTTAATTTTTGCACGCCAGTGTACATGTATGATAGCAATGAAGAATATCGCTCTCTTTATTCCGTGGAATCTCGTGCGCTTGAATTCCCTAGCATTACTCCAAATAGCAATGGAAGCATCCCTAATGGCAAAATGGTACGCCATTGTTTCTGGAGCGCGTCCAAGTCGTTAAGCTAAACCACAAGGAACCCTACTATAATGAACATTATTATCTAAGAAAGGAAGAAAACAAAATAACATGATGTTTAAACCGTTACCTCTTTCAGGCCTTTGACGCCCAGAAAAGTGTCCATTTGTCCAGCGGCCGACATCTGTTCAGTGTCTTCTCCTACGAATGGAATTCATGATAAAAAAGTATTTAGAGAGAAGGGATGACTAAAGTTACTTACGCAAAACTTGAAACATTAAACGTGAACTGCAAATAGCTAATACAAAAAAAAAATTAACATCACGAAGTGGTCTTTCTTATCTGATCTCTTAAATTAAAAACAATATACTTATTCATTCATCTTACAACCAGCTCATGGTGTGAATTTTAATATATTTTTCCTACGTATAAAACATATGTTTCCGTCAAGGGAGAATTTTATTACGAAACTTCCCAATTGAATTCAGGGCTAGAAACATATGTTGACCAAATCAAAGCCAAGCAAAATAAAAATGTTGGCGCAAATTCCGCCCACACCGTACGTGTGGCGAGTCATAAATCATCCTACCAGCGTAATATTAAAGAGGGTGAGTAGACAGTTTTGCAATATTTGGATCACTTTATGCCTTCACACCTACCTTTACGACGAATGATGACTAGCATTCTAAGTATAGGCCATCGTGTTGCACCGTCGTTAGCCATCTGTCTGCCAGTTCGGTGCCACCAGCTCTTGTCCATCGAGGCGAAGAACTCCTTCACCCCAGCTGTCATCTCCTCCTGGATGTTGAAGTGCCGCCCGCGAAGGAAGTGGGCCATGGACCGGAACAAGTAATAATCCGAGGAAGCAAGGCCCTGACTAAATGCTGGGTGTGGCATCAGTTCGATGCCCTCAAGTTCCTGAAGTTTTCCCCGGGTCGTTTGCGCGGCATGAGGCCGTGCGTTGTCCTGCTGTAGGAGAGGGCGCTTTCTGTCCACCAGTGCCGGGAACTTCTCCTCCAAAACCACATACATCCGCTCCAGCTGTTCAGCGTAGAGTTTGGCGTTGATGGTCCTACAGTCTGGAACAAATTCGTAATGGATAATTCCCTCGAAATTCCACCAGACGCAGAGCATCACCTTATGGTCGTATCGCCTACGTTTGGCAACAGGTTCAGGAAGCTGCCCCGGTATCAACCATTGCCGTTGCATGTTAGGATTACGGAAATAGACCCCTTTTCATCGCGCCGAGGTCTTGAAGGTGGCGAACCACGGTGGTCTGTGATATGCTCAGCTCGCCTGATGATCTCAAAGCGCTGATTGTGGGATTTGCCTCTACGGCTTGGCGTACGGCCGACCTGACTTTGGCTGATCGTTGAGTATTCTGTCACTTGTGCGAAATGTTTTGAACCATCTGTTTGCGGTGTTATGGTCCACGGAACTTTTCCCTTTCGCATGACAAATGTTTCGTGCTGCTGGAGCAGCGTTATGGCCGAGTTCAAACTCGTAAAGCGAAAGTTTCCTAATTAGCCGGTTGTGGCTGTTCATCTTTTTAGGCGTCCCAACCACAGACAGAAAGACAACATGCAATGCTATACACAGCAATGACTACCATTTCATATCCCTTTCGACTGGCTGCAGTGCGCGACTTGAACTAGTTGAAACACGTGACATACCCTCCGCAGGACATGCGTTTATGTAAATATTGCAAAACCTTCGACTCATTCTCTGTAATTTTGAAAAAAAAATAGAAAATCAATAGCATTATCAATGAAGTGGATGCACTGGAACAACTCAGTCGGTAATGTATATTTCCATAAAATGATGAAATCCTTTAAAAAAAATTATTCCCATATGCGTTGGAAGGGGAAATGATCCATTCCACAAATACTTAAAAACAGAAACTAATCATCGCGCAAAACAGTGGTCGTCGGGCTATCATAAATTTTACCGTAATCTACATTCCTAAAATCTGTTATATATGGTTAAAAAAATGGACAAATTAACACCTCAAGTGTCCAATTAGCTTAAGTTAAATTCAAATACAGCAAAAGCAATTTGATTTTGACGGTTAGTAAAGAAATGTCTAAACGGACAGTTCCAGTTTTCATGATGCAGAAGGGCCATAAAAGGTTTCAACATGCTAATAAACATTTGTAAAACTAAAAGGAATGTTATTTTCATAAACGAATTTCAGAGATATGTATGTATAATTATACGAAGAAACGATTATGGTAAAAGAGAAATAAACCGTAATATCCAATGCATTCGATGTGCTGCATTAGGATAACAATATCTCCACGTCAATGACAGTGATTTCGGCACATTATAAATCGCAGTCCCTTTAAAATTTGTCTGTTCTAATCAACTGTTGTAGAATTTCAATCGGTTATTTTAACAGAATGCGATCGTCAAAAGCAATGTAGGAATTTTTTAGTAAGATTTTTTTAGATCAGAACTATTAAGCTTTCCTCTCAAACAGATTCAAGAAGGTTTCATTTTATTATTATTCATCATAAGAAAACATAAGAGGGAGACGTACAGTGTTGGGCGTCTCACTGGGAAATAATACAAACTGTTAAAACATGATGGTATATACACTGCAATGACAATAAGGAAACAAATGAGATTCTCAATATTAAATTGGTATCTATAAAAATAGAGGATGTTCCAGTATCAGCTAGTGCTTCTGGCAAGTTATTTAGTGAGCGGTATCACTGCGATGGATTCTGTGGATTTGTAGTAAGTGACTGATAAATTTTCATGAGTTTAATCACACTTCATGAATTAAAGATTTCTATTAATTACTATGCAGAAATACACTACAGCACAACTGCGAACTGACTGTATTCAGACGTTTACAAGCTCTCTGAAGGAATCCAGAAACTTTCATCGACAGTTAACGATACTGAAACAAAAAATCATATTATCCGTGATAATCAAGAAAAAAATTGCTTCGGGAAATTTTTTCATTTCGTAAGATAGTTTGCTTTTCTTATCTATTTTGCAGCTATGCTGGGGTGTCTTTGTGTATAGAAATGATTACGCATTTTCTTTTAATGGAAGACGTACAGTTAAAAACATTCTTTTAAATCCCCTTTGAATTTCAGTAGGAATCTTTTATGAAACACAGCTGATTTTCTTTACAGGTGTGATTTTTCAGACACTTTGCAAGTAATGTGAAATCACGTGATACATACGTATCTCTGTTATTATATCAGCAAATGTTGCCGGGTTAAAGACATTCTAAGAAATTTTTGTCGCGCTCCATTTATTTAATTTTTTTTAATCTTTTTTTGTGCGAATTTTAAATGCTTGACCCTCCTTTGTGTCCATTGTTATTAGGGAAAGTCCGGTTTGTGTTGACCTTTTTTTCATTATTTTATCGCAGAACTTCTGTATGTTATAGTGAAGGAAATAAAGTCTTTATCACTGGTACATTCTTACAAATATCGCTCTTGAGGGGTGCAGTTGTTAGTATACCTCGGCCCGGGAGACGTTTGCATTGTTTGTTGTCAGCTGCATAGGCTTTTCCATATATGAAAAATCTCACCTCACTGCCCCAGTGCATTTTGAGGTACTAATCTGAGGCTTGAAGTCTAGTGAGTTTTCGTATATCTTAATACTTTGTTTCACGTATGTCAGAATAAAGACTTTTTTTCGAAAAAGGTTAAATTTCTCACCAGCAAAAATCACAAATCTTGGAACTTCCTACAGTGAGCCGAATGACTTTGTAACCAAAAATGCATTATGATATAGTTTTGGATTGCATTACAAAAAGCTATGAAAGATAAGAAGCTATGCATGGTAAAAATGTTTATGGGCGTAATAAAGGAGAGTCTTATAGCACGCCGTATTGAGTTAAAAGTTACATTGTAACACTGTGTGGACTGATTCACTTTTTATTTAGGTTTAACGACCACCGTGAGCAACTCGATGGTCTATAAGTTGTCTCCCGTCCCTAATTTAGGGGTTGGTTCCAGGGAAAGGCCGTAATACAAACACAACACCCATGCCTCACTGGGATTCGGACCCGGATGCTTTCGGACGAATGATCAGAAGCCAGCGCTTAGACTACTGTGCCACCTAGGTGGCTGCGGATACAGTTGATTCTTCCTTTAGTTTATGAAAAAGCAGATCATTTTTGCAAAGGAGTACTATCATGATACAGACCTGTAGCTGATGATCTAACAGCAAAACGAAGACTGTTTATATTTTCTGGAAACACCGTGCTCAACGAATTCTCGATTGCTCTTCGCAGTCTTTCGGGCAGGTGTCTTTTAGACGTTATACTTGATATTCTGAAAAGAAAATAATAAGTTTACAAAACAAAGTATGAATATGAATTCTACCTTTTACTTAGAATTTAACCTAATTTTTTTCAGGCTTTTACTGCGTTGTTTCCACATAATTTCATAGTTGTATGCTGCTTATTGGTTGGCTACGTACAGTCGAAAGAACTTTAATTTCCATTCTGCCTTTTCATCATTGAGTCAGTTTACGAAGTAGTTTTAGTGTTTTCAGTGCTTAGCATTTAGGATATTTAGTTGGATGTAAGAGCATTTCAATGTTCTTTTAATTATCGGGAAGGCGAAAACTATTCGGTTTATGCGTAAGCATCCAGCGCACTACATAGCGGGCTGTAAAAACGACACAGTTGAATTTTTGTCAGAGTTTCGTGCTGTGGAGGATAAGGTGACAGCACTGGGTCGAACTACACGGGTTGATGAACAGCCCACACATTCAGTTAGTTGAGCTAGGACGCCGCGATGGCAAGGTACATATTTGTCATGGTCTGTTCACGTTTGATCTAGGAAAACCCGAGCAGAAGCACTAGAGTGGCTCTGCAGTGATTTCTTCTCGGCATGTGACGGTAAAGCTATAGGTACAAACAGGTGTCGGAAATGGTGTGTGAAGTTCAGAAGTGGTGATTGTAAGGTGGAAGACAAGCAGCGTAGCGGATAGCCAAAGGAGATGCAGAGCGCACTTTTGCATCTCCTTCGGCCGTGCAGTGCGTTTTCTACATTTCCCACCCAGCACTTCCAGTTTTAATGATGAACAAAAAAAAAAAAAAAAAAAATCACGCTTTATGATCGAGATTCTCACATCAACTGCATGTATTTGTCTATATGAACTCCAAATAATATGTGAAGTTGCTTGTCAAGGTAGTGACGCTACTGTATATTAAGATCTTCATTCCACTATAATGTAGTTTTTAAACTTTCAAAAAAGTTGTCCACATGAATAAAAGTTATTCCGAACATCTCTGTGACGAAAAGTATTAACCGTTATTTCTTAAATTCTCGCAAAAGTATCCTTACAGGGATAAGATCTTTGAAATTTGAAAAGTTATTCGAGAACAACTATACTTACTTTTTTTCATTATTTGCGATTCTCCAATTATTAAAAATTGAGAACTGTGAGCCATAAAAAACTCAAAGTACTTCGACAAAAAGTGGGTCCGGCCGCCAGTCACAAAAATTCCGTTGCAGAGTATACAGCAATAAAACTGATGAAGCTGGATTCTGTGCTAACAGAAAAATTATGAAAGTGATGTTGAATGCCCCAGCACATGAACTTCATTGAAATTCCAGAGCAGACAAAGGAATACAATTCCTAATAAACATGAAGCTTAAAGCCTATACAATATTGGGAGATCGAAAAGTCACAGAATTGGCGTTAAAATGTTTGTGACGTACCTACTTCGGAGGTGACACACATGTCAAACGGCAAATTTCAGTGATAAGCCTTTGTCAGCGTAGTTCAGTTGGTAGAATAGCCGACTCCGGCGAAGGAAGGCGGGAGTTCGAATGCCATCTCCGGCAGAAAAAGGCAGTTTCGCTTTATGCTTACTGATGACTGCATTTTTATATACACCATTTGTAGACTTAAATACCGATAAAATCAAACATCAGTCTGTTGCATCTTGACCCGATCTACAAATGTACAGGTTGCACTTAAATAGGGAAGAAGATCCCATGTTGTACGTGTATTAAAAATCAGTTGAATGACTTTGAGATCACCCAGTATTAATTAAGTATTTAGCTGACCAATTCTTCTTCTTCTTCTTATTTTTTTTGTTCGTGGAAATGTGCAAGGTCTTTACATGGCCTGCTGATTCCTGAGCCTTTGTATACATTTAGGGATATCTCTACTGACTATCTATCAAAGTTGCATTTAAAGTTATTACAAGTTACTAAAATCATGCAATGCGTTGACTCTGATACGCTTTCCAACATACCAGAAATCATTACTCAAGTTATGAGGATTATGGCTGTGGAATAAATATCGCTTCTGTGTCCTGACCTTCGGCGACATTTCGATGATATTCAACAGAACCAGTTCGGTATACCTCCGGAACAATCTACTAAAGGTTTGTCGCAAAAGAAGCATTTTTAGTCAGGATAATGGCTGTGGAATAAATCTCGCTCCTGTGCCCTGACCTTTGACCCGATTTCGACGATATTCAAAATAACCGGTTTAGTATACCTCCGGAACAACATAATAAAGTTTTGTTGCAATAGAAGCATTTTTAGTCAAGTTATTACTCAAGTTATGAGGATAATGGCTGTGGAATAAATTTCACTCCTGTGCCTTGACCTTTGACCCCATTTCGAAAATTTTAAACAGAACCGGTTCAGTACATCTCCGGAACAACATGATGAAGTTTTGTCCCAATCGAAGCATATTTACATACGTTATGACGCATAAGGAAGATGAAATGGATCCCGTTCCTATGCCCTGACCTTTGACCCCCCATTTCGTCCATTTTCAATAGGTTTCGTTCCCAGTTGGTCCCCTACCACATACTAAGTTTTTATCGAAATCTAACCACTTTTCGCACGTTATGACGCATAAGGGCAATGGAATTAATCCCAGTCCTATGTCCTGACCTTTAACCCCATTTCACCCATTTTCAATGGGGTTCGTCCCCAGTTGATCCCCTACCACATACTAAAATTTCATCGAAATCGAACCACTTTTACGCGAGTTATCGTGCGGGCGGACAGGCGGACGGACGGACAAAGCTGGAGCATATACGCTTCTTCAACCTACGGTTGGGAAGCGTAAAAAGTTATGTGGGACTTTTCTACAATAAAAGTCAAAATTAAAAGTTCAATTTTCAAAACTAGTGCAGTTTAAGTTGTTATAACTACAAGCAAGTTGTTACTACCACTTCAAAACTTAGGTGTGTATAGTAGTATCGTACAAAAACGAAGGAGTGTAAATTAGTTTTTTGGCGCTTTCCAACCGTAGGTTGAAGAAGCGTTTATGCTCCAGCTTTGTCCGTCCGTCCGTCTGTTCTCCCGCACGATAACTCGCGTAAAAGTGGTTCGATTTCGATGAAATTTTAGTATGTGGTAGGGGACCACCTGGGGACGAACCCTATTGAAAATGGGCGTAATGGGGTCAAAAGTCAGGACATAGGAGCGGGATCCATTCCATTGCCCTAATGCCTCATAACTTGAATAAAAATGGTTCGATTGAGACAAAACTTTATCATGTTGTCCCGGAAGTATACTTAACCGGTTCTGTTGAATATCATCGAAATGGGGTCAAAAGTCAGGGCATAGGAGCAAGATTTATTATACAGCCATTATCCTCATAATCATAACTTGAGTAATGATTTCTGATATGTTGGAAAGCGTATTATAATCAATGCATTGCATGATTTTACTAACTTGTAAAAGTTATACGGCATGCCCATAACACTGAAAAACACTGGAATGTGCCCCGACTCAAAACATAGCAAATATTATGTTTTAGAAGGTGCTAAATCTGAAAATGAATGCAGTTTTTTTCGCATCACCTAACGCTTTTGTGATAGGTTGTGTGTCGTCGTTTGCAAAACAGGAGCATCAGGCGAGAGTGTGTGGTTGAAACCACGGGTATTTAGGTCAAGGTCGAATGCACTCCTCCCTATCTATGACTCAAAAACTGGCCAGAGCTCTCATTTGTTTTGTTTGTGAGGATTGGAAGCAGTTCTTTCGATTTTATGCAGCTGTTCGCATTACTTACGCACTACTAGTACTACGTAGTTAGAATGTCGCGGCAACAGCAATGTGTAAACGCCACGAATCTGTTTTGTTACGTGTGCGGTGAATTTACACCGAAATCCCAAAGAAAACCAATTACTCCGGTGATTAAGAAGGCATATGAATGTTATTTTGCTTGCCCACTTGGTGATTTTGATCAAATTTGGGCGCCTCGTGTATGTTGCAGCAAATGTTCACGATATTTAAGAGGTTGGTTAAACGGCACGCACCCTTCAATGCTTCTTGCTATCCCAATGATTTGGAGAGAACCAAAGGACCATGTTTCTGACTGCTACTTCTGTTTAAGAAACGTATCTGGCTTTTCCACGAAAATTAAACATACCATAGTTTACCCGAATTTGCCTTCAGCCATGAGATCTGTTAAGCACGATGATTCCCTGCCAATTCTCAAACGGCCGACAAAATGGACCCTGGATGACGAAACATCAAACTTCTCCTCTGAAGCTGAACCATCCTGTTCTACTGATCACGAATACCAACCTGCATCAGAAGAACCTCGTTTAATTTCACAGTACGAGCTGAACGACCTCGTAAGAGACCTGAACCTCACGAAAACCCAAGCTGAACAGTTGGGTTCTCGGCTTCAGCCTGGCACTAAAGTCACAACCTATAGAAAACGTCATGAGTGTCTGTCGTCACTTTTCTCCAAGCGTGGTGATCTTGTTTATTGCAGTGATGTTAATGGACTGCTTGCCGAATTTGGGAGGGACTACTGTCCTGAAGAATGGCGTCTCTTAATTGATTCTTCCAAACTAAGTTTAAAGGCGGTGTTGTTACATAATGGAAACATTAACCAGTCGGTACCACTGGCCAATGCTGCGCACATGAAAGAAACTCACTAGAATATGGATCATCTCCTTAAATCTATCAATTACGCCGAACATATGTGGCAAATATGTGAGGACCTAAAAGTTATTAGACTACTAACAGGAATGCAACAAGGGTATACCAGATTTTGTTGTTTTTCGTGTGAGTGGAACAGTCGGGCTAGGGAAAAGCATTATGATGTCAAAGAGTGGCATCTGCAAGAACGTTTAGTGCCTGGGGAAACGTTGTTAAATACCAATTGCTCGTTGCTTCCGACAAAATGTTATTGCCCCCATTCCACATCAAGTTAGGCTTGATGAAAATTTTTGTCAAAGCTACAGATAAAGGAGGCAGTGGACTTCAGTATCTGAAGAAAAGTTTCCTAGATTGAGCGACGGAAAATTAAAAGAAAGCATTTTCGTTGGACCACAATTCCGGATATTAATGGAGGACCCTGTGTTCACGGCCAAAGTCACTGAAAAAAGCAGCGTGGTTAGCATTTAAAGCTGTTTGCACGGACTTTCTGGGAAATGTTAGGGCGGAAAACTATTGTGAACTAGTGGAAGCTATGCTAAAAGCATACAAGGATATGGGGTGCAATATGACCCTGAAAATTCACATTCTCCGCTCTCACCTGGACTTTTTCCCGCCTAACCTAGGTGCCATGAACCGTGACGAGCATGGAGAAAGATTCCACCAGGACATATCTAAAATGGAAAGGCGATATCTGGGGAGGGGGTCACCACACATACTTGCGTACTATTGTTAGTTTCTAATTACAGACGTTTAGGAGTCCAGTTACTTCAAGCGTATGTCTTCCAGGAAAACGTTTTAAAAATGTGAGTAAAGCACTTAATTTGTTTATATTTTTAGCATGTTTGTAGCGATCTCTTGTATTTATAAAACTTTCCTGACCTCATTTTTGGATCAGTGTGTCTTTCTTAGATGGAATAACTAATTTTCAATACTTAACATGGTGACATTTTGTGGAAAAAAAAATGCGAGATAATTGTAATTTTATATAATTTTTAAATACTTCCTCAAAATTTTAACTTGAATTCCTCAAAAATTGGTAGGTGATACAGCCTTTTGGTTTAGAGATTCGGAATCACGACATGCTAATTAGTTAAAATCACCCATTTTTGTTTGATAAAAAGTTCAAATCTGTTGTTCAGTGATAATTAATCAAACACACAGGCGACAGACAGTATGTCAATCCCTAGAAGAAGATGAGCTTGATCACCCGATGAGGAATGTCTTCTGTTCAAAAATGAAACTTCAGTTTTGATGTCGTCTAACCTGTTTGACATATGGTTTGTTTTCCCGGAACGACATCAACGCTGGCCAGTGAAAACAAATAGTGCATCGAAATCGAACGGCAAGAAACTGCGTATCTATAAATAGCCAGCTGCCATGCATACGAATATTAGTGGCGCCATGATCTAACTGTTAACTTATTATTGGCTTCTCATTGAAACATTGATATCACGCAGAGAAGTAAGCTAATATAGATTCTAAGCAACAAAATTCTAAATGTTATTTAAATGACTTGGAGAAAGCTTTTCATGAGAAAATGCAAGGTACATTTTCACTAGCATTCACTGTATTCAGGCACTCCGCGTGTCAGGCCCAGTTAGGTATTAGCGGTTCAATTTAGGGTGCGTGCCCTTTCGAGAAGTTCTTCAGAATCAAATTAGTATGATTACAACAAACACTCCGTTTTTTGTTGGTGTAAATATTTTATTTTTAATTTACTCTACCAAGCTTTCGCTCGTCCCCGGGCGGCTTTTTCAAAGTTCGTTATAACTAAACACAAATATGTAAAATTAAATAAAAACTAACAATGCACATGATGTCACATTCCATACGCGTTCTCCGCGCTATTTCATATTCACTTTCACGAGCCTCTCACATACATTTCGTTTTTTACACATCAGCAGTCCTTTATAAAACTTTTGCAGACTTGCGGAATCTCATATGAAATGTTTTCATTACACGCATCCACCCTTGTCATTATATCCATGGACTCCCTAATTGATGATTGATGATAGCGTGGTGAACGCGTATGGAATGTGACATCATGCGCACTGTTAGTTTTGATTTAATTCTACGTATTTGTGTTTAGTTAAAACGCACCTTGAAAAAGCCGTCCGGGGACGAGCGAAAGCTTGGTGGAGTAAATAAAATATTTACTCCAACAAAATAACAGAGTGTTTGTTGTAATTAAAAATAAAATATTTACGCCAACAAAAACGGAGTGTTTTTTGTAATTATAGTTAATGGTGTATTAATAGAATTTCAAATTTGTATGACTTCAGAAACATTTATTTAAAAAAACTGTGAACACACACACACACGCGCGCGCACACTCACACACACATTTATTATTTAGTACATTTAACACACATATTATATAGTACATCTTTAACGTTTTCAGGAATCACCCATAGAACAAAAAGATACGTCTTTTTCTCTCTGCTACCAATCTGTGAGTTTTCATTCTTGTTCCACCTATCTCAAGGACTTTGCCGCCTCGATCGCTTTTCGACAGTTCTTTAACTAATGCCGTTTGACACCGCCTCCATGCATGAGGAAGGCTAACAAAATATTGTGTTAGTGGGAATGAAATGTCCGGCGCTAACGAACGCTGGAGACAGGCCCCCAACCACAGCGAATGGAATCACATACAGGTGGTGTGGGTATTACGTCACAGAGTTATATAAATAGCTAGCACGTATGTGAAGAACAAGGTCCAGGCGTGGTTTGTTTGGACGTAACGGGGCTTTCAAAGGAAACATGCAGACCCCGGATTTGAGAGTCATCTTTCTGTATGAATTTATACTGGGCCATTCTGCAGGAATTGCCACTCGAAACGTTAGCAAAGCGTTTAGGGAGAATACAGCTAACAAACGAACCATTCGGCGATGGTTTGTGAAGTTTCGAAGCGGAGATACGGACATGCAAAACGAAGCACGTGGTCACCAACTTGTTGCTGTTTTTGACGATGTTCTGTTACGTGTAGTTGAAGCGGACCCTCGAAAAACGTGTCGTGAGATAGCAGCAGAGGTAGGTGTCCACCACACGACAGTTGTTCGGCGTCTGGTTGCGCTGGGTAAGACCAAAAAGCAGAGCATGTGGCTACCGCATGAGTTAGTCCTGGACGATTCGTCCAACGACGATTGGTCCAATGCCGATTCGTCCAAAGGGACAATTGGTCCAATGTCGTCCGATTCGTCCAATGGTACGATTGGTTCAATGCCGATTCGTCCAATGGGACGATTGGTCCAATGGTATCATCTTACCAACGGTAAACTTTTTTATTTTCCAGAAAGGAATACTAATTTAAATTATTCTCCTCTTTATATCCTTTTGAAAGATAATTTCCGTATATTTGGTAATTGTAAACATTTTACATAAACATGGTAAAAGGCACTCAATGGAGCATTTCTCAGGTGTTTGCAAAGCACCTAGGCCGCGGGCCTTTTCAGAAGATTTTAAGTTATAACCTAGATATTTGGTATTTGTAAATATGTTATAAAACCTAATAAAAGACACTCATCGCATCATTTCTCAGGCCTTTACAACGCACCTAGGCCGCGGGCCTTTTTAGGAGATTTTAAGTTACAACCTAGATATTAGATATTTGTAAACATTTTATAAAACCTTATAAAAGGCACTCGTCGAATCATTTCTCAGGTCTTTTCAAGGCACCTAGGCCGCGGGCCTTTTAAAAATATTTTAAGTTACAACCTAGATATTTGGTATTTGTAAACATTTTATAAAACCTTATAAAAGGCACTCGTCGTATCATTTCTCAGGTCTTTACAAGGCACCTAGGCAGCCGGCCTTTTTAGATTTAAGTTACAACTTAGATATTTGTTATGCAACTTAGACACTCTTGTAAACAGTTTATTAAACTTAAAAAAAGGCACTCAACAGATTATTTCGCTGCTCTTTTTACAAAGCACCTTGGCCGCAAGCATTTTTAGAAGATTTCAAGTTACAACCTAGATATAGTTTGATCTTTCAGAGCCCATGAAAAAGATTATGTAATTTAGTTTACGTTTCGGGGGTTAACACCCCCTAAATTCAAATTTTTCAAAATTTTCAAATGTGTTGTTTGTCTATTGATAGCGTTTTCTGGTGATTTAAGTTTGAGCTTCTTGAACCCATAAGAAAGGTGATATACTGTGTATTAGTTTAGGTTTGGTGATAAACCCCTTAAATTTCAACATTTCTAAAGCAAAGTGCAATTTTTATAAGGTCCGTAAATATTTATGTAATCAGTTTTCTTACACTAGATCGAAACGTCCTCCGACGTTACGTATTATCTACAAATCATCCATAGTGGGCATGTGTCCGGTGGGCAAGTGTCCGGTGGGCTTTAGTCCGGACCTCCTTCTTTTTATACTTCCCAGTTATGCCAATAGTATTAACTTGATACGTAAATGTTATGAATATGACATCGGTAGAATAATAACTGCTGAAAAGGCCTAGGTCCTATGAATTATTATTTAGTGCCTAAGTAAAAGCGCAGTATTATTAACATGAGTTGATACGCAAACGTTGTGAATATGACATCAGTACAATACAAACTGTTTAAAAGACCTAGGACCTATGAATTAGTATTTAGCGCTTAAGTAATATTATTACCTTGATTTAATATATAAACATTACTAATATGACATCGGTAAAAAAAAAACTGTTAAAAATGCCTAGGCCTAGACTTTATGAATTAATATTTCGTGCTTAAGTAAAAGCGCAATTTTATTAACTTGATTTAATATGTAAACGTTATGAATATGACATCGGTAGAATATAAACTGTTAAAAACGCCTAGGCCTATGGCCTATGAATTAATATTTCGTGTTTAAGTAAAACCGCAATACTATTAACTTGATTTAATATGTAAACGTTATGGACATGACATCAGTAGAATATAAACTGTTAAAAATGCCTAGGCCTAGACTTTATGAATTAATATTTCGTGCTTAAGTAAAAGCGCAATATTATTAACTTGATTTAATATGTAAACGTTATGAATATGACATCGGTAGAATATAAACTGTTAAAAACGCCTAGGCCTATGGCCTATGAATTAATATTTCGTGTTTAAGTAAAACCGCAATACTATTAACTTGATTTAATATGTAAACGTTATGGACATGACATCAGTAGAATATAAACTGTTAAAAAGGCCTAGGCCTAGGGCCTATGAATTAATATTTCGTGCTTAAGTAAAAGCGCAATATTATTAACTTGATTTAATATGTAAACTTTATGAATATGACATCGGTAGAACAAAAACTGCTAAAAAGGCCTAGGCCTAGAGCCTATGAATTAATATTTCGTGCTTAAGTAAAAGCGCAATATTATTAACTTGATTTGATATGTAAACGTTTTGAATATGACATCGCTAGAATAAAAACTGTTGGAAAGGCCTCTGTCTTTAACACCGATAAGTTGTTTCCATTGGCGAAAACCCACTGCATGCTACAAACAGAAACGGAAAACTAGTATTTTATATTATTTCACGCAAAAGAGAAACATCGAAGTTGACGGCTCGTACATCAGTAACTTCATACGGCAGCAAGAACAGTATAACAAGAAAACGCGATTCCGAGAAAAAAAAAAATCTGTAACCACAATATTACGCATGAAATGTAACATTGTTTTACATTCTTTGGACTACGGGTACTTTCGTATAACATCGGAGATAAAATCAGAACAGCTGAGATTTTTACGGCACCAGTAGCACTTCGGACAGATAGGGTGGAATTGGACCAATCGTCCATTGGATGAATCGGCATTGGACCAATCTTCCCATTGGACGAATCTTCCCTTTGGACCAATTGTCCATTGGACGAATCGGCATTGGACCAATCGTCGTTGGACGAATCGCACCAGACCCCTTCACACACATGAAAGCTTCTTTTAGTACTGGGAATCGCGTGCCGCAGTACATGTGAAATTAATTACGGTCAGGCTGTCTGTAAAAATGCGTTTCGTTACTAATCATGACTCATGTTGCTAATAGAACTTTAGAAACAAAAAACAAAGGGGGACGAATGAAGGAATTTTGTTTTTGTATGTATTTTCAAATCTGATTCTAACGCCAGTTTCTAAAGATATGATTTCGAATAAACTAATCTTACACAGATGTAAGTCATATGTGAATCAATACTCACCGTTCACATTCTTCTTGCAAATTGCCTGGTATTTTACCACTGTGGAAAGAAATAAAGACCTTGTTTACTACAGGTCAATTTTAAGACACATTTTAAAAATATATAATTATAATTGTGTTAACAATTACAATAATATATTTCTAACACTCATTTGAAATATAAGGTACACAGTAATTTCTACATCTGATGTCTTAATTATCTTAAAAAATTAGACTTAATATCTAGCTCAGGGGTGGGGAACCTGCGGCCTTTTGAGTGAACCCAAATTTTTCAGAACAAATCCTTTTTGTTTTATTAATATGTTTTGATTCGTCTTTTATTATTTTCATTTTAATCTTAAAATTACCGTATTTAAAATACCAAAGAGTAAAAGAAGATTCAACGAAATAATGTTCCCCGACTGACGGTCACAAGTAAAACATTAGTAAGTCATAAGGGCTATTTTGACACCTGCTACGCTCATGATTTCTTTCTATGTAAACATTTTATAAAACCTTATAAAAGGACCTCGTCGTATCATTTCTCAGGTCTTTACAAGGCACTACAGATAGATTTGATTGAGCTCTCAGAAGATGACATTTGAAAGTTCTTATTTGACGCTAAGAAAGATCCAATTGAAATATGTAAAAATGCAATAGAATACCCATACCTTCGGCAACATGCTCGAAAAATTCTTTTTTGCTTTTCAACCACTTATTGCTACGAATCTACATTCTCTTACCTAACCCAAATCAAGACGCCCTTAAGGTCACAAACAGAGGATCAGCTAAAACTGCGGACATCCATGTTGCAACCAAATATTCAAATGCTTTCCAACAAAAAGCAGTCACAACAAAGTCACTAAAAGGTTAGTTAAATTTAGAATAAACATTTGTTTTCATTTTTTCAAGTATAACGTAGAAGTCTTTTCGTACCTCTACGTTAATTTAAAACATCAACATACTAAGAAATAGTTCCTAAATGAAAGAAACCTTAACGGCCAGACGAAACATGTAAACAACAGAAGTCAAACTTGCGGAAATGAGGCTTTATTCAAGGTTGTAGCACGTCCATAACAGAACGATATCAATATTTAAACACACCACACAGTTTCACAGCTCTTAACACAACGCTCGCTTTACAACGCACTCTTTCAACGCTCGCTTTACAACGCACTCTTTCAACGCTCGCTTTACACGCTCCCTAAGCAACAGTTTAGTCGTCGTTTTTATCTCTCGTTCTTATCTTATTTGAGTGCATTCAACCTCAATTGTGTTGCCAAACGTATTCGTTTGAGAGAAAAGATATTACGTTAAGAGTGAAATATAACTGAGAATAACTCAAGATTTACATAGGGAAAGAAACTAAAAAGGAAAGTTAATTTAGAATATACGTCACACAAGTTAGTACACAGTAAGATTTTTATAAAATAATATACAGTTTGAAGTATATCTTATTGAAGTTTCTTGAGGGCACGTTAAGCCGTTGGACACCTGGTACTGGTCCTCCGGTAATAAATAAGGGCGTCTTCCTCCCCCTTTCTACATCGTTTTCGTACCACTTTCCTATCGGGCACTCAAGCCCAAATCTTTTAGCTTCCTATGCGACCTTGTTAGGTTACAGCTAACTTAATGCGGCCTTCCAACATGAAAAGGTTCCCTAATTCTGATCTACCTTCACTATGTTTGCTGAATATTCCTCAAATTATTAAGCTGGTCTGATCAACTAAAGAATAAATGGGTCGCATATGTTTCTATGGTTAGTCGTTTACACACGCACCATCTCGTTTACCACGAAAATCAAGAGCTGCAAACGGGGTTAGAGTAAACGATCACAGAAATAAGTAACTGTTTAGAGGACTGAACCAAGAAAGCGTATGAGATGAAGAAAGCGTGGTCAGAAAAGTCAAGCTCAGAAATGTCAAAGGCACATGACGCTTTGTTTTGAGATCAAACATGTTTTTCATTTCATTTGTGGCGGAAATGTTTACAGAAACACAGAAAACAACAGTTTTATGTACCTCTTCCCAGCCGAAAAGGAGATCTCAGAAGTATCTCACATTTTACTTAAAACCAAAAAAAGACAGCAGGGCAATGTAAACATATAAACCCAATCTTCCAGAACAAATGCATGAGCGACACTTTTCAGCAATTACATTCATTTATCAAAATGCATGCTAGTGAACGCTGCAGATTATTTGTAATTTTGCAAAATCTTTGCCTTACACACCAGAAATGCTTACGGTACTGTAGACCAGAACTACTAAATGTAGAAAACACAGAAGACAGACATTTCGCAAGACAAAAAAGTATAATGAATGAATTAGGAAACCGTGAAGTACATAATGCAGAAGTTAGAACGGCTAGGTATTGGCAACCTCTTCGAAAAGTTTATTTCTTGGTGTATATACTTAAATTCTTATTTCTTCTGCCAGTGCTTCTAGTATAATATGGAAGTTCCCGCAAAAAGAAGAACGGAAATCTACAGACTACAAAAGAAGCCAGTTCATGGCTTTGTTACAAACACACCACTGCTTTTACTGAGTTGAGCTATAATATTTTTTTCTCGCGAATATACCCTGTTTGTAGGACATACTTATAGTTGCAGACTTAGTTCTTTATAAGAATCATCTCCGCGATTTTATGGTAGATACAGTTCGTTTCCGAGACAAAGCTTTGGGGGTTTCACGTTAAATATTCTTCTTTTGAAGAACATAGATAAAGGGTTCTGCTGCAAATATTGCCCCTTTTTCTGCGGTCGTAAAGATTCCATCTTCACGGCGGTACTTATTTAAAAGCACGTAATATGAATTGGCAATTCTAAGGTCTGGAAACGTTTAGAAATTCCCAACCAAGTTAACAGCACGATTTAAAAGAAAAATACTACTAAGTGCAGACATCATTCATTTGGACATATTTTTTTAATTTTGTCTCTAATCATGTGGTTTGCAGCATATCATGGCTCAAAGAACAATATAAATTCAGAGTGACATGTTGAGGGCGTTTAGTATAAGCGATGAACATTATTAATGCGTGTCACCTATTTTCAGTACAAGAGCCATTAGACAGCCACTTGTTAGTTCTTGGAGTCTATAATGAATTAGCTTTGCTTACCTTTTTGCTAAGCTAATTATTATGAATGAATAATGCTCTAAGCTTCAAAATGATGAATTCCCAAAAGGGTGTTGTTACTCGTTAATTATGAACTTAAACAAAGTCTCAACGCTGGTTATTTATATTAAGTAATCAAAGTCATAAACCTAACAGCCAGACAGAGGTCTGACAAAACTAAGAATTGAAAAAGACTGAACTTACAGAACAACTTGTTTATTATGATGACTCCTGGTCAACTAAGGCACTCATATATCACTACTACACACTGCAACGCAACACCAACCACCCTCAACTCCAACGCAACAACACAACAACAACGCAACAAAACAACTAAAACGCCACAACACAACAACTCACTTCTCGATGAACGCGCCTATATACGAGCTACCACCACGTCATGACTTACACTCCTTGCCAGATCTCATTCAGCGGGTGAAATAATATTCCGTTCAGTAGGAAGATAATTTACATAGTAAAATAAAATAACCAGAGATAGTAAAATCAAAAGGAAAGTGAATATAGAGTATACGTTACATCATCTCCCCCTTAATTTTTCTTCTTTTTTTTCTTTTTTTTTTTTTTTTTTTTTTTTTTTTTTTTTGGTTTCCGAAAAATCTATCAATTTTGGAGTGTAAGTCTTACATTTCGATGATTGACGTTTCTCGATCTTTTTTTTGATTTGTTGTTTGGTGGTAGCCGTATTTACATTATCAACTTGGGATAACAATTTACGAATCTGTATTCGACTGTGAAATTTGTAGTGTAGAACAAACCAAACCTGCATCGGCATACTTTCCTTTTATTCTGCCTAGCAGGAATCACTTTTTTAATTTCAAATTACGTGCCTCATTCGTTGTAATACAGAACAACTGTATCAGCAGCGAAGATTGCCTGAAGCTGCCTAACAGTAACAATTTTATTATTTTCATTTCAAATTACGTTTGCCTCATGCGTGGAAATACAGAACAACTGTATCAGCAGCGAAATTTACCTGGAGCTGCCTAACAGTAACAATTTTATTATTTTCATTTCAAATTACGTTTGCCTCATGCGTGGAAATACAGAACAACTGTATCAGCAGCGAAATTTACCTGGAGCTGCCTAACAGTAACAATTTTATTATTTTACCCCTAAGCACATAGATATATACAAAAAAAGTGGATTAGTAGATGGACATAGAAGAAATATAAAAAAAAAAAAACACACATATATACACAAAAAGAATGCATAGGCCCACGCGAAAAAAAGAAATTCTGACACGCCAACTGGTCGAGCAGGAAAAACAATAAACTGAGAAAAGAACCTGTCCACGAGAACTTACTTATCTCGAGGACGCATAAAAAATTCTAGTGCGAAAACGTTTTCCAGGCCTAATGGGACTGGGGAAATCAGGTGGCTTGGATCTCTTCCGGGACGGTAATGGAACATCGGTCTGTTGTCGGTCAGGAATCTGGCGGTCTGGAAATCCCTGCGGCTGAGAAGAACGGTCAGGAACGTCAGAAGTCTGGCGGTCCGGAAATCCCTGCTGCGGCTGATAGGAACGGTCAGGAGTCTGGCGGTCTGGAAATCCCTGCGGCTGAAAAGAACGGTCAGGAACGTCAGAAGTCTGGCGGTCCGGAAATCCCTGCTGCGGCTGATAGGAACGGTCAGGAGTCTGGCGGTCTGGAAATCCCTGCTGCGGCTGATAGGAACGGTCAGGAGTCTGGCGGTCTGGAAATCCCTGCGGCTGAGAAGAACGGTCAGGAACGTCAGAAGTCTGGCGGTCCGGAAATCCCTGCTGCGGCTGATAGGAACGGGCTCCCCCAGGCTTTGGATATGAAGTCCCTTGATGCTGGGGCCCGTTGTGTCCTTCCAGGATCTTTTTGGAGGGACGTGTCTCCGGCCACATCGCTTGTTTTCGTTTACGCCCACGGGGCATGATAGTAGTAGCAGGCATCGGCCCTGTTTGCCCTGAACGGAGGTTCCAGGGGCGAAACCCGGGCGGATGCAAAGATTTCTGCCTTCGTCGCTGTTGCGGCGAAGCAGATTGGGAAGACAAGTGACGTTTGCGCCCAGCTTTTGGTGGTGCTGGACGGTGTGGAATATTAAATGTTGGATTCATAACTGACAAATCCGAAATGTCCGACGCCTCTGAGTCGCTGCTGTAATTCAGCGGTCGTGCAGGGCGATGTTTGGATTTGCCTATAGGAATACTTTCCGATGAGGTATTCAAAGAAGAAGTATCCCGCGTTGGTGCAGAGTTAGCCGGAAACGGCGCAGCAATAGTCTTGGCAATGGTTGGAGGGAAAGGAACGATACTAGTATTCGACGAACGCGAATCGAGCCTTGGTCTCACGGGAGAATCAGGTTGCGGTTGTAGAAACTCGTCTGGAGGGGGGAGGGTGAAGGAAAAATCACTGGTGATTCGTCAAAAATGTTCGGTGGGTCGTCCACAATTTCTGGCGGTTGAACATGAGATATAGATTCTTGAGTCTGTGGAACAGAAGGTTGAGTAGGATTGATAATGAACTCGATATCCCGTTCGTGATACTTGCGACATTGATCAACATGTACATAATGAAAATTGTTGTTCGGTTTCTCCAGAACAATATTATTTTCAAAGACATTTGCCACCCGATATGGACCTTCGTAGCTGGGTGCAAATTTCTTCACTAAAGTATGCGAAACAGAAGACTGGAAGTGCGTTTCCACGAGAGTGAGATCTCCAACGACAAGATCTGGTTCCCTACGCCTAGAATTATAATATCGTGCTTGAGCCGCTTGTGCTCCTAGCATTGCAACACGAGCTTTTTCTGCCATAATGTGTACTGATTGCGGAGTTGGTCGCTGGTTTAATTCGTCGATAATCCCCGTTAAATTTTCAAAAGGGGTTTTAATTTTGCGACCCAGAAAAAGTTCTGCAGGAGTAATTTTAGTAGACTCGTGGACAGACGAGCGGAGGGCGAACGCAAAAAGTTCTAAATGTTCATCCCATCTTTCATGGTGGTCCATTACGAAAGTCGCAATCATTTTCACTAGCGTTCGGTTAACGCGTTCTGCAGGATTACTCTGGGGATGATATGGGGAAATGAATTTATGTTTAATGTGTAATCTCGCACACATTCTTTCAAAAATGTCAGAAATAAATTGAGGACCATTATCCGAAACTACTTTATTAGGTGCACCATATCTAGAAAATACTTCATTAACTAAGACATTACAAATAATCTCAGCCGTAGCGGCTTTAATGGGAAAAACTTCAACCCATTTAGAAAAATTATCAGTTAGTACTAAAACATAACGAGCTTTATTTTTAACAGATAATGGATAAGGTCCCAATAAATCTATGGAAATAATATCAAATACATGAGAACTTGAACTAGATTTCAAGTGACCGGCCGGTCTTACATTACGGTAATTATTAATCTGACACAAGTGACATGATTGAACGTATGCGAGCACACTTTGGTACATGCCAGGCCAATAGGCAACATCCCGCAATTTACAACGGGTCTTGCGAATACCTAAATGGCCTGCAAGAGGTTTGTCATGAAATTCATTTAAAAGAGCCATTCTAAGGGTTCGCGGAATACATGGGCGAAACTCTGCCCTAGTAGTCCGAGACTTTGTATAATAAAGAAGACCCTCTATTACTTCAAAATGTTGTGACCTTCCAGCCAGAGAAGGATCACTTGGTAGGGGCGAACCCGCAAGCAAAAAATTGTAAATATCCCCAAAATCTGGATCATTTATTAATTCTGCCATTATCTGCTCTCTGGATGTGATATCAGCTATCAGAAGTAAAGGCTGACATCCAGGAGTAGTTTCGGTGGGGACCCCACTAATCGGAACGCGAGATAATGCGTCCGGTAATTGATTCTTATTACCTGGCTGATACGAAATTTTGATATTGCTCTCTTGTAACTTCAGAGCCCACTTCATAAGTCTTTGAGATAGGTGCTTAGCAGAATTCAAATACTGAAGGGCAGAATGATCCGTAATTATGTTAACTGTCAATTCGTTAAGATAACATTGAAATTTATTCAGTGCATACACAACAGCAAGACATTCACGTTCCGTAGCTGAATAATTGCGTTCAGCTTTGGCTAAAGTACGAGACGCAAAAGCTATTGGATGCCCAGCTTGTGACAAAACGCAACCAAGACCAACTCCGGATGCATCAGTATAAATATCAAATTCTTTAGAATGATCCGGGAAAGCCAACACCGGAGGCTGAGTCAATGCAGACTTCAGTGTTTCGAATGCAGCGTTAGCTTCAGGTGTCCAAATAAACTTCTTGTATTTACGCTTTAAGGCATACAATGGCTCACATATTGTAGCATAAGCGGGGACGAACTGCTGATACCATCCGGTCATTCCCAGAAAGCGGGATAGTTCTTTTGCTGTTTTAGGCCGAGGAAAGTCAGCAATAGGCCTAATTTTTTCATTATCAGTGAATAAGCCGTGGGGAGTAATTTTCAACCCCAGATATACAATCTCGTCCCTCGCTATCTGGCATTTACTAGGTTTTAACGTCAAGCCAGCATTGTATATAAGTTGGAACACCTGTTTGAGCAGAGAAAGGTGCTCGTCAAAAGTCTCTGATGTTATAATAATATCATCCAAATAGACATGCACATGTGGACCCAGGACAGGTCTGAGAACCGTGTCCATAAGCTTTTGGAAAGTAGCAGGTGCAGAAGCTAAACCAAAAGGCATACGTAAATATTCATAGGCCCCAAAAGGAGTCACAAAGCCTGTTTTATCGACCGAGTCCGGATGTACTGCCACCTGCCAATATCCACTTGCCAAATCCAAAGTTGACATCCATTTGGTCGACGACAAGTCATTTAGAATATGTGACATGACAGGTAGGGGATAATTGATTGTTTTTGTGACTTGGTTGAGTTTGCGAAAATCTGTCACGAAACGAAATTCATTTGGTTGTTTCTTTGGAACCAAGAAGGCAGGAGCCGCCCAGGCGCTTGTTGATTCCCTGATTATGCCCTGCTTAATCATTTCCGCAATTTGACGTTGCATTTCCTGTTTTTTATGTGGAGCACAAGGGTAAGGTTTCGTCGCAATGGGTTTCGAACCATCAGTGTCAATAACATGATAAACCACCTGTGTGAAACCAGGTTGATCCGAAAACAAACCAGGGCTTTCCTGCAAAAGGAGAGAAAGCTGGTCTCGTTGCCCCTCATTCAATTGGTCACTCAACAATAAACTCGTAATATCTACAGGAACCGTCGGAATCATTTCGACAGGTTCCGGAAAGGAAATCACATGTTGTACAAAATTCAAAGTTATTTGAAACTTGTTAATAAAGTCCATACCCATGAGACATTTCACGGGTAGCTCGTCTATAAGCAGGAAAGAATGTGTAAAACGAGCTTTTCCCAGCCCTAAAGATAATGTGACAGTTCCTGCGATACTGAAGATTTCGTTATTTGCACCTCGCAAATACTGCGTTGCAGGCTGAACATGTATTGCAGAAAAAACATCATTGCAAAACTTTGTATTTAGGGCTGATATCTCAGACCCAGTGTTGAACTTTGTCTCGACAATAATGTCTTCAAGTGTCAAGAATACATCAGGCAACTGAGGAGTTTGAACAGTCACTAATACTGTTTTAGGGTCAGGATGTTTGGTATCAGGAAGCAGGACCGACCCTTCGTCTACTTCCTGTGGAAGTTTAAAGGAATTCTGGTGGTGTTATCATGTGATCGGAAACCTCGACCCTGCCGGGTATCGGGAAAATTTTCACGATAAGGAAAATTGCGTGCACCCTGCGTCGGGAACTCCGCGTGTCTGTTGAGATTTTCATTTTCGTTACGTCTGCCCTCAGCACGGGCAGAAAAATTATTATTGCCCTGAGCATGATAACGTTCCGAATGCTGCTGAGTGGAACGGGGTCGAGCATACTGTGCATTATGACGATACCCCGTAGCTTGCTCCGAAACTCGTTGCTGGTTCGCCACTCTTCTGTGTGGTGGAACGTATGAAGCTTGGGTGGGCACGTGTGTATGCTCGCGCTGAAAGTTTTGTCTATTATGCCGCTGAGGGTTTTCGGAATAAGCCTCGCGGGGTGCCCGAGCATGGTGAGTTGAACCATGTTTGCCATGTCGCTCTTCATACGTGCGTATGAGGCGAAGGCATTCATGAATAGTGGTAGGGTGTCGAACCTCAAGAAAATCTTGCAAGAATGGGTCGAGCTGCTGTACGAGGGTATCCAACATGTCAACATGACTGGCATGTGGATCCCATAGATTATATAGGCGTGTAGTTTCCAACGCAAATGCAACAGGGCTATCATTGGGACCCTGCTGACGAGAAAACAGCTGTTGGGCAAGGCTAGCTCGACTGAGGCCGAAAGGAAAGACCTCCAAGAATTCTGCACGGAAATTCTCATAATGAGAATCCGGGTTCGACCCTCGCCACTGCCGATACCAGGTCTTGGCGGTATCTCTCAAGCAAGTTCCGGCAATTTGGACCTTGCAGTCTTCCGGAATATTATATAAATCAAAATGGTCTTCCAGATCTTCGAGGAACTTTAAAGACCCCTCCAAACCATTGAAATGAATTGTGCCAGCATGCGGCACGAAATGGGCAAGCATTCTGCTTCGCTGAGAGGATTGAATTCCCTCAGCTACGACCCGCGACTCAGAGTGATAAGAAGCTGGTGCATTCCGAAATGGTGAAGAATGCTTGGGTATGTGTAGATTATTCATATCCAAGTCAGAGCCACAGGCTTCGTACAAATTGTTCAAACAAACACCATTACCCTCGAGACTTGCCGGAAGGTGGAAATTTGCAGTTGTCTCAGGTAAGGAAGCCATGGGTAATAATAGTCAGGATCTCGTGTTCGAAAAAGTTCGGGCGCCAATTATAATGAATTAGCTTTGCTTACCTTTTGCTAAGCTAATTATTATGAATGAATAATGCTCTAAGCTTCAAAATGATGAATTCCCAAAAGGGTGTTGTTACTCGTTAATTATGAACTTAAACAAAGTCTCAACGCTGGTTATTTATATTAAGTAATCAAAGTCATAAACCTAACAGCCAGACAGAGGTCTGACAAAACTAAGAATTGAAAAAGACTGAACTTACAGAACAACTTGTTTATTATGATGACTCCTGGTCAACTAAGGCACTCATATATCACTACTACACACTGCAACGCAACACCAACCACCCTCAACTCCAACGCAACAACACAACAACAACGCAACAACACAACTAAAACGCCACAACACAACAACTCACTTCTCGATGAACGCGCCTATATACGAGCTACCACCACGTCATGACTTACACTCCTTGCCAGATCTCATTCAGCGGGTGAAATAATATTCCGTTCAGTAGGAAGATAATTTACATAGTAAAATAAAATAACCAGAGATAGTAAAATCAAAAGGAAAGTGAATATAGAGTATACGTTACAAGTCCTGCAAGTTCGTTTTGTTATATTAGTCACTAACAGCCGGAGAAATACTCAATGGTGGCCGAATTTCCATTTGTAACGCAACAGAAAGAAATGCGCCGTCCAGTATTCACGAGCATATTATTAGAGATCTCAGATATTCTGCACTATCCCAATGGTTAAGAGATGGTCAGTCCTATTAAACAAAAATAATTGAAAGTGACCTCGGAGCGAACCTGCGGTAAGGTCAAGGATTTAGTTATCGAAAACTTCTGTGCCATAGTTGTGCAAACTGAAAAAATTTTACATTAAAATCTTAGCTTTTGTGCGTAATTTAAGATGAGTCTCAGGAATGGTGTGATTCCGGAGGAAACGAAGAGAACACGTGTTCCAGTTACTATACCGTGCAAATGAATTGGGACAAGCTATTTTATTCTCAGAATTGTAATGTGATCGCCAGTTGATGTCAGAAACCCACGTAAACCGGTTTTATCAGCTGTGAGTTGGTGTGACTGTTACAACTTTATAGCCAGAATGTGGTTTGACCGGTTTTAAACAGGAAATAGGCACTTCAGCTTCAGTTCTGAGCTTTCGTGTGTGACAGGTGGATGTTAGTTTTTGCTCTCTGTGAGTACGTGTTGCTTTCGTGCATTAAAAAATGGATATTTCCCCAAGGAAGCGTGCAAAAATAATTGCTCTAAAGGATCACACTTCTATGACAGTGAGAGATATCGCTTCTGCAGTTGGTGTAGGCAAATCAAGTGTATCAAGACTGCTTACGCGATACAATGCATCTGGATCATCGTCTCCAAAAAGGAGAGGTAAATGTGGAAGAAAACAAAAAACAACTCCACGAATCGATAAATATCTAATCAGAAATAGTAAAATGAATAAAAAAAAAAGCACCGACCTTCAAAGAGATTTATTGGCTAGTGGTTGAGATGTTAGTGATTCAACTGTACGCCGTACTCTTCTGGAAGTTGGCCGGAAGGCAAGAAGACCAACGAAAAAACAATATTTGAATGCGAAAATGAAGATAAAACGTTTAGCATGGGCCAAAAAATATAAATCATGGACAGCTGACGACTGGAAAAAGGTAATTTTCAGTAATGAAACTCATTTATTTGTGCAGGGTTACCAAGCAAATGTCGTTAGACGAAGCAACTATGAACCCTTAAGACCTGAGCATGTCAAACAAACTGTAAAATGCCCTCTGAAACACATGTTTTGGGGTTTTTTCACATCAAATGGCACTGGAAGCTTAGTTCCTGTTCAAGGTATGATGAATTCAGCCAATTACGTAGAAATATTACAACGTAGGATTGTTCCATTCTTGTAAACTTTTGACGGGACATTTCAACATGACTTGGCCCTATGTCACAATTCGAAATTGGTCAAAAATATTACATGTTAGCAAATCAAATTCATTTGCTTGATTGGCTTGGAAATTCACCAGACTTAAATCCCATAGAAAACTTGCATAATATTTTGAAGAGACGTTTAGGTAAAATGGACTGTACAACCAAAGAACGCATGATAACGAATGCTATAAAAGTGTGGTTCCACGATTATGAAGTCAAAAATATGTGCACTCAATTAGTGGAGTCAATGCCAAAACGAATTCAAGAGGTCATTTCTGCTAAAGGAGGACATACTTCATACTAATACGGGTATTTATCAGTGTATATCAAGGCATAGAATGATATAAAGGCATAGTTTTGGAAAAAAAGAGTGATTTTTTACTTTGTCCCAATTAATTTGCACAGTATAGTATATGTATATACGTATATATATATACACACACACATCTACATTTATAATGAATTAAAGATGCTAAAAATAATTCTCCATAAGGATCCACTGGTACCTTTAAACTAAGCAAGGTAGGCTTGTAATAGAAAAAAAGGGTTCTTCTATACAACGCATGCTCAGACGTAACCATGGGAATGATCCTGATTGACTATCGATTTCATCATCCTATTTCGACTGGTTAGTATCTTGCAAATCTATAAATTCAGCTGAGATAGGCAGTTAAGCAAAGTCCCCAAAGGGAACTGATTCTAATAGTGCTATTTCTCAAAGAAAGCTCTCCACGTACGACGTATGTACCAAATTTTTCTTGCTCGACTTCGGTTTCAAAAAATTCCTCACGTCCTGTAGTCGCACATCTTTTACCTAGTGGCTTTTGTCTCTTTCAGAATTCGAAGAAACTGCGCTGGAATCATCTCAGAGACGAGAAATACCTACTAGTTAGCCATGACGGTATGATTTACAGCACATTTAAAAGAATGCTTATTTTTTGTTTTTAGATTGGAGATTTAACGACCACCGTGAGTAACTCAATGAGCTATAAGCAGTCGCCCGTCCCTAATTTAGGGCCACTGGTTCCAGGGAAGGAGAGAGCCAGTGCCATAAGACAAACAAAACATCCATGCCTCGCCGGGAATTGAACCCGGACCCCTTTCGGACGAATGGTCAGAAGACCACTGAGCCACCAGCTCGGCGAATGCTGTTTGCAAAGACTAAGATTGACCAAAATGTACGAACAGCTTTGAAGTTCTATGTATTACTTCCAAATGGGACAGTTCTACATATATTGCCAACACACAGGGTATAGGAATATTAGGCTAAACTATTGAACGCCCTGGGTACTTGGATAACTAATAGATAATCAGAATATATTTTCAGGCACTCCTAATGAGGAGAATAAACCTAATAAAGTGGGCACAGTGGCTACTCTCACAGCTTGTGGTATGCATTGAAAAACAAGAAATACGGAAAGGATTTCTTTAACTTCCGTGAAGTTTTCACAAGTCTAACTCATCTGAATGTATCGCAAAAACTAAGACGGTAAATCAAAAGATCCTCCCCAGCGTTTCCTTATTATAAAAGCTACATTGTTATGAATATTTCAGAATATACAAATGGAATGTGAATCTTTAGTATTTTTACCGTTGCTTTTTTTTTTTTTTGGTAGTTAGTAACGCTGCACTTGGTGTCATGAAATTCCAAACGTCACTTCTTTCCTGCCAAGCTATACCAAACACAAAAATAAATAGATGTCAGCATGTTTCACCCAAATTTCTAGCTATTCCATTTATTTGTCCTCTTCGGCACCACGCACATGGAAAACACAAAATTTCGCTTTACTCTGTTCTGCTGGTACGGACACATGAGAAACAGTCTGTAAACTACAACAGCAAATTGCGTTTTGATGTCAGGAGCCAGAAAAAACATTAAAATACTTAAAATGTCATTTTTAATTTGTATACTGGAAAAATGCGGGTAAGAGCCCCACAAAATTAAAATAGCCATGAGTATGTCAATTGAAGAAACACAAAACTCTCTGATATTACAGGGTTCCAACTTTCCTCATCTAAATACTAAGAAACTGGAAAATCTTTGAAACAAAAATATCATTTAAATTAATGAATGGAATACGAGATTACACCAATGTACAATACAAATTTTGGAAGATGTGAATCCGTTTCTTGGTGTTAAATCAGATGATATCGGAAAATCCGAAATTTTCAAGTTTTCAGTTATTATCTGACTTAACACCCATGTCCTATTTACACCAATAAACGGATTCACATCTTCTAAAATTTGTATCATTTAAATTATAATTTAGGTCTAGCAGCCAATACTTTAAAAATATATATAGTTTCTCTGCCTTGCTTAGTTTGTTTTAAAAGTCTTGCATTGTTTTCCTTCACCGATCGTTCCATAACAGTATGAGTATGATGCTTCATTTGAAGCAAAATATGTTACGGCCTTTAGTTCTCTAGAAACATGACGAGGCGTGGTGTTACTGCTAATAAGTAAGTAATCGTCGCAAACAAAAGTTGTGCGCTTATTTTTTACATGGCAACGCAACATTTTCTATAGGAAAATTACAAAAATATTTTGCTTTACCAATGTATATCAAGAGACGTGTACTTACTACGCAACATCTTCGAGATGACTGACGGTTTCGTCAAAATCTTCTTTTGTGAAGTCCCAGTAAGCAGCCGTAGTTACAACAATTCCTTTGGGAACCGCAAACTAAAAAGCACACACATAAGGAAATTAATATATAGTTTTAAAAAACATACTGAGTTCTGTAAGAGTCCAAATTTACGAGCAAAGGAAAATCTAAATGTAAACCCTTTCTTTTCCGGGCGCGCAGATTCCCATTAATTTAGTTGTTCATGTAACACGGTAATTTTTAGCACGGTTTGGGAATGCCCCTATTTGTCCGATTCTAAAACTACTTTCTGCATTGGGAGGCCTGAACTATGAGAATGTTGATCTTTGGCTTTTTATGTTCATCCAGTGCATAAAGTCTCCACTAAGGACGCAAAAACTGATGCTACTGAATTCAAAATGTATTTTATAGTACATCAGTGGTACTAAATTTCTGATTCAAACAAGCTTTCTTTCATTTAATTTAAAAAACAACTAATTATATTTCATTTAATTCAGAAAACAACTAATTATATTTCATTTAATTCAGAAAACAACTAATTATATTTCATTTAATTCAGAAAACAACTAATTATATTTCATTTAATTCAGAAAACTGAATTAAGTGAAATATAATTATTCAATGACAGTAGTTCAATTATTTCAAGCTTTCTTTTGTTCGATATTGCCCATCACGATCATTTTGCACACAGTTACTTTCTTCAACTGCTAACCTTTTTCCCGCTAGAGAGCGAAAATGTATATAAAAAAAGAAAATCCCCGATAGTTCTGTTTCTAAATGTCCGATTTAAAAATACTTTTTGCATCGGATAACGTTTATAATAAAAAAGTATTTTGCATAGAATTTCTAATTTTTTGTAACGTATAGTTTTACCACTTCCAAAAACACATTTCTGTTTACAATACATTTGCAGCCATATCTGCGCTTTAAAAAATCCAATTCGGAAAATTCTTTTTTGGTACTACTCGCCACGGAAACATATTTTGCGTATTTCTGCTCAAGATAATAAAACCTGTTATCATTAGAGGGAGGGGTAAATATGTAGTTCTCTCGATATTTCTGCTTCTAAAAGTTCGGTTTGGAAAAATATTTTTACGACAGATAGCGTTTATATTTACGAATATTCTGAACATAATTTTTTATGACTTAGAATTTTGCCACAAGTGCGCATTATTGTTGTTTAGAACATATTTGAAGCCGTATCTAGCATCTAAAAAAATCCATTAAAACTTTGGAGAAGATTTAGTTTACCATGCAAAACATTGTTCGCCAGGTTTCCAATCAAAACAATACACAGTTCTTCCGGTGGACTGCGTAAACTTTTATTCTGTTTATCTCAATAGCTCTTATCCTAAAAGTATAACCTGGCCATCCATATTTACCAGTAACCATTTTTAGGATAGCGAACTGTAAGCACATTTTCCCGCCATTTTCGATGCGTTGGTCAGTGGGCACGACTTTCCCGTTTCTCAGCATCGCAACAGAAGGGAAGTTAGATTTATGGTTTCATGGATGTGAGAAGAGGGGACGGCGAAGCCAATTAAGGAACTTCTGCGTCTTCAGAAAGAAGGCATTTTTAAGGAATGTCCGTGGATTTCACTCTTCTGCAGGGAACACTTTTTTTGGGGGGTTTATCAGCAAGAGAACGTGGCACTCGGTTGCAGGAAGCTCGGTGGTAAAGAGTGAGGAGGAGCGAGGTGCGAATAGCTGGCTGGTCGGCGTGAACGGAGATAAGTAGTAAGCAATGGGGCTGATGATTAGAGAGAGGGAATACTGACCAGGCGAGAGAAGGAGATTTGACGTGTTAATAAGATAATGAAATGTGAAAATGATGGACAACGCTTGGAGAAATTTCCCATGACATTTGAATAAACATCTCCCTCACTGCAAGAGCAAATCTAAACTTTAGTCGATTTTATTTATATTTTATTTATATCGAGTAAAATACGGGTTAAGATCCAGAAACAAAATTCTCTGGAAGGAAAGCATCAAACGAACCCTTCACACAGGGCGCTGTTATACAACTCAGCACAAAGCCCTGTAACAAAAGCCCGTTTCGAATTTTTTATATCGGATACTGTTCACTGCGGCAAAAATTTTGCATATTTTTTCATATTCTTCTTGGAAACCTGAATATACACGTACGACCGTAGATAGCGGAGGTGTGTATGCCCGTTTGCAACTGCATCTCCGCGTCAAATAATCCGATTAAGAAAAGCATTTTTGTACTGTATGCCATTCGCTACGCTAAAGATTTTGTACTTATTATCAATTTTAAGTAATGTATAATTTACACGACAGGGAGTGTTTATGTACAGACTATCACTGCTTCAAGAAGTCGTCTTTGAAAAGGAAATTCCATTGCGTAGCCTCTACAAAAATATTTTGTATACGGTTTCTGCTTTTTTTCTAATGTATAGTTAATAGTGTATATTTCCATTAGAAAGAGCAACTTTTCTTCTAGAAATGTGCTTGATACAATCCTTTCTTGTACTGTTTCAAGGGGGTTTCTTGCTCCATGTAGAGCATTTAGCGCCTCTTTTTCAAATAACACAAACTTTTCCCGCTGGGACGGGTAAAGTTATATTGCGTTTCCCGCCATAGCTGGGCTTCTAATGGTTCGATTTAAAAAATTCCACTTGCTTCGGATATTTACTCTATGAGGAACAGTTTGCTTAAAATTTGCGATTTTTTTTTCATAACACATTTCTGGCGTTTGTGGGTGTAAGTAACTATTTCTGCTTACAAAAATATTTTATCGATTCTTGCATCCGGTTGAAAAAAAATCATTTTGTAACTGTGTTAGTTCACTATGAAGAACACTGCTTACATACATTGTGCATTTTAAAGAGCGCGCAGTTTTTTCTCTACGGAGTTTAAACCCATTCCTTTTTGCTGGTTCTGTACGTTTCTAGAAATCAACTGTGGAAAACTCCTTTTCGTCTCAAAGTGTTCCAAGGAGGTGTTCATTTCGCCAAAGAATTCGGTCGCCATATTTCTTGTTATGAAGTAATATATTTTCTCGCAGAGAAATCAGGTTAAACACGGTGTATGTGAACATTCAGTGCTAGTCTAAAGACACGCTGGTCAACTTGTGTGATTACAAAGCTTACTGATTTCAAAGTATAGGTGCAATTCGCAGACATTCTTTCTAAAGAGATTCTTTCTCTGGGCAATTTTCTCCACTAATGGTAATTTTCATTAGAATAACGGGTAAGTCGCCCTCCAGTTGCATGGTTATGAAACTGGCTACATGATGGTTATGAAACTGGCTCCATGATAGAAATACCGGATGAAAAATAAGTTTTACGCTCAGACCAGCTTTAGTACTTCGGCGTCCTTGGGCAAAGATTCACTTTGAGATTCCTAAGGGTTCTTTTTTTGACTGAAAAATGGGCATCGCTAAAAGATCAATTTTCAATCAGATTCGAGTGACACATTTTGTTCTCAGTGTCACAAAGCTAAAATTGAAAAACAAGCAACGTAAGTTATTGAATCTATAAACAGTTGATGTTTTAGTGACTTTTATTCGTTCCCCCTGTTTTTTGTCAAAGCTAATGCACGTTAAAGTAAAATGATCTATGATCAAAATAGACTGGCAGTTAGGATCGGCGGCACTAGACATGCTGTGCTCACTTATACTGAAGGCCATTCCTGGTTACATTTGTTCTCCAGCTAGTTTCCTTTCCTATTGGTCGAAGCTCAGGGTATTGTTAAACTACAAACAACAGGAATAAAGAAAATAAAATAAACTGGAAATAAAAAAAATAAAAAATCTGACGGACAAAGTTTATCTGAGTAACTTTGTCCGTCATGCTAAGTAAATATTTTATTGCTAAGTAAATAGCTCTAGCGGTGGGAGTAAAACGTAGAGAACAACAGAAAATTGCAAGACGCCATTTCCCTTTTTTTCGGGGGGGAGGGGTTGAATGAGGGTATCACAAGCATCTACGGCTATAGCAGTCGCCCGTACCTATAGTTTGCGGCCACTGGTTCCAAGCGGGGGAAGAGTTAGCGCCGTAAGGACAGAGACCTGGGCCAGAGCAGAGGTCCAACTCGGACTATTAGCTAGAAACCCGTGCAGATGCACTGGTTTCTGGCTAATAGTCCGAGTGCATACCGGTGCCATTTTAAAACTAATGTTTACTAAATCCCCTTTATTATGTTTGCTGTACTTGTAATTTACTAAATACTCCAAGGTAGAATTCCTTGAGTAAATAAAACAGAAGTTTCTTATGTGAAATCACATTATTAAGAGTGCCAAACACAGATACAAAACGCAGATGGGGAAAAAAGAAACATTTTTGCTGTAAATATATTCCGCTTATTGAAAAATACTCCAAAATTATCAATCGTTGAGAAAAATGACAAATGTATTTTAAAGAAAAATGTTCACTGTCTTTAAAAAACTAAACTCTAGGTATCGGCATCACAATTTTTGTTATATACAGTTGGCTCTTATCGGATAAATTGTTCGATATCTATGATTCTTATATATCGAAACTACCACGTATTCAAATTTCCATCAACACCCACGTGTTTGCATCTTATTTAAATTCACAAGTGGCGTAAAACTTATTGTGAATGCCAGTGTAATTTATACGTGACAGTGTATCATATTAGATGAAAGATCTTGACGAGCAATACACATTATTATGCCTTTTCATTTTCCTTGCAGAAAGCTTAGATATCTGTTTAAATGAACACTAGTCAATGGCTTTTTAATGGGAGATCTATTGTTTTTCGTGTATAATGCATCTGGGGATGCTATTATACTTGCATTAAGGAACGGAATACTTCTTTTTCTAACACATTTACACAGAATGCTTCTTTTTCTGACACTCTCCATATGGGGCAAAACCAAAAGGATATTGAAAAAGGGCTTCAAATGTATGAAAAATTTCAACATTTTTTTACAGGCGAGATTTTGTACATGAACATTTGAGATAGTTTTCAGTTTTTAAGGATGAACATTTGAGATAACTCTCATTTAATTTCAGAAAATAGTTCTAGAGTAATGATTCCCAGCCACTACATTAGTTACTGGGACGTGAAACTGATATTGACATAATCAGGAATAAGTGAAAAGGGGACTGGAATTATTTTCGTTGATTGCCTTATAAAAAAACCAGGATTAACGGTTAACCAAAATACGACCGAATATTTAAAAGTAACAACGAAAAAAACAAACGAAATGTCAAACTCTCTAATGCACGATATGATACACAAGACAGCAACTTAATGCGAATGACTAGCATCCATAACAGAGGGTAATATTAAAATAGAAATAAAGATGAAAATCCAAGTAGCAATATAATATCTTCTTTCCAGGTGTCTCCAAGCTTTTGGATCCACTCTACAAAATTTTAAATAATCTTGGACCTGCAGCTCGCATAGTAACGGTACCTGCACAGCAACGCAATAAATCTCAAAAGATTTTTACACAGTACTAAAGAGAACTGGAACAAATACTACAGAAAATAATTGTTAAATTTCTGCAGCTGCATACTGTTTCACGTCGAAATCTTTGTACAAATGTGAAATATATTATGTCAAATGAAAAATTTGACAATAATTGTAGACTATGTATTCCGGTGTATAAAAACAAAGTACACTTTGGATTGAATTCACTTTTCACTCACATGCATGCAATGAAATTAACGACTCATCAGAAGACTCGCTATCCTTATTTGGGGTGACCCTCTAGAATTAGAGACCCCTTTTTTTATTCATTACATCATCAAAAATGTTTTTCACATATAGACAGGTGTATTACTTACAGAACGAAATCAGACCAGCTGTCCTTTGAGTATAGAGTACAATTACTACTCATAGAATTCTATTACACTAATTGGAAAATATATTTTAGGGAAACCTTGGCCCCTTTATGGACTTCAAAACAACATTCGGGATGAAAAAATAAGTAAGCGTTTTTATCTCTGAAGAGAATGTGATCGTGAATGAGTGAGATGACATCCCGTTCTCACGTAACTCGGACATTTGGTACGAAAGGTGAATGACGTACTGGTGAAGCAAACGTTTAGTGAAAGTAGCGGTAAGGAAAGATCTAGTGGATGGACAACATCCAGCTGAATTTGTGAAAGCTGGGAGATGGCTGATCAGGAAGGGAAGTCCATGGTTAGCAGGACTTGTAACGACGTGGTGCTTGCAGTTCAGAACCTTGGAAGTTTGCTCGGCTGAAGAAGACAGAATTCCGAAACATATCTGCCCAAAAACTTCACATACCAAGATGGAAATAATAGTAGCATATGCCTTTGCAAAATAGGTGTGATGAGATAAATGACCGACATTTACTTAAAATTGAGGGGGGGGTATCTTTATGGTGAAGAGTTTCCATATTTTAGACTAGCTCTAGCGGCAGGATTCTGTATCAAAGAAGAAAAAGAAAAGAAATTAAGAATTCTTTTCATGGTTCAAATTAACCACCGGAAAAGGAAAAGGAATTTTTCAAATCCGACTAACAAGTACAGTGGTTTTGTTGTAAACTCAGATGGATGAACATACGATACTAAAAGCACGAATTTTTAAGTACTCCGAATGTTAAAAGGCGTGCTTAAATGGTCGAAAGCCTGCCAAATACACAATGAATCAAAATGGTCTTCTTGATTGAGAAATTATTCAAATAAGAAAACGTAAAAGAAGGGGGAAGCTTCACCTTGAAAAAAAAAAAAAAAAAAAAGAAAAGAAAAAAATCACGTTTAGTACGTGAACTCAATAAGGGTTTCCATATTGTCTTGGTTTCGAGAGCGATTGCAAACTTTTGAGTAATCAGATGCAATGAAAACTGAACAACCGATTCTTCTTTTTTATGTTTCGGGGTTTAACGACACCAAAGAAAATCTTGTAAGGGTGCAAGCAGTTGTGCGTTCCTAATTTTGGGCCACTGACTTCCAGAAAAAGGACAGAGAACTCACAGCCCATATCTTATCCAGTGCTCAAAGCCAGGCCCACCTTGGATGAATAGTCAGAAGCAGACCACTGAGGCAAGCAGTTGCCGTAGTAGCTAAAAAATTCTGTTAATTTCTCTTTCGAGAAATAGGCAAATTTGTATGCTTCCTTTATTAGATTTTTCATATAATTTTAAATAAGTAAGATCAATTTGAATCGTACCTTTTTTTAAATTCTTAACAGCACAACGAACAGGGGCTTTCGTTCCAAGATGACCTGAGAACCTACTGTCTCGTTGTGGAAAGGCATATGGCGCTTTTTTATAAAGAACTGAGAGTTATACCGTAGAACGTTTAGTAATGGTCACTGTTTTTGAAACTTCCTACGATGCAGTTTTACTTCACTTACAGCGTGCATACTTACCAGAGATTTTTCCTTTTCTTCACTGATTGCCATTAGCTTCGCCAAGGAAGATCCTTTTCCTCCAGAAAGATCTAACAACTGACAAAGTGGATCTGTAAACTTCACAACTAACGGCGGAACTGAAAAGAAAAGAGATTAGGTAAGAACTTGTGGCAATGATTCATTTAGTTAAATAAAGTGTTTGATGATGTATACTGAAAAGCTGAAACATTTCTATAGGATTCAAACAGAAACATGAAAAAGTTAGCCCGTCAATTCCAAGTTAATACGTACTTTAAATCATAAAAAAATATTAGTAAAGAGTTCAAGTTCTGCTCAACATCAGAAACATTAATGAATTAATTAAACCCAGTCCATAGCTTTTCCAGGGTTTTCCCACGGGACTCTCAGAAGTCTGAGATACAAGTGCGGAGATAGAAATCAGTCAACTCAGGTCGCGTAATGTTCTCTTAAATGGAGATAAACGAATTCCTTGTCAATGTGAAATTTATAAGTTTACTTACATTATGATGCAAATGAGAAGTAAACGAATAAATCAGTTTACTTGAAATAATCATTGTTAGAGGTTATGAAGCGTACGGAAATATAAATATATGCGTGACATAATTGTGTGAAAAATTACACGTGTACGAAAATACAGGCGTTTACTTGAGAATAATTGTTAAAGCTACGAGATGTACAAATACTAGGTTGATGAAGCTACACAAAACATGTGAGGATGCCTGTCAGTCTTCAAAGTATTTAAATCTTTGGCAATAAAAAAGTGAGGGAAGAGGATGTCACGTAAATTTCTGTAATTTAACTTTACTTTCTGTTCTTATGCATATAACGAAGTGAATTTCTCCGTCATTTTTATCCGCGCCGGGGTTCGAACCTGGGTCCACTCATTCCGGAATAAGTTGCTCTACCAATTAAGCTACGCGGACATGTATTCTGATTCCTATCTGCCTTTATGTCGTGTGCGTCCTTCTGGCAGGTACGTCACATCTCCTGGTACGTTACATGTAAATTATGTTATTTCTCTGTTAGATTTCTTTCAGAAAGACACATCAACTTCTCTGAATTTTCTTATACTTCATAGCAACGATTGACTGTGAATTGAAGGTAAATAAAACTTCGCGCCGAGAATAAATGGTGTGTGATGTGGCGGAACGACGAAATGTGATTTACTGATTAAATTTAGACCGCTTGCTATCTTTCTGATCTGTACGCTGCATAAATTTAAACTAAGAGATGAATATTGGGATTCATATTAAAGTTCTTGTAGTTATTAAAAAAATTGTTTTTACGTTTTCATGAAACTGTACTTCGACTGGCCACGAGGAGATTAAAAAAATTGATTATTATGCCAATTTACTTTCTCTAATGACTCATACCCTTTTAATTAAGTAATGTTGTTTACTTAAATACTTGTTGTATTAGCAAGCAATCTAGCAAACACACGAACCTACAAAATATTTAAATTATAGATCACATGAAGTTTCATCGCAAGTATTTTATATTTCGTCCTGAATTTAGTACACATCATTCGTTTGTGTACTAATTTCAGGACGAAATATAAATGCTGAGATGATAGGGGCAAATGAATGTTAAACCTCATATTTCACACTTGCGTTACAACAGAAAGTGTAAAATATAAGGTTTAACCATTTAATCGGCTGGAACGAATTGACTCGGGGTTAGAAAAATGGGCTAAAATCAATTCAAATGAATATATTCACTGTCCAAAAAGTAGGCCGAACGTGGCTAGAACGAGTGAACTTGTCCATCAGAAAGTGTTGCTTAATAAGCATCAGAAAGTGTTGCTTAATAAGCATCAGAAAGTGTTGCTTAATAAGCATCAGAAAGTGTTGCTTAATAAGCATCAGAAAGTGTTGCTTAATAAGCATCAGAAAGTGTTGCTTAATAAGCATCAGAAAATATTGCCTAATAAGCATCAGAAAGTGTTGCTTAATAAGCATTCCTTAGTTACGAGTGTTACGAGTGAACTTATCCATCAGAAAGTGTTGCTTAATAAGCATTCCTTAGTTACGAGTGTTACGAGTGAACTTATCCATCAGAAAGCGTTGCTTAATAAGCATTCCTTAGTTACGAGTGTTACGAGTGAACTTATCCATCAGAAAGTGGTATTGTAGGCGAAGACTTACTTTTTGTTACGAGTAAACTTATCCATCAGAAAGTGTTGCTTAATTATCCATCAGAAAGTGTTGCTTAATAAGCATTCCTTAGCTTTGTTATTGAAAATGGTCATTTAGGGGATTTGTTATCACGAATCTTTTCTAATATATTACATACCAAAAGAGCTATAGCGAAGAACCTAAGAAAAGAGAGAGAAGATGTTTGAATGACTCGTTTCCTCAATAGCATGATGTCCGTATCAGAGGGACATGGTGCAGAGAATATGTCCGTACCTTGTGTCATGGAGCATATAATAAAGGACTAGAAGTTACTTTTTGAATAAAGGACCTTCTACCTAGTGGCATGATGCCCATGTCCCCTGTGATGGGTTTATGGTCAGTACTGCTGAGATAAGAGGGGCAAAAGAATGCTTTGCCCTAGCTTTCGTAAAACCTGACCACTATGTGAGCAATTTTGTTTCAGGGGTGCAGAAAATTTTGGGAGCCATTTAGTTAACGGGTTAAAGTAGTTGGTATCAGAACGTTTCACCAAAATTGCAACGCATGTAAAAGCAATACAACATGATCCTTTCCTGAGACGTTATTTACTCAGCAATGTTTCACCACAGGATACTAATTACGCATGTAAGGTAAAAAGTCCATGTATGTGCAAAGAAAAGAATTTAATTATAAATAATATTTTTTAAAATCAATTAACCCATGTTCTTAAATAAGCAGCATGACATTTTAAAAACTGGTAGAAGATAACAATTCACTCACTACAACCTATAGAATGGAACTCCATACCCGAAACCTTTTACTTTTCTCGTTTTTCGGGCCTACAAAATGTCCGAAACAACAAGCCTTTTCGTACTTGCAATGGTGAAGTATGTATCGTTCTCTCCTTTTTAGAATGATGCACCATAATACAGAACTCAGCATTTACTTTTTCTTGGGCAAAAACATCTAACTTGCCGTGAAAAGCAAATTAAGAAACCATTCTAATTCTACTGCACAGATTTCTATACTACTGCAACGTGGAAATCTGTTCGATTTGCAACTTTCGTCTCATTGTCCGAAAGTACTTTGATTTTTGATTTTTTTTGAAAGCAGATAATGAATGACTAAAAATTAAAATCTGATCATGCACTCACTGAATTTCTCTCTCGCGTCTCCCCTCTTGTCTTCACGATTAAATAGTCTGTTGAAATTTATCTTTAGTATTAATTTTTGAAATAATGACACCTTACCTTTTGGTACAAAGGGAATCGGAGCTACACTTACAGGTTTTGGAGAAATTTTGCGCGTGGACCTAAGAAAAAAAGAAAAATTCACAAAATTTATATTATTCACACTTTTCGAGGTTGTCAATTTTAAACTATTCAGTTTATAGTGTAATTTAGTGAAAAATATTTTTCATAAAAACAATGAGTCAAAATGAAAGAAAAGAATGAAGACGTCATGAATTTCTACTCGGAAGGAGACTTAACTCACTGATGGAAAACTTCTAACGTACTGAAGAAAACCATCGAGCAATACATTATGCATTCATCACATACCAAATTCATTTTTTTGAGATGATCTTAAAGCAGGATTCCTGTCTTCCACAGGAATATAGGACAGGAAATGCATTCATTCTGACAATGGTAAAACGCGAGAATGTCCTTCAAGCTGCAACAAATTTCACCCATGTTATTCAATCTGCAGAACAGTGTCAACAGTAATGACACTGTTTATGTCAATGAATAACAGAGCCCATAGAACTTTTCAAAAAATCAGATCTATATGTGAAAATGAAAATCTTGGGGGGCGATATCAGAACATTTCGATGCTACGTGATTGGCTGTTTTCTTTTGTTTGTTTCTCGGTTTAACCGCCGTCATGAGCAATTCGTTGGCCATAAAATCGTCCGTTCCTAATTTGGGGCCACTGGTTCCAGGAAGAGGACAGAGCTGACGCCTATCCCAGCCAACTGGCCTACCTGGCCGGAATTTACAATTTCAGTTCAAGTCATCAGCCACGTGACTTGGAGAACCGTCTCTTTAAAATTAATCTATTACATTTCCCCTACATCTATGAATGACGTGACTTCTAATTTAGTCTGTATTTCCATTCAACGCAGGCAGTCGAAAAGCATTTATGCGTTTACGTGCATAACTAACGAGAAACGTTTAAAAAATAGTGAGCACGTTCTGAATGGATTTATCGTGGATTTATGTTAGGCTTTTGAAGTTTTGGGTAGCCGGGTCTAACCACTGAAGTAGTGTTGATAGCAGTACATTTGATATAATCAATTTCTCTTTGAAAATCTTCTATAGAACAGATGTTGAATACTTCTGTCTAATGAGTTGGTCGTCCAAAAGGACGCATTTACAAGAAACGGCATAACAAATAGCTATTGGAAGTTGGAAGTCGGGCTGTAAGGTCGTGAAAAATATTTAAGACAGTTTTAAAAATGTAGTAAAGTTGTGCTTTTTCTCAGTTTTACTTTAGCTCAGGATTTAAGTGCAAATAAAATTTCGTCGGTGAAAATGAAACAGAAAACAAAATAAGCACAAGTAATAATAAAAAAATTTCTTACCCTGAAATGATGAGACCGCTGCCTTTACCATGGTGCCCAAAATTGATGTTAACATGATTGATAGCAAAGGATTTATACCATCCATTCTCCGTTTGAAATGAAGGCACAGGGGCTTGGAAGTTCACATCTACTTTATATTTTTGACCTACAAAAACGAAATAGAAAGTAAAGAAAAAAGAAACCTATTTATAACCTCCTATAAATCAACTATTGAACTAAAATGAACTTTTAAAAATTATTGCCAAAGTTCTGCTATTTGCACAGATAAGGTTCCAATACTTAGTTTAATCGCAGAAATAAAAGCTCCCTACAATCCTATTGAAGATGGAAGAATATTTCAAAACATATTCTGAAAGACAAGATGATTTCTGAGAATTTTAAGAATCCTTCTGCAATAACATCTCGCTTAAACATCAGTAATTCATCATTTAATATATATTAATAAACCGTAACTTACATTCTGTGAATTAGAGATGAGCACGGGCCCGGGCTATGATAAAAAGCTCGAAAATGGATCCGGGCCCGGGCTATGATAAAAAGCTCGAAAATGGAACCGGGGGCCCGGGCTATGATAAAAAGCTCGAAAATGGATCCGGGCCCGGGCTATGATAAAAAGCTCGAAAATGGATCCGGGCCCGGGCTCAAGTTAATTCTACCTTTTACTTTTTAAATTAACTTTGTTCAACACTGGAAACCAAATTAACTAAAGCAATGGGAAATGCACAACTGAATGGTTAGGATACAATCTCTCCTTTGTCCTTTCCCTAAAATTCTTAATTGTTGTTTATTGCGTGTTTCGCGTGCATTTCGTAACTCAAAAAACGCCTGTGAGTGTTTTAAGTAACAAGTATGTATTATTTGCTAAATAGGATGAAAGCTGATAGTATAAAGTTTTTCTGGCGACTAAATTTAAAGTTAAATATGAAAAATGGGAATTTTCTTTCATTCGGTGAAAATATGAAGGTGAGCCGATTTAAACAAATTGGCTTGATACACTTGGGAAACAAAATGAAGGACATTTGGTTACCTGAATATGACGCACATTTAATAATCCTTTCTCTTTTTTTGAGGGGGTGGGGGCGGGGTGGGGGTTCGACTTTAACGGGAAGCACAAATTCCTATCTGATGATGAAAGTATAAACAGGAGTAAAACAATATCCTTTATTTTTTCCTTATTCACATAAGGAAAATTTGCACAAATGTTCGAATCCGGGCCTTAAAAAAGGAGCCCGTACTCATCTCTAGTGTGAATCCCAAGAATTTAACAACGGCATTTTAAATGAATATTTGTTGGTATATACTAACCCCTTTCAGGACTTTTTCTTTCGGGATGCTGTCTTGAATAACTTTGAGCTACAACTCAAACAAATTCTTACAATATTTAGCAATGAAATGTTATTAAATTATTAAATCTGTAAAGGCTTTTAGCATTGTTTTTAATGTAATGGCTTTGTTTTGCCAAATATGGTTAACTCCATCCACAAGTTTCTGAATGCTTCTCTGGAAAAAATGTTTTCGACCGTACGCAGCTCAGTATGCTGCATTTCGCTGACTCTATACTAAACGGAAACCGGCGGAAAATCATTACATATTTTATGGTGCGTAGATCTGTTGCTGATGTCTTACGTTTCTACAAACGAAACAAGCAGTGCTCTGTCTGTATGAGAGATAGAAGAAACACCACCGATTTCTTTAACTATGTAGTACGTATGATAACCATTAAGAATGCACTTCCGTTTTCATATATAATTACATGAAAATATCCATTTTATTTTCATTTATTTTCGTATCTATTTTCATTGTATACTTCGGTTTTAGCAGATGTGTTTGGTTGGGGTAACGAGTTCAGTATAATCATCACAGTTTACTTCTCAGAATATGCACTTGCAAGTTTATTTTGTCGATAAACAGCTCCACTTTAATATACTGTATAGTCGTCATGACAAAACATTTCATTCAGTGGTTCAATTGTTCTTCGACAATCGCGCGTGAGAAATCAAGGAACCAGTATGCTCTTAACGACAGGCCTATGTTTCCATGAGTTACACATAAGTGTTTTTACGACGGTCTCAATTCCCACGGAGAAAATTTTTAGATATAAGTTATGGTGTGCATCGGAATAGTGCGACATTACCTGAAAAACTTACTGAGAGTATATACTTTGACATTCAAGAAATTGAGACAAAGCTGTTATGAAACAGGTCTAGCTATGTTTTGCAGCCAGAAATTATTTAAGAACGCAATTCTTTGGATTCTGTAGCGATTTGAAACAAAGTCTGAGTTAATTGTTAATCCTCGTTTCAAGTAACTGTAAGGTGAAGGAATCCTTTATTTCTGAAATTACTCAACAGTGACTTAGCGGCACAGTCTCGTTATTAAGTTTACCTTCTACGAAGTTTCCACTCACTAAATGTCCCCTCATGTGCTTTGACGGAAACTAAAAGTCCGGAGCATTAGAATTCGACAAAAAGGATATCCGTGTCAATAATTCTTATTACGAGGTACGTCTCCGAGTAACTGATTTTTTCATCAGTTCCTAACGCGAGAAGTCTTACAAATCGAGCCATTTAAAAATACATAGTGGCGTAGTGGTCTAAGCGATGGCCTCTGATCATTCGTCCAAAAGGAGGCCGGGTTCGAATCTCAGTGAGGCATGGATGTTGTGTTCGTCTTAGGGCACTGGCTGGAACCAGTGACCCAAAATAAGGGACGAGCGACTGCTTATAACCCATTGAGTTGCTCACGGTGGTCGTTAAACCCCCAATAAAAAAAAACATAAATTTATTTTCTGATCCGGAGATCTTGATATCATTTCAGAAGCCAACGAGTATTTCTCAGATCAGCATGTTTTTATTTTAGTATTTTGGCATAGTATGAGCAGAACAAATGTTTTGGTAAATAAGAGATAATTTCACACCATACGAAATATCAGTAAGCGATAAAACATATAGCAAGAGTTTTACGTGTGAGGTGTAAGTATATTTAACAAAATTTGAATGAAAAACAGCCTAACACAGGAAATTTCCACGACGTAAATAAAAAGTTTGACTGATTGTACGGAAAATTCTTGCCTCGTGTTTAGTATTCTTGGTCAGCTCGTTTGCAGTAATTTATTCATAACATCACTCATAGATTTTTCGGTAAGTTAATTCGATTCCTCGCAACTGATACAAATAGTTTCACATTCATGCTTCAAAAGAGACAGCGCATTAAGATTCAGTGAAGATAGAACTTCTTCGGTCATTTAGGCTAACATTAAAAGTACGGAACTTTCTTTTTCCGTTACAGTATCATGGAAAAATAAGAAAAATTTCGAATGTTTACCTCTGAGCTGAAATGCTTTCATTTTATATATTTTTTGGAGTTCGACGTTTCCCTTGAGAATCTGTAAGGGAAGATGATCGTTAAAAATATTTAACTGATTCACCAGTTGCTTGGAAAATAGCGTCCTAATTTTCAAAGAGTGCATTCAACTATCCAATTAATTTTTCAATTGAATTCTTGAAAAATCAAGCAGAGGTACGACATATGTCCTATATGAACATACAATCAAAGAGGAATCGCAAATCCGCAATTAGAGCAACCTGGCTCCACATAAGAATCGCCACAGGAAAAAACTTGTCCTAGCTCTTTTAGACATACTAATAAATTTACATTTAAGAAGCCTCCAGTTAGGACAAACCTTTCCATCCCTATTATTGTTAAAAATTACTGATATGCAAAATAATCTAATTCAACTCATACTTGTTACGTAAACAATATGAGAAGAAATAGAAGGGTAAGCTGTGCAAGAGCACTTTTTTGTAGATTGACAAAAACGGCAACAGAAGAAACTTCCACTACTTATTCACAGGCTTCTGGTTGAAGGAAGGAAATTAACGTTAATATAATTCAGGAAAAAAATTACAAAGAAATGTAAGAACCAGTCATTGGCTTCATTTCAAAGAAAATTTCGTCAGGGCCTCTGAAAGAATCTCAGTTACAGATACGGACAAATTTCGTAAAAACAAAGAAATCCAAAGAAATGAAAAGGAAAGATTAGCAAAAGACCAAAACAGTTGCATGACTTCTTACCATAATAACATGACCACTTCGCACAGATGAAAAATAAAATCGAGATTCTTATTAATCTCTTACAGTTTTATTCCATTGTACGATAAATGCTAACAGATCATGAACTTGATGCATTTAAAGCCAATTGTTTTATTTTAAACAGTATATATACATAAGTAAGTTTAACACTAGATCGAATGAATGTCAACAAGAAGCAAATCGACAGCATTCAACATCATCTTTTCACTTCTTTAAGACGACAAACGTCAGTCAATATCTCACTTGTATTTTCAATAGCTCCCAATTAAATTCATTTCCCTTCAATACTCCTGTAAAAATGATGGTTCTCTCGTTTTCCAGAACAAAAAGGATATAGGTAATACTTGTGGTATTATGATATTTTGAACGGACATGCAAAAGGAAAGAGGATCTCGACAAAAGACAAGATGAAAGCCAGTACCTGCAGTAAACTTGAGTTGCAAACTTCCATAGTTCTCATCTTCGCCATGTCGGATATCTGTTGAACGTATTTCTGCTTTATCAACGGTAAAGAACAAGCTGTCATAATTCACAACAAATCCGAAATGCAGGCTAAAAAAGAAAAGAGAAAATCGTTTTAAATCTGTGCAACGGAAAAATCCAACTTTCGAAAAATTATTCTCTTGCATTTCTATTATACATTGAGTGGCCACTTTATTATGACCACCTCACAGTTTTAAGTAAATGAGCTATGGCTCCACGCTGTTGCCGCCAGAGGAAGCGGCTAGTATAAAAAGGGAAAGCTTAGTGCTTGCAACAGTAGTAGAAGTGATTTTTGGGTGACGAGATGTGTAAAAAATGCGATTTGACAGACTTTCAACGTGAGATGATTGTAGGAGCTCGCAGCCATAGAGCGAGTATCACCGAAACCGCCGCATTCGTGAAATGTTCCAGAGCAGATGTTGTTAAAGTGTTTAAAGACTGGACTGTCAGCCAAAAACTGGGTCTCTACGTGCAACGTGTGGTCATCATCGACTAGTGGCTGCTCGGGCGGAACGGAAAGTGTCCAGACTGGTAACAGACAACAGAAGGGCAACAGTACAGCAAAATACAGACCATCTTAATCAAGGATCCTCCCAAATGATCTCTGCACGCACTGTTCGCCGTACACTGCATCGGATGGGATATGGCAGCCGAAGGCCTGTTCGAATACCTTTGCTGTCTGCAGATAACAAGAGAAAACGTCTCCAGTTCGCACATAAGCACAAGGATTGGATAGTCGATAATTGGAAACAAATTATGTGGTCCGATGAATCACGTATCCAGTTGCACCATGCCGATGGCCGAGTGAGAATTTGGCGGAAACAGTACGAAAGCATGCACCCCAAATGCATTGCTACAACCCTTCCAGCTGGTGGAGGCAACGTTATGGTTTGGGGAATGTTTTCCTTATGCTTTGGGCCCTTTAATTCATGTTGATCAACGTCTGACTGGCATATCATATCTAAACATCGTTGCGGACCAAGTGCATCCTGTCATGTGGATGGTTTATCCCAATGGCGATGGCTACTTTCAACAAGATAATGCGTCCTGCCATAGTGCTCGTATTGTACAGGATTGGTTTCAGGAACATGCCGGTGAGTTTACTTTGCTTAGGTGGCTCCAACAATTTCCAGATCTCAACCCCATTGAGAATTTGTGGGATGAAGTTGAACGAGCCATCAGACAGCTGGATACACAATCCTGCAATCTCACACTCCTGGAAAGTATTATTCATCAAGCATCGTTTCAGATTCCACAAACTACCTATCAACATCTCGTGGAGTCCATGCTACGAAGAATCGACGCAGTATTAAAGGCAAAAGGTGGTCCAACGAAGTACTGAGGGGGTGGTCATAATAGAGTGGCCACTCAGTGTACACATAGGCTGATCAATAAGTAACTGCTGATGACTTTTAGCGGTGGATTAGGGATATATAAATCGGTATATACCAATATCATTACTCTCCCCTAACCGAGGGGGTTGTTTGAAACAGGCGTTTGAATGAAAAGACAACGTGCAGGTGGAGAACGGGTGAACGTGAAAATAATGATTCGTACGGAAACTAGGTGGTACGTGTGAAAGGAAGATATGAGTTTGAATCTCATCACCGGCATAAAAGGGCTTGTTCGCTATGAGGTCACGTCTGGAAATAACACCAGGGTGAGATGTAAGAAAGTAACCTAAAAATGTCTTAATAAAGAATATGATTACCTCGTACGGACAGACAACTCTCTTGTTGATGAACTCTGGAACCGAAGAATTCCGTTCTTCGACGAGGGCGGTACGTAACTCGGAATGGGTTCTGGGAAGAGGTTGACGAACTGCTACATATCGTCCCAGAGCATCCAAGGCACGCTCAATATTATTCGGGTTCAATAGGATTAAAGTTCAGGTTTGGCCATGTCCATACGCCTAATATCTTCACTCTGCAGGAAATCATCGACAAGCTGAGCCCTTTGCGGGCGGGCGTTATCATCCATTAAAAGGAACTGAGGGCCAACAGTTCCCCAGAAAAGTCTGACATAGAGCTTTAGGATCTCGTCCCTAGAGCGTCCAGCATTCACATTACCTCCTGCGAACACGTGAGTGGTGTGCTGCCGTTGAATATAATGCCACCCCAGTGGTGTGCTGCCGTTGAATATAATGCCACCCCACAGGTACTGAGGGCCGACAGTTCCCCGAAAAAGTCTGACATAGAGCTTTAGGATCTCGTCCCTAGAGCTTCCAGCATTCACATCACCTCCTGCGAACACATGAGTAGTGTGCTGCCGTTGAATATAATGCAGGTACGTTACTGATTCCCATGCTCTCTCCAGATGAAATATCGACGAGAATTCGTTTGTACACTGAATTTTGACTCATTTGTAAGACGAACACCGACACACTTCTCTGGGCCCCACGAATGGTGTTTTCTGCACCAGTTCAAGCGATCTCTCCTGTAATATGGGGTTAGCGGGACACAAACCATGTGTCTCCTGGCTTAAAGGCCAATCGCATTGTCTTTGATATATTGTTTGCCTTGATACCGTAGTCCCAGTGGCAGAGGAGAGCTCCGAAGGCATTTGCCAGGCTGTATAAGACACCGTGCGGATAAAGCAACTTAACAATTCTCATGAGGTGTCGTACGCCTTGGACGACCTTGGCCAGGCCTTCGTGACACCCCGTTGGTGTTGTTGAATTGCTGCCACAACCGTAGGGCTATTCTGGGAAAGTTATTCAAGTCCCTTGCGACCTAGGCATGAGACTGACCTGCTTCTAGTCGTCTTATCGCTCGCCGTCGTACAGTGTCAGATACACGTGTATGAGACACAAGGAAAGCATTTGCAGCCAAAGGCGCGCCTCTTACACGCCTCTCCATGAGAAATGTCCTGCTGTTTCACGTTGGCTTTAAGTATGCAACTCAATTTACATACTGGACAGGATGTAGCTCACTGATATGCAAATTTCACTGCAAACATTTGTTTTTCGTGTCCATATGCCCTGTGAATGTGATAACATTTCATTGAGCGCTTTGGATTACTTGCCTGCTATTGCCTTTCGAACTTTAATTGTAGACACCAGTGTATACAGAGCTGATAGTGAAATTCCTCGATCGTGATATTTCAGGAGCGTGCTACAGTTACAACTACAGCTAAAGCGTGCTACATTTACAACTTTACAAGTAAATTACATGCAGTACAGTTTTATGGTTTACTCGTAAAGAAAACTACGACGCTTCGAGAATTACAATTTATCGCCAACGTATTGGATACATTGCCAACGACTGAACACACAGCCACTCATGGTAGTTACCATAACTGCAAGACTCGGTTGACACGGAATATTATTCGATCTACCTCTTTGCAGCATCAAGTTGTAGACTTTACTGGTAGGCTGGTCTACGGTGCGTTTACTCTAGCTGATATATTATGTGCTAGACATTCTCACAATCGTATTCCCACACATCACAACTGTGGATGCCTGGTTAGAATTTATACAACGCTACTTAGATTCTAGTCCCTTTCTATTCCTGGCTATTACAATTAAAGGTTTCTCATTGCAGCCGTTGGAAATGAGAAAGAAGTGATTGGCATTCCCAATACAGCAGCCCGTATGATTGTAGATTTCGTGCAACCAGGAACAACGATATTATTAGACCAAGTAGGAAGCCGCCTAGGACGCTGTCCTCAGAGGAGCGAAGTACGGAACTTTGAATACCCATGTAAAAAAGGCAACTGACAATTTACATTTTTTAACTTAAGACAAATAGCACAACAGGGCTATTGAATATAACTAACTCTTTAAGTTAGAACGAATTGATTCGGGAAAAGCAAAATGGGATGAAATCACCTCGAACGAACATACACTATACTGACGAAAGTCACCGGACACCTAGAAGAGAAACACAACATAGAATTTATTGACATACATTAGTACGTTGTCGGTTCACCTTTGGCCTTAATGCATGCACTGACCCTCAGAGACATGCTTTCGACAAGGTTTTAGAACACAGCGATAGGTATGCGCTTCCATTCAGTACATAATGCTGCCATCAGATTGATGGATCTTGTATCTGGATTCATCAGTCCACGGCCATCAGATTGATGGATCGTGTATCTGGATTCATTAGTCCATAGGACCCGTTTCCATTGATCTACAGTCCACGATAAATGTTCTTTATACCATGCTAAACGACGAGTAGCATTCCGAGTGGAGATGAAAGGCTTATGAGCAGCTTCACGACCACGGTAACCCATCGAATGAAGTTCTCTGCGAATGGTATGTGTACATACCGAGGTTCCAGCATTTTTACTCACCTGTTCACTGAGGTCTTGTGCACTACTCCGTCGATTAGCTGTAACGACTCTCCTGAAGCTTCAATGTCTTCTATCACTGATTCCCTTTGGCCTGCTGGTAGGTTTTGCTGCTTCAGGCACGCCATGTGACTTCCACTTATTCAGCAAATCCAAAACAGTTGGCTTGGATATGTTTAAACGCCTCTCGGTTTCTCTTATGGACAACCCACTAATATGACACCAAACAATCTTTCCTTTCTCAAAGTCAGTTCTCTTTCGTCGCGACATCTATCAATAAAATTCGTGCTGCATGTATTAGTATTAACGACTTCCGTCTAGTTGCACGATAAAATAAGTTAAAACTACATTGAAAGTTAAAACTTTATTAAAAGCATTGACACACATTAGGCCTTTAGGGTATTACTATACGCCCATCTTCAGATGGTAAAATTTGACCGTTCATCCAAGTACACTATCTACCAACAAGTAATTGGACACCCCTGCAATCGACAATATCTGCGGTCCTGATACACGACACGGCCACCGTCATTAAATATCGTGTGGGAAACAACAACACAACCAGTCGCATGCAAGATGCCACGCAGTTCGGAGCTCTCTGATTTCGAGAAAGGTGTAATCGTCGGGTATCACAGAAATGGCCGATCCATACGTGACATATCCAGCTAGTTCATGTACGCAAAATCAACAGTGGCCTACGTGATTGGAAAATGGAAGATGAGAGGTGACTGTCGGAATGTGCCCCGACCCGGCAGACCCACAAAACTGAGAGTTAGAGACCGACAGGTGCTGGCCAGAGAAATTCAAAAGAACCGCACCAAATCGATGGGCCACATCCTCGAGGAGTTTCAACAGGCATCCGGGAGTGTTCTTTCGATGAATACCATCGGTAAGGAAGCCCATCTGCTCGGTTATCATGGACGTGCTGTTGCCCACAAGCCTTTGATCACCAAGTAAAATAGCGCTGCTCGGCTAACGTGGTGCAAAGAACGTCGCCAGTGGACCGTTGAACAGTGGACACAGGTTCTCTGGAGCGACGAATCAAGGTTCACCCTCTACCGTTCGAATGGCAGGGTCTGGGTTTGGCGTCTGCATGGAGAACGCCTCCTGCCGGAATGTATTGTGCCAACTATGAAGTTCGGCGGCGGTGGAATTATGCTATGGGGGTGTTTCTCCTGTTATGGCACGGGACCCTTGGTCGCAATTCCTGGTAGACTCAACGCCAAGACCTACTTCACCATTTTGGATGACCATGCGCTTCCTACGTTGTGGCAGTTTTACGGGGTGGACCCATGTTACTTTCAGGATGACAATGCCACCTGTCCTGTTACGAGGTCCACCATGGTTTTGTATGGTGACAATGGGGTTAATCGAATGAACTGGCCTGCGCTGAGCCCGGACCTTAACCCTATCGAGCACCTCTGGGACGAGTTGGATCGTCGACTTAAGGGGTGCCCCCACCGTCCGAAATCGGTGAAGGAACTGACCTGTCTTCTCCAAGCCGAGTGGAAGAAAATTCCGCTAGCCGTCGTACAACGCCTGATTGAGAGTATGCCCCAGAGGGTCGCAGCTGTAATCGCCGCTCGTGGAGGTTCCACCATCTATTGAAGGTGAATAAACTTCGCTTTCCTTTGCTATCACAGGTGTCCAATTACTTGTTGGTAGATAGTGTATCTATGGGTAACAGGTAAGCGGCCAAAATTAAAAGAAACTTTACATATCAGTCTTGACATAATGGTCATGGTTAAAAAATCTCCAATTCCCAATTAAGTGACTAGGTGGAAGAGATGTTGCCAGGGCCCTGGAATTTGACAATAGAAGCCGTCAGGACAACAGGAGTCGCCCAAATTGTAAATGTGCAGGCTCTCTAAGAATAACAAATTGGTTTGAGTAGAGGCTGAAGAGATAATAATTGCTTCGTCCCACAGTGGAACGTAGTTACCCATGCTTACAGTTCTTGCTAGAGCCGTAGACAAGTTCCCCTGTTTCAAATCATTTTTATGTTCTTTCAAACGTAACCCAAGTTTCCTCCGGGTGGAGCCTATGTAGCAGGAAGGAGGCAATGACGAGTCCAGGATTCGTAGAGGTATCTTATAAACACCATGTTGTTTGTCCTTATTGACTTTGTCACGGTCTGAACGTACAAGAGAAAAGATATACCAGGTTCGGATCCCAATTCCCAATTGCAGTCTTCTACAAATATTCTTAAGGATTGGGGTTAGTCATTGATGAAAGCTTACTGAACCAATGTATCTTATGATAGAAGTCTCGGAACTTAGGGTGGTTTCGTACGTTCTCATGCCTTTCTTAATTATTTTCATAACTACATGATCAGGATATCCAAAGTTCTTTGCCTGATTTTTAATGAAGGAAAGTTGTTGAGTCCGTGCCTGTTGAGAAGAGCTATGGATTTGAGCTCGTTTAACTAAAAAAGAAATTCCTGCCAGTTTGTAGTTCTGAGGGTGATAAGAATCAAAAGGGATTAAGATAGAGGAGGTAGAAGGTTTGCGAAATACAGAATATGAAATGGTATTAGACAGAGAGTCCCTGCACAGTTTGAAATCCAGAAATGGAAGATAAAAATTAGCTTCTAGTTCTATAGTAAAAGAAATAGAGGAAAAATAGAAGATAAATGGACAGTAAAAGCTTCAAGTTCTGTATAGGTGTGTGGCCAGAGGAGAAGTACATCATCAACATACTTCATATAGAGAAGTGGAACCTTAGGGTGTTCTTCTAAAACCTTGTCCTCTATGTACTGGAGAAGAAGTTCAGCAAGTATGCGGGCGAGTGGAAACCCAATAGGGGCTCCCTGAAGTTGTTGATAGAATTGTCCCTGAAACCGGAAGTAGGTTCGTTTATGAATAACAAATAATTGAAGAAATTTCTGAAGGGGTGACTTGTTCCGATTCTAAAAGTTTTCTTTCAATAAGTGAATGAAGCTATTCCACAGGAATGATAGGAAACAAGGACACCACGTCAAGAGACGCGAAACAGAAAGGTGGGGGTGGGGGTGGGGTGGGGTGGGGGTTGAAGTAAAAGCTTTGATTAAATCCAAGGCTTGAATGGAACTATGAACTGAGTATTGTGAGTTACGCAGGAAAGGACTAAGATATCTTCTCAGTGCCCTGTTCTAGCGGTCGGGTGGGGCTAGTATATCCCGCGACTAGGGGCCGAACGGGTAAGTGTTCTTTATGGGTCTTGAGTTTGCAGAAAAGTTCTGGCACCCGGGCCCCAAAAGTAGGTTTAAAATCCTGGGTAACAGATATTGTTAATGAAGAATGATTTTTAAGTATATTGATTTCAGTAATACACTATCTACCAACAAGTAATTGGACACCTGTGATAGCAAAGGAAAACGAAGTTTATTCACCTTCAATAGTTGGTGAAGCCTCCACGAGCGGCGATTACAGCTGCGACCCTCCGGGGCATACTCTCAACCAGGCGTTGTACGACGGCTAGCGGTATTTTCTTCCATTCGGCGTGGAGAAGACAGGTCAGTTCCTTTACCGATTTCGGACGGTGGGGGCACCCTTTAAGTCGACGCTCCAACTCGTCCCAGAGGTGATCGATAGGGTTAAGGTCCGGGCTCTGCGCAGGCCAGTCCATTCGATTAACTCCAGGACCTCGCAACATGACAGGTGGCATTATCATCCTGAAAGTAACATGGGTCCACCCCGTAAAACTACCACAACGTAGGAAGCGCATGGTCTTCCAAAATGGTGCAGTAGGTCTCGGCGTTGAGTCTACCAGGAATTGCGACCAAGGGTCCCGTGCCATAACAGGAGAAACACCCCCATAGCATAATTCCACCGCCGCCGAACTTCACAGTTGGCACAATACATTCCGGCAGGAGGCGTTCTCCATGCAGACGCCAAACCCAGACCCTGCCTTCCGAACGGTAGAGGGCGAACCTTGATTCGTCGCTTCAGAGAAGCTGTTTCCACTGTTCAACGGTCTACTATCGACGTTCTTTGCACCACGTTAGGCGAGCAGCGCTATTGGACTTGGTGATCAAAGGCTTGTGGGCGACAGCACGTCCATGATAACCGAGCAGATGGGCTTCCTTACCGATGGTATTCATCGAAAGAACACTCCCGGATGCCTGTTGAAACTCCTCGAGGATGTGGCCCATCGATTTGGTTCGGTTCTTCCGAATTTCTCTGGCCAGCACCCGTCGGTCTCTAACTCCCAGTTTTGTGGGTCTGCCGGGTCGGGGCACATTCCGACAGTCACCTCTCATCTTCCACTTGCCAATCACGTAGGCCACTGTCGATTTTGGGTACTTCAACTCGCTGGATATGTCACGTATGGATCGGCCATTTCTGTGATACCCGACGATTACACCTTTCTCGAAATCAGAGAGCTCCGAACTGCGTGGCATCTTGCATGAGACTGGCTGCGTTGTTGTTTCCCACACGATATTTAACGGCGGCGGCCGTGACGTGTATCAGGACCGCAGATATCATCGATTGCAGGGGTGTCCAATTACTTGTTGGTAGATAGTGTAGTTATATTAGTTGGATCATAAGACAAAAGTTTTGTAGGAATTTGGGTATGGCTTGTTTCATTTTTTTGTCATAGTCAGATTTGTTAAGAATAACAACCTGGGGTGCTTTATCTGCAGCAATAATGCTTATCTCCGGATTGTGATGTAATGCTCTTAATTGGTTGTATTCCTCCTGCATTGCTTACTGACTGTTATTCCTAGGTCGGGATCCGAAACTCAGTCTCCTATAGGTCTGTATTAAGGAACAGCGAGCTGTATCTTGTTCCTCCTTAGGCAATCCTCTCACAATGTTCTCGGTTTGTGCTGCAAATGAGAATAAATTAGGTTTGGGGGGGGGGGAGCAAATTAAGGAAGATTCCTGGGTTGAAAATAGAATAACTCCACTAAGATTAATAAAGGGTTGTTGGCTATTCTCATTCACATTCCTCAGTCTCATAACACAAAATTTTCTTGGTCTTGAGCGGACCTCACAGTCCATTAGGTTCCTCAATTTTCCAATACGAGTGAAGTTGCACTTATCACAGTCCTGTTTGAGAATTGCATGAAGAATAATAAAATATTTGTCCAGGGCCTGTTTATTTAGATCAGAGGAAATGTTCCCAAATTCACGATAGGTTCTACGATTTAAAACATCAATGTAATTCCTCTTAATTCGAATTTCATTACTTAGGCGCTTACTTTGTGCGGTCCGGAGAATAGATATGTCCTTACGAGAACGAGGCTTCACATTAAGTTGAAGAAAACGTGGAACCAAACCGAGATCTCGACAGTTCATAGGAAAACTAAGTTGACATTCCTGCGTGGTTAATTTTCTCCGGAGCAGAGTAAAAGTCTTGCATAAACGGTCCATAGTTGTGAAGTGCGAACTTAAGTTATCGCTATCAGCTGCAGGTTTGTTTTTATACCGTTTGCTGTTGTATCGCGCATCTTAACAACGCAGCGTATCAGTTCATTTTCTTTTGAAGGGGTGTCCGGTGACTTTTCTCAATATAGTGTATACGCTGCGGCTGTCTAAGAAGTTGGACGAAAGCGTCTGGAATGAATGCACCAACGCATAAGAAGGCATTGATTTCGCATTTGCTTTCTTATTGAAATTTGTCATTTAGGGAAATTATTGACACAAATGCTTCCTGCTAAAAGGACTATGCGGAAAGCCTAATGAGGAAAACGTTGGTTGAGTTACTTAGTTCGATACAGTGGCGTGATATTCGTATCAGTTGGACAATCCCTCCCATCAAAACTCCCCGCACGGGGATAACTGGTTTTCCAGTTATTTGGGGAGCAGCGCCCCCACGGCCCGAGCTGACCTTGTGACTGGTCAACATCTGATGTCATGCCACAGCTTGTTTTTTTTCTTATTTTGGTGCTGTTGGTGTTTGCAGGGACGGCTGTTCATCCAGCTGTTGGGGAGTCGCGGCCCCACGATCCCGAGCTGGTCTTGTGTCTCGCTTTTTCGTTTTTATTTATTTTCTCCACTGGCTAGTTGCCCGTGTTGTATACTTTACCTAATCGCTACCACGTTATGCACTAACACCCCGGTCTTGTGGTTTTGTTACCCTCCACCACTAACTGTATTATATTAACCGCTCAGTTCGTAGGTTGCTGAGATTCCGTTTAGGTTCCCTGCCAGGATTTGTCTTCTTTGGATTTCTTTTTTTCCTTTTAGCTGGTTTGGGTGCTAGACCTACCTGCATGTTTGCCGCGTGCGGAGACCCGTGAGGCGGAAATGGGATGTCTGGCGGCTGAGGTCGCAGGAGACCGGATAAGTGCCTCCTGTGTACCAACACTCCTCTTCGACCCCGGCTTCGCTGTAAACGGGAGGCTAGAGACTAACCCACCTCTAGTCAGAAGTCTTGTACCAAGTTGTGTACTCGGCTTTAGCGGCTTTTTTGTCGTATAGCACGGCAGGGTGAGCCCGGGGGCTGTGGGATCATGCCAAAGGCGTTGGCATGACGGTACCCGGAGGCCGAAGTGTCCGCCGAGTGCGTGTGATCACAGCCAACGGACTATATCTGCAACGTATAAGCTCCAGAACTGTGTCCAGCGTCATTTTCTTGGCTTGCAGACCTCCAGTTCTCCCTTGTAGGGCTCGGTGGTGGGTGGAGTAGTCTGCAGACGAATCTTCCTCCTTTTTCCATGGGTAAAAAGAACAAAAACTCCAAATTTAAGTCAAATGACAAAATGATAGTTGACAACGACTGTCCTTCGTCTTCTCAACCTACCAAGTCTCATACCCTTAAACGGTCTTTAGACCTTGACCTGGACCAAGAATGTGGAACCTCTTCTTCGGCGGCTGTACCAGTCGCTCCGAAGCGTCGTCTCCCTTCAATTGCTGTGACTACGCATGCTACTCACTTGCTTGTAGAATCCATCGATCCGCATGAGAGACTGTCCACCAGATCTCCCTTTTTCATTTCTAAAGCTTTGGACGCTGCGGTTGGCCCCTTGAAGTCTGTGAGGAAGCTTCGCTCTGGGGACCTGCTTGTCCAAACTTGCAGTGTTTCTCAGAGTAACACTTTTCTGAACCTCACTAGTCTTCAAGGCATTCCTGTAAAAGTGACACCTCACCCGTTTCTTAACACCTCTCGGGGTGTTATTTCGGAGTTTGATCTCTTGCCATGCAGTGAAGACGAATTCGTGACTGAACTTGCTGATCAAGGTGTTATTGCTGCACGTCGTATGATGTTCCGGCGTGATGGTTCCATGATTAAGTCAAAAAATGTCATCTTGACTTTTAACTCCCCGAAAGTTCCGACCGAAATCAAGGCTGGCTACTTGGTCTGTGGAGTTCGCCCGTACATTCCCAGTCCTCTGCGCTGTTTCAGGTGCCAGAGGTACGGGCATTCACAACGTTTCTGTAAGAGTTCCGCTCGTTGCGCAAATTGTGGCTCCAGTGAACATGACGGGGAAGGTTGCACTTCTGCGGCCTGCTGTGTTAACTGCGGTGAGGCCCATGCAGCTTACTCCCGCAACTGTATGAAATGGAAGGACGAGATGGCGATCCAGCGCCTCAAGACCCTGGAAGGCCTCTCGTACCCTGCTGCCAAGGCCAAGTTGGGTATTCCCAACACCCGCCAGCGTACTTTTTCCGCAGTTGTTCAGTCTCAGCCACAACCCGTGCAGCCCTTTGTTCCGCGCCCTGTAGCTCTCGCCGCACTTGCCAGGCGATCTACAGTTGAACAAGCCACACAGGTGGATTTCACCGAGCTCCAGCTTATTCGTCCAGCTGGGTCTGCGCCTTCTCTTTTGAAGACGCCCGCCTCTTCCGGTTCCCCGCAGACAGCCTGCACGTGCAGAAGACCCGGCCCTCAATCCGCAAAGGTGTGCGGTGTCCATCAAACTGTCTCGGCCTCAGCGGGTCCCCACCCTCACCCAACACTATAGAAGAACACGGGGGGAGGAGAGTGACAGTTCGTCCCCAGCCTCTACCAGCATTGCAGAGGAACATGGGGGAGGAGAGTGACAGTTCGTCCCCGCCCTCTGCCAGCATTGCAGAGGAGTGTGGGGGGGAGGAGAGTGACGGTTCGTCCTTTTCCATTAGTAAATATGTTACTTTTAATAAACATCATTAACTACCTTTTCTTCACTGCTTTCTTCATACTCTTTTTCAACTTTTACCAAGCCTGTCTGATCTTCATCATTTTCCACGTTTTTAAAAATCTGTGGCTGATCGTTCTTTGTCTGGCGCTCTTTGGCCAAACCTGGCCCTTGCGCCAATAAAATCCAACAACCAACCAACCAACCCATCAAAACTTTGGGTCATGAAGTAAATGGACTCGAAGGAAACGCTAATCACCAGTTGCAGGTTCATGTCAATACGACTGAGATGAGAGGTGGAAAGGAATTGTTTTGCCGTAGCTTTTGCAAAACCAGGCCGCTATGTGAACATTTCTGTTTGGGTCCTCGAAAAATTTTAGGCAACGTTTGGTTCAGGTATATCGGCCGCTTAAAGGGTTAATTATAGTCTTATCAAAATTTCCTATACGCTGTTTTTATTTATCCTATTCATTTGTTGTTTTATTTTTATTCTAAAAATTTACCGATAAGTTGATGTTGGCAAATTTTAAAGGGTATCAAAAGAAACAAATTCTCTAATTTGTTTCCGCATATCAGAAACAAATTAGAGAATTAACTAAAGCTGACCATGGACCTACGATATACATCGATGAGCCATTACATTATGACCACCTACCTAATAAGCTGTAGGAGAACCTTTAGCTCGCAAAACAGTGGCCTTTCGACGAGGCATCGATTCGATGAAGTGGCGATAGGTATCCTGGAGAACCTGGTACTATAATGTCAACAGCAGGTCCTCCAGTTGACATTTAAGTGGGTTCCGGCTAAATCACCACCACCATTTCGGGGCGGTGGTGATTTAGCACGAACCCGCTTTTCCAAGTCGAACCACAAATGTTCCATGGGGTTCATGTCAGGTGAATTTCGAGGGCGGGGCATTAACAGAAAGTCGCCAGCATGTTCCTCGAACCACTCCTTGACGATTCTGGCAGTGTGGCATGGCGCATTATCCTGTTGCTAATGGTCATGAACAGCAGGGAACACAGTTGCCATGAATGGGTGAACTCGGTCCTCAACGATGTTCAGATACCTGACAGCTGTCAGGGATTGTGCTATTGGGATAATGGGGCCTAAAGTGTCCCAAGAAAATATCGCCCACAGCATGACACCGCCGCCGACCTGTTTTTGCCAAATAGTGCATCCAGTTGACATTGCCTCCTTTGGTAATCGACGTATCCGCGCTCGGCCGTCTACGTGATGCACCAGGAATCTTGATTCGTCAGACAGGTCCCTATCGTTCAGTCATCCACGGTCCAATCTCGATGATTTTTCCCATTTAATGCGTTGTTGGCGATGGCGTGCAGTAAGCATGGGGACACCGCTGGGTCTTCCGTTAGTCAGGTCCATGCGCAGAAGGCTGCGATGAACTGTGTGCTGTGGCATATTTCCCTGATCACCACTGTTGTAGCTGCGGGTGACTTGTCGCACTGTTGCCATGCGGTCTCTGTGAACAATGTATGACAGTCTCTCCGCTCCTCTCTGGCATCCATGAACTACGGACGACAGATGGCTGGACGACGGTTCGTCGTTTGGCTATCTATGCACCACTTTTGATACGTACTCTCTACAGGGGTACGTGAATAACCCACAAACCACGCCGTTTCTGAGATCGTAGTTTCGAGGCGCCATGCCATCACAATTTGTCCTTCATCAAACTCCGATAAATCGGCACCTTTTCCCATTCTGACTCCAAACTTTCAACTAACCGAAAGCCGGTCCTCGAGTTGTATATATATAACTCTGTGAACTTCACCTGCGCCACAGTTAGGTCTCCAGGCGCGCTCATTTCTCTAGGATGGGGGTGGTCGTAATGGAATAGCTCATCGGTGTAAATGGTAAGAACGCGGTAGGGAAACACTGACGCTTGCAAAACGTCGACAGCATTCGTATCGTTTTGTAACACGCGCACACTTAGCTTGCATGTTTTTATTTTTTTTCGAGTTGCACACATGAAATGAAGTTAGTAAAATACTTTCCAATAGCTCTGCTTGTATCTGAAAGAATTTGACAGAATGGGCTCCTATATTCCTTGAAAGATGTAAAAAATATTTTTGAAACTCAAAACTTATGTGAACATATGAGAACTCAAATATAAATGTAGTTGCACACATTTAAACATTTGCTTTCTTTTTTTGTTTCAGAAAAAGTTTTTGTTTTTTTACAGTGTGCAAATGCAAATCAAACGAAAAAAAAAAAACCTTTTTTCCGAGCGAGAACTTACTTTCCTACGATGTCTGGAATAGAAATTCTTCCAACGTGCATTATCTTCCCATTCTGAAAAAAAAAATGATATGATGCATAAAATTTACGGAACTTAATTAATCGCTCTTAAATTAGCTTTATTAAAACTTTTTTTCTGGTCACCAGAAAGTCAAAAAGCGAAATTTCAAATGGGGTGCTTTAAATATCAGTTAGCAAAAAAATTTGAAAATTCTAAAGAGAATAAGACTTTTTTATTGGAGGTTTAACGACCACCGTGTGCAACTCATTAGGCTACAAACAGTCGTCCGTCCCTAATTTAGGGTTACTGGTTCCAGGGAAGGGAGAGAGCCAGTGCCGTAAGACAAACACAACATCCATGCCTCACCGGGATTGAAACTCGGACCCCTTTCGGACGAGTGATCAGAGGCCATTGCTTAGACCTCTACTCCACTGGGGAAGTAGAAGGAGACTTACACAGCATTTAAACAGTTGGCCCAAATTAGCCCAATGCAACGTAGGATTTGTTATTATTTAAAAGCTTTCGCGTAGAATTCAACGTCAAGTGGCCGTATCCACCGCTGAGCCCCACACAAATGCGATTTGTTATTGTACGTAACTTTTTGGTAAAGAACTGTAAAAAAATATACTGAAGTGCTATTAAAGACGATGATTTAAGATGTCCGCTTCCCCGAAGTATTTAAAAGACATAGATGAAAACTAAAAGGCAAATTTTCTTGTTTGTTGGCTATAACACGTTCCCATTCTTTGCCAAGATTCTGGCCGTCGAGATTATGTGGCGATGGCCAACATCGTTCGGACCAATGTAATCTCAAATGCACTAGCCCAACGAACGTGCGCTATTGGGGGAAAAGAAAACATGAGGTCATTCAGTAGTCGATTGAGAGACGTAACGATGAGATTCATGTTAGCCGTGATGCTTCGAATCGCGAAACAGTGGTGCTTGCTGCAGGTGGTGAAGATTGCAGCGTTAAAAGGGAATACTGACCTTTCTCTGTTCTTGGAAGTGGCCGCGTTGTTTACATGTTGTAAATCACCAGACAAGTGATACCTTTTTAAAAAGATTGTCCAGAACACTATACCATCGGAAGTTTTAGAACAAACCATTCTAAATACTGTAGTCTGCGAAATGCTCTTACTAAGTGAAAGAGATTTTTAGGTAGCGCCACACTTAGTGAAAACAAAATGCACCGGTCAGACCACCTACCTGATAAGCTGTAAGAGCACTTTTAGCCAGCAAAACAGCGGCCTCTCGGCCAGGCCTCGATTCGATGTGGTGGTGATAGGTATTCTGGGGTATCTGGTACCATAATATCAAAAGCACGTCTTCCAGTTCCCGTACATTTCGGGGTGGTAGTGATTTAGCATGAACCCGCTTTTCCAAGTCGAACGACAAATGTTCCATGGGGTTCATGTCAGGTGCATCTGAAGGCAGGGGCATTAACAGAAAGTCACCAGCATGTTTCTCGAACCGCTCCTTGACGATTCTGGCAGTGAATGGGTGAAGCATTATCCTGCCATAGTTGCCATGAATGGGTGAAGCATTATTCTGTTGGTAATGGCCATGAACAGCAGGGAACATAGTTGCCATGAATGGGTGAACATATTCCGCAACGATGTTCAGATACCTGACAGCTGTCAGGGATTGTGCTATTGGGATGATGCGGCCTAAAATGTCCCAGGAAAAGAACGCCCACAGGATAACACTGCCGCCGCCGGAATTTTTCCACCCAACAGCGCATCCAGGTGCCATAGCCTCCATTTGTAATCTGAGTATCCGCGCTCGGCCGTTAACGTGATGCACCAGGAATCTTGATTCGTCAGACCTGGTCACTTTCTTCGAATCATCGACGGTCCAATCTTGATTGTCTTGGGCCCATTTTATGCGTTGTTGGCGATGACGTGCAGTGAGCAGGAAGACCCGAAAGGGTCTTCGGTTACGCAGGCCGATGCGCAGAAGGCTGCGGTAAACTGCGCTGTGACACATTGCCCTGATCACCATTGTTGTAGTTGCGGGTGATTTGTCGCACTTTGTCCCTGCGGTCGCTGTGAAGAATGCGCGACAGTCTCCGCTTCCCTCTGGCATCAATGAGCTGCGGACGACACACGGCTGGACAACGGTTAGTCGTTTGGCCATATGTGCACCACGTTTGATACGTACTCACTACAGCAGCACGTGAATAACCTACAGGTCGCGCCGTTTTCAAGATCGTAGTTCCGAGGCGTCGTGTCATCACAATTTGTCCTTTATCTAACTCCGATAAATCGGCAGCTTTTCCCATTCTGACTCCGAACGCTTTACTAACCAAAAGCCGGTCCTCGACTTGTATATATATACTGCTGTGTGAACTTCACCTGCGCCACCGTTGGTCTCCAGACGCGCTCATTTCTCTAGGCTGGGGATTACCATAATGTAATATTCATCGGTGTGCGCATATACACTGAAGTGCCAGAAAAACTGGTACACCAGTCTAATACTTGGTAGGTCCCCCATGGGAACACTGGACTGCAGAAATACGAAGGGCCATGGACTCCACTAGCTTCTGGAAATATGCTGTAGGCAATGCACACCATACTTCCTACAGAGCGTTCCACAATTCGGGTGTATTCCGAGGTCTCGGATTCCTGTGTACGATAGCGCGTTGCGTGGCATCCCAAATGTGTTGTATTACGTTCAGATCTGGGGACTTGGGTGGGAATGGCAACACCCCAAACTCAGATGAATGCTCCTCTAACCATAATGTGGCGTCCCGACACTTGCGTGGAGGTGCATTGTCCTCTTGAAACAGGCCCAACCCATCAGCATGAATGCAGGACATGAACGGGTGTACCTCGTCAGAAAGGATGCGCACATAGCGTTGGCTGGTCACAGACGTTTGTAGACGTACCAGGGGTTCCAGTGAACTCCGCAGCTAAGCACACCCCATACCATTACGGACCCCCCCCCACCACCACCACCAGCCGGTACAGTTCCCTGTTGACAGGCGGGATCCACGGCTTCATGGGGTTTGCGCCACACACGAATCCTTCCATCTGCCCGATACAGTTGGACACGCGACTCGTCAGACCAGGCTACTTGTTTCCAGTCATCAAGTGTCCAGTGGCGGTGTTGCCGTGCTCAACCGAGGCGCTTAGCTCTGTGTCGCGCACCCATCAAAGGGACTCGAGTTGGACGTCGGCTCCCAAAGACCATATCGTGCAGCGTACATTGCATAGTCCGGACGCTGATGCTTGTTGAGGCTTCAGCATTGAATTCCGGTGATACCTGCGAAAGTGTTGCACGCCTATCGCGTGAAACGATTCTTGACAGCCGACGATGGTCACGTTCACCCGATGTCTTTTTACGGCCACACTGGTATCCTAGGTTGGAGGTTTTGTCAGAATTCTTGGTGTCACGGTACACCCTTGCAATGGTCGTCCGTGAAAATCCGAACTTTGTTTCTATCTCCGAAATACTATGTACCATCTCACGAGCGCCAACTATGACAGCGCGTTGAAAATCGTTTAAATCGTTATTACTTGTCATTCTCATGCCGAAAACAGCTCTGACAGCTAGCTAGGATGTCTATCGCTTTATATACGCACTAGCGGACGCAACCGAGTAGGCGCATAGGTGACGTTGCTATGTATTTTGCATAAGCTTGCCTGTACGAGTTTTTCTGGCACTTCAGTGTATATCTTCTACCGTTCAAACATCTTCATTTGTGCCACATTCACATGTGTTTGTTATTTGTTTTTTTATTAGTGCGGGTTTCGCTAATTAAAGAATTTGATCATTACCTGGATGGTGCTATGCACTCAAGGTACGTTACGTTAAGTTTTGTTTCTTTCTCCGTTTGCATGCAGGTTTGCGCTTCAGCGTTCCTCTACGCTTTACTCGACCTTCAGAATTGGTATCGTTATCGTCCAACACTTCAAACAAACGGAATTATAAGCATTCTTAGCCTTAGCTCCTAGAAATCCAGTTTTACTTCCAAAGATTCAGAAAATGAGGAACGCTACATGCGAAGTATTTATTAATATTTAACTTACAGTAACAGCCGTCTGTAACTCTCGAAACGTGGACTATTTATTTGCTTCTTTAGGATAGTTACCAAAATGAGTAAATTTTACTTAGTGTAACTTGTTGGGAGCAGCGATTAACATCCGAGGCTATTAAATAACCACATTTAATAACATTTGTTCTTACTCAAATAATTACACTGAAACATGTGCTTTGGCACCCACTTCAGTGAACAGAAACACCTAACTAGTTACTGGACTTCAAAAGTTTCTTTTTTGTGGGGGGGGGGGGATTACTATTATTCTCGTTTCGGAATTTAACGACGACCATGAGCAACTCGGAAGTTTATAAAGAGTCGACCAACCCTAATTTGGAGCTACCGAAAAAAGTAAACCTATACTGGTAATCCGCTTTATTGGGGTAGGATAAAACACTATCTATACCAACAAGTAATTGGACACCTGTGATAGAAAAGGAAAACGACGTTTATTCACTTTCAATAGTTGGTGGAGCCTCCACTAGCACCGAATCCAGCTGCGACCCTCCGGGGCATACTCTCAACCAAGCGTTGTACGACGGCTAGCGGTATTTTCTTCCACTCGGCTTGGAGAAGACAGGTCAGTTTCTTCACCGATTTCGGACGGTGGGGGCACCCCTTAAGTTGACGCTCCAACTCGTCCCAGAGGTGCTAGATAGGGTTAAAGTCCGGGCTCTGCGCAGACCAGTCCATTCGATTAACCCCTTTGTCACCATACCAAGCCATGGTAAACCTCGCAACATGACAGGTGGCATTGTCATCCTGAAAGAAACATGGGTCCACCCCGTAAAACTGCCACAACGTAGGAAGCACATGGTCATCCAAAATGGTGCAGTAGGTCTCGGCATTGAGTCTACCAGGAATTGCGACCAAGGGTCCCGTGCCATACCAGGAAAAACACCCCCATAGCATAATTCCACCTCCGCCGAACTTCACAGTTGGCACAATACATTCCGGCAGGAGGCGTTCTCCATGCAGACGCCAAACCCAGACCCTGCCATCCGAACGGTAGAGGGTGAACCTTGATTCGTCGCTCCAGAGAACCTGTTTCCTCTGTTCAACGGGCCACTGTCGACGTTCTTTGCACCCCGTTAGCCGAACAGCACTATTGCACTTGGTGATCAAAGGCTTGTGGGCGGCGGCACGTCCATGATAACCGAGCAGATGGGCTTCCTTACGGATGATATTCATCGAAAGAACACTCCCGGATGCCTGCTGAAACTCCTCGCGGATGTGGCCCATCGATTTGGTGCGGTTATTCCGAATTTCTCTGGCCAGCACCCGTCGGTCTCTAACTCCCAGTTTTGTGGGTCTGCCGGGTCGGGGCACATTCCTGGCAGTCACCTCTGCTCTTCCACTTGCCAATCACCACTGTCGATTTTAGGTACTTCAACTCGATGGATATGTCACTTATGTATCGTCCATTTCTGTGATTCCCGACGATTACACCTTTCTCGAAATCAGAGAGCTCCAAACTGCGTGGCATCTTGCATGCGACTGGTTGCCTTGTTGTTTCCCACACGATATTTAACGGCGGCGGCTGTGACGTGTATCAGGACCGCAGATATCGTCGGTTGCAGGGGTGTCCAATTACTTGTTGGTAGATAGTGTATAAATAAGCGTTTCCAATCTTTCGCATATCAACCAGATGGCTTTTTCAAAGAAGAAAGACAGAAACTGTTATCTGAATAATAGAACGCTTAAACGAATAATTTTAACGCTTTAACAATATTAGAACGTTAAAGCCTTCTATTATTCAGTTTGCTGTTTCTGTCTTTCTTCCTTGAAAAAGCAATCTGGTTGATGTGCGAAAGATTGGAAACTCTTATGTGTATATATTCCTACGCCAACAAATCGGATTACTAGTACAGTTTTACTATTTTCTGCATAATTGGTGTACAGTTCCTCGTTATTAATTTAATAATTTGGAGCTACTGATTCCAGGTAAGGGAGAGAGCCAGAGCTTTCGAAGGAACACACTACCCATGCCTTATCCGGGGCCCGAGCCCGAGCTTTTCTGGGACGAATGATAAGGCGGCTCGAAGTTTTTTGAGCTCGAGCTTCTGGGTATATCAACATAAGAAGACAAACATTAGCGTGTCTTTATGCAAATCAAAACAGGTAAACGACGGCGTGTGTGATGTACATGAAGCACTATAAATAACACTTGATACTAAGCTCTGTTGATTAGTGTTATTCTTGTCCTTTAGATGGGAAAGGCGGCGATAGTTTGACAAATGCCAAATTGTAATGGCCAGACGACTGGGTTAGAGCATTTCCGAGGTGGCAAGGCTTGTGATGTGCTCACGGTCAGCTGTGTCTAGTATCTTTAAAAAGTGGTCCGAGGAGGGTAAACCACAAACCGTGTGGGCCGACCACGGTTTATCAATGCTAGAGGTGAGCACAGGCTATCCCGTATAGTACGATCCAACAGAAAGGATACTGTGGCGAAACTCACAGGTAATTTGAATACTGGTGACGACAGTAATGTGTCACAACACACAGTACATTGAACCCTAATTTAAATGAAGCTGCGTAGCCACAGGTCGCTCCGAGTGTCCATGCTGACCTCGGTTCACCACCGACAGCACCTGCAATGGGTAAGTGAGAATCAAAACTAGACATTGAATGCTTGGAAGAAGGTCGTCTGATCCGATGAGTTTTGTTTCCTGTTGCACCATGTGGACGGCCGGGTACGTGTGCGACGTTTACCTGGAGAAGTGTTGGCACAAGGATGCTCCATAGGACGAAAAAAAGCCTGTGGAGGATGTATAATGATTCGGAAAATGTTCTGTTGGGAAAACTTGTGTCCAGTCATTCATGTGCAGGAAACTATGACATTTACCACTCACTTAAACATCACTGTAAACCAGGTACATCCTTTCATGGCAACGGTATTCCCCTCTAATAGTGCATTCTTTTAGAAGGATAATGCGCCATGAAAGGATTGTTCCCGAAACATGAGGAAACCTTCCAGATATTGCCCGAGCCCCCAAATTCCCCCACATAAAGTCTCACAATTCAGCACTCACCCAAAGTCTCACCACGTAACTTAAAAGAGTTAAAGTATCTGCTGGTAAAGTATTGGTACCCGAAGACACCTTTAGAGACCTTGTAGCGTCCTCGCCTCACTGGGTGAGAGCTGTTTTGGCGGCACATGGACTAACAACATTGTAGTCTTAATGTTTTGGCTTTCCGGTGTAAGCATCGGTATAATACCAAGTGATTCTCGCCATTTTCTTGATCTCTAGATGTACATGTAATGTAACCGAGACTGATTTTCGTTTGTGGATTCTGGCACTAGAGGCGATGTGTTCGCTGAATGTCCCAAAATGTTTCGCTTTCAGTCATGCACCAATGGCAGCGGAAGCTGAAAGAGAATACTTTTTTCTTATTTTATTGCTAGTGATAAAATTACTAGTTGAATTTTACAGAGTTATTACTGTTAAATTATTAGGTGTGCAACTTAATTCTCGGCCCCTAACCGTAAGCGGTCATAGAACGTCGCCAAATGCAAATAGCTGTGTGCGATAATGGCTGATTGCAGCGCCATCCAACAGCTTTCCAGGCAACCGCAGCCGCTCACAGCTGTAGTGACGAAAGTTGACGGTGAAAGCAATGTTGTTCGTGAAGCAACATTTAAGGCACTGCCTCCTGTTCACGTTTCAGCTGTAAAAAGGTGCCGCGGAAGCCCAGCAAATGATATGTGCTGATTTGGGTGAGGCTGCTGTGTCCTACAGTACGTGTAAGAAGTGGTTCCAGCGGTTTAAGCAGGGAAATGTCGATCTCCGTGATACAGAACGTCCGGGACAGCCACAGAGAGTTGACGATGAGGAACTGCAACAACTGTTGGACGCGGAACCCTGTCACACACAGTCAGAGCTCGCCCAAGAACTCGGAGTAACACGGCAAGTAATTGCAAAGCACTTCCACAAGCTTGAACGGATTCACAAGGAAGGCCGTTGGGTGCCCCACCAACTCACAGCTGCGAACAAGTCTAGGCGCTACGATGTTGCTGTGTTCTTGCTCTCCAGATTGAGAAGGATTTCCTCCGCAAGATTTTAACCTGTGATGAGAAGTGTCTCCTCTACAAAAATCCCAAGCGGCGCAAATCGTGTGTTCATACAGGTCAGCCTACTACCAGTACCGCCAAACCGAATATCCATGCCAGGACGTTGTTGCTGTGCATATGGTAGGATCAGCACGGTGTCGTACACTATGAGTTCCTCAAACCTGGTAAAACGGTCAATGCTGAGCGTTATTGTCAGCAACCCATTCGTGTGAGTGACACAATGGAGGCAAAAAGGATATACACCGGCAAGGGCAGAAGGTCGATCCTGTTGTTTTAGGATATAACGCACGTCCTCATACCGCGAAAACGACTTTAAACACGATCACTGACCTGGGATGGGAGATTTCGTTCCAAGTGGCGTATTCTCCAGACTTCGCCCCGTCGGATTATCACCTCTTTCTCTCCCTGCAACATCACCTGAGTGATACGTACTTTACTTCACTTCTGTCGAGGAGGTACACACAAGTATTGATGACTTTATCAACTCGAAATATCCCTCTTTTTTCGGCAGTGGCATTCGGCAGCTCCCTGATCGATGGCTCAAATGTATCCAACATGACGATGATTTTTTCCCTGATTAGGTACGTATTCGATTTCCTATAATATGCTGTCAACGTGTCGTGCCTGTGGCCGAGAATTAAGTTGCACTCCTAATATAATGAAGACAACACATACAAAGTTTGCCGAACAGACAACAGCGGACAAGATTACGGAGGGGAAATAAGATTCGTGCTAGGGTTATTGTCATCTCCTAAAGCTTTGTTGTTTTGCGGAGTCTAACCCTTCTAATTAACGCATAAGCAACGAAAATAATAAATTTAAAGGACTAAGTTTTTAGTAAAAAGTCTAAAATGTATGTACTAGAAAGGTTGAATACTGAAAGAGGTAATAAAAAAAATGGAAAAAAAGAAGCAGAAACCAGCGAATCGCTCACACCCTGGTGACGGCACGGCATGCCTCGCATGTATTCAGTCCGACACTATGTGAATCACATAGTCGCGTTTTCAACGGGCATTAAGAAAGTTCTCTAATCGTGCGACTGTAAATTTATATCGCGAAATCTCTGCAGTCTCAGTTTTGTTCTGACTAAAGCAATTTAAACCGGAAGTATTGGTTTTATCTCGTGCAAATTTTTAAGAACCCTCTAAAGAGACGAAAAAAGAAGACTAAGCAGACATAATAATAATCAGCGGGCAGAAAATATTTGTTTCCGGGTGTTAAGAAAGCAACTCATACCGATGCTTATCGTAAATTGGGTGGTTGAACTCTTGAGTTTACCCTGGAGTGGCGAAATCCAAGGTTTCACTTGAGATAACACTGTGTACGGTTCTTGATTCTTCAACCTTACACTCTCAATATGAAACTCCCCTCCCTCCCCTTAAAAGTCATAAACTTATCTAGCATTTGGTCCTCTTTTACAAATATTTTCAAATAGATTTCGCAGTCTCTTTTTCAAGAGAGAAAGAATCTCTCGTGTCTATCAATTTATCGTAAGCATATTTTATCCATTTGCCGCATCGAGACTTTTGCTGAGTTTTTTTCTTTTTAGTTCTTGCTTTTCAACCTTGCTGGGTTGTTTTTTTTTCTCAGTTTTCTCATTCATTAGAACCTGTAACTCAATTCCTGTTTACTAAAACTTTTTTAAAACGTCTTCATTTAGAATTAACGCCTTGAAGAGTTTCAGGCCCCCCAGTCACCTCAATACCATTTATACTTACTAAGCATCGTACTCTGTGTGTGTGTGTGTGAGAGAGAGAGAGAGAGAGAGAGAGAGAGAGGAGGAGGAGAGAGAGAGAGAGAGAGAGAGAGGAGGAGGAGAGAGAGAGTTTTCTAGTTAGTCTTTTACTTTAATTTTTTTGCTTACTGGGTTCATCTAAATTTCCTATTTCAAATTCAGAGGCCAGTGGCGAACTGCTACCCAGTTGGAATTCATATTACATTCCGAATTCGAAACAGTTATAAAACAAGAAAGATAACACATCGAATATTTGGCAGTAATTAACACCTCTTTTGAATCCTTTCAAACACGAAACAAATATTCAAAACAGACTTTTAAGAAACCTAAAAATTCAGCTAAAAAAAAGAAAAGAATACGCTTACAACACCTAGGGAAGGACTCACATAATTTAAAATACGCAGTATGAGCGGGATTATTCATACTGAATGAAACCGCCTACAAAAAGAAATAATAACCACAATTCTACAATCGATGAAACACACATCTACAAATAGAAATAGCTACTTATTCTCACTAGCAGCTAAGAAGTGCGCTACGAAAATTTACAAACTGTGCACAAAAAAGTTCCTATAGCATAAGATATCAGAAGCAAAAGAGATTTTAAAATTAAACCATTAGAAGAAGAGATACGGGATATAAAGGGATTTAACTTTACGTGCTCTAGTGTAAAAGTTGTAGGTTATTTTAAGAAGACAATCAGTGCAAAAGGCTCTTTACAATGAAGAGTATCTTATCAAAAAAAGGATTTTACTAAGGAATTTTTAGAATCGAATAGTCTTTCACATGGAAACATAAGCTGACGTCTACTGGCGGTCCGAATTTTGAATAATGAACAGTAGAAAACATGTGAAAATTATTTTTCATAGCAAAAGCTGTGTTGCGGAAGAATAATTTTTCAAATACGTCCTCTCAGAGCAGATACAGCGAGAAGTTCTGTTTTGACATTTACCCCCATTCTGGAAAAGCTGTGAATTTATTAGGGAATATAATGTTCCTAATATTCACTGTAGCGAATGGCATACATTAAAAAAGGAATTATCTCAACAGGATTCTTTGAAGCACAGATGCAGTTGCAAGTAGAAACTGTATATATAGCGTCAGAACTGTGAACTACCAGAAATTTACGAGTACATGAAAATTGTTTTAAAAAGTGAAAGGTATTCGGTGTTGAAAGAATTTTTTAAATTGGACTTTTAGAAGCAGAGGTACCGAGAAAAAGCAAATTAAGCATTTTCACACCTAGCGGGAAAATTGTGTATTATTTTGGACGGGGAAATGCGTATGAAAATTTTCCAAGTTAACAGTATTTGATCGAGACCGGATTTTTTCAATCGGGCTTTTAGACCCATAGGTATAGCTGCAAATATGCTGTGAACGAAGACACGAGTTTTTCCCTCTAGAGGCAAAGTTATGCATTAAGAAAAAATTGAAATTATATGCCACGCATTTCGCATGAAATAATGCTGCCCAGCAAAGAAGGAATTTTTCAAATAGGATTGTGTGACATATTACAGAGGTGAATCACGTGTCAAGATGGCATATCTGCAGCGGTACATTCCATCTGTGTAACTTAGTTGGGAGAGCAAATTACTCCGGAGTGAAGGGACGGGGTTTTTATTGCCGTCATGGACAAAGTTTTGTGTTTTCACAACTGTTAGAAGCAGAGCTATCGAGAAAATAAGATATACATTTATGCCTCTAACGGAAAAACAGGGCACTATTTTATGCAGAAAGTGTGCGCAGAAAGCTTTCCGTGGTGAACGGTATATGACTGCAAAGGACAGTTTTCAATCGAGTTTTCAGAAGCTGATACTTCTGAAAATACACCGGAAACTAGTGTACGGCCCCCTAGCGGCACAATAATCATCAAAATTTGGAATTATATGTAGAATATTTTCTAACAGCAATTTTATGCGACTTAAAAAAGAATTTTCAAATTTAGAAGCTGCGATATCGGATAAATCACAATTTACCTTTACACTCCCCACCCCCACCCCCTAAGCGGAAAAACTACATTACTTAAAAAGACGCTGCTACCCAAAATAATCTTCGTAATAAATTGTATCGAAGGATTTTTTTTCAATTTAAGGAGGAAAAATAGAAATAAGATGTATTTTAATTCCATAGCATCTGCATTTCCGCCCTCTAACGGCGAAGTTTTGCATTAGAAAAGAACCGGAAAGTAAGGAACCTCGTTTTAACATTTTGGGCCGCCTAAAAATTCTTCTTTCAATGCAAGAAGAATTTTTCAAATCGGACAAATAGATGCAGAGATACGATGCCCTCAGACGGACAGACAGACAGATGGACAAACAAAGTAATTCCATAGGCATGTACTTTTTTACAAAAGTCGCGCTAAAAACATGAATACGCCACATTTCTAAAAGTGGGGGTGCTAATTGAAACTGAAAATTCTCATTATTCAAAGAAACTTCTTTTAAGCTACTATCACATATATCAGAATACCAACATTTTGTTGATTTCAGATTTCTAGATAATAAGAGACTGTAGGGTAGACGAGGTTCGGTTGATTCGAAAATATTAATTCCCTTTCAAAAGGCAAAGATTGAGGAAATTAGGAGAATCTGTCGCAGGCTGTGAAAGCAATTAAGAAAGCAATGCTGTTAAATGCTTTGAGAAATATCGGCGTCGTTGAACTACATCCGGTAATTTCCAACATTATGAAAAATTTGAAGAATGTTTAGGAGTGTAAGGTCAAATAGCGTTGCTCCAAAATGTCTCATTACTTTTCATTATAGTCAGACCCCACATACGTGCGTGTGTTTATGGACGTTTATATATAAACACGACCTGTTCTAACGTAACTAAGAGTGAATTCATTACTCTCATTGGGAACGAAATTTCTGTTGAAGTATGGCAGATGGAAACCATTACCTACGAATATACACTCATCGTCAATAAAATAGTTGCACCCAGAATGAACCAACCGACGAGAACGAAACTTGGTGCGTAGGTTTAACATCGCGAGATATGCAAATGATTCAAGTATCACGCTCAGCCTAGCATGTGACGCAAGCAAGGAGGGGTCGTAGCATTGTGTCTGACAGGCTATACACTGAAGAGCAATTGAATTAGAGATTCTTGTGTAGTAACGTGTAGCACTACCTTTCGCCCAGATGAAGGCGGCGATTCGTCTCGGCATGGACTCGACAAGACACCGGAAGCGTTGGGAAGCCATACGGATCTACGACCCCTGAACAAGCTCCCACAGTTCACGAAGATTTGATGTCAGAGCCTAGAACATCTCTCTCGATGGGATTGAGGTCAGGTGACCAAACTGGCCAAGGAAGCGAGGTCACGTCGGTGGAGTGTTCATCCAACCATTCGGATACAATTCGGGAGCAATGGCACGGTGCATTGTCTTATTGCAGGATGAGGTCCCCAGTGGGATGTTGAAGACGCACAAACGGGAACGAATGGTCGTCCTGGATATCCTGGAAACGTTGACCTGTGAGGGATGATGTCACACGCACCAGGGATCCCATTTCAGTTCACGTAAACAGTCCCCAGACGAGAATTCCACCCCCACCAGCTTGAAGACTACTCTGCTGGCAAAAAGGATCCATCGCTTTATGTGGTTTGCACCGTACTCGTATCCTGTCATCCGCATGTACCAACGTGAATCTCGACTCAACAGTCCAGGCAACATTTTTCCACATGTCTAGGGTAAAGTGGCGATGTTCCCGCGCCCATGCTAATCTTTGCACCCTGTGATGTGCGGTCAGCAGCGGTACCCTCGTGGGACGATGGCTTCTGTATCCCATATTCTGGATGGTGTGGCTGCTTACACGTTTTTGTGCACCAGCGTTAAATTTCCGAGTGATTTCTTGCACTGTGGTCCGTCTATCCACTGTTACAGTGCGAGCTAGCCGACGATGACCCCGCTCATCCACACGCTGTTGTCCACAGCAGTTGGCCCTTGCAGGGATGGTTTTACCGGATTCGATGTACTCACGGTGCACCCGTGACACAGTGGCTCGTGAAAATCCAAGTGCCTGCACGACGTCCGAGATGGAGTGACCCATTCGTCGGGCCCCGACAATTTGCCCACGATCAAATGCGCTTATATCCTTCGTCTTACCCATACTGCGTCCGACTTTTACTGATTCTCGTCGCATCACTCTTTATATTGTCGGATCGCTGCATACGTCATGTCGTTTCCGTTAGCAGGGCCACCCAGAGCGCCACATTTGCATAACGCCAGCTGTCTCTAATTCAATTGCTCTTCAGTGTATAAGGTCGTCCCGTTGCGCATGCTTGCCATTCTGACTCATGCTGTTGTGTTGGTTGCATTCTTTGCAAATGAAGTATGCCTCGAAGAAAAGTTCGGAAGCAATTCGAGCAGTTGGAGGAGTTCGGGAGGGCCGCATCGTCGGGCTCCGGAAAACGTGATGGTCTTATCGCCGTGTTGCGCGCCATACCGGTTGCGCGGGTTTCACCGTAGCACGCTGTTGGCGGTTGTGGATAGAACAAGGCATACAGAAGCGACAGGAAAGGTCTGGGAGATCTAGACGAATCACGGAGAGAGAGGACCGACGGTTTGTCCGACATGCGCGGAGTAACCCAAAGGTCACGATTGCGGTTATTCAGCGAGCAGTGGTGCCCTCCATGCATCGTCTGATTAGCGCCAGAACCATTGGCAGACGGCTGCACGACGGAGTACTACACACACGCTAACCGTTACGGCGACTACCCTTAAACACCACTGCATCGTCACCAAAGACTAAAATGGTGTAGTACCAGACTGTCAAGGAGCCACTCAGAATGGCAGCCGGTGATCTTCAGTGGCGAGTCCCGCTTTTGTCTTGGTGGAGACGACCAACAAATCCGTGTATCCAGGCAACGTTGTCAGCGCCAAGATGAACGGTTTGTTATCGAGCGTCACACATCCAGAAAGCCTCGTGTCATGGTGTGGATTGCAATCGTCTACGATACAATATCACCTTCGGTGTTCATTACACGTACACTGAAGTGCCATAAAAACCGGTACACCAGTCTAATACTTGGTAGGTCCCCCACGGGAGCGCAGGACTGCAGAAATGCGACGGGGCATGGACTCCACTAGCTTCTGGAAATATGCTGTAGGCAATGCACACTATACTTCCTGCAGAGCGTTCCCCAATTCGGTTGTATTCCGAGGTCTCGGATTCCTGTGCTTGATAGCGCGTTGCATGTCATCCCAAATGTGTTCTATCACGTTCAGATCTGGAGATTTGGATGGGAATGGCAACACCCTAAACTCAGATGAGTGCTCCTCTAACCATAATATGGCGTCCCGACACTTGTGTGGAGGTGCATTGTCCTGTTGGAACAGGCCCAACCCATCAGCATAAATGCTTGACATGAACGGGTGTATCTCGTCAGAAAGGATACGCACATAGCGTTGGCCTGTCAGAGACGTTTGGAGACGTGCTAGGGGTCCCAGTGAAGTCCAGCTAAACACACTCCATACCATTACGAACCCCCTCACCAGCCGGTACAGTTCCCTGTTGACAGGTGGGATCCATAGCTTCATGGGGTTTGCGCCACACACGAATCATTCCATCTGCCCGATAGAGTTGGAAACGCGACTCGTCAGACAAGGCTACTTGTTTCCTGTCATTAAGTGTCCAGTGGCAGTGTTGCCGTGCCCAAGCGAAGCGCATAGCTCTGTGTCGCGCACCCATCAACGGTATTCGAGTTGAGCGTCGGCTCCGAAAGCCCATATCGTGCAGGGTGCGTTGCACAGTCCGGACGCTGATGCTTGTTGAGGCTCCAGCATTGAATTCCGATGATACCTGAGAGAGAGAGTTCTACGCCTATCGCGTGAAACGATTCTTGACAGCCGACGATGGTTCCGTTCACCCAATGTCTTTTCACGGCCACACTGGTATTGTAGGTTGGAGGTTTTGTCGGAATTCTTGTAGTCACGGTACACCCTTGTAATGGTCGTCCCTGAAAATCCGAACTTCGTTTCTACCTCCGAAATACTATGTCCCATCTCCCGAGCTCCAACTATGACACCGCGTTGAAAATCGTTATTACTTGGCATTCTCATGCCGAAAACAGCTCTGACAGCTGGTAAGGATGTCTATCGCTTTATATACGCACTGGCGGACGCAACCGAGTACGCGCGTAGGTGACGTTGCTATGTATTTTGCATAATCTCGTCTGTACCAGTTTTTCTAGCACTTCAGTGTACTTTGGCAGCACAACGTTACGTAAATGAGGTCTTGAAACCAGTGGTCCTACCTTTTCTGAACGCTCACTCCGGTGCGATTTTCCAACACGACAACGCTCGTCCGCATACTGCTGCTGTCTCGGGAGCTTGCCTTCAAGGCACTGGCACAGACGTGTCGCCGATTGAAAATCGCATGGCCATACGTATCACCGATTGAAAATGTGTTGGATGTGGGTTGCTATTGGACGCGCTATCCACAATCCACCCCTACCACACAATCTGCAGGAACTGCGTGAGAAGATTCAAGCTGCATGAGATGGACACCAGGACGCCATTAGGAACTTGTACAACTCCATGCCGAGACGTTTGGCAGGGTGTGTTATCAAACATGGCGGCCCGACGCCATACCGAGAGACACTACTTATTGGCGTATAGCTCAATAAATATTGTCCAAATCATTTATTGTTTCTGGTAACCTTTACCTTCCTCCCGAAGAGCATTCCAATCCAACATGTCCTTTTATGTGCAATAATTGTTTTGAAGATGAGTGTAATTTTAAGTAAGGGTGGGTAATTAGGACGACGTTGTTGGGATATAGTTGTAATTGCTTGCAGATGTATTTAAAAGTACTTAACAGTGGAGGAAAGAGAAATACCACTGATTTTAACACCGAGAGTTATCCCGTTCGATTCTGCTGCGAGTGGTTTGTGAATATAATACAAATTTAAAATTGTGATTCCGTCTTTTGAAGTTGGGGTTTGTGAATTGTTTATTTTTTAAGCTAGAATGCCAAGTGTTTTGTGAGCTTTACTTAATAATAACTTACAGACAATCTGGAGATCACTGTATAAATTGACCGATAAGTTGATGTTATGAGTCAAACTAAAAATGTTTTAACTTTCGTTTTTTTTTCATGTTTTGCCATATTATACCACATACAGGGGTTTATGAGAATAATTCGTTCCTTTCGTTTCAGATATTCCCACAAATGTGCACTAATACTGAGGTGGCCAGGGTGGCTGCAGTACCACATCCTCATGCTCTCAAAACCACAATTTTTCATGCACGGGTGTATTATATGCTTGACACCAGGAACAACCATTAGGAGAAAATGCCTACAATACTGAGGTCAGGTGGCTTCCAAGAATGGATTTGTACGTTGCAGATGTGAAGCGACCCTGCGGAATAAGCAAGAGCCCTAAGGGATACCATGATATGGTACCACCACAGCAGCAGAAATCTCCATGTTTCACAATCGGAGAAATCTCCAAGAGAATTCTCCATGTTTCACAATCGGAGAAATCTCCATAGAGAAATCTCCAAGAGAAATCTCCATAGAGAAATCTCCACAGAGAAATCTCCAAAGAGAAATCTCCATAGAGAAATCTCCCAGAGAAATCTCCATAGAGAAGTCTCCGAGAGAAATCTCTAAGAGAAATCTCCATAGAAAAATCTCCAAGAGAAATCTCCAAGAGAAATCTAAGAGAAAACTCCATAGAGAAATCTCCATAGAGAAATCTCTATAGAGAAATCTCCAAGAGAAATCTCCATAGAAAAATTTCCAAGAGAAATCTCCATAGAAAAATTTCCAAGAGAAATCTCCATAGAGAAACCTCCAAGAGAAATCTCCATAGAGAAATATCCAAGAGAAATCTCCATAGATAAATTTCCAAGAGAAATCTCCATAGAGAAATCTCCAAGAGAAATCTCCTTAGAGAAATCTCCATAGAGAAATCTCCAAGAGAAATCTCCATAGGGAAATCTCCAAGAGAAATCTCCATAGAGAAATCTCCAAGAGAAATCTCCATAGAAAAATCTCCAAGAGAAATCTCCATAGAGAAATCTCCAAGAGAAATCTCCATAAAGAAATTTCCATAAAGAAATCTCCAAGAGAAATCTCCATAGAGAAATCTCCTAGAGAAATCTCCATAAAGAAATCTCCAAGGGAAATCTCCATAGAGAAATCTCCAAGAGAAATATCCATAGAGAAATATCCAAGAGAAATCTCCATACAAGAATAACACGATAGATGAGATTCTTGTTTAAAAAACAAACAAAACACAAACCTGCTGGAAGCCTTCGGGTTAGAAATTTACCTTTTATTTATTTATTCGCCGCATGTGTCATATGAGTCATTCAAATTTACATTTTGAATTTCGCATATTTTAGAATGCATCAACAGGAAGCTGTATATCGATGATTGAAATTCTGGGCTTCTTTTTACTACAGCTAAACCAAACTACGTACGTATATGTGACATGTGATGCCATTTCCAACATATTGATATTAACTAGAGGATTCATTACACGTAGCCATCTTGATGACAACAGCACTCTCATCGTATCCTCGTTATTTCAAACGCCGCTTAGGAAAGTGTACAACATGGTACAAAACATATCTGTATCTGCGAACGAAACAGCAGACAGAGAACGATGCTAGGAGCCGTTATCCTTTGACATTTTCTTTAAGTAAGCAAACTTTATTCTCCGTTATTCTTAATGAGTACGCTAATAAATATTGGTAAAAGCAAAATGATGATGCTAGTTGTAACTTACCGGAGTGTATCCTAAAACATGAAGAAGCTCTGCATCTTCCATATCAGCTATGTTACCTTCAAAGAAAAATTAAATGCATTCGTACTTATTATTGACAACTCACGAATCACAGCCAATGAAATAGTGGTACCAAAATAAAAAATTGCTACAAATAATTAAAATCACAACGTGGTTAAAGACAAACCCATCAAATTCATATGAGAATATCACTACATGTTCACTCGAAAAATTTCTCCTGCCAGGACGAATCTTATTTCACAAAACGTATGAGGTATATCAAAAGTCGCTTTTTGATTCTTTCTGCATGGGGAAGATTGAAATGAGAGAACGATGATCATTGGTTTACCGTTTTATTTCGATGCATAACTCCGCCGCTAGAGAGCGTACACGCTGATGCTGTCGAATTCAAAGTTGGTTTTATACTATGCAATTGCTTCTAAATGTCCGATTAAAAAAATATTTCTTCCCTTCGATATCATTTATAACACAGAATATTTTGGGTGGAGTTTCCTTTTTAAGTAGTGACCAGTTTTTTCTTTAGAGAGCGTAATGTTCAATTACGATTTCCTTGCTATCTCTGCTTTAAAAAGTGATTTAAAAAAAATGCGCATTGGATACAGCTCCTGGTGATAAATGTTCTGCATATAATTTCCAATTTTTGTAAAACAATGGTTTTGCCAATAGTAAGTGCATTATTTTGTCAATGGGGGGGGGGGATCAATATATTTTTTTATACGCCAAGGGGAGTAGTTGTATGTCACATTTTTATCGGTCTCTTTTTTTAGTAATCCGACTTGAAAAATATTTTCTTTGTCGGACAGCGTTTCTGGTGCAAAATGTTCATATGATTTCAAATTTTTCCTAACGCACATGTTTGACAGTAGTTGGCATAAGTTCACGTTTTTGTTTACAGTATATTCACTGCAATATCGGCGTTGCTAAAAGCCCGATTTAAAAACTCTTTTTCGGTCAGATGCTACCAACTACGAAAATAGTTTTTGTGCATTTCCTGCCCAATAATGCGTACTTTTTCCGCTAGAGGGCCCAAACACTAAATATGTCTCCTTCATATCTCTGCTTCTATTCTATTAACATCTATTACCATTCACCAAGTAGAATACTTTTCACACATTCATGGTTTTTTTGTAGTTCATAATTTTGGCGCCAGGTGGTGTTGGTTGTATTTATGTATGCAACCGTACCTCCGCTTTTCAGAATCTTACTGAAAACTTTCTTTATATACTGTATTCTATTCACAACAGTAAAGATGGGGAACATTTTCCTTTTTAAACGATACACAGTTCACCAGCTAGTGTTAGTAATGTCAAAACTTTTTACTTCTGTCTCTGCCTCCAAGAGACGCATTTGAAGAGTTATTTCTTAGTAGCACAATTTTTGCGATGGAAACTAATTTCAACCCGTTTTCTACTTTTTATTATTCAAAACTGTTCTGCTAGAAGGCGTCAGTGTATAATTCTATTTGGAAGAAATTCGATCCTAAAAATCTGTTAGAAAAATCCTTTTCTTTTTGGTTGGATACTCTTCGTTAGGAAGAGTGTTCAAACCCCATTTTTTGGTTCCAGTAACACAAATATTTTCTGCTAGAGGGAGTAAAGTTACAATGCCGGTGGTGATCCAAATCCAATGCCTTACCCATAAGATATCACTTGATCCTTAGTTCTTTGTTACTGTCTGCTTATTTTTAATTGCATATTTGTGTATGTTTTTAAATGCATGTTTTACGAATCATTCGAAATGCGTTTTAACATGGCTGACATAATTCTTATTGTTTCCCAATATTTTGGGAGATGTTTTCTCCAGTGTATTTTTACTTGCATCTTCCATATTTTGGGCCACCCCATAAAGTAATCCTTGGTCCGCCACTGTAAATCATAGTTTCATCTATATCTCTTCAACTGTTCGATTCGGAACTGCTTTGTCGCTGATATCATCCTTCCCTATGAGAAACTTTTTGTGCACAGTTTGTTAATTTGCAAAATATATTTTTTAGCCGCTAGTGGGAAATTCTATTTCTGAATATTTTATCGATTGTAGAAATTTGGTTGATTTTTTTTTTGTTGAAGGTTCAAGTACCACTGAGAGCAATTCGATGGGCTACTCTAATTTACGGCCACTGGTTCCAGGGAAAGAGAGAACCAGTGCTATAAGACAAACACAACATCCATGTCTCACCCGGATTCGAACCCGGACTCCTTCTTGGACGAATGAACATAAGCCAGCGCTTAGACCACTGAGCTTCCAGGGCGGCCGTTGATTTTTTTTTACCGATTCCATTGACTACGAATAACCCTGCTTGCATTAAGTATTTTAAATTATATGCAATTTTTCCTTAGGTGGTTTACGTGTACTTTTTTTTTATCTGAATTATTATTATTTTTTTTAAATCTGCTTTGAAGTACAGTTTTCGTGTCGGAAAGCATTAAAAAAACGTGCACAATACAACCGCAAATTCGGTGTCATTTTCCAGGGTTTTATTGCCAACAAGAGATTAATGAGGAATTTGACGACTGTTATTTACAGCGTCAGATAATTGCATCACCTATTTTTCTACAATTTGGTCGTCATGGCTGTTATTGCTGAAAAATCTGTCTCACAAATGTATGTGCTACTAAATGGTAGCGGCTGTTTCAGTGAATGGTCATACCGTTTCGTCACCACGGTCAGACCAATCAGATCATGAAAACAAATTTCACGTACCTTACTTTCAGAAGACTGCCATTAATGTCCCATCTCGTGGCAGTTCAAAAAATTGTTCTATGCTACAAGCAAAGACAAGTTCAATATATATGCCGATAATCGGTTTCGAGCTCCTTCAGCTTCCGAAGCAGAAAGTAATGGACTAATTTTTCTTGTAGTAAATCCAAGTATTTGATGAATCTGTGCTTAGTGGTAGGTTTAATCTCATCTGTGCTTTATCTTAAACTACGCAAGAAATTCTATTAAGCATGACGAAATTGTTCTCTAATGAACCAGAACTGGCAGAATTCGATTTTCCTGCCCCCCCCCTTTTTGAGGGAGGGGGTAAACTAGAACGAGCGCCGTAGATAAAATACTGCCCATGTCTTATCCGGGACTCAAATCGGAACCCAGCTCGCATGATTAAGCAGAAGCACATGCCTCTGACTATTCCGCTGCCGAGACGACTGAACCATATTTCATTTTTTGTAGACGATGTACAGGTGTTCAAAAATTAGGTCCACAAAGAAAGAGAAAAGTTTGAGTCAATATACAATCTCATAACAATTTTTTTTGCCTGCCCTAACCGCCATTTTTCGCAATGTGGTAGCACGCTATCAGGATTATTATGATACATAATAACCTCCACAGCTATTTGCTTTGACAGGGATTGAAATCAAAATCTAAGACATCTATAGTTCTTACATCACAGCGGCAAAGCGCTTGTGGCGTGTATGACTCCACAACACAATATATCTAACGTTTCTAAATACCACATCAATTATTTATGAAATTTCAAGAGGTTTGGATTCTAAACATGGTAATTTCATCCTCTATCAAAACAAGAAAAAAGTCTTCTACTGTTCAAAACCACACTGGGAGGCATGGAGCTTTTAATCGCAGAAAAAAGTATTACCATCAAACAGAAACCCCCGCTCTTTCCACGTTTACAAGTGAGTCACGGAAAAATTATCATTGCCCGCCACCGGGAATCGAACCCAGGTGTTCTTCCCGTTACGCGCCGGATATGCTTCCATTGCACCACAGCGGCCTTGAATTCCTCCAGACACACAACACTAACTGCCAAGCCAATTGGCAGATTTGCTTCTATTACTTTCTACAAAAAATACTTCTACGCGCTCAAAATCTCAGTGTTCTCATACTATGATAAAAAATACTAAAATAGGAATCTCAGATATGATAAAAACACTATGATAAAATTACCAAATAGGAATCTCAATACTTTAAGAGTCTCTTAGGAGTGACTCTTGTAAAGATACTACGAGTACTTTAAAAAGTCTGTTAGAGGTGCAGTACTTTGAAGAGTCTATAACAGGCACTTGTAGTTTAAAAGAGACTCTTTGAAAAGTCTCTGAGACTTCTATTTTAGCATTTTTTTCATAGTATGAGACTCCTGTAACGAGTCTCAATGCTTTAAAAGCGTCTGTTGAGGCTCTTTTAATACTTTAAAATAGTATCAAAACTTAAAAGAGTCAATAAGGGTCTTAATACTTTAAGAGGCCTCTTTTTAGGAATTTCACAAGAAGTCTCAATACTTTAAAAGTCTCAGTGTTTTCATACTATGATAAAAAAATTACTAAAATATAGGCGTTTAAATTTTGCCTCTTAGAAACACTTGTGACGTACTGCAGAGATGACGTACATATGAAGACGATAGACAAAGTTGCAGTGGCAAGTTGGGTTGGTGCAGCTTAGCTGGGAAAGCATTCTGCTCCCGAGCAAAAGTATGAGGGTTCGAGCTTCGTCACCGGCAAAAAAGTTGTGTTTCGCTATATTGGTGTCCGAACGTAAAAATGGATCGGGCCTTCGGATTCTTCGAAAAATGTGTGATATTCCTTCCACACACATCGTCTGGAATTAATAAAATATTCCTTCTTCGCTTCAAAAATTGCATGATACTTCTTCCACACATCGTCTGGAATTAGTGAGAATTCCATTCCTTCTTCTACAGAGAGTTTCTTCAAGCATGGTTTGCCGCGGACCCGAAACCTGCAATTTTGTGCTCGCGCCTTTCTCAAGGGGGAAAGAGGGAGGGGGGGGAGCGTATATGCGACGTATTACAGAGATGATGTGCATGTCAAGACGGCAACGCTGCACCGACAAATTCCATCGGCGTAGCTTGATTGGGAAAGCATTCGGTTCCGGATCAGAAGGATGCGGGTTTGAGCCTCGTAACAGGCAAAAAGTAGTGTTTCACAATATTATACACCCTAGAATTACATTGCTGAAATTTTTTATGTAAATGCTCTGTTACTGTTTTCTTCTTCACAATAAGTACTATACAGAGCAATAAAATCTGGACTTACCTCTAAATCGCAGCCTTTCTCCCCATAACCACATCTCATGTTCCTCAGGCATTTCATCAACTTTAACTGTGCCACACAACATGCCTGCTTGACCGTAAAAATCCAGCATTTCGTTCAATCTGTTCAGTAATAAACACTTGGAAGTTCAGATGTCATAGAAATAAAAAATGAGAGTTAAATGATCTACAGTTAAAAAAGAAATTAAAAAAAATCAAAGTATTAAAAAAGCATATGTGAAAAATAATTTGCTTTTTTCGAAAACCATCATTAAGTTTTATCAAAATCCATGAAAATACAGTAACTTCTTTGAGGTTGTACGAAGGTCATGGAAAACTAAAAACGACTGCTTAGCGCACGCGTATTTCGTGGTACATGCCACAACGTTAGACATTATTTGTATATTTTAAGACATTTTCATACAAGATATTTATGCTACATTGTTTTTCACTATTTATGGTGTATGTATGCTTTCAATCTATCATTTAATGGAATATTCCTTTGTCTCATCATGAAAGGCATCGACACTGTTTATTTTAATATTAATTAAATTGATGAGAATCTTTAACGGCTGATATTAATGCATTAGAAACGGTTGAACTGAGAACTCCAACGAAATAATCCTTCATTTAAATTAGTATTTCATGAGAAAAAGGAATCATATTGAACTCCGTATATTTTGGGAATAACAAGGCATATTTAATGTTCAATATTCCCCTTCTCCAAAAAAATGGAGGTTATATAATAAGAAGCAAGCAAATAGGAACTATGACAAATATTTCTTGAGTTAAGAAATTTTATTCCTTCTTATAGTTAAGTCTCTTTCTCCTTAATCTCACCCCGTTTTTTTTACCAAGAATATTATTTTTCATATTTTATCCGCTGCAACTCTTGACACTCACGACATTTCATATTTTTCATTCTTGGTATGCATGTTCCTATGTTTGATGTTAGTTACAGGAGAACAGTAATGAGATGAAACTGAATATTCTTGTTATTATTATTAGTGTGATATAAAAAAAACGGGATGTTTTTATATCTACACTTGTTGCTTTCGGTAATCTTACAGCACCATGTTCCAATGAACGGACTAGAAACTTCGTAAATTATTGTATGCAGATAAATGACTCACCTTGAATAACAAGAACAAGCATTAAGTTATTTTCCATTATTGCACGATCTGGAACTGTGGATGAAAAATATTAAAATCCATGATGTATTAAATGATTTTTATTCACATATACTCAGTCATCTCACGAACAAAGAAATTTGTACACCTAGAAGAAAACATGCCCCAACCGCGAAACTTTGCAAATAGCTAGAGTGCGTGCTGGTATGCAAATGATCCGCGTTTGGTGCGAGTGCGTATGACCGCACACCCTGTGGTGGCACTGCAAGCACGAACTGGCAGCCTTATAAACCGGCGCGTAGTCTATGCCCCATGAAATCGAAAAGCACCGGCCGACGCTAGCAAAAGTACAGAGTGACAAGAATGCCGGGTAGACGCCAAAGACATCGATTTACGCAACTTACGGACTTTGAGAGAGGCATGATCATCAAGGCTGAAAACCACAGGGTGGTCGGCGCGCCGTATAGCCCTGCCACGTGGATCGTTCTGACCATACCGTCCGACTGTGTTGGGAGCAGTGGACACGTGACAGCACTGCCACACGGCAGAGCGGCTCCGGATAAACCAGGAGGACCACCGGTAGAGAGGATCGACGGATCGTGCGCCCCGCATGAACGGATCCCACGGGGACCCAGTTCACTATACAGGCAGATGTAGCAGCTCCTGTGTTCCCATGAACCGTTTCCCAACGCCTTGCGGAAGCAAATCTGCTATCGCAGTGCCCCTTACGTGAGCTGTCATTAACACCGGAACACCGCCTGCTTCGTGTGAGTTGGTGCCAGGCCAGAGCGACGTGGAACGTCACAGGCAGACGACGTGTGGTGTTTAGCAATGAGTGCTGCTGCGTTTTGGGGACAGATGATCATCGTGTCCGGGTGTGGAGGTCCCCGGGACAACGGGACAATCCTATTCTCACTGCAGGCATTATGGGTTGGGGGGCCATTGCCTACGATAACCGATCAGCTCTAGTAGTGGTACGTGGATCATTGACGGGCCAACGGTATGTGGACGAGATCCTACGGTCACATGTGCTTCCAATCCTGGCCGGGATTCCAGGTGCGCTAAACCAGTAGGATGATGCCCGCCCGCACACGGCTCTGGTTACCCAGGACTGCCTACGTCATGTCCAGAAACTTCCTTGGCCTTCCCGCTCTCCGGACTTGTCTCCTATTGAGCATGTGTTAGACCCGTTGAAGCGCCGGCTGTTGCGGTGCCACACTATCCGCGATTTGGAACACGTGTGGGCCAGTCTGCCGCAGGACAACATCAAGCGTCTGTTCGCCTCCATGTCGGACCATATTGCAGCATGTATCGCCGTACGAGGCAGTGCGACGCACTATTTAAGATGACCGGACTGTGTGCCACACATGCCTCTGTAATTGTCCTGCAGCTGTTTTTGCCATCACGTGTATCGTTCATCTGTATCATTAGGTCTATAAAATTTCAGTTCAATCTGATGCTTCCTTCTTGGTGCGTAAATTTCATTGTTCGTGAGTGTAAAACCACATATTTACAAATTAAAGCAATACATGTGAGACTTTTCGGCAATCCTACTGTAGGGCTATCATCAGACATTATAGCTAGCAGAGTCACGTGGAACAAAATATATACCGTCTAGTTAGAGTTTAACTGACGTCACGTCATGTGTCAGTACATGCGCAATAGACGCGATGTGAAACCGACTAAAAAATATTTGTTATAAACCACATAGTGTTTTATTGATACCTGACCTCTAGGAGATGGTAATTATACAATATGAAAATAACAACAATACCGTCACTCATAATTACACCTTCAATAAGGTTATCCAATAAAAGGATGAAGATGAGAATGCAATATATTTAACAAACGAGCACACAAAGTGAATGAAAAATAAATGGAGTTTCTAACACTTAAGAAATAAATAAACTTGGAGTTTCAAATAATACAGCATTTGAAGGATAAATATGAAGTATCAGAGCACGACATACCTTAACGCTTGCAAGGAAAAATCGCAACTGAAAGAACGACCATCATAACAGAACGGTCGCCACAAAGCGTGTGAAAGCTTGAGAACAGAAGTGAGTTTAATTTTTCTCAGCCAGGTGTTTTCCATGAGGTGATCACGTGACACCTTTAGCACTTAACGCATGGAGAAATCATAAACCACTTTTTCTACGCACGTGGGAACAATATTTGGCGACTGCTGGAAGACGTATTTATGTTTCCAATTCTTCTAGCATAGAAGTATGTTCGCCATATTGTCAATGAGAGAAAGAGAGAAAATGAAGTTTGAACATGAATTTGTAAAAGCTACAAGGCAGATTTTGACGTAACATTAATTTGGCAAGGACAAAAAGTATAAGCACAACACACAAAATAAAATACTTTATGAGAAGTGACAGTCTCTAAATGGGAACGATACATACATACACTTAGCCAAAAGATAACATATGCTACGATGGTAAGAAAATGCAAAAGTATAATGAAAAAGCTTCCCGAAATTTGTTTTGTTTCATTTTTTTATAATCTAAAAATGGGAATGTAAAACATACAAAACAATGAATGACCTTCTAAAAGGGCATTGCAAGTTAAACGTGATGCCAACCAAGGCAGAATTAACAATGAAAAACAAAATAGGAAACAAACAGATATCAAGTAATCAAATCGTAACGCTTGAGAATGACATTTCTCTCGTCCTGCAAGTTTGCTGAACACAGCTGATTGTCAAAGCATGGCTGTTCGATATCGAGACGAAGAAGCTTCGTTCCTGGGCAAAAGACATTATGTAGGAATACGAGCGTCCGAAGCACTATTCTGGACTGCGGTTAGAAGAAGAATCAAGACTTGGGATGTTTGTTCTGTAGGTGCCTACCGGAACATCGAGCATGACAGCGGATCAGAAAATTGAAAATGAATAAATAAAGTAGTAAATTAACAACAATAAAAGCTCAAATGTATATAGGTATGTATATATAACAACTTCTTCAATCTTTTTTTATTTCTTCACTGGCTTCTTGTAAAATGTCCACAATCATTCCATCTTCCCCTGAAGCCCTTTCCCTTTTCGTGTTCTAAATTTTACGTGAAACTTCTACAGGAAGACTGGAGAAATTTTCATACTGGTATATCTCTTTATATCTGCAATGGATATACCATCCTGAATGAAACACGGGATTACACCATACAATACAAGTTTTGAAGATGTGAATCCATTTTTTTTGGTGTAAATATGACATGAATGGTAAGTTAGATAATATCCGAAAACTTGTAAATTTCAACGTCCTGGAGCGGAAAACGAATCCGCGTCCCCCGGATAGCGCCCGATATGTTTTCCCACTCCTGGACGATGAAATTTCAAGTTTTCGGATATTATCTGACTTACCATCCACGTCATATTTACATTAAAAAACGGATTCACTACTTCAAAATTTGTATAGATATATCATCATCTGTACATATAAAACTGAAAGCCCTCACTGACTCATCACCGTATCTCAGAAACTACTGAACTTAGAACTTTCATATTTGGCAGGAATGTTCCTTTTACAACATAGAGGCGCACTAAGAAAGGACTTTTTCTTACGATAACTTTAAGTGGGTCGAAATGGGTTTTTTAAATAACCCAGCTTTGTAACGTTAGGACGTTTTAGAATGATCGAGCCATTGTTGCCCAGCAACTGAAGCCCCGCCCTATATTTTGAATGGCTTGAGTTGAACTGCTCAGTATATACACTATCTACCAACAAGTAATTGGACACCTGTGATAGCAAAGGAAAACGAAGTTTATTCACCTTCAATAGTTGGTGGAGCCTCCACGAGCGGCGATTACAGCTGCGACCCTCCGGGGCATACTCTCAACCAGGCGTCGTACGACGGCTAGCGGTATTTTCTTCCACTCGGCTTGGAGAAGACAGGTCAGTTCCTTCACCGATTTCGGACGGTGGGAGCACACCTTAAGTCGACGCTACAACTCGTCCCAGAGATGCTCGGTAGGGTTAAGGTCCGGGCTCTGCGCAGACCAGTCCATTCGATTAACCCCATTGTCACCATACCATGCCATGGTGGACCTTGCAACATGACAGGTGGCATTGTCATCCTGAAAGTAACATGGGTTCACCTCGTAAAACTGCCACAACGTAGGAAGCGCATGGTCATCCAAAATGGTGCAGTAGGTCTCGGCGTTGAGTCTACCAGGAATTGCGACCAAGGGTCCCATGCCATACCAGGAGAAACACCCCCACAGCATAATTCAACCGCCGCTGAACTTCACAGTTAGCACAATACATTCCGGTAGGAGGCGCTCTCCAGGCAGACGCCAAACCCAGACCCCGCCATCCAAACGGTCGAAGGTGAACCTTGATTCGTCGCTCCAGAGAACCTGTTTCCACTGTTCAACGGTCCACTGTCGACGTTCTTTGCACCACGTTAGCCGAGCAGCGCTATTGGACTTGGTGATCAAAGGCTTGTGGGCGGCAGCACGTCCATGATAACCGAGCAGATGGGCTTTCTTACAGATGGTATTCATCGAAAGAACACTCCCGGATGCCTGTTGAAACTCCTCGCGGAAGTGGCCCATCGATTTGGTGCGGTTCTTCCAAATTTCTCTGGCCAGCACCCGTCGGTCTCTAACTCCCAGGTTTGTGGGTCTGCCGGATCGGGGCACATTCCGACAGTCACCTCTCATCTTCCAGTTGCCAATCACGTAGGCTACTGTCGATTTTGGGTACTTCAACTCGCTGGATATGTCAGGTATGGATCGGCCATTTCTGTGAAACCAGACGATTACACCTTTCTCGAAATCAGAAAGCTCCGAACTGCGTGGCAGCTGGCATGCGACGGTTGCGTTGTTGTTTCCTACACGATATTTAACGGCGGCGGCCGTGACGTGTCACAGGACCGCAGATATCGTCGATTGCAGGGGTGTCCAATTACTTGTTAGAAGATAGTGTATTTTGTTCTAAATTTACTTGTTATGAATTTATTTGTTCTGAATTTATTTGACAAAAAACCGTAAAAATCACGTAAAAAGCGCTCTATCATAATATGCTTTGCATTTAAACATTTATATTATCGTTTGACATATCGAATGTCAAGGTTTTTTGAGTCAAAATCAAATTACCAACATTCGTTTTCACCGAAGCAACGGTTACGTCATATAAGTGGTAAGGTGACCACAATAAATATAAATACGCGGGTAGATTTTCATAGTAATTGAAATTCGAAATAAAATGTTTTCCCCTTGAGATATTAGCGATGGCAATACAATTTTGCTCACCCTTCCAAAAACATCTGACTTGCTAGCTTTTAAATATACAGTTTCGAACGAAATTGTTTACAAAATTGTTTATAAGCAAGATTTATTTTTACATTTATACTGAAAGTAACAACGTATTTTGTTCTGTTTTTTATTATTATTTTGTTCTGTTTTTTATTATTATTTTGTTCTGTTTTTTATTATTATTTTGTTCTGTTGTCTATTAATATTTTAACGATGAAAGTGAAGAGTAACGACGTATTTTAGTTTGTTTCGTGTAGGCTTGAAGTTTTAAATTTACAGTTATGAACGAAATTGCTTATGTGTCGTCTGGCGGAATAAATCAGGCAGACATGTTTCCCAAAAGAGCGAAGAAATATGAAGTGTATGACCATTTCAACTGTATGTCATATATACACTGGTGTGTAAAAATTAAGGACGAAGAGGAGAAATTAGCATAAAAGCGGAACGAGCCGGCCGAACAGACCGAAAGACCACTCAGGAGATAGACTAGGGTCCGGTACGGTAGAGCATTCGCATATATGCAGCATGACGTAGGGGGGGGGTGGAGTGTCGGAAGGGTATAAAGCACACTGGTAGTGTACACTCAGTAATTTGAGCCGCCGATGGCTTAGTGGTTAGCGAGTCAGACTGTCAATGCAAGGTCCTCAGGTTCGATCCTGGGCTGATCTTTCAGAGACGGTGTGATTTACTAACAATCGCTGAATATCCGCCGTGCATCGGAAAAGCACGTTAAGTGACGAACCCAGGCTGGACCCACTGGTTAAATGGGTATCCTTTCCTATGCCCCCGCTCTGAAATTCTCTCACCACTCTATGTGCAACATCGTACTTGTACGGTGGCGCCATCTACTGCACTCTAATCTCACTACAAACTGTTCTGTCAAAGTCGCTAGACTTGCTCTAATTCCTTCCGTTTCTGTGTCCTGCCCAAAAGGCGAACTCGCTGTTGGTGGCTGGGACCTAAACTCTACTTACTTTGAACGGAAGTCCTACAAGAAAATGGCAAATACAAACACACCGCTCAGTAATTCTGTGAAAGCTATTGCACGGTGTACATCGGTTTGAACGACGTCAAGTTGCTGCCACCGTGTGATATGACCAACAGGCAATCCAGTAGACGACACCTGGTTTACTTTACCCGAGGTCGCGTCATTGGGAAGTTGGAAGAAGGTCGAAGTGTGACTAGTGTGGCCGAGGAGTTCGGGATCGCTCACAGCATCGTCTCACGAGCTTGGAGAGCATTTCAAACGACAGGAACAGCTGTCCGAGAGTTTAGCAGTGGTCTTCCACGAGCAACCACGGCGGCGGACGAACGGTATATTGTTCTACAGGCGAGAAGAGACAGACGGCAGACAGCGAGAGAAATCGCAAGGCACATGCAACAGACAACTGGACGTCCGTTATCGCGTTTTACCGTGGCCAGGAGGCTGCACAAAGGTGGTCTATTTGCACGACGACCCCTACGGTGTGTGCCATTAACGCCTGCTCATCGGAGACGACGGTTTCTGTGGTGCCAGGAACACAAGAACTGGACACATCGGCAATGGGGTTGAGTTCTCTTTACGGATGAGAGCCGATTTAGTTTGACGAGCTATTCTGGACGTATACACATCTGGAGAGAGAGAGAGAACTGTATAATTCCTAACTTTGAATGGATTATTTTGAGCTAAAAATATTAAATCATTAGTTAATCATTAGTTCATATCAAATCATTAGTTCCATTTTAAGAAGAGGCAGTTTGTTTTTCTCTGAATACATACCTCACGTCATGGTTCGTACTATAGTTGAGGGAATTTATAGTGCTTGTCGCTCTTGGAAAACCTCTTGATAGTGCTTAATAAGAAAACTTCTTTATAGTGCACCATCGCCTTCCCAGCGGATTTGGTTTAGTAACCTGTTGATAGTGCTTAATAAGAAAACCTCTTTATAGTGCTTGTCGTTCTTGGAAAACCTCTTGTTTCTCATTAAAATATGGGATTTTAGGGAGTTTATAGTGCTTGTCGCTTTTGGAAAACCTCTTGTTTTCAAATAGTGCTTGTCGCTCTTGGAAAGCCTCTTGATAGCGCTTAATAAGAAAACCTCTTGATAGTGCATAATAATAAAACCTATTTATAGTGTATCATCACCTTCTCAGCTGATTTGGCTTAAAAACCTCTTCATAGTGCTTGTCGCTCTTGGAAAACCTCTTGTTTCTCCTTAAAATATTTTACTCAAAGGTGTATGATTTATTGTTCTTCTTTCGAATGCAACTTGCATAATTTTTGTACAGTGTGTTAGGCCGTAGATAATTTTCACACATCCTCATACTTAATAGAATGCATACGTAGGTTCTTTTCACTAGCGTTGTTTAATTACACACGCTACAAGAATACCCTGAATCTAAAATTGGATAACAAGTGAATGAATCAGTGGAACGCGCCCAAAACTACATCTGGATATCAAGTACATATTTGTCGGAGCTTTCGAAATAAGCCTTGGATGAACCACAAAGTAAAAAACACCTATTTAAGGAATTATGTTTTTTTTTATTTTTGTTTTTTCGTGTGCCATCTGACTGCCCTAAAACTGTCAATATTTCGTTCGCAAAATGGGTCCATGAGCACATTTAAAAGTTGCACATCTTATTACAGTATGGCACCGATACTCGAATGCAATGATGTCTCAAGATAAAGCTTAAGCACACACGCGCAAATTTAGTTTGCATTATTCATTTACTGGTGAGCCAAAGGAAGTGTCTACAAATAGACATTCTCATCCGTTTTCAGTTATTCTTTACACTGCTGTCACCTAGCGTAAGACTTTTTCACACAAAAACGTGCATAGCTGTGTTCATGCAGAGCTTAATCCGATTCGGAAAGGATTTTATCAATCCAACTTTAGCAGCCATGTCGTAATAAATTCACACATGCACAAATACTACGTCAATATCCGCAAAATTACGGAATAGGTTTCGCAGAATTATATCAATCCGATTCGAAAAGCATTCTGCAAACAATTTTCTGCAGATGGTTCTAGAGACTACAAACGGACAAACAGATGACATTTAAGATAAACAAGTCAGTTTTGTATACATTGATAGACGTATGAAAGTCGAAAAAAACCTCAGAAAAAATTACAAATTTGAAAGACAAATTAAATGTATTATCTTTCAACTCGTTAATTGAACGTTACCTCTTTAGCGGGGGAGTGGGCCATTTCCATTTTGCAGTAGCCAATGCTCTTGCCAGCTCAGACATGGATATGCCTGACAACGAATCGAAGACATCAGAGGATGCTTTCCATCTGAAACGCAAAAAAAAAAGGGGGACGTAAATATTTAAATATTTGAAATGTAAGAGTTTTTTATTTAGTTTTAAAAATGCATCAAGTATGGTATATGTACATTTTTTCTTTTTATCTATTTCAAAAATTATATTTATTCTGAAACCACACATGGGTCTAGTAGAACAATTTCAGATTTCATAGAATAATTTTTAAGTAACGAAGGTTGAAAGTGCATCGTAAAACTTGTGTATTTCAATTGACAGCTATGATACTAAAACGTTAAGGAAGAGAAGAATACTTACAAGAAGGAAAATTTCACATACACGATTTTCTCTTCACCTGAGTTTCCAGAACATTCCCTGTAAAAGAAAAAATTATGCATTTTAGTTCTGCGTGTGCTACTATAGCCTGCCTTCCTCAAGTGTATGAGAACTATATTATATTTATGTTCCAACAACAGATTTTTAAGATTTTTTAGGACAAGAAAGTTTTTTGCCCTACGTTATCTGCATGATTCCATTTCCATTACAGCACCGATTTTTATATCGTGGATCAAACTGGACCGCCGGAATCTATTAATCTGAAACATTCTTCTGCTTCTTAAGGTGTTTGCTTATGAAACAATGCACTACAGAGTTCTTTTTCGATGAAATTTAGCACACTGGATTAAGAAATAAATGTAGGCCATGTGAATGTTGACACATGATATGTAGTCCGCATCACTACTAAGAAAATTTGTCAAAGCAAGCAACGATGTTAAAGAAAAATTAATAATCGGAAATGTACTGACCGTTGCAAACATCTCAGCAAAACATCCCTCACATCCTGGTGAGGCCATACTCACTAATATCTTAATTGTTTCTTTCTTTCTTTTAGTATGCGACTCCAGATTGTAACGTACCTCGTGAAATAACTTAGATGACGTACCGCTGAAGTGACGCATGAGTCAAATCGGCAATGAAGCAGCGAAAAGCCTTCTGGTGCAGTTCAATAAGGATAACAGCAGCTCCGGAGTAGGAAGATTTGGTTCGAATCCCACCATCAGAAAAAGAAGGTCATCAGATCTACTGCGATGCAAGTGTTGAAAGACGAAACGGCGACCAAACCATAAGGTCCCCCAATGATATATGTTCTGTTGTGTTGGATCTAAGTTTCTCGCATCGCTTGGCTTGGATTCGAATCTTAGATAAAAATATGGATGCTATGTTTGTCCTTCTGATGCTGATTCTTGCTCTTACCTGGAGCTGCTGGTTCTACGTACGAGGGCAGTGCAGAAAGTAAGTACCGTTCCCGCATTACTCCCGCACAAGTATACACTTCAGAATCACGCACGCGCAGTGTGTTGCCTCATCCATTACCCAAGCCCTGACGCCATTTTGTGAAGTTGTTCTTATGGTAAAGGTTTGTGCAGGGAGTTAATAATGTAAATTAATAGAACGGCCTGTCGACTGCGAAGTCCAGTCAGTGATGAGGTTTCGGAGTGCGAGAAATGTCTAACCAAGTTAGATTCATCTGCAAATTTGCGAAATTAACGGACAAAACGTAATGAGTGCAGGAATGGTGCGCTAGTGGGTTCGAATGTTTAATGAAAGACGGCAAAGCGTTCACGACGAATTGCGCAGTGGTTGGCTTTCTCTGGTCAAGGAATATTTGGTGGAGAGGGTGAAAGAAAACGTTAAGGAGAACCGACGCTTCACAATTTCTGATCTTTCAGAACATTTCTCTGAAATTTCGAAATCATTACTATACAAGAAATCATTACTGCACGAAATCATTACAAAAAAGCTTCAGTAACGCAAAGTGTGTGCACGCTGGGTGCCGAAGATGATGATGGAAGAGCGCATGATCATAGAAAGGAAATGCATGGGATCTGCTTTGGAATTTCTGGGACGGTACGCGGAGGAAGGCGACGATTTTTTACGACGTATAGTGACGGAAGATGAGACTTGGGTCTCTCACATCACATCCCTACGACAGAAATACACGGGCTCGCTTACGCCAAAAAAATTCAAGTAGAAGATGTCAACGAGGAAGGTCATGTGCAGTGTCTTTTCGGACAGGAATTTTGGGGGTGGAATTACTGCATAAAGGCACGGCAGTAAACGCGACTGTTTGTTGTAAGACGCTGAGAAAGTTGATTCGTTCAATTCAAAACAAACGGCGAGGCATGCTGGGCAAAGGAGTTGGGTTAAAGAAGCATTAAAAATATTAGGGTGATTCAAAGTCATTGTCAATTTGAAGAGTCGTCCTATGTCGGGCAATTACCAGGTGCGAATGCTTTATGCAGGTAAGAACCACGCATGACCGGAAAACTGGTATTGTCTAGTTGGTATAAGCAGATACACACTCTGCCGTGATTTATTGGAACATTTTCTGCTGTCAAAAGCCATGGATGAAAAATACACGATCCGAGTGCTGTTATAGTTTTTCTTTTCAAAACTTGATGACCGCTGCAGCTGCAGCGAGGGAAATTTGTACTCTGGAAAGTAAAAATTTGATTTCAGCTATTTAAAAATGGGGATTGGAGCCCTGAAGACAAAACACGTGCTGGAAGACCTACGACGGAGAATTCTGAAGTTGTGCGCAAAGCCGTAGAGTCAAACCCATGAACAAGCACTAGGCAACTGTCAAATGAACGGTGAATACCTCAGCCCGTAACTGTTCGCAAACTGCACAAGAACAGTAAGACGCACAAACGCAGTCGGCAAGTACCCCATGAACTGACTGCCGCTCAAGCCTAGCGACGTGTTCATGTGCGTCGCCAATTGCTGGAAAATCCCCACGACGACCCTTTTTTTAGGCGAATTGTGACATGTGATAAAAAGTGGATATTTTTTCCTGATTCCTGACATAGAAAATAGCCACCAGAACCAGTCCCAAAAAGGTTTGAGCACAAAGTTATGCTATGTGTATAGTAGAACTTTGAGGGCCTCCATTTATTGGAAATTCGTTCCAAATGGCCGAGGCATTAATGCGCATCTGTACTCTGGCCAGTTGGAGCAGATTATGCCACATTTAGCCGAAATTACCCTGCTATGGTGAACCGTAAGCGAGTTACCCTCCAACAGGATAATGTTCCTGCTCATTGTGCCCGGTCAACTAAGAAAAAAAAATACAGGAACTGAAGAGTATTGAGCTAACTCCCAATCCTGCTTATAATCCAGATCTTGCGCTTTCGTACTGTAACTTATTCCAGTCCATGGCACATTTTCTACGTGAGAAACACTTCCAAAACATCTGCTATGTTGAACTTGGAGTCCAAGACCTTTTCGCCTCGAAACCAAAGTAATTTTTTCTCAGGGAGATTCAAGACATGGCATCACGATGAACTCTATTTCAAAAGCTAAACTTTTAGGTTAATGCATTTGTACACGTTTTCATGAACTGTCAGAAAACGGCAATGACTTCTGAATCACCCTGGTAGCATTATCAATTAACAAAACTGAACGTGATAGATAAAAACTGTTTACATTTCTGAAATCTGCCAAAAAAAATACTTTTAGGGACAATGTTAATTATACAATTAACAAAGTACATGCAGGTCAGTCAGTGATAATTAATTGCCCACAGGCAATTAATTATACAGTACATGATTCCCGAAAAGAGAGTAAGCTTAATATGGATTTGAATGTTCCGATGTAAAGCTTTCTTCTTCCTCAAAATGATATTTAAAGTCAGGTAACGTCAGATTGTGCTTTCATGTGTTACATAGGCGCTTAGTTGGGAGCCCAAGACAAATTCCTTTCACGGCATAACGGACTGTAGTATGCAAATACACATGAGCTATAATACGAAGCTCTTCGTTGCGCTCTTCTTTTCTTCACCGGCGACTCTTGATTTTGATCAGAGCAGCAATCTATCAGTGAGACACGATCTGACATCATGAAGAATAAATTTAAGGGTAGAAGAAACTTTAAACATCGAAAAACGCAAAATGGTGTAAAGCTTATTTTCAAAATAGGATGCAGGCGCTTAATCATGGAAACCCTGTACACGCAGAATATTTAAGCTGTCCGAAACCAAGACACTGGTGAGCATATTGCGGTATTTTTGGACTGATAATACAATCTGAAATAATTTTAAAAAGGGACATTTTCAACGGAAGCATTCGTGTTCTGAAGAATGCCTTTCAAAAATAGAAACATTGGGAACAAAAGTTTGCTTTTGGCTGAAGGAAACATTTCATTAGTTGCTTGGGGACATGTGTTTCCATATATCCCTATGTGAATGTCAATAATTGTCTTTACTTTGAAACACATTTTGTGTTGGGGCCGTGAAGTATGAAACTCCACAAATTTAAACCATTCAAGTTTATTTCAATAATCCCAGTTCGAAAACAAAATATTGATTTCATGATATTTTAAATAGGCGAAAAAATCTATAAATGAAAAAAAAATATTTTAGACACAGTAAAAATACCTGAGAAATCCACTGAAGAATATTCTCCACTGTCGCATTGGAATGAGGTAGTAGACTTTCAGGCCTCCACAGCTGAAAGCGTGGGGTGTATCTCCTGGTGGTTGCTGATGCTGAGGCGCATTCTGGGGTAAACTGTATGTCTTCCCATTAGCCAGCTTCAAATATATAGTAGCTTGGGATTCCTGGTTGCATATCCTTGAAACTCGAACAAGGAGGCATTCTCCCGTGCCGTTAACACCATAGCAAAAGACATCATCGGCATTCTAGAACGAAATGTAAATATTTTTTAGGAATTACTTTCTTAACTCAATAAGTGCTTACAATAACTTTATGGTGCCTATACGTGTGCTGGTAAATTTAAACGTCGTAGGAATTACAGAGAAAAATATTCCATAACATATACTCACACAGGGTAAGGACGTGCACTGGGAAAAAATTTTCTTTCTGTATTGAAGAAGCTACAGAAATTATATCGCAAGACCGATGTCCCAGTTGTCAGAGATGCAGGCTTCTGGCTCGTAATCGGAGTTTAGCCCAGGTTCGAGTCCTTGTTGTAGCATGAGTCATGTGAAGTAGTGATTCCATTTATTAGTGTAAATTATGATAAGAATGGTAGTTCATATAATATCCGAAAACTTGAAAATTTCATCGTCCAGGAGCGATAATCGAACCCACTTCTCCCGGTTTGCGCCCGTGTATGCTAACCACTACACCACCCAGGACGACCAAGTCTCATGTTTCCGAGAGTAATTAGAATATAACACATCACAGGAATCTCCAGTAGAAGCAACGGCATTCATATTTAGCGAATCTGAATATTTAAAGAATCATGTTTAACGAATTAGTATTGTACACTGATGTAATCCCGTATTAATGTTTTATCTGCTTCTCCGGGCAATCACGGGAGACAATGAATTCTATTTATCTAGATTCGCTAAATATGAATGTCGTTGCTTCGACTGGCGATTCCTGTGATGTGTTATATTCTAATTACTCGAGAACTGGAGACTTGGTCGTTCTGGGTAGTGAAGTGGTTAGCATACTCGGGCGCAAATCGGAAGATGCGGGTTCGATTACCGCTCCAGGAAGATGACATTTTCACATTTTTGGATATTATATGACTTACCACTCTTGTCATAACTTACACCAACAGACGGAATCACTACTTTACATTTGTATTGTGTACTGATGTAATCCCGTATTCATAAGTGTTGTGACGTTCTAGAGCTTATGATCTGCCTCCCCAAACGCACGTACTCCTGGCAACGAAACCTCGCGGAGTTCGCGGTGATGCAAGCTAGTAGTGGCATTCAATGTGCCTTGCAGGCAAAAAAAAGAAATTATTTTAATAAGTGTAATCCACATGCTACCAGCTTCTCATAAAATTAGAAAATTGTACCACCCTAAAAGAGCAACCGAATCGTCACCAACCCGATATCCTCTATCCGTCATTCCATCATATTCCAGTTTCCATCCGATAACAAATCTACACTGCTGGCCACCCAAAATGCAACACCAAGAAGGAAGCATCCGATTGGCCTGAAATGCGCACCATGCGTCGCCCGCTAGAGGATATGCAAACGATTAGCATTACAGGCCATATGCAAATCATGTGCGCCCGGCACGCCACCGAGAAGCACTATAAGAAGGTATAAGAACGGTGCACAGAAAGCGGGGTGTAAGTAGTGGAAGTGTGTTGTGCTGCCGGACCTGTGCGTGGGAAGCTTCCTGATGCCTCGTCGCAGAATACGGCAGTCATTCCAGCACATTTCGGAGTTCGACAGAGGACGAATAGTGGCTTATCGCGACAGCGTTTTATCGTACCAAGACATCGGCGCCCGTGTGGGACGACATCGAACCACAGTGAGGCGAGTATGGATTCAGTGGGTGCAGGAGGGACGGACGGACCGACGTGAGCGATTGCTGCAGCCGCGGCACACCACCGAACGAGAGGACAGGCATGTTGTGTGGCGGGCATTGACGGCTCGCACAGCCACATCACGAACGTTAACGCAGTAATTAGGGTGTGTTGCGCAACAACCTGTGTCAGCACGTACCATTCGGCGTCGTCTGCAGGAGCGGGGACTTGTCGCACGGCGCCCATTGCTCCGATTACCATTGACGTTACACCACCGGCGAGTGCGGTGGCAGTGGGCCGTTGAACACCGCATCTGGACTACGCAATAACACGACATTGTCTTCTCCGACGAATCCCGCTTCTGCCTGCAACACCACGATGGTTGGATCGCGTGTGGCGGCACCGTGACGAGAGACTGTATGACGCCTGCATTATGCATCGCCATACCGGTCCGTCGTCTGGCGTTATCGTTTGGGGCGCAATTGGATATGACGCCCGTACTCCTCTGGTACGCATCGCCGGTACACTCAACAGCCACCGCTGCATCTCCGACGTTTTGGAGCTTGTAGTCCTCCCTTACCTGCAGGACCTGCCAGCGGCCACGTTTCAAGAGGACAATGCGCGTGGCACGCATCGTGCAACAATTCTTCACAGCCCACCAGGTGTCACTGCTGCCGTGGCTTGCCTGTTCTCCCGATATGTCGCCCATCGAACACGTCTGGTCGCTGATCGGCAACCGAGTGGCCTGGCAAGCATTACCCGCGGCTACGCCTCATGAACTGTGGCAACGTGTGGAAGCAGCCTGGACCGACATACCCCAAGCCCACATCTAAAGCCTCTTTCGTTCGATGCCGCGGTGGGTAGCGATCGTTATTGCCAGCCATGGGGGACACACGAACTATTGATGTCTGCGTGTTCCGCAAGTCGCACGGGATTGTAAGCTCAATCGTTTCATCTTTGTATCTGTTGTTATGTGTCCAGTAAATCTGGCTTTGCTATCTCGTGTCCTTCTTGGTGTTACATTTTGGGTGGCCACCAGTGTAGGTAGGATAACGCATTTCTAAGTAACTGAAGTATAGGAATCTGAGGAAAATTCCGGAGTTGCGGCAATAGAGGCTTTTTTCTTCATCAGAATAAAAAGTCCACTCCTATGAACTGGAACAAGCGTCGAAAGCTGCACATTTTGCGTGATCTGTTTGTGCTTCCTACCACTCCTCCAATACACAGGTTGAAGACATGGAAAATGAATAACATTCATTTTACAATACAATTGTAAAATGAATAACATTTTACAATTGTAAAGCTAATTGTAAAAGTACAGGACGCGCGATGCCTTTACGTTTTCAATACCTCCTCCCATTGGCTCTTTCCTTTTTACTTTCTTATACACCCCGATTCATAAAGAAGTATACAGTTTCCAGATGCTGTAAAACAGTAACAGGTGAAGACACTGACCATAAATGCGAACCGTTAGGCAGATGTACTCATGAAGTTTGTGTCCCGCTACTGAGGGAAGTGACGTAGGCCACAGCGCGTGTGTCACGTGACTAGTCAGTCAAAATGTCAGCGTCTGCAGTGGAGAAGGGGTTTTATGTTCTTGAATTGAGCAAAACGGAATCTGTAACTGTTGTGCAACGTCATTTTCGACCACGATTCGGAAAAGAACCTCCAACCAGAAAATCTATCTACGATTGGCATAAAAATTTTGAAACTACGGGCTGTTTGTGCAAACTTAAAAGTCCTGGACGACCGCGTGTATCAGAAGAAGTCGTGGATAGTGTTTGCACCGCCGTTCAACGAAGCCCGGGAAAATCAACTCGGAGGGTGAGTCGTGAAGTGCAGATTTCACAGCCCACTGTCTGGAGAATTTTGAGAAAGAAGCTGAAAATGATTCCATACAAAGTGCAGATGTTGCAAAATCTCACTGACCTTGATAAGACAAAGCGCTTTGAAATTTGTGCCGAAATGCAGCACCGTTTTGAAAATGACGATTTTGCTGATCACTTACACCGATGAAGCTACATTTCACGTGAGTAGTCAGGTAAACAAGCACAATGTTCGCTTTTGGGGAACGGAGAATCCCAGATTTACAGTGCACCACGTGCGACATTCCCCTAAGATAAATGTGTTCTGTGCTGTGTTCAAAAAGAAAGTGTACGGCCCCTTCTTTTTTCACGACAAAACTGTCACGGGAGGCTCTTTTCTGGATATGTTAAGTCTTTGGCTGATGCCACAGTTGCAGGACGACAGTGACAACTTTATTCTCCAATTGGATGGTGCACCACCGCACTGGTTAGGGAACTTGCAAGATTATCTCGATGAATATCTTCCTCACAGATGGATTGGACGAGCCGCGGACTACAACATGCCACTGACCCAATGGCCACCCAGAAGTCCTGACTTAACACCTTGTGACTTTTTCCTGTGGGGGTACGTAAAGGACAAGGTAATCGCCCCACCCCTTCCTGTTGATCTAGCGGAGCTGAAACAGCCACTATCACTGCACTTGATTCAGATATCTTACCTCGCGTTTGGGCGGAAATGGATTACCGGCTCGATGTGTGTCGTGTGACTAAGGGGGCACACATAGAACATCTGTGACTGTCTCTAAAAAACTTGAAACATTCCCCTACAATTATGTTACAGGTAACAAAATATCTTACATTGTTCTTGTTTTATAGTACATTGAAACTGTATACTTCTTTACTTCTTTATGAATCACCCTGTATTTACTATACTGAGCAAATTAATTGGGGCAAAGTAAAAAATCACTATTTTTTCCAAAAACTATGCCTTTATATCATTCTATGCCTTGATATACACTGATAAATACCTGTATTAGTATGAAGTATGTCCTCCTTTAGCAGAAATGACCTCTTGAATTCGTTTTGGCATTGACTCCACTAATTGAGTGCACATATTTTTGATTTCATAATCGTGGAACCACACTTTTATAGCATTCGTTATCATGCCTTCTTTGGTTGTACAGTCCTTTTTACCTAAACGTCTCTTCAAAATATTCCACAAGTTTTAAATGGGATTTAAGTCTGGTAAATTTCCAGGCCAATCAAGCAAATGAATTAGATTTTCCAGCAAGCAATTCTTGACCAATTTCGAATTGTGACATAGGGCCAAGTCATGTTGAAATGTCCCGTCAAAAGTTTGCAAGAATGAAACAATCCTACGTACTTGGCTGAATTCATCTTACCTTGAACAGGAACTAAGCTTCCAGTGCCATTTGATGTGAAAAAACCCCAAAAAATGTTTTTCAGAGGGCATTTTACAGTTTGTTTGACATGATCAGGTCTTAAGGGTTTACAGTTGCTTCGTCTAACGACATTTGCTTGGTAACCCTGCACAAATAAATGAGTTTAATCACGGAAAATGACCTTTTTCCAGTCGTTAGCAGTCCATGATTTATATTTTTTGGCCCATGCTAAACGTTTTATCTTCATTTTCGCATTCAAATATTGTTTTTTCGTTGGTCTTCTTGCCTTCCGGCCAACTTCCAGAAAGCCTACGGCGTACAGTTGAATCACTAACATCACAACCACTACCCAATAAATCTCTTTGAAGATCGGTGCTTGTTTTTTTTTTGTTTTTTTTTTATTCATTTTACAATTTCTGATTACTTATTTATTGTTTTTCGTTTTCTTCCACATTTACCTCTCCTTTTTGGAGACGATGATCCAGATGCATTGTATCGCGTAACCAGTCTTGATACACTTGATTTGCCTACACGCACTGCAGAAGCGATATCTCTCACTGTCATAGAAGTGTGATCCTTCAGAGCAATTATTTTTGCACGCTTCTGGAAGCGTGCAAAAATATCCATTTTTCAATACACGAAAGTAACACGTACTCACAGAAAGCAGAAACTATCATCCACCTGTCACACACGAAAGCTCACAACTGAAGCTGAAGTGCCTATTTCCTGTTTAAAACTGGTTAAACCACATTCTTACTATCAAGTTCTAACATTAACACCACCTCACAGCTGATAAAACCGGTCTACGTGAGTTTCCGACATCAACTGGCGATCACATTACAATTCTGAGAATAAAATAGCTTGTCCCAATTAATTTGCACGGTATAGTATGGTAGAAGAAAGTATACTGATCGGTCAAAATCAGATCGTTCTGGCATTCAAGGAACAAGATTTTACGATTTTGGTAAGGAAACCCGGAAATGCTGGGGCCCAAATTACAGCCTTTTGCGGTGCAAAAACTAAAATTAACCGTGTGTAATTGAGTAAGACGACGTTGGAAGCGGAAACTAATTTGAATGTAATGGTGAAAGTCATTTATTTCCGAGAGTCTTAGTTCTCGGGATATTTGAATAGGAGTAGTTTGGCTAAAGCACAGAATAAATTTAAGTAAAAATGACCTAGTAGGATGTCGTTTTAACATAGCAAACGACATCTTACTCGATAATTAATAAAAATTAATTATAGAGATAGCAAACACAAAAGTCTTGCGTAAATGTTACACAGAATTTTGTAGTTTGAAACATAATCACTTACACGATGAAGAAGAGATTCTTTGAGAGGAGTTTCAAGTTTTTTCTCGGCCTTCGGCACCATAAAACATACTTTCTCCGGATCATGGAGAGCTTCAAAATCATATAGGTCAAACCTCTTCGTGGACACCCTTCGTTGAAAGTATACGTACGCATACGAGATCATCCATTTTAGCCAATACAAAATATCTGAAAAAAAAATGGGAGAAAGTAAATATATATTATTTTGAACCAATATACACAATCGAGTCCCATTACTGTGACCACCTCTTACTTTTGACGTCAACAGCGCGTAGACAATGAAAGAAAGCACGTGTCAGTAGCTGGCTTGGCATTTTGAAAACATATCACTCGTTGCTGTCATGGATAAAAGGAGCGATTTATCAGATTTGCAAAAAAGGATGATTATCGGCTTTCTGGCCAAGGGTGGCAGTATTTCTGAAGCAACGCAGTTTGTGAACTGTTCGTGTGCTGCTGTGGTTAAAGTGTATCGTGATTGGAGAAGTGGCACCATTACGAATAAGCGATGTGTAAACTGCGGAGCACCACGTGCCATTGATGTGAGAGGTGAATGCTGGCTGCGAAGGTGCGTGAGGGCCGATCGACACGCTACGGTGGAGCAACTCACTTGCCGAGTGTACCAGAGGGCTACAAGTAGTGTGTCTAAAACGACAGTTCAGCGAACCCTGCTGCGTATGGGGCTCCTGACGCAGATGGACGGTCACTTCACGAAGGTGCATCTGCAGAAAAGGCTTACATTTGCACGGCAGTATCGGAATTGAACCTCCACTGATTGGCAAAGGATTGCCTTCTCCGATGAGTCACGTTTTCTGCTTCATCAAACGGATGGACGTTGGCGCATAAGGCGAGAAACATCGGAGAACGAATACTCTTCAACCAATGCCGGAAGAACACAAGCTGATGGGGGCGGCGTTGTTGTCTGGGAAATATTTTCGTGGCATTCCCTGAGTCCACTCATACCTGTGGAAAGCACTATGAACCGAATTCGTTATGAATCCATCCTTGCAGACCACGTGATTGTCTTTCCTACTGCGAATGCGATCTTCCAGGATGAAAATGCGACGTGTCACACAGCGAAAAATGTCCGAGAGTGGTTAGAAGAGCAGGATGAAGACTTCAAAGTACTTCCCTTGCCCCCTAATTCCACAGACTAATTTCCCACTGCAGTCAGCATGACTCCACATACCTGTGAATACCTTCCAGTACCTTATTGAGTCACTCGCAGCCCGTCTAGCTGCTGTCCGCGCTACACACTGCGGTTACTCTGGATATTAGATGGTGGTCAGAATAATGTGGCTCGACCGTTTATACATACGAGTGTGCACTACAGATACATCAAGTTTGAGCAAATGTTAGTTATGTTAGAACAAATTTAAATATGTTAATACAGCAAAACAGGAGTCCAAGAGGTCAGTGATGCAAACCTGTGGTTAAGAGGCAGTGCTGAGCTCAGGCTGGTGCCCAAATCCCGGGTGAGCCATGTGTGATATACTCTTCCCGGGAAGCGGGCTTTTTCTTTTCTTCCTGGACACAGTGAGCTCAAATTAGCAAACGTTGAAAGAGATCATGAAGGTAATACAAATCGCGGTTTGAAATAACCATTGTAAAATTTTTCCAATCCGACTTTTAGACGTGGAAAATCAGAGGTCATGAGAATAATACTAATCGCAGTGAGAAACAGTCAGTGTAAAAAGAGTTTCTCCAATCCAACCTGCAGACGTAAGGGTATTCTCGAGCGAAATATGAAAGAAATTACGCCGCCTAGCGAGAAGTGTCTACAATAGAAAAACTGGAAAGGCACGGAAACATATGGTCATGGCTCGGCAATCTGATGCAAAATTAATGTTTAAAATTGGACATTTAAATAGGTAGATGCAGTTATAAATGAAAATGTATAACGGCACTTCCTAAAGAAAACATAGAGCATCTGGGAAATCAGTAACATGTGTATTGTATTGCACACGGCCGAATCTTGTCCATGTTAAAATCACATGTGAAAACACAAGTTTGACCGCGACGCACATCGAAACCGTGTCCCCTCACTCCGGAGTAAGTCGCTCTGCCAACTGAGCTACGCGGACAGAATATCTCGCTGTAGATTTTTCGGCTTGAGACATGTTTTCACCTCTGTAGTCCACAATTATTCCGATCAGATAGTTAGAAACAGTTTTAGTATGCAGTCGTCAAGTAAACACATCTTCAGCGTAACGCAGCTTCCACGATTATAACATCACACCACCACATCACATTTTTGGCTGCTGCTTCAACATTATATATTTCTAGTTCTTATCTGTTACATGCGCACACGTCACGCTCTCTGACCTCAGAATTGTTGCCAACCTCATTCCGCGATAGAGAAGATAAAACGTTAAGGTTGTAAACTCTAAAAGAGAATGAACTCAAATGTACATAGAGAAAGCAACTAAAAATGAAAGTTAATTTAGAGGATACACTGAAGAGCAATTGCATTAGAGACAGCTGGCGTTTTGCAAATGTGGCGCTGTGGGCGCCCCTGCAAACGAAAACGACATGACGTATGCAGTCATCCGACAATATAAGGAGTGATGCGACGGGAATCAATAAGAGTCGGACGCAGTATGGGTAAGACGAAGGATCTAAGCGTTTTTGATCGTGGACAAATTGTCGGGGCCCGACGAATGGGTCACTCCATCTCGGAAGTCGTGCAGGCACTGGGATTTTCACGAGCCACTGTGTCACGGGTGCACCGTGAGTACATCGAATCCGGTAAAACCATCCCTGCAAGGACCAACTGCCGTGGACAACAGCGTGTGAATGAGCGGGGTCATCGTCGGCTAGCTCGCATTATAACAGCGGATAGACGGGCCACAGTTCAAGAAATCACTCGGCAATTTAACGCTGGTGCACAAAAACGTGTAAGCAGCCACACCATCCAGAACCATCTCCTCGCTATGGGGTACAGAAGCCATCGTCCCACGAGGGTATCGCTGCTGACCGCACATCACAGGGTGCAAAGATTAGCATTGGCACGGGAACATCGTCACTGGACCCTAGACATGTGGAAAAATGTGGCCTGGACTGATGAGTCGAGATTCACGATGGTACATGCGGATGGCAGGATACGAGTACGGCGCAAACCACATGAAGCGATAGATCCTTCTTGCCAGCAGGATGCTCTTCAAGTAGGTGGGGGTGGCATTCTCGTATGGGACTGTTTACGTGGACTGAAATGGAACCCCAGGTACGTGTGACACCGTCCCTCACAGGTCAACGTTACCGGGATATCCTGGACGACCATTTGCTCCCGTTTCTGCGTCTTCAACATCACCACTGGGGACCTCATCCTGCAACAAGACAATGCACCGTGCCATTGCTTCCGAATTGTATCCGAATGGTTGGATGAACACTCCACCGACGTGACCTCGCTTCCTTGGCGAGCTAGGTCACCTGACCTCAAGCCCATCGAGCACATCTGGGATGCCATCGAGAGAGATGTTCTAGGCTCTGACCTCCCTCCATCAAATATTCGTGAACTGTGGGAGCTTGTTCAGGGGTCGTGGATCCGTATGGCTTCCCAACGCTTCCGGTGTCTTGTAGAGTCCAAGGTGAGACGAATCGCCGCCGTCATCTGGGCGAAAGGTGGTGCTGCACGTTACTAGACAGGTATCTCGAATTCAATTGCTTTTCGGTGTACATCACACCCCCACCGGTTTGACGACACTGAGAGGAGATATTGCTGAACGATAAATTTTACACTATGCCGCTCACGCAAGGATTTTGCAACAGGAAAGTTCCACGAATGCATTAAAAGCCTTTTTTGATTACTTCTCTCTGGTGCATTTTTTAAAATCCTGCTTTCACGAAAAATGGACATATTTAGATTTTACATTATACCACGAACATTTTACTTCGGAAAATGTCTACGAAAGCATGAAAAAATGTCATAGTTATCGCTATCAGATGCAGAAATAATTTTTAAATCACACTTTTATAAAGAAACAGAAAATGTACCCGCGTTGCCCGGATTTAACAAAAAAATTTATCTGTCTCCTTCTCGGCCAGCGTTTTCCGAGTTTTCCTGAAATTATGAATAGGATATATCGCACGGAAATCTTTGACGGAAATCTCCCCGGTGGCGCAGTGGTTTAAGCGATGGCCTCTGATCAAGGGGTCCGGGTTCGAATCCCGGTGAGGCATGGATGCTGTGTTTGTCTTACGGCACTGGCTCTCTCCCTTCCCTGGAACCAGTGACCCTAAATTAGTGACGGGAGACTGCTTACAGCCCATTGGGTTGCTCACGGTGGTCGTTAAACCTCCAATCAAAAAAAAAAAAAAATATGTTCCAATAATGAAAAGAAAGGAATTTAAAAAGGAGAAAATCTCTACTTCTGCCGGCACAATTGGGTGAAACCAGAAGTTTTTATTGACTGGGAACATAGAAAATTAAAATATTTGAAACATCAACACTGTTCTATTGTGTTGTGAGCAGTGTAATGTACAGTTCATCCGAAGCGCAGATAAGATTATCCCGAGGCGTAAGTAAGGAGGGGCTGGCGGGACCACTGCCCTGGGCGCAGCTCAAGAGAGGGCGCAAAATTATCTGCTTAAAATCTGACTGAAATTGGAATTGAAACTTTTGTACCAGTTTTTAGTACAGTTTTATCGCGTTATACTTTGTTATTTATCCATTTACAGAATTTTATTATAACGTGTTTCGCCTTGGCAGCTTAAAATTTGCATTTCTCTCTCAAAATGTTCAGGGGATGTTAGTTGCTCACATTCAGAAATGAAACCGCGATGGTCGTATGATCTGTCCAACTGAAGAAGAACCGTAAGCTTAGTCGACAACAATTAGGATTGCGGTTTTTACTTATAATCGTATGGCACATTGCAAGATAAGGATGTTGTTCACATTGTTGAAGATTCTCTGGGGGCTATTCGGTTATTAATGCGGCTATAACCCACGATGCATTCGATCCGTCTGATGTGATACCGAAGATCCGAAATCCACAGCAGCTGGGAAAAACTGCGCAAACAGTCACAGTTTGGTTGTGCCTCATCTTACATAAACATGGCTTTAATTTTAATTTGTCGAGTAGCGTATTAGAATGATGGTTCACAATATATATGTAATACAGAAAGATAGACTGGGCGAAATATTTTGCGGTGTGCCCGGGCGCAGAAATGCCTAGTTACGCCTCTGAAATTATCTTTTAAAGGCTTCTGGTTCAACGACGTTGAGTGTTCTTCAATTTGGAGTCAGGATGAAGAGGTTTCAATTTTTGCCAAATTTGGAGCAACCAACATAAAGCATATGGGGCAAGAAATAGGTTTGCAGGTTGAGTCCAACAACTTTTAACGAGTTATCTTGTGCTTGTTCATACTTATGGCGAAACTGAGACCAACAGGGTACTGCAGTTGTTTAAAGTGAAATGGAAGGTCATATGAGACGATTGTATTGTGTGGAATAAAATCATGGTCTCCTGCAGCATGCGAGTCACGATGGTAGCTTCAATTACATTTTATATGCGCTTCCTGACAGTCAGTCGTGTTCAATTGCAGGTTGTTGGTGGATCCAGATTACGTCAAGATAAAAAAAAAAAAAAAAAAAGATAAGGTGGAGAAAATGCGGGAGTGGAGGAGGAATAGCAATGTTAAGCTTTCAAGAAATGAAATGCAAGAAAATTCACAGTTTTCTCACTTTCCATTTATTTTATACAATTCGCATTTCCATTGAAATATATTTCCTCTCTAAAAGAATCGCGTTACTATATTTTTTTAAATAGTGGAACTATTTATAGCACGTAGTAACACACATAAAACCACATTCTAAAACGTAAACCACTTTAACTGAACCGGAAGGGCACATGCATCGGAAGTCTAACACGGTAACAAGCAAGATTGAATTTCAAATTTTAAATTGCGCGCATTGTGTCAAATTCGAAACAATGATTGAAGAAAATCCGTCAAAATTTTCCCGTAGAAATAACTTGGAGCTATTTGTAGCGCGTAGTGGTACACAAAGAGCCGTGGTCGGACAGGTAAACAAACCCACCAGCAGCGGAAGGATACACATAACACTTCGGAAGTGCATACCAAAACTTTTGGCGCAACCATATTGTATCTTCTGTTTCCCCAGAGATCTTCTACTATAGGCGCCGACTTCGTGCGTTCGAGACGCTTTTTGAACAGCCCAATGATTTTGTTGTGGGTTCCTCGAACCCCTAATATTTTTACACGTATTTCGTGGGGAAAATACACGTACGTAGATATGCATAAATTTTGTTTTTCGTTATAAATTCTTCAAGTTTTTCATTATTCATTCCCCGTTTACTATATATAGAAAGTGTGCATAGAAATTTAACCCTCAGACTGTTTAATGTCCCTCAAAAAAGAATTAGTGTTTGTTCGCGCTTATCAAATTTGACACGACAGACAATAATACCTCAAGTACCGTTGTTTAAAATCATTTAAAACTGTTTCCTTTAAAAAAGAAAATTCTTTGGTTTGTCTGGGTTCCCACAAAATACAAAAGTCTGGTCTCTACCTCTTCATACGGAGACAAGAACCTATTCGAGGTCATAGTGATAAAGACGGAAATATGGTGTACAGTCAGTTGACCCAACCTATCTTCGGACAGTCGGAAACCAAGAAGGTTAGAAGAGAAAGAAGCTGGCATCAGCCGATGCTGGTGAAGCCAAATCTGATCTAGTTTCTTGTGCTCTCTGAGTAGGGAGAGTTCAGTGACGTGACGTCACTTCCTGAAGACCTGTGCAGGAACACAGGTTGATAGCGGTCGTCTCTTACTCTCTGCAGCAGATTCTGAAGGTCAACAAGGCTCCCACAGCTTTAACAAGACCGTGATTGGCTGATGCGCAATATGCACTTCAGCTCTACAAAGCATAATTGTGTTTAATTTTTTTAGAAAATACGAAACACTGTTTATGTAATTTTTTGCAAATGTTTAGTTATGTGCATGTATATTTCACTCTCATTTTTTCCCTGACTATACATGCTGCACAAGTACCTCGAAATCCTCTTCAAAGTCGACGATTACCCCATAGAAAAGTACAGAAGCAGCCCAAGTTGGCATACTGGGCATACACAGCTGATACGAAGTAGAGTCCACGGAAAACACAGGGCGTGCGGCTAATGCCATCTCCTGTCTCTTCTAACCTTCTTGTAGGGGACACACCCCTGCTTTACTTTTTACTTTGTACTTCCTTCGTCACAAGCGCCCATGAACCTGAACCGCCTAGGAAAACCTGGATTTTATTTCAGCCAGCTTCTTTTTAAAGGAAGACAGGGGGGGGATCGTCACATCTCAGTATTTCGATTCGACAGCAAGAGTAAAACCACCGGGGTATAATTTTTCTAGGACCCCTCTAGGGGAGCCAGCCCCCTTGCCACTCAAAGAAGTTTACACGAAGCGACTTTTAAGCCATTTTATCATCAGGATCACAGGCCACTCCCAAAAGTTGGCGCCTATGGAGATCCAACTGACGTGGGTTTTACGACTTGGACTTTCCCATATTGTTCGACTGCAGGGAAATTTCGCTGCTGAGTTTTTGAACATATCATTATTGTGTGTGGTCTCTGTGGGCGTGTGGTTACCCGATGTTGATGTTTAGTCTAATATGGATAAATTTGTGATCAAAAAGACCGAAAGACAATATCTAGCAGCAGCAGAAGAAATACCGGCGAGGCAGTTGATTGTTCCTTCTGCTCAGTGCACAAACGAAAATGGAGAAAATGTTATTGAAAGTGTGAGTGTTGCACCAATTCCAAAGCGTGGTAAGAAAACGACATGCAAAGAAATTCACTGGCGCGGCTATAAAGAGGTATGGAAATCAATATTTATTTGGATTACATATGACATTAAAAATGGTGTTGTTTTCTGTAATCTGTGTCAGCAAGCTTTTACTAAAACACTTCTGACACTATCAACAGAGACGGATTTATGTCCTTTATTTCCCGAGGGTTCATGTCATAGAATAAAGCTTTTGAAATATTTCGGACACACGAAGCTTCAACAACTCACAGAGAATCAGTGTTTAAATCGAACCTGCATGCTCACAATCATAATAATTTTACTCAGCTTTCTACAGTGAACGAAAAAAACATGCAGATGGCAAGATCAGCTCTGCTAAAAATTATTTCTTCATTGAAATTTTTAGCTATCCAAGTCTTGGGTATTCGCGGCCATAGTGATGAAACGAGCGGTTTTTTAATTTGCTTAAACTGGGAGCAGCTGATTCTCTGGAATTAGATCGATGGCTAAGTAAAGATTCCTACATATAAATGTCCCATGAAATTGGAAAATAAATTTTAAAAATAATGATCTATATGATACTAAGACAGCTTATTGCTGAAGTGCATCTGGCAAAGTACGTACTTTCCCATTACTGTCAACGAAACAAGTGACATTGCAGTCCATGAGCAAGTGTTGTTTTGCATTCGTTGTAGCTTTACTGTAGAGGAGTTTTTTTTTTGGGGGGGGGGGGGGTACGAGACATCGGCTACTTCATCTAGCACAAGTGTGAAAATTATTATCGACGTGCTTCAACGATTTAGTATACCTTTAACCTTTAGCGTTTTATCGCGGTCAATGTTGTGATGGAGTGGCAAACATGTCTGGAGCAATAAATGGAGTTCGTGCTAAGATTTTAAAGATCGGATCCCGAGCAATTTATGTTCACTGTTTGGCACACAATTTAAATTTATTTGTGGAAGAAAGTGTTCAACTCCAAGAAAGTTGCCGAAATTCATTGAATATCGCTCGAGAGATAATATCTTTTGTGAAAATTTTTCCAAAAAGACTGGCATTTTTCACCCAATTCCAAAAAAAAAAAAAAATGAGAACCAAAGGAACCTTCGTCCATTCTGCCCAACTAGAAGGACTATAAGATTTGTTTTTATGAGCTCCATTGCTTCTAATTATTCCAGTCTTATACAGTTAATGAACGAAACTGTTGCAACGCAGAAAAATGATGCTGAAGCAAAAGCGAAAGGCTTCTTTCTAAATGCACTATCTACCAACAAGTACTTGGACACCCCTGCAATCGACGATATCTGCGGTCCTGATACACGTCACGGCCGCCACCGTTAAATATCGTGTGGGAAACAACAACGCAACCAGTCGCATGAAAGATTCCACGCAGTCTGATTTCGAGAAAGGTGTAATCGTCGGGTATCACAGAAGTGGCCGATCCATACGTGACATATCCAGCGAGTTGAAATACCCCCAAAAAAAGTGATTGGCAAGTGGAAGATGAGAGGTGACTGTCGGAATGTGCTCCGACCCGGCAGACTCACAAAACTGGGAGTTAGAGACCGACGGGTGCTGGCGAGAGAAATTCGGAAGAACCACACCAACTCGATGGGCCACATCCGCGAGGAGTTTCAACAGGCATCCGGGAGTGTTCTTTCGATGAAAACCATCCGTAAGGAAGCCCATCTGCTCGGTTATCATGGACGTGCTGCCGCCCACAATCCTTTGATCACCAAGTCCAATAGCGCTGTTCGGCTAACGTGGTGCAAAGAACGTCGACAGTGGACCGTTGAACAGTGCAAACAGATTCTCTGGAGCGACGAATCAAGGTTCACCCTCTACCGTTCGGATGGCAGGGTCTGGGTTTGGCGTCTGCCTGGAGAACGCCTCCTGCCGGAATGTATTGTGCCAACTGTGAAGTTCGGCGGCGGTGGAATTATGCTATGGGGGTGTTTCTCCTGGTATGGCACGGAACCCTTGGTCTCAATTCCTGGTAGACTCAACGCCGAGACCTACTGCACCATTTTGGATGACCATGCGCTTCCTACGTCGTGGCAGTTTTACGGGGTGGACCCATGTTACTTTCAGGATGACAATGCCACCTGTCATGTTGCGAGGTCCACCATGGCTTGGTATGGTGACAATGGGGTTAATCGAATGGACTGGCCTGCGTAGAGCCCGGACCTTAACCCTGTCGAGCACCTCTGGAACAAGTTGGAGCGTCGACTTAAGGGGTGCCCCCACCGTCTGAAATCGGTGAAGGAACTGACCTGTCTGTTCCAAGCCGAGTGGAAGAAAATACCGCTAGCCGTCGCACAACGCCTGGTTGAGAGTATGCCCTGGAGGGTCGCACAACGCCTGGTTGAGATTATGCCGTGGAGGGTCGCAGCTGTAATCGCCGCTCGTGTAGGCTCCACCAACTATTGAGGGTGAATAAACTTCGTTTTCCTTTGCTATTACAGGTGTCCAAGTACTTGTTGGTAGATAGTGTATGATGTCATTTGATTTCTCTTCCCATCTAAATGTTCTTGTTAAGGTATTTAGCCATATAGATGCTACGAATACAATTCTTCGAAATATGTCACTCTCATTTCAGAAAGCAATTCTATTCTTGATTCTTTAAGCACTGGAATTCAATACTTCCGGCAAGAAGAATATTTTTCAGTTTTTGGGAAAACAATATTGGATAAAACAGTTGCTTTGGAATTAGATGAGCCACAGCTTCCTCGACAGCGACGAGTTCCCCGAAGAATAGATGATGGACCCAATGTATTTCGATTTAATTATCCGAAAGAATATTACAAAAACGTATTTTATGAAATGCTGGATAATGTTAAACTTTTTTGGTTTTCCGAATGGGTACTTCTTCAGTTAAGCATCTTCAATTAATAGAAAAATTTGTCATTGGACAATCTACAAATGATGAAGACAAAGAGTTAATAAAATTTCATACAGACGACATAGATCGAGAAAGACTGTTATTACATACTGTAGATCTATGTTCTTTGACATTTTGTAATCGCGAAATCTGATCGTTACTGATTTTGACAGCTTTTTGAATGTCTTGAAAAGGACTCATTACTAGCTGATATGCTACAGAAGTTCGTGAATTTACTCGTGTAGTTTTAATACAAGTGTCGATCTATACAGCGAAGAGATCATTTTCAAGCCTTTGACGTGTTAAATCGTATACCAGATTGACTATGGCACAAACCCGCCTTAATGACATTGCCATTCTGCACAAACACCGTGAACTGGCTTCAAGCATCATAGAAGACGAAGTTGCACATGAATTCATCCAACGAAATAATTTACGAAGAAAAACATTTTCTTTGACTTTGAAAAAATATGGCAGAAATTTAGTCGAATTTAGACTTCAAATTTTAATATCAATTTTCCAATTATCTTTATTCTCTGCAATGCTCATATAACAGCAATAATAAGCTTTTAATTTTCAGGGATTACACCATTTTCCAGTACATTGGATTCTTTAAAGTACTGAATACCAGATTTTAACTCAGAAATCATTCGAAGAAAAATTTATTGGCATTTTTAAAATTAGTAAAAACACCTAAAAAATGTTTATACGTTTTTGTTAATTTTATAAAGATAATTGAGTTGGAATTTTACACAGGATCTCTGTATTGTAAATAATAATGTTGCGCCTACAAAAGCAAAATAAATGAAATAAATAATTATCTAGAGAAAAAAATATTTTTCTGTAACTAACAATAATTTGCTTCATAAAGCATTTCGGGCTTCTCGTTGTGCCAGATAATGTGACCGAATGAAGTTTAAATTAGACTTAAATCCTTTGAAAAATGCATGGGTCCTTCGATTTAAAATTTCCGGAACCCCCAATAATTTTTCAAGTCGGCGCCTACGTGTTCTACCGTATGGGATTGTAGTCAGTGATTGGAAAGCTACTTTTCAAAAGTATAGCTTGCTACTGACACAAATACGTACTTTCTTGAAAAAGTAGCTTACTGCAGTTTCAACTACTTTTTCGAAAAAATATATAGCGTACTACTTTTTTCAGAAAAGTAGAGACTTTCGCTACTTTTTAGCCATTTTTTTACCTTTAGGTTAAGCTAAAAGTACAAATTCTGAGGACGATCTTTATATGCACATACTTACATATGGCATTGAGAGCTAAATAACGAGCGACTTTTGCTACTTCTTTGCTATGTTTTTACCTTTAGGTTAAGCTAAAGGTACAAATTCTGAGGACGATCTTTATATGCACATTCTTTGAGAGCTAAATACCGGGACAAATTGCACAGATAATTTAACTTGACATTTACCTCTTAGCTGCAAGCATCATATGAAGACATTTCGACATATGAATCCCAAAACTGGAGATTTCAGAGGATTAAAATATATTAAAATACCAATAAAATTGAAGATTAGATGTTAAGTTATGCACTGCCATACCGGGAAGGTTTACCAACCGGCTGGTTTTTATAGCGTTGTGAACATACCATTCTTGTCTATTAAGCTGCCTCAACTGCTAAGTGCTATATGAGTATGATTTGTCCCAGATAGGACCAGATTCGAGACCTGGATGAGGAACCCGTCGATGGTGTGTTTGTTTGATGGCTGGTTGTCTCCCTTCCCTGGCACCAGGGACCCAAAATAGGGTTGGGCAACTACTCGTGGTCGTTAAAACCCGAAACTTAAAAGGAAAATCTTGTCTTAAAACAAAAGCGCTAAACTTTCTCAGTGGATTTGTAGAAGGATGTTACATTTCAAGGTGTGATATGTACGTATTAGAAACATATTGCCGCGCAAAATTTGATCATTTCGTTCTTTTCCCGAAAGCGATATAATAAAGCATCATCACACACCGATGCTTTATTACACTGCTCGTTGGTGAAAAAAATTCCTCCATATTTAGTGAGAAGAAAAATTTGGGTCCACATTTCTACAAATGTGTGGATTTGTTTTTGTTTTTTTTATTGGAGGTTTAACGACAACCGTGAGCAACTCAATGGGCTATAAGCAGTCGTTCGTCCCTAACATAGGGCCACTGACTCCTGGGAAGGGAGAGAGCCAGTGCCGTAAGACAAAGACAAAATCCATGGCTCATGGGATTCGAACCCGGACCCATCTCGAACGAATGGTCAGAAGCCATCGCTTAGAACACTGCGCCACCGGGGCGGCCAAATGTGTTTGGGAATAGAGTTTCACCATTTTTGTTACGTGATATTTTAAAATAGCAATATATGTGTTCAGCAGACAAAGGGGATGAGTAAAAAAAATGCTAACGGTTTGTCTGATGTTTTTTTGATTGAAAGTTTAACGACCACCGTGAGCAACTCAATGGGCTATAAGCAGTCGCCCGTCCCTAATTTCGGGTCACTGGTTCCCAGGAAGGGCAACCGTGAGCAACTCACAGTGCCGTAAGACAAACACAACATCCATGCCTCACTGGGACTCGAACCCGGACCTTTCTCGGGCATAAGTCAAGTAACATAACACGATTGGACCCAGGGCACACTCAGTCCCTGTTAATTAAGCGTGGAAATCTGAACATGTCACGTAACATGAGTGGTCTAAGGCGCTGGCCTCTGATCATTCGTCCGTAACGGGTCCGGGTTCGAATCCCGTCAGGCATAGATGTTGTGTTTGTCTTACGGCACTGGCTCTCTCCCTTCCCTGGAACCAGTGACCCTAAATTAGGGACGGGCGACTGCTTATAGCCCATTGAGTTGCTCACGGTGGTCGTTAAACCTCCAATCAAAAAAAAAAAAAGTAGCGCAATTTGAAGCGTAATTTTCCACTACAATCTACTTTATTCTGTAGCGTGCTGCTGTTACATACAACGCTGCTGCAAAAGTAGTGTGCTGCAATAACAGCGCTACTTCCGATGCGTTTAGTGAAACCTGACATTTGCTACAAACCTGCAAATTTGCAAAACATGAAATTTTCAAAAAGTGCCCACAATTTTGGCCAACACTGTATATCAAGAAAATGAGAAGAGTGCTAGACATCATAATCAAAGCAAAGACCAAGTGGCAACGGGCTGGACATACTGCTAAAAATTAGCGATTATTATTCATAAGTACCAAAATAATTAATTATTCGTTCGTTCCAAAAAATCCAAATAAAAATAATACGAGGGAGTGGGCCAATCAGCCTCTGGCTGTTACTCATTCTAGGGTAAAAATAACTTGTCTGGAAAAACGGAAAATAGGTCGATAACATGAATCATGGTTGAAGCTAGCACATATTGAAAGAGCAGTTTCAGTCATGCCTGCAGAAACTGAGATATCATCGAGAAGAAAAATTATTTCTGAAGCATTCGGAGGCAAAAATAATTTTTGATAGGATTACAGAAAGCACAGGCTAAGTGTCATATGTAAATACGCTACCGCACAGTACAAAATTAGTGCATGTAGAAGATATTGGTAACCGCTGAATTTAGCAGATGTTAAATTTTCCCAGTTCAACTTGTAGAAAGAATCTGAAATATTGTCCACCTAAATATTATAAATCTGAGCCGCCTACGGAAAAAAATTAGGTCACAAAATGAAGAAATATTTTGAAAAATATTCTCCGTAACAACAATTATCGAATACGAAAATTAATTTTCCAAATAAAACATTTAAAACCGGAGAAAATGAGTCAAATGCATATTTATGCCATCTAAGAGAAGTTCATCTTTACGTCATCCAGCAGGAAACTGCACTGTGATGCAGTAAAAGTTTTACGTATGTTTTCACCTAGAATAACAATAATATTAATAATAATAATAATAATAAAAACATGAGGAGTTCGAGAAGAAATTTGTGGTGACGAGAAGTGCAAAATGGTGATGGGAGCATGTATATAAACGCAATGTTGGAGGCGAACTGTACTGCGGTCAAAGAGGACGTAGTATAATATCAACTTTCTCACACGGTCTTCTGGGTCTTTTCTTCTGTCCTTGGTATGCAGTTTAGTATTTCAGTTTTTGGACGGTGTTCAGTTCCTTTCGTTGCTCATGATGCCATTCATTCCTGCCATTTTCCTGATCCACTATCGTTTTCCTATTTTTTTTTTTTTTTGGCTACAATAAACATGAATGTCCGCCGCCTCCGTATGTCGTTTTATAATTGTCCGTGACTTGTGTATGTCTCTTTTTAAGTTCATGTCTGGAAGCAGATGCATCAATTGAACACTTCTCTTTTAAGTCATTATGGTAAACTGCTCTTAAAAATTGTACTGTTTCTACCGAATGCTCTCCAGCATAGTTTTATATGCGTATTAATTTCTTGTTAGATGCCGCTGTCGCTCGATATTTGTTGTCCAAGGTAAATGTGGCCATCAGTTACATCTACATTTGCTCCATCAACCGTTAAACCTTCATTTTTTGTAAAAGCATTATACACATCAATTTTGTTTGACCAGGCGCGCAGCAAGGGCGCTTCGTTAGCGGATATACTGTGTCAGTTTAGGGGCACGATTACAATCGAAGCAGAGAACAAAACGATAGCACATTATCATTATTATTATTGTTATTAAGAGGCATTTTATGACTAAAACTAGAAGCGAAGATTAAATCTTGAAGACTGACATATTTTGTCACCTTGACAAATGTCAACCCCACCTCTTCGTGGTGCATCCTGTTCCCATTAAAGGGGATCTGACGACAGCCAATAGCGGTATAACTATACCGTCGGGATTAGAGGAAATGCTGTCCCACACTCACCAACCCGCTTGGCCAGCGTGGTGAGTTATGGCCAAACCACTCCAAAATGACTCCACAACTTAAATCTTGGCCTTCAGTCTCCGGCAGCTGGAATGTACCTGGCCAAAGTAGCGGCCAGTGCGACATGAAGCCAGAGGGTGCTAAGAATCCCCGGAGGACCGGACTAGGCTGCCATCTGATGCTGTCCTTGGCTACGTATAATGGACGCTCCCTATCTTCTGATTCAAGGCTTCTTGAATTGGAAGAGGAACTACAAAGAATCAAGTGTGACATCGTCGGGCTAAGTAAGGTAAGGAGAAAAGGAGAAGATCTCATTGAACTGAAAAGTGGACATCTCTTCTACTATCGTGGGACAGATACTGGCAGAACTAGTGGTGTTGGATTTATAATAAACAAGAAACTGAAGGATAAAGTTGTAGAAGTTGAAAGTTCCTCTGGCAGAGTTGCACGACTCGTTATCATACTCTCGAGAAGATACCAGGCTCAGATTATTCAAACTTATGCACCCACCACAAGTCATCCTGAAGAAGAAATTGAAGAATTTTATGCGGAACTTCGTCATGTAAAAAGAAAAGGCAAGCAGCCCTTAAAGATAATTATGGGAGATTTTAATGCAAAAATAGGGCAACAGTAACAGAATGAAACTTCAGTAGGTAAATTCGGTCACGGCAACAGAAACCAGCGTGGTAATACTCTCGTAGAGTTTGCACAGGCAGAAGGGTTTTTCATCATGAACTCCTTTTTCAAGAAAAAATCGCAAAGGAAATAGACAAGTGAAATTGATTTTATTATGTGTAACAAGAAAATTGTCATGGAAGACTGCAGTGTGCTGAACAAGTTCAACACAGGTAGTGACCATAGAATGGTAAGATGTAAGATGCACCTCAATGCTAAACTCGAGCGTGGCAAGCTAAAAAAAAACGAAGTGTATTGGCGTGACAAAACCTTAAAAAGCATCATAATACCTTCAAATTGGAACTTAGAAACAGATTCTCTGCTCTAGAAGGTCTAACATCAGAAGAAGTGGACATCTCTGAAGTTAACAGAAAAGTAATCAAAGCTCTTATGGAAACCGCAACAAGATTAACTGGGTCTAAGAACAAGTTGCATGTGAACAAATTATCAGGAAAAACCAAAATGCTGATGCAAAAAAGAAGAGAGATGAGGACAACTAAAGAAGATGTGACTTCCAAAGTGGAATATATAGAGCTATGCAAGACAGTACGAAAAAGTATCACTGAAGACGTAAGGAAATTCAACTGTGAACAAGTGAGGAAAGCAATTGAAAACAACCAAAGCCTAAAGATAGCAAAGGGACATCTCAGTAAGGGAAGAAAACAGATTATTGCACTGAGAAAAGAAGATGGTTCAGTAACAAGAAATAGAGCCAAAATTTTGACAAGAGTGAAAGATTTCTACTCCACATTACATAAAAGGGATGATACATGTACTCTAGAGTTCTTCCAGTCCTCCCAGCTGAAGTTGCACATGCAATCAAGAACATGAAGAGGGGAAAAGCTCCAGGAGAAGATGGAATTACTGTAGACATCATACAAGAAGCAAGTGGAGAAATTGAAACAGTACTCGCCCAACTTTAAACTCGATGCCTTAATGAAGGGAAGATTCCTGAGGATTGGAACAATGCTACAATGATCCTTCTACATAAAAAAGGTGACATTGAGGATCTCAGGAACTACAGACCTGTCAGTGGTTTATAAAATCTTCACTAAGTTCTTTCACACCGCTTGAAGGTAACACTGGACATGGCTCAACCGAGAGAACAAGCTCGATTCAGGAGTGGCTACAGCATAATAGATAATATCCACGTACTGAGAGAACTAATTGAAAGAGCGAGGGAATATGAACTTCCATTGTGGATGGCTTTTATCGATTATGAAAAAGCCTTTGATTCAATGAAACCATCAGCAGTTACAATAGCTTTGAAATCCTGCTGCGGTGTTGCAGATGCATACATTAATATTATTCATAACATTTATGAAAGTGCAAGGGCAAAGATTCGGCTGTTTGAGAATACAACACACATAAAAATTGCACAGGGAGGGAGACAAGGTGACACCATATCTCCCAAGCTCTTTAATGCCACATTGAAAAATGTCTTTCAATCACTGAACTGGGAAAATAAAGGGATAAAGATTAATGGAGATTATCTAACTCACCTTCGTTTTGCTGATGACAAAATGAATGTGAGTTAGATAATCGTTTTGCTGACAAGAGTAAAGAAGTGGGATTAAAAATGAACATTCAGAAGATAAAAGTGATGTACAATGCTTTTACAGGAAATTAAGATTTATCGATCGATGGAGAAACGCTGGAGATAATAGAAACGTACGTTTATCTTGGAAAGCAGATATCAAGTGAGGGTCACATTGATGAAGAAATTAATCGGCGTATAAAACTTGTCTGGAGAGCTTTTGGAAGAAACAGCATAATTTTCAAGAGCAATATGCCATTATGTCTTAAAAGAAAAGTGTTTCATCAATACATCCTTTCAGTGCTTACGTATGTTGCAGAGACGTGACGTGGACCTTAACTACACTGCTGGCAACCCAAAATGCAACACCAAGAAGAAAACATCCGATTGGCCTGAAATTCGCAGCATGCGTCGCCCGCGAGAGCACATGCAAACGATTAGCATTACAGGGCATTTGCAAATCACGTGCGCCCGACACGCCACCGAGAACCACTATAAGAAGGGTGCACAGAAGGCTGGGTGTAAGTAGTGGAAGTGTGTTGTGCTGCCAGACCTGTGCGTGGGTAGCTCCCTGATGCCTCGTCGCAGAATACGGCAGTCATTCCAGCACGTTTCGGAGTTCGACAGAGGACGAATAGTGGCTTATCGCGACAGCGATTTATCGTACCGAGACATCGGCGCCCGTATGGGACGACATCCAGCCACAGTGAGGCGAGTACGGATTCGGTGGGTGCAAGAGGGACGGACGGATTGACGTGAGCGATTGCCGCAGCCGCGGCACACCACCGAACGAGAGGACCGGCATGTTGTGCGGCAGGCATTGACGGCTCGCACCGCCACATCACGAACGTTAGCGCATGAATGAATTAGGGTGGGTTGCGCAACAACATGTGTCAGCACGTACCGTTCGACGTCGTCTGCAGTAGCGGGGACTTGTCGCACGGCGCCCATTGCTCCGGTTACCATTGACGTTACACCACCGGCGAGTGCGGCGACCGTGGGCCGTTGAACGCCGCACCTGGACTACGGAATGGCACATTGTCTTCTCCGACGAATTCCGCTTCTGCCTGCAACACCACCATCGTCGGATCCGCGTGTGTCGGCACTGCGGCGAGAGTCTGTATGACGCTTGCGTTATGCATCACCATACCGGTCCGTCGCCTGGCGTTATGGTTTGAAGCGCAATTGGATATGACACCCGCACCCCTCTGGTACGCATCGCCGGTACACTCAACAGCCGCCGCTACATCTCCGACGTTTTGGAGCCTGTAGTCCTCCCTTACCAGCAGGACCTGCCAGCGGCCACGTTTCAACAGGACAATGCGCGCCAGCACGTGGCACGCATCATGCAACAATTCTTCATGGCCCATCAGGTGTCACTGCTGCCGTGGCCCGCCTGTTCTCTCGATATGTCGCCCGTCGAACACGTCTGGTACCTCATCGGCAACCGAGTGACCCGGCAAGCACCACCCGCGGCTACGCCTGATGAACTGTGGCAACGTGTGGAAGCAGCCTGGACCGACATACCCCAAGCCCACATCCAAAGCCCCTTTCGTTCGATGCCGCGGCGTGCAGGGGCTGTTATTGCCTGCCATGGGGGCCCCACGAACTATTGATGTCTGCATGTTCCGCAAGTCGCACGAGCCTGTAAGCTGAATCGTTTCATCTTTGAATCTGTTGTTATGTGTCCATTAAACCTGGTTTTGCCATCTCGTGACCTTCTCGGTGTGGCCAGCAGTGTATTTCGGTAAATTTTGGGTTACTACACTCGGTGTTAAGTTTGATCATTCTTACGAAAAATGAGAGGCGCAAAATAGTGTTCTTGGAAGAGGACTCAAGCCCTGTGAGCGCATATGCGTTTTCCTGGAAGTTCCTGGATCATATTCTGCAATTCTGAGAGGTACATGCAAAAATGACTATGTCGTCAGTGAATGATAGCGAGTTAAACAATCTCCATTAATCTTCACTTTCCCAGTTCAATCAATGTGCGGTATGTATAGATACAAACGATTTATTGGTGAAATCAGGGTTGCAGTACAACAAGGCGACTGGCATGTTGAGGGTTCCATACAAACGTCTTTTTAATTGAGCCCAGCATACTTCTGGGGAAGCATCGCAAATAACAATAATACTATTTATAAAATGTACTTGGAAGGGAAGATAATAAAAATCTGCTCTTAAACTCAAGATTTTGGGCTGTCAAACAGGAAAATTGATTTTGCAATTGAAATGCGATTGTTTTCCAGATTAAATTGTTGCTTATTTTACTGATACCTGTTTTTATTTCTGTGTACAGAGACCAAAGTTCGGTTGATAAAGAAGAGATTCATTTGTATCTCACGTACTTTAACTTCATTCAGCTCTTCTCGTTTATCGGAGATTAGCTGACTCGTGCACTTCTAAACGCCTCACGGTGTCGCAACGTAATTTTATATAACACCTTTCATGAGAGAGCGCTGATGTGAACTTGATTTTGTCTGTGCAGTAAAAAGAAAGTTGATGACATGGTTGCAGAAATTTGAAAAGGCAGGGGCAGATGTTCGATATATGTGATATCGATTTTGCATTATTTTTTGCAGAGAATGAGTTCCCTGATTATACGATTATGTTGATCGGGTCGGTTCAAAAGTCATTTGAAGTGCACAGATTTATAGAATAACCATTTTTAATCAAGAATGGAATGTATGTTACACAAAAGTACGCCTTTTTAGGTGTTTTCAAACAAAATTCTCCAAATTCTCATCAATATTTTTAAGGCAATATGTCGATGAATATGCATTAACGCTGGTTCTGTAAGACGCTGCTGGTCCATTGTGGTTCTTAGATGTGTTTTCAGCCTTTTCATAGCTGAGAAGGATCTCTCTATAGCGTCGCTGTCGTAATGGGAGAAAATGCTAATGCTGTTAGCATACATTTGATGCTGTTCAAGCAAATCAGATCTTCGTTGATCTTAATTGCAGTAATGCATTCTATGGCATATTCCGGAAGTGAATCTAATGTACTTTTCTTCCTGGTTCACATTCGCTTGACGCTTGAGCGGTGATTGATTTCTTTCTGAAAAAGGCGTCAAGAGTTTCAAGAACCACTTGGATTATTTTACAAGCTTTAACAGTTCAAAAAAATAGATAGACAGATTTGTATTTTTAGCAAGGTGTAAAAATACAGAAAATTAAAAGTTTTGCCCTTCCGGGGAGGGGGGAAGATCATGTGCCCATGTTCCCAGTGGTGGAAATGGGCCGGAACGCACCGGAACGCCGATCCGGGAGCGAAACCCCGCGTTCCGGAAGCAAAACCCTGCGTTCCGTTATCGACACCAACAGGAAGGGAGCATTTCATTTTCATAAAACATTTCGTAATGCATTATACATTTCAATTAATGACACCATTTTGTATTAATTATTCGTCGTTTCAATTTTTTTAAATTATTTTCCTCTAATAAAGCACACTCGCCATTTGTGTAGGTACTACCGGAGTTGTAGCTGTAGTTCTTTAAAAAATTTCTCTTCGCCGTCTGGCGTCCTTCCTTCGCGATTTCCCGCCATGGTGACGACTGCAACGCCGCTTAATTCCACGATGAGTGCGAAGTGTTGGCGTCAGAGCGAAGTTCATGACAGGAGCTGATTGCTCGATGACCTTGCAACCTCTCTCCGCTCTTGGCATAAAATTATTTCGAAGTTAATGTAACCTGGCAACGAGTTTAATTACTACACTCTACACATGCTGTCACTTCAACTCCAGCTCCTGTTGTGGTAGGACGTGACTTTTTGACTGATATTATAGTCTTTGTTGTAAGTTTTAATTTGTTCTTGTGTGAGAAAAGAAAACAACTGAAAATAATGAAAAGAACTCTAACAGATTTCTTTGGGGAAAAAAATGAGTCAAAAGAAAAAAAACAGAACTCGGGAATTTGGACCGCCCCCCCCCTCCCGTTCAAGCTCGGACTCCGTGTGAAGTATCACCAAGAAAATCGCCGAAAATACAACAGTCAAAGGAAATCACTGCATCAGGAAGTTCATTAGAAGAATCTGAATCTCGGCAAAGCTCAACAAATGGTAAACCTGAGTGTTGGACTGAGGTTCAAAGTAAGTATTTTTGAGCCACCCCGGTGGCGCAGTGGTCTAAGGCGCTGGCCTCTGATCATTCGTCCGTAAGGGGCCCGGGTTCGAACCCCGGTCAGGCATGGATGTTGTGTTTGTCTTACCGGACTGGCTCTCTCCCTTCCCTGGAACCAGTGACCCTAAATTAGGGACGGGCGACTGCTTATAACCCATTGAGTTGCTCACGGTGGTCGTTAAACTACCAATCAAAAAAAAAAAAAAAGGATTTTTGAAAGAGTACTCTTGGCTTGTTTAAAAAATTGGGTGTTTAGGATGTACCCTCTGTAAAACCGCCGGGAATATGAACGGTTCAGAATTGTTAACTGCTGCAAGGCTTTCTAAGGAGTGGATAGATTGCAAAGTTAGATCTACGGCTGACGATAAGAAGCAGCAAAATACGGCTCTAAGAGAAAAAATAAAGGAGCACAGAGAAAGTCACGCTCATAAAGAAGCTTCTAAAATGAACGCAAAACGTTCTGAAGACGTCTTCGAAAAAATAAATGAAAATAAAGTGGACAATACGTACGAAATATTCAATACCGCATATTTCATTGCGAAGAACAATAGACCTTTTGCCGATTTTCCTGGTTTGATTGATATTCAAAAGAAAAACGGCACTGAGATGGGGAGGATATTGCAGTCTAGGAAGACATGTACGGATATTTGCGATTCTACAGGAAATGACATGCGTAAAAAGATCTGTGAAGAAATCGTCTCCCAAAATATAAAATTCGATTAATGAGTGTACAACTATAAGCCGAATCTCAGTACTCCTAATCTGCATGTCCATAGATCCGGATGATATAAATGTCCAAACTTTATTTTTTGACTTGGTTGAATTCCACGATTTGAAAGCAACAGCAATAACTGAATCGATTATGAACTGCTTGGTGAAGTACTTTCCAATAGAGCTTATTTAAAATAATCTGATATCTTTCACTTCCGACGGAGCTGCAAACTTCGCAGGTTCCATATCTGGTGTGGCTCAACAGCTTTAAAAAATCCCGAACTTATTATATGGAACTTATTATATCTGATGTCTGGAATAAGTTTCCAGCCTTGGCTTTGCATTTCAAAGCTACATCTGCTGATGCTGCAAAGGATAGTAAAGAAAGAAGCATATTTTCTGGCTTACTGAAAAGACTTACGAGCACATGCTTCCTGGAAAATTTGGCACTAATGAAAATCGCCTTAAAGGAACTTAGTTCATTGTCACTACGTCTTCAAGGAAATTCTGTATCGTTACCAGAAGCACAGTCGCATATTTCCCTTACAGTGAACATTTTCCAAGGTTTAGCTGATGGTGGTTTTGACGAGTTTTATTTAGTAGCATCAGATGCCGTAAAAAATATGGTGTTCAAAGGGGTGGACTTACATTTAAGGGGATATAAATCAGTGGCGGCTCGTGGTAGGAAAAATAGGTGAAGAGCAACAAGAGCAATATGAAAAGATATCTACTGTCTTCAATGAAAATCAGTTAATGAGAACTTACCTATTTTTTTATATATTAGATCAATTCTTCTTCCCTTTAAAGCTGGAAATTTGTCGATTATGTCGTCAGAAAATGGCTGTTTGTTCGTAACATCAAGAAAATGTCTTTCTGAATAGAAATATTTGCCAAAGAAGCAAGTTTATCTGGAGAAGTAGTTTTTCTTGAGTAAGTTTGTATTTTTTAAGGCAAGAAAAACTTCTTTCCACTGAAACACTTGCAGATGCAATTGTTAAAAACCGGGAAACCAATTTATACGCTTCTGTAAAAATTCCTTTATCTCCATGAAGCACTCGAAAAAGTTCATGAGTCGATATATTCCTTAATTTTTCATCAGCATATACAAGACTCAGTTCATTTTTAAGGCTCTGGTGTTTAGTAAATATTTTTCAGTAAAAATGTTGTAGATTTTCAAAAGCGTGAGAGGGAAAGCGTGAATTAAATTGGTCGAATTTGGTTGTGTCATCAAGACAGGGAAATTGAAGTTTAAGTTTCTCACTGTCTTGTAATATTATATCCATTTCCATAAGAATGTGGTACAAAATTTCAAAATACAATTGTTTATAATTTTTAAAAATTGTTTCTTGTGTAAGCATATTCCCGTTTAGATCTGCTTATTTCTGTGATTTTGCTATCTTTTCCAAACAGTGTTTCAAATACCTCATCGTTCCTTTTATGGCTCAAAATTTCGTAAGTTTTTTTTAATTTGAGTAACACAGTATATGTCTAGTGATTTGTTCTGCAAAATTTCGAATAATAGATCGGTGAACCAAATATTTCATTAAATACTATTCCCAAAAAATGTAAATTCAAAAGTGTTCATATCATTTAAAAACCCTTGAGCAAGTTGAATTGATTTTTTGTCTGATTGGTCACTATTTTGTGAGAAATTCGAATACTTCCTTCAATTTATCCCAATCTTCAACTATTACACTTACTAACTTCGAAGTGGAGGACCATCGAGTTTTTGTTATGGTTGGCATGCCTCTTGCGGTTGTTGATGTGAGTGTAATGTTTTTTCACCACTCAGTAAAGCGATCGCTTCGCTGAGTGGTGAAAAAAACAAGGGAATTACACTGAGGCTTGCAAAAAATATTCGACACTTAGAAATTTTAGGAAAACTCTGCTGTAATACAAGGTTCAAACGATGTACTAAGCAATGCCAAAAAGAGATTAAGAAGCTTTATGCTTAATTTTTTCTGGAGCCCAGTCAAGTGTCCAGACATTACGCTTGCCGCATCGTAACATTTTCCTATTGACTTGTGTTGATAATCAAACTGTTCCAAAATTTTGTCTAGCATTTTGTATAAAGCTTCTGACGTTCTGTCTTCACTCACACCACGGAAACCCAAAAATCGCTCAACCAATACACCTCCCGAATTAACAGATCTTATTATTAAAGAGCACTCGGAAGTCTGGTTATGTCTTCCCATCTACTTGAATATAAAAGCATTGAACTTCATTTATTTCATTTTTGACGTGATCGTTTATATATTCAGAAATACATTCAATTAATTCGTTTTGAATAGTTTTTGAGTCACCTGTGAAGACATTCTTTATTGTTTCGTATTGATTTTGAATTTTAAAGGACTTCTTGATATCAACAGTGAAAGCAATTCCTTGAATTTCTACGATTTATCGAGTCAATGCCTTTGTCATGGTCACGGAATGCTAGGTCTTGTTTACTCAAATACAGTACTGCATCAATCATTGTCAGCAGGAAAAGTCTATTTAAACGAACGCTTTCGTTGAAATGCATTTTCAAAAGCCTAGCATTCTCCCTCAGGGCATCGGCAATGGTGTTCTGATTCTTTTCAAAATTATTTAGCATTAATTCGCATTTCAGGTATTTGCTAGAATCACCACGTTTGTAAAGTGACCGTTTTATATTTAAATCTGAAAATTGTCTTTATTCCACGCCGAATTTTATTACTAAAATATAAGCAGGGCCAACAAAATAACTTTTCTAACACAGAAGGGCTACAAAGCCATTTATATTCAGTAAACCAACAATTTTTAAAATTAATATTGTAAGATTTGCCGCTCTTCTTGATTTCTTTCTTGGCAACAATTGTAAGTGAATCCGTCGGTCGTCCTTGAAGTAAAATGTCTCTTTTATTTTCAACTTTCCACCGACTGAACGGAGTTTGCAATAAATTACAGACAATGTTGTTCACAGGATACATACTGAAAACTAAAACTATCATTATCAGTTAAACTGTACACGAAACTAAAGTAACTAATGAAGTTTTTAACAAACAATCACAAAACACGAAAAAACATATCTCTTTCAGAAAGTATGTACCAAAACAAAAAATCCCTTAGTGGATTGCAAAAAACCCTTGGCAATCCGCCCCGTTCCACTGCGATCTCTTCGTAAGGTCACGACTCCAGGTGCAGAGCCTTGGCATTTCATGATAAAACACTTCACTTGCCCGGCAGATAGGGGAGGGTGACGTCATAGTTACCATGGCAACTCGGACAAAAACTGCAGACTTCCAAGCATTCTCATTTCAGCTCTTCACTTGAACTGTTTTGCGTATAAGGACTTATTTTCCGTATTGAATGCGCATTGTGAAGTGATATCTAATCAAAATTTTGGGTATTTTGGCACTCAAAGGCAAAAAAAGAATATGTTATACGAAACTATTAAATAAAATCTTATTTCAAATAAAATAGGTGAAGAGGCACTTCACCTACTTCACCTGAAAAGCCGCCACTGATATAAATCTGACGGGAAAATAAACCGTGTTCAGTTTTTTCGGAGTGTTGCCAACAATTTATCTGCCAGATTATTCAGCAGCGAGGACATTGTAAAACAACTTAAGGTTATGTATCCGTCTTTTTGGCCGACCGACATAGATATTTTATATGGAGAAGGAGAGGTTCTAAGTTTATGCCGAATATTCGGATTGGAGGAAGAAAGGAAAATCATTGAAGAGTTCAGACATTTCAAGGAGACCAAAAAATTTCACATCATTTAAAAGTCTTATTAAAATCTGTTGCTGCGGTTGCTATATCAACAGCTGAGTGTGAAAGAGGTTTTAGCACCATGAATTTGATAATAACTGATTTAAGAAACGATTTAAACGTTACACACGTCAGCAACCTCATGTTCATAAAATGAAACGGACCTCCTTCAAAGATTTTCAATCCCGAGCCGTACGTACGGAAATGGTTGAGTGACGGAAGGAGAAATGCAGATTTTTTGGCTTGCAGAGAACGTGAAGAAAAGATGCAAGAAGACGTTGAAACAAAAACTTTGGAGATCATTATAGGAAATGATATTTTTTTTTTCAAATCGAAGTAATAATAGATATTGCAGCTAAATAAATGGATATTTCAGACACAGCCGAATTTCTTTACTTTGTCACCCCATATACAGTAGTTACATATCTCCGCCTCAAATACGAGCTGACGTTTTTTCTCCGATGTTTGTTATTTGAGGACACCTCCAAAAAGGGTGATACCTTTAATTGCACCGGCACACATTCGCGTGGTCTTTCTAATAAGAAACGTACTTCTGAATAAAGAAAACACCTCTGACTTTCGCTAAATGTGACTATTTCCTTTTAAAGTTTAATAACGAAATTTCGCCGCCCCGGTGGCGCAGTGGTCTAAGGCGCTGGCCTCTGATCATTCGTCCGTAAGGGGTCCGCGTTCGAATCCCGGTCAGGCATGGATGTTGTGTTTGTCTTACGGTACTGGCTCTCTCCCTTACTTTGAACCAGTGACCCTAAATTAGGGACGGGCGACTGCTTATAGCCCATTGAGTTGCTCACGGTGGTCGTTAAACCTCCAATCAGTCAATCAATAACGAAATTTCCTTACATGGTTTTATGTGTACAGGAAATGGGTTTGCGAATATTCAACTTTTAATGCATTCACTTGTACCGTTGTAGTGTTGTCGTCAAAACTGCGTTAAGCCTTTTTGACGAATTCTGACTATGGAGTCAGAAATTGACAACACGTTCCTTCCGACGTCATTTTGATGGGTTTTGGCGACAACACTACGAGTTGTACGTTGCGTTCCGGCAGCGAAAAATTCCCATTTCCACCGCTGCTTGTTCCATCCTCTGCAACCGGCCTCAAAGACAACAGTATAAATGGTTGCGTTCTCTGTGTGCAAAATCGTACTTGTACGGTGGCGCCATCTACTGTACTCTAATCTCACTACAAACTGTTCTGTCAAAGTCGCTAGACTTGCTCTCATTCCTTCCCTTTCTGTGTCCTGCTCAAAAGGCGATCTCGCTGTAGGTGGCTGGGACCTAAATTCTACTCGCTGTAGGTGGCTGGGACCTAAATTCTACTCACTGTGGACGGAAGTCCTACAAGAAAATGACAAATACTGTTTTGCATTCGATATGATACACATTGAAAAAGTAGTTCTAGCAGACTTCTTCATAAAAAGAAAAACAAATGCTTTTGCCACAGAAATGAATAGTATAATTCTTTAATACTACAAGTGATTCATACTAAGCGGTTGCAAACTAATTTAAAGTGGATTGCCATTTCGCGTTAAAGATTCATATTAGTTACCAAGGTCGAATTACTAACCAGGTGGCTCGCCCTTAACTCCGAACCAGGGTCGAATTTCAGGGCAAGCCAGCAAAGCATCTTCTGAGAGCTAAAATGGAAAGGTCGGCAGAACAGCAGTTGAATTCATTTAAAGGTCATTTCGACTCGCTGAGGGGAAACAAGCCAAGCTTTTCCAATAATAATAATAATTGTTAAAATTAATTTCAGTGAGAAACGCTCACGATGACGATAAAAGCTCAACTGACTTCGGATGCACAACGGCCATTCCGTAGAAACTGAGAGCAAAATCACTCAAAATGAAGAAATATATAGGTACAGCAAAATATGTTATTCTTTTTCAAAGTATCCTTCCTCGGATGATATGCAACGGTCCCATCGTTCAGTCCACTTTTCAAAGCATGTGGCGAAGGCATTTTGTGGAAGCTGCTTTAACGACCCCTGTACAGCTTGAATAACGTCAGCATCTGTGTTGAATGTTGCGCCACGGAACTTCTCCTTCATTGTTAGAAACAACCAAAAATCACACGGGGCGAGGTCGGGACTGTAGGAAGGCTGTGGCATGATTTCAATACTGCTTTTCGTAAGAAACTGTTGAACACAAGCAGCCACATGTGGACTGGCTTTATCATCGTGTAGGGACCACTTGCTCACCAGTTCCGGTCGCTTAATCGATATGTGTCGTCGCAGTCGCTTCAAGACTGAAATGTACTACTCAGCATTGACAGTAATTTGTGGATGAACGGCATGCTGGTAGACTATCCCTTTATGATCAAAGAAAATTATCATCATCACCTTCCCAACCGATTTGGTTTGCCGGACATTTTTTCGTAGGAGGCTCTGTGTTTCCAGACTCTCGTTGCGCACTTTGCGAGGGGTTCGAAATAGTGGACCCATGCTTTACTGTGTTTAGAAAGTTTGGATCCTTTGCAATCATTTGTTTTCACTCATGGCACATCTGAGCTCTGGCTAACAATTGTTCTCTCGTCAATTGATGAGGTACCCATCTGGAACACACACGATGCAACAGTAATTTTTCGCTTAGAATGCGGAATGCCGACGTTTTTGAAATATTAGTTGACGCCGCTATGCCTCCACACGTCATTCGTCGATTTTCTTGCAGGATTGCCCAAACAGTATTAACATTACGCTCAGTAATAACAGTTTCAGATCGATCAGGCCTAGGAGCGAGTTCTGCCGACAAACTCCCTTTTTTGAAATCATGGTGCCATCTAAAAATCGTTGGAAACACATTATCAAACATTTATCTTTGTAAGCTTTTTTCATTAAATCAACCGTTTCTGGAGCCGTTTTACCCAAACGATAGCAAAATATCATCGCACAACGCATTTCACTTCTTAACTCTAAATCACTCACTTCCATAGCTCTATGACGAAATGCAGACGTACCTTAAACAACTGCGCAATAACAAAACCAGAATCGTCTGCCACGGCTAATAACTGTTGCCATAGATACTTTATTAATTCACTCGTCTAAGTGGTTATTTTCCCCCTTTGCACTGTTGCTAACTCAAAAAGAATTATTCTAAGTTTTTATGGAGCGGCCTTTGTATATTATAAAATTTAATTTCGACATTTTTTAGTTACGTCAGCTTTTCCTTGAGTTACGAGTTGATTGATGGATTCAAAGTTGATTGATGGATTAAGACACAGAATTATAAAGGATGAGAATATAGCTAATATAATTTGTAAGATTCAGATTCAATTTTTACATCTCTATATTCTTAGCTCATTTTCTGTAAAATTAGGTGATGATGGTGTGTGTAAGATCGTGCTAATGTTATCACTTTGTCCGTCCGTCCGTCTGTGGACACCATATCTCTGCAACTATTAACCCGATTTTAAAAATTATTTATTTTTGCATTGGGAAGCTTGAAATGTGAGAATTATGTCTCTTGTACTCCGCTTTTTTTTTTTTTACGATGCACGATTTCGCCACTAGACGGCGTAAATGCAGATGATATTGAATTCAAAATACATTTTATTCCATATATTTGCTTCTAAATATCCAAATGAAAAATTCTTTTACCTTTCGATGCCATTTATATCGAAAACTATTTTAGGTGCAGTCACTTTTCCAAGTTACGCACAGATTTTCCGATAGCGTAAATTGCTCTATCCCCGATACCTCTGCTTCTAAAACCCCGATTTGAGAAATTATTCCCGCACCGGATACGGCTCCTGATGGAAAATTTTTTGCATATAATTTTTGGTAGAGAATGGTTTGGCCACTAAAAACTTGACTGGAAAAATTATTTCGTGGATCGAAACCACTTACCCCGTAAAACTTTTTTGGAATACTTTCATATCAAAATAGTACATTGTTTTTCCGCTAGGGGCTTAGATTAATATCTTATTTTTCTCGATACCTTTGCTTCTAAGAGTCCCATTTGAAAAATTCTTCCTTTGTTGGAGAGCGCTTGCGGTGCCAAATGTTTCTGATATAATTTCAAATTTTTCTTAATGCACAAGTGTGCCATTAGAAGGCCAAAGTTCTTCACATTTACGTTTTCAGCAATATCTGCGGAACTGAAAACTCGATTGAAAAAAAACAAAATTCTGTCAGATACTACTCTGAAAATTCTTTGTGCGTATTTTCTTCCCAAAATAACGCAGAAAAATCGCCGCTAGGAGCGCCGTATTGACGCAAATTAAATTTATCAAAGCTATTCAAAGTCAGTGGAACCGGTATGGAAAACAGTAGTATCTGACCGAAGGAAGAAGTTTTTCAATCTGGTTTTTTATCCCGCAGATATTGCTGTAAACGGAATCGCGAACTTACGCCCTCTGGTGGCATACTTCTGCGTTAAGAAACATTTGTATTTATGTGAGAAACATTTCGCACTGGAAACGCTCTCATACAAAGAAAGGATTTTTCAAATCGGACTCTTCGAAGCAGAGATATGGACAAATGTAGATATGCGTCTACGCCCCCTGGCGGGAAAACCATGCATTATTTTAGGAAGTAAATGTTCTCAAACGTTTTTCGATGTAAGTGGTATCGGTCCAAGAAAAATAATTTCTACTCGAGTTTTTAGGAGCTCAAATTTCGTTGCAAATACATCAGAAGAAGACATTAACCCTTATGCCACTGGTGGCCAAACCATTCTTTACCAAATATTAGAAATTATGTGAAAAATATTTTCCATCAGAAACTTGAAAATTTTGAAATTTTATGAAAAACATGTCACACCGGAAACTCTATCCAACAAAGAAAGAGTTTTTCAAATCGAACCGTTAGAAACAGAGATATTGACAAAAATAAGATATACATCTGCGCCCCTGGCGTAGAAACCATGCATTATTTTAAAAAGAAAATATTCCAAAAAGGTTTATCGATGTGAGTGGAATTGGCCCATGAAAGAATTTTTTCAAACGATATTTTAGAAGCTCAGATTTTATGGCAAATAGATCAGAAGCAAAAATTAACACTTATAACCCCTGGTGGCCAAAGTATTCTTTACCAAAAATCAGAAATTATGTGCGAAGGAGTTTCCATCAGGGGCTGTATCCGGTGCCAAAAGAATTTTTCGAATCGGAGGTTTAGAAGTAGATATATCTTGAGAAATGCAATTTACCTTTACGCCCCTAGCGGAAAGTCTATGAATTACTTAAAAATTTTGAAATTATATGAAAAGCATGTCACACTGGAAACTCTATCCAATAAAGAAGGAATTTTAAAAATCGGACCATTAGAAGCAGAGATATTGACAAAAGTTAGACATACATCTACGCCCCTGGCGGAGAAACTATGCAATATTTTAAAAATAAAATATTCCGAAAAGGTTTATCAACCTGAGTGGCATCGGTCCACAAAAAGTTTTTTTTTCAATCGAGATTTTAGAAGCTCAGATTTTATGGCAAATGTATCAGAAGCAAAAAATAACACCTTTACGCCCCCTGGTGGCAAAAGTGTTGTTTACCAAACATTAGAAATTATATGTAAAAGATTTTTCATCACGAGCTGTATCCGCTAAAAAAATTTCAAATTGGAGTTTTAGAAGAAGAGATATCGGGGAAAACGTAATTTACTTTTACGCCCCCTAGCGGAAATTCTATGCGTAACTTGAAAAAGTAACTAAACCTAAAATACTCTTCGACATAAATGGAATCGAAGGATAAAATAATTTTTTCAATCGGATGTTTAGAAGCAAATATATGGAATAAAATGTATTTTGAATTCGACATCATCAGCATTTACGCCCTCTAGCGGCAAAATTGTACATCGTAAAAACACGCATTAAAGGATCATCATTTGCATATTTTAAGCTTCCCAACGCAAAAAGAATTTTTCAATTCGGACTAATAGTTGCAGAGATAGGGTGTCTACAGACGGACGGACAAACCGATAACATACAGCAAGCACGATCTTTTTTTACGAAAGACGTGGTAATGAGAGCTACTCATACTAGCACCTTATTGGTTTCATGCTGTGCCATTATAACACCTGATTTGCTATCAGAACAAACAGTCTCATTGGTCGGTTTTAAGTTAAGGAAACCACTTGTTGCTACATAAGGCAGTTTGTGTTTTCTTTTTCTGGTTATTTGGCTATAACTTTGATAGAATACAAACAATTCAACACAATTTGTTACATTACATTCTGCATTAAATTATCTTTCTAATGATGTGTAATTTTATTGCATTATTCTAAAAAAGACAGATGTTATGAGCCATCAGACCTTAAAAATACAAATTTTCTTAAAGGTTTTCACAATTTTGACCGCTAGTGTATACACTCATTGGACAAAACGTTAAGATACCTATACCTAACAGCGCGTTGGTCCTACTCTAACGCGAATAACAGCCTGTACATGCCAAGGCATTCACTCCACCAGATGCCGGAGGGCTTTTTTTTTTTTTTTTTTTTTTTTTTTTGATTGGAGGTTTAACGACCACCGTGAGCAACTCAATGGGCTATAAGCAGTCGCCCGTCCCTAATTTAGGGTCACTGGTTCCAGGGAAGGGAGAGAGCCAGTGCCGTAAGACAAACACAACATCCATGCCTGACCGGGATTCGAACCCGGACCCCTTACGGACGAATGATCGGAGGGCTTTCGTAGGCAATGCCAGCCATGCATGCTGCAGCATTGTCCACAACTCCGCCAGAGACGTTGGTCTATGACCCATGGACCTGATGTTCCGCTTCATGGAATCCCAGAGAGCTTCCACAGAGTTTAAATCTGAGGACCATTGGGGTTACTGGATGGTTCCAAACTCATATTAGTGTTCCTCGAGCCATGCCTGGGTGGTTGCGGTTCGGTGGGGCTGCGTATTGTCTTACTGGAACAGATCATCGGGCGCAGGATGCGCGAAGGCCCTGAAAGCAAGAAGGTGATCAGTCAGCACATGCTGGTAGCGCGCAGGGATTAAAGATGTCTCCAGACACAACAAGAGACCTAATGTGTCCCATGAAAAGGCTCCCGAAACGATCACCCAGCTGACAGCATGACAGGGCCTCATGCTGTCGACGCCAGACCCGCGCCCTCCGGTCGGCTCGGTACAGTTAGAAACGGGACTCATCTGACCACACGATGAGGCGCCACTCTGCTGAGGTCCAGTTTTAATGTTGCTAGCACCAGGAGGGGCGTAATGTCCGATGACGGGCATTTAACAGCGGCACACGAGTAGAGCGTCGACTGCCGCAGCCCAGTATATACAGCGTGCGCCATACGTCAGCGAGATGACAGCCTGCGCCTGTTCGCTCGCTGACGCTACTTGGGCCTCCGACATTTTCCACCTGGATGTGATTTGCGCCACCGTTGCAAGGCGGACGGTCTGTACGAGCCTGGATAGTCTACGTAGGCCCAGATCATCAATAGCGTGTAGTCTGCCACAACCGCTCTTTGGTAGCTTGTACGCCCGTCGATGGTATACTCGCGGTACACCCTTAATACGGTTGCTCTCGGAAACCCGAGGATTGTTACCACTTGGGGGAAAGAATGACCCATCTGTCTTACGCTGACAATGGGGGAAAGAATGACCCATCTGTCTTACGCTGACAATGTACCCAAAATCAAAGTCGCTCAGATAACTACTTTTACCTAATTTCATTTATTGCAACACACTGTTGGGAAGCCCTACTGTCCGCCAATTTATCGCCTGCATTCTGTTTAGTTCCATTCCACTTTGCGTGGGGAGATGTCCATGTCAACTGCCTATCATATTGTCTCTAACATTTTGTCTATGATTACATTTACCGTAGTGGAAAAGAGCGTACATCGTGCCGAGTAGGAAATGCTCGGATTACAGTTATCCAATAAAATCATTTTGCAATGCGACATTAACAAGTGAAAAATTACGGCTATACGGGACGACTACAGGCATCCTCTGTTGCTTTAAGCATGTTCCCGCAAAAATCAGGGCATCTTCAGTATGCCCTAATTTCAGCAGGGACATCAACATTATCTTTTGACAAAAAGTTTTATGTTGTAATTAGAATTTATTAAATAATGTTTCTATTAGTTAACGTCAGCCATAAATTACTAAAATTCAAAATTCATGTGTTCAACACGCGCTTTTGAAATCGAGTATGCTGAGTACATTATTTCAGTATAGAGGAACTCTGTAATATATTTATGATTTTTTGCTGAATTAATGTAACAAACATTTTTTCTGATCTATTGAAAAATGAAACAGTTTTGAAGAGAAATACGAAGCAATACAAGATGTCGCCCTGGTGGTAGGAGGCGCTGGTACGAATTGTTCGACCAAGACGGTTCCGGACATGGATGGTACGTTTGTCTTCCAGCGCTGGCTCTTTCCCTTTCCTGGAACCAGTGCCCTCAAATTAGGGACAGACGACTGTTTATATGTCCCAGTGAGTTGCTCACGATGCACCCCCCGTCAAAAAAAATATTTTACCCGTAATATGTTCAAATTCACTCACAAGCATGAGGATTGAATGAAAAACGGGTACTATTTCAAAAATGTTTCAAAGTTTACTACTGAAAAACAATTGAAAATAACACATTTGTATTTATACTCTTACTTATTTTGAAGGAAATTAGTATATAAATGCAAATGTCTCTTTTTTCTTTTTTTTTAATCGAGCATGTCCAGAGATTTACAGAAGTCTACGTGTCCAGGTCTCCTAGCGATAAAACTGAAGCACAAGAAAACTCAAAAATACACTGATCACAAAAAGTTGCAGTTTCAAAGGAACAAGTTAGTAAAATCATGCAATGCATTGATTATAATACGCTTTCCAACATACCAGAAATCCTTACTCAAGTTATGAGGATAATGGCTGTGGAATAAATCTCGCTCCTGTGCCCTGACCTTTGATCCCATTTCGATTATATTTAACAGAACCGGTTCAGTATACCTCCGAAATAACATGATAAAGTTTTGTCACAATGGAAGCATTTTTACGTAAGTTATGATGCATAAGGGCTATGGAATAGATTCCGCTCCTATGTCCTAACCTTTGACCCCATTTAGCCCATTTTCAATAGGATTCGTCAACAGGCAGGCCCATACAACATAGTAACATTTCATCCAAATCGAAGAATTTTTACGTAAGTTATGACTTATAATGGCGATGGAAGTGATTTCGCTCCTATGTCCTGACCTTTGACCCCATTTCGCCCATTTTCAATAGGGTTTGTCCCCAAGTGGTCCTCTACCACGTGCTAGAATTTAATCGAAATCGAGCCTTTTTTACGTTAGTTATGACGCATAAGAGCAGTGGAATGGATCCCGGTCCTATGTCCTAACCTTTGACCCCATTTCGTTCACTTTCAATAAGGTTCCTTCCTAGTAATCCCTTTCCACATACTAAAAGTTCATCGAAATCGAACGATTTTTGCGCGAGTTATCGTGCGGACGGACATACGCACACAACGCGTGACGTAATGGGGCAGATGGGAATCGCGACCATCTGCTCGCAAGAGTGTGACGTCATAAAACTTTAATAGGATCCACACACAATGCGTGACGTAATGAGACAGATGGCGTGACCTCGTGCCAACATCTCAAGCGCGAGATTGTGACGTCATAAGATCGTCCCCAGATGGTTCCCTACCACATAATAAAATTTCATCGAAATCGAACCATTTTTACGCACGTTATGACGCATAAAGGAAATGGAATGCATTCCGCTCCTATGTCCTGACCTTTGACCCCACTACACCCATATTTAATAGGGTTCATTTCCAGGTGGTCCCCTGCAATATACTAAAATTTCATCGACATCGAACCGTTTTTACGCAAGTTATGACGCATAAGGGCAATGGAATGAATCCCACTCCTATGCAGTGACCTTTGACCCCACGTCACCCATTTTCAATAGGGTTCATTCCCAGGTGGTCCCCTACAATATGCTAAAATTTCATCGACATCGAACCATATTTACGCAAGTTATGACGCATAAGGGCAATGGAATGGATCTCGCTCCTATTCCATGACCTTTAACCCCATTTCGTCCATTTTCAATAGGGTTCGTCCCCAGGTGGTCCCCAACCACATACTAAAATTTCATCAAAATCAAACCATATTTTCGCGAGTTATCGTGCCGACAGACGGACGGACAAAGCTGGAGCACATACGCTTTTTCAACCTAAGGTTGGAAAGCGTAAAAAACGTGGTGATACGCAAATTTAGCGATTACAGGAGATCCGTTATCAGCGTGGGGTAGCTACGTCATATGTTATTCAGCATCATGACAACTCAGCACGTGGCGTGCCAGTACCATTGCGTGCCATTATTCAGCATCATGACAACTCAGCACGTGGCGTGCCATTATTCAGCTGCCAGTACCATTGCGTGCCATTATTCAGCATCATGACAACTCAGCACGTGGCGTGCCATTATTCAGCATCATGACAACTCAGCACGTGGCGTGCCATTATTCAGCATCATGACAACTCAGCACGTGGCGTGCCATTATTCAGCATCATGACAACTCAGCACGTGGCGTGCCATTATTCAGCATCATGACAACTCAGCACGTGGCGTACCAGTACCATGGCGTGCCATTATTCAGCATCATGACAACTCAGCACGTGGCGTGCCAGTACCTTGCGAGAAGTGGAGAAAAGGCCGTTTCAAAGCTTGGTCTAAAAATTTACTAAATGTATTGTCTTTAGTGTGGGATTATCCTGAAATAGCCGCCCAGGTGGCGCGTGGTCTAAGCGCTGGCTAGGTACCATTCGTCTGTGAAGGGCCCGGATTCGGATTCCGGTGAGGCATGGATGTTGTGTTTGACTTACAGGACTGGCTTGCTCCCTTCCCTGGAACCAGCGGCCCTAAATTAGGGACGGGCGACTGCTTATAGCCCTTTGAGTTCCTCACGGTGGTCGTTAAGCCTTCAATCAAGAAAAAAAATAACCTGACAATCACTTTTGCTCTCTGCCAACACTGTCCTGTTGGCAGAGAGCAAAAGTGATTTGCAGAGTATGTTGTCTCCGATGCACGAAATTTGCATGAAATTCAAACTCAGTATAAATAAGGAAATAACCAAAGTTATGGTGTTTGAGAGAGGAACTGGTAGCACTGAATGTACTGTAAGTATAAATGGCACTGTGATTGACCAGGTGAGTGAGTTTGTGTATTTAGGAAGCATGTTTGACAGAGAGAACAAATTGGATGGTGAAATTAGTAGCCGAGTGAATTCTTCATTGAAAGTCACAGCTCCTCTGGGAGGTTTTCACAGGAATGATGGGTTCTCTAGAGAGTCCTGCATGGCTGTGTATGAAAGTGTAATTGTTCCTACTCTGATGTATGGCAGTGAAACCTGGGTACTGCAGAAGAAACATAGGAGTGGTTTGTGTGCTGGAGAAATGCGTTACTTACGGGGGGCTTGTGGCAAGACACGGTCTGATTGTATGAGGAATGAAGATGTGTTGAATTTGTGTGATGTGAAGCAAAATGTTGTTAGCAGAGTGGAGACCAATATGCTTCGGTGGTTTGGCCATGTTGAAAGAATGAGTGATGAGATGTTTACTAAGAAAATCTTTTTAGCCATGTTGAAAGAATGAGTGATGAGATGCTGCTTACTAAGAAAATCTTTTTAGCCCAAGTGGCAGGAAGGAAAGGCAGAGGAAGGCTAAGGAAGACATGGGTGGATCAGATTCAGGAGCGTCTGCATGAGAAAAAGATTATGAGTATGAAGTATAAAAGATCTTGTGTACGGCGTGTAATGGATATCAGTGAAGCACGAGTTGTACGTCAAGATCGCTGTAAATGGCGAAGTTTGATACAACAGTAAGTAAAAATATCTGGTAGTTTGTATTTCTTTTTGGAGCTAACCTCTGAATCTCAGAGAACAGCTTAGTGATGTGTATGATGTATGTAATAACCTGACATTTAAGCTTTGACAACAGAAAAAGGGCTGTTGGCATGTTAAAGGCAGGTGTACGGCTGATCGACGTGGATGCTGCTTTAGGTGTTTCGCAAAGTGTAGTAAATAGGCTACACAGAAGATTTCTACGGTATGAAAATGTTGGTGATTAACCCAGAAGTGGTCGCCCGAGGATAACCTTGAGTTGAGGCAAGATCGCTACCTGACAGCAAGTGCTCAGAGAAGTCCTAGGATCACCAGCAGCCAACTCCGGGAATCACTTCGAGCTGCTTCTGGTGTCACAGTATGTACGAAAACGGTAAGAAACCGTCTTCACTAGTACAAACTCAGAGCAAGGAGGCCGCTGAGATGTATAGCAATGACATCAGCTCATCTCGTCAAAGATGTACCTCGGTACAACAATACATGTCATGGAATACAGAATGGCGCCATGCACTTTTTACAAACTAATGCCGTTCCGCTCGTTATCCTGATACACGACGAGGACACGTGTGGAGGAGTTTCGGCACACGAATGCAACCACACTACGTGCAGTTCATCTACCCTAAACAGCAGATGTCAGCTCTGGTCTGGGCAGGAGAGTGTTTTAATGGCGTTACTTCCTTGTACGTTTGTCAAGACAAAATAAATGCCTTAGTGTACCGAAACGAGATCATGGTGTCCATTGTGACAATGTTTCACTGCCATTGGACATCAATTACATTTACTCGATAACAGTGCAGCCAGTCATCGTGCCGCAGGAGCTCGAAAATCATAGGATTGAATCGTTACAGTTGCCACCGATGTCTCCTGACGTTAATCCTATTGAGAACATTAGGGACTTTGTACAGAGACGTCTGGATAACCACGTTCGATACCCCAGTGCACAAGTAGACCGCCGTACCGTGTTGGCTGTAATATGGGACGAGCTGATCCAGAAATGTATCAGTAATGTCATTGCAAGTATGCCTCGTAAGTGTTAAGAGGTTTTTCGACACAGAGATCGTGTTACTGGGTACTGAAATCCAGAGGTGTGCAGATTCTAAATAGACAAAGTCATCGCTCTTTCCACGTTTATCTTTAATTAACACACAGCAACCAAAAACTTGTTATTCGGACACCGCTGAGATCGAATCCCAGATATTTCGATAGCTAGCCGAGTGCGTTCGTCTTACGCTACGGTGGCCAACAATCCACGGCGCTATGTATGTTTATCTGGCAGCATCTAACTTCACAAATCCGTAGGGATGGGTTCAGCAACTGAGACGTCTCCATCTGGTGGGACTTAACGGCACAAGCTATTTAAATATTGCTAATAAATACAATGAGCGAGAGTAAATGGGGAAAAATCCATTTCATCGACTTTGTCTATTTACAATGTAAAAAGACTTTGCCTATTTGCATTGTCTGCAGGTATTTGGAAGATTTTCACTGTATGGAGATTCTCCGAAGTTACCATTTTGTCTATATTGCAGCGCAACTTTGTTGTGTGCAGAAATTGCGCAATAAATTGCTTTTGTAAACGCAAGCTTTATCGTTTGTGTTACGTAGCCTCACTAATCTTATTTCAATGCGTCTTACTCGAGTCTGATACATACATCCTTTATTCCATGCAGTATCCCTAACTTTTTTTACTATTGTATATGGACTGTTATTCTTACAGGCAGAGCTTCTCTTAGGCCAACATACAAAGGGTTCGGATAATCTAGGTACGTATTTGGCAGGGATAATAGCAGTTAGCCATGATGAAATTTATACTGTCCCGAACAAATCTTCACTAGCTCCATCCTCAGAAGCAAATGCTCTAGTGCAAACATGTAGTGGGCTCTACCAAAAGGATGTTTTTGGAATTCGACTTACATATGCGGAAAAATATTTTTTTCTGCTGAATGGGGAGGGAGATTAACGACCGCCATAAGCAGTCCTGCGGAATATAAGCTGTCGCCAAATTGGGGGCTACTGGCTCTAGGTTAGAGAGGGACCAACATCATCGGAAAAACGCATCAGTCATGCCTCAGCCGGGACTCGAACCCTGGCCCATCTCGGACGAATGATCCGAAGCTAGCGACTCAGGTCACTCGGAAAAGTTTAATTTAGGGATGGACGATTGAAATGATGCTATAGAAACCACAGACTTGGCTGCGAATGTTGGTAAGAATCGAAGGTAGGTATTACGAATATTCGCAGTTCGTAATAATCGAAATACGGTTATCGTTAAACCGGGAACATGATATGAGTGGGAATAACGAATACTTGCCATATGAATAAGGACAAGTTTCACAGATAAAAGATAACTAAAACAGTTAAAAATCAACAAAGATATATAAATTGCAAAAAAACAAGTACATTTATGTTTAATTCAGTAAATATTAAAAATTCCCTTTCAATCCGTCTAAGTAATATGTTTACTGAATTAAAAAAATAGTGTTCGTATAAAATTCGGTTTTAGTATCTACAAATGTCTTGTCATTACGTTATCTTTTAGACATGTGTGCATGTGTAATGCTTGTTAGCCGGTGTCGTGAGAGAGATTTTGTGCTTTGCGACGGTAAATACCTAAATGCACCAACAAGAGCGACTAAAGCATAAATGTTAAAAACTACACGAATCTTTTTACCAAAATTCTCGCAATGCTAAGATAATGAATATTATTCATTAACACTATCTTCGAAACGCGAATTGCCGCCCCGGTGGCGCAATGGTCTAAGGCGCTGGCCTATGATCATTCGTCCGTAAGGGGTCCGGGTTCGAATCCCGGTGAGGCATGGATGTTGTGTTTGTCTTACGGCACTGGCTCTCTCCCTTCCCTGGAACCAGTGACCCTAAATTAGGGACGGGCGACTGCTTATAGCCCATTGAGTTGCTCACGGTGGTCGTTAAACCTCCAATCAAAAAAAAAAAAAAAAAAAAAAAAACGCGAATTTATATCTCTTACCTGGAACTAGAGGAGTGAAAATTCCTGTCAAAATGGACAAAGGTATTGCCAGTAGGGCACCCATTTGCGACAATAAAATATCCTTCAATGAAGATTTTCAACCGAAGCCTACCGGCACCGCATTCAACCGTAGAGAAAGTAGGTGTTACAGGTCTGATTACAACAGATAGCTTTAGACCACATCCAATTCTCTGAACTCAACGGAAGAAGATAACAGCCCTCCCAGTAGTGTTATCATGCTGAAGAAAATATATATTTCTTCGCGAGGCATTAAACAAACCTGCTCTTAAGTTGAACGTTTAGTGTCATTGAATTATCATTCTTATCAGGTACCACTGAATAAAAACAGTTTTGTTATCTTCTCTTTTGTTACATGCAACAAACGGACTTCGGTTTATCACATCTAGCAGTAAAAGTGGATTAATTGTTTTTTTGGAAACGAGTGTTTAAAGAGTTCGTAAACTTTTTGGGAAATTGAATAAATCCGTGTCACTGATGTTTAAGGGACAAATTACGAGATGGGGAATCAGTTGATTCGATAGTACAGATCAGAATGTTTAGGAAGATAAATACATATTTGGAGTTGTAGGAATATTCCCTCACACACACACAGGCTCGCGCGCATATACACCGATGAGCAATTACATTATGACCACCTACCTAATAATCTGTAAGATCTGCTTTAGCCTGGCACAGCAGCGGCCACTCGGCAAAGCATCGATTCGATGAGGTAGCGATAGGTATCCTGCGGTATCTGGTACCATGACGTCAACAGCAAGTCCTCCAGTTCCCGTACATTTCGTGGTGATGGTGATTTAGCACGAACTCGCTTTTCCACGTCGAACCACAAATGCTCGATTGGGTTCATGTCAGGTGAATTTGGAGGACAGGGCATTGCCAGAAATTCACCAGCATGTTCCTCGAACCACTTCTTGACGATTATGGCAGTATGGCATAGCGCATTATTCTGCTGATAATGGCCATTACCAGCAAGGAACACAGTTGCCATGAATGGGTGAACTTGGCCAGAAACGATGTTCAGAGACCTCAAAGTTATCAGGGCTTGTGCTATAGGGACAATGGGGTCTAAAGCGTCCCAAGAAAACATCGCCCACAGCATAACTCCGCCGCAGCCGGCCTGTTTCCGCCAAACAGTCCATCCAGCAGGTGGCACAGCCTCCGTTGGTAATCGGCGTATGCACCAGGAATCTTGATTCGTCAGACCAAGCTGCTTTCTTCCACTCATCCACTGTCCAATCTCGATGATCTTGGGCCCATTTCGTGCATTGTTGGCTATGGCGTAGAGTGAGCATTGGGTACACGGCTGAGTCTTCGGTTACGTAGGCCCATGCGCAGAATGCTGCGATGAGCTGTGTGCTGTGACACGTTGCCCTGATCACCACTTTTGGAGCTGAGGGTGATTTGTCGCACTGTGACTCTGCGGTCGCTGTGAACAATGTGCTACAGTCTCCGCTCCTCTCTGGCATCAATGAATTGCGGACGACACACGGCTAGACGACGATTCGTCGTTTCATCTGTTGACCACTTTTGATACGTACTTACTACAGCGGCACGTGAACAACCCTCAAGCCACGCCGTTTCCCAGATCGTAGTTCCGAGACGCCATGCCATTACAATTTGTTCTTCATTAAACTGTGATAAGTCGGCAGATTTTCCTATTCTGACTCCGAACACTCAACTAAAACCGAAAGCCTGTCCTCGGTTGCATATATACTCTCTGGTAACTTCACCTACGCCACCGTTCGGTCCCCACGCACGCTCATTTCTCTAAGCTGGGGGTAGTCATAATGTAATGGCTCATCGATGTGTGTGTAGCCTATACATATACACTCATCGTCAAAAAAAAAAAAAAATAGTTGCAAACAGAAGAATTTGTCGGATTGCAATGCTGTCCGGGAGGAAGGTAAAGGTGACCAAAAAAATTAAATGATTAAACACTGACATGGGAAATATTTATTGAGCTGCACGCGAATAAGTAGTGTCTCTAGGTATGGAGTTCTACAGGTTCCTAATGGTGTCCTGCGGTAAGCCATCCCATGCAGCTTGAATCTTCTCCCACAGTTCCTGAAGACTGTGCGGTTGGGGTGAAGTGTGCATAGCGCGTCCGATAGCATCCCACACATTTTTAGTCGGCGATAGGTCTGGCGGTGCGGCTGGCCCTACCAGAGTATTTGTGCCTTGAAGCCAAGCTCTCGACACAGCAGCAGTACGCGGTCGAGTGCTGTGCTGTTGGAAAATCGAACCGGAATGAGCTGTCAGAAAAGATCGGGGCCACTGATTGCAGGACCTCATTAACGTAACGTTAGGCTGTCAAAGTGCCTGTAATGAACGCCAGAGGTGATCGGGCATCGAAGGCATTTGCACCACACACCATGATACCAGGCCTTCTGAACGAGTGACGCTCGACAACAAACCGTTCATCTTGGCGCTGCCCACGATGACTCCACACACGGATTCATTTGTCTGCTCCTCCAAGACAAAAGCGGGACTCGCCACTGAATGTCACCCGCTGCCATTCTAAGTGGCTCCTTGACAGTCTGGCACGACACATTGCAGTTTTTAGCGACGATGCAATGGTGTTAAGAGCAGTCGTCGTAATGGTCTGTGTGCGTGTAGTCCTACGTAATGCAGCCGTCTGCCAATGGCGCTGACACTAATTGGACGATGCATGGAGAGCCCCACTACTAGCTGAATATCCGCAATTGTGACAGTTGGGTCACTCCGTGCATGTCGGTCCTCTTTCCCTCTGGTTCGTCTAGGTCGCCCAGACCCTTCCTGTCGCTGCTGCGTGCCTTGTTCTGTCCACTGCCACCAACAGCATGCTACGGTGATATCCGCACGACCTATATGGGGCGCAACACAGCGATAAGACCACCCCTCTTCCCGGAGCCCGACGTTTTGGTCCCTCTCGAACTCCCCCAACTGGTCGAATTGCTTCCGAACTTTTCTCCGATGCATACGTCACTTGCAAAGGATACAACCAACACAACAGCATGAGACAGAATGGCAAGCATGCGCAACGGGAAGACCTTATACAGCCGGTGGGGAACAACTCTACGACCCCTCCTTGCTTGCGTCATATGCGCGGCTGAGCGTTATACTTGAATCATTCGCGTGTCTCGCGATGTCTAAGCTACCCACCAAGTTTCATTCCTGTCGGTTGCTTCCTTCTGTGTGCAACTATACACTGAAAAGCAATTGAATTAGAGATACCTGTCTAGTAGCGTGTAGCACCACCTTTCGCCCTGATTACGGCGGCGATTCGTCTCGGCATGGACTCGACAAGACACCGGAAGCGTTGGGAAGCCATACGGATCCACGATCCTGAACCAGCTCCCACAGTTCACGAAGATTTGATGGAGGGGGGGGGGCAGAGCCTCGAACATGTATCTCGATGGCATCCCAGATGTGCACGATGGGATTGAGGCCAGGTGACCCAGCTGGCCAAGGAAGCGCGGTCACGTCGGTGGAGTGTTCATCCAACCATTCGGATACAATTTGGGAGCTGCATTGTCTTTTTGCAGGATGAGATCCCCAGTGGGATGTTGAAGACGCACAAACGGGAACAAATGGTCGTCCAGGATATCCCGGTAACGTTGACCTGTGAGGGACGACGCCACACGTACCAGGGGTCCCATTTCAGTCCACGTAAACAGTCCCCAGACGAGAATGCCACCCCCACCAGCTTGAAGAGTACCCTGCTGGCAAGAAGGATCCATCGTTTCATGTGGTTTGCGCCGTACTCGTATCATGCCATCCGCATGTACCAACGTGAATCTCGACTCATCAGTCGAGGCAATATTTTCCTACATGTCTAGGGTCCAGTGGCGATGTTCCCGCGCCCATGCTAATCTTTGCACCCTGTGATGTGCGGTCAGCAGCGGTATCCTCGTGGGACGATGGCTTCTGTGCCCCATAGCGAGGAGATGGTTCTGGATGGTGTGGCCGCTTACACGTTTTTGTGCACCAGCGTTAAATTGCCGAGTTATTTCTTGCACTGTGGCCCGTCTATCCGCTGTTACAATGCGAGCTAGCTAACGATGACCCCGCTCATCCACACGCTGTTGTCCACGTCAGTTGGCCCTTGCAGGGATGGTTTTACCTGACTCGATGTACTCACCGTGCACCCGTAACACAGTGGCCCGTGAAAATCCCAGTGCCTGCACGACTTCCGAGATGGAGTGACCCATTCGTCGGGCCCCGACAATTTGCCCACGTTTAAATGCGCTTAGATCCTTCGTCTTACCCATACTGCGTCCGACTCTTACTGATTCCCGTCGCATCACTCCTTATATTGTCGGATCGCTGCATACGTCATGTCGTTTCCGTTTACAGGGCCGCCCACAGTGCCACATTTGCATAACGCCAGCTGTCTCTAATTCAGTTGCTCTTCAGTGTATATATATATACTGTATATATTTTTTGTGAATGAGTGTACTGTTTGTGAAAATTGCAACACAAAGAAGGAACTATGCGATTCGAATGAAATTCGCATTACTGATATGACTGTACATAAGTGATTTAATTTTCAGAACAATACAAGAATTTTTACCTGCAAAAATCTGCATCTTGTGAAGCCTCCGCGAGCTGCAATAAGAGCTTCTAGACATCGTGGCATTGAATCGAAAAGGTGCTGGATGGTGTCCTGGATACTTACTTTGCGAGACGGCATGTATGCGAGTCCACAGATCATTGGTAGTGACCGCTGGAGAACTTTGATGGGCCAGTTGCCGAATGACCATATCCCAGACATGTTCAATAGTCGACATGTCTGGCGAACGTGCAGGCCACGGAAGAAGCGGTGTCTGCTGTGCTGCGAAGAGGGCTTGAACAATCCTGGCAACATGTGGTCTGTCATTGTCCTACTAGCATATAGCGCCAGGAGTACTGTGAAAGAAAGGTATGACTTCTGCGGGCACAACTTCCCTGACGCAGCGGTCGCTATTGAGATTGTCCTCAAGTCGTAGTAGCCGAGATCTCGAATGGTACCCAATGGCATCCCACAACATCACACTTGGCATTCCGCCCGCATGACGCTCGACAATACATGCTGGTAGAAGGCGCTCACCACAACATCGTGTAGTGCGTATGCTGCCATCATGGTAGTCCAAGTTGAATCGGAACTCGTCCGAAAACACATATCGCCAATCAGCACGCCATTGTCTGTATTGAAAACCCCATTCCAGCCTGAGGCGTCGGTGGTTCAGGGTCAAAAGAATCCGCCGCGAAGGGATGCGTGCAACTAATGCTCTGTGCAGCAGATGGCGTCGAACTGTGGGGACAGACAAAGCCACACGTGTTGCAGTGCCCCACTGTTGTGCTAACACTTGTGAAGATGCTGAACGGTCCGTCACTGCCATGCGGCCGAGGTGTCGGTCATCCCACAGTGTCGTTGCTTTATGCCCCGTCCAAGCCGCAAGTTCGCGATACGAAAATACACTTTCACGCAGACCAATCATTCGTCCCCGTTCAAACTGTGTCGTATGGTGATATTGCGCCCTTCGTCATCGCCGAGGCATTATTGACTCCTGGAGAAACTCTTACAACTCGCTGTCAGCGATGTACTACTGGTGTGTATCTTAAACAGCCCTCTCTTTATACCCCTCACTCGACAGCAAAGAGGGCGCTGCCGGGCCCAGACATGCGCAATGACTCTGCACTTCTAATCATTTACATGTCCTACCCTGCTCTGAATATTCAGTAAGTTTCACGTAATTACCATAATTCCTTCATGGTGTTGCAATTTTCACAAACAGTAGTATATACACTCACGGACAATGAAATTTGCGCACCAAGAAGGAAGCATCGGATTGAACTGAAATTTTATAGACGTAATGATACAAATGAAACACACATGATGGCAAAAACAGAGCTGCAAAACAATTACAGAGGGATTTGTGGCACACAGTCCGGTCATCTTAAATAGTGCGTCGCACCGCCTCGTGCGGCGATACATGCTGCAATATGGTCCGGCATGGAGGCGAACAGACGCCTGATGTTGTCCTGCGGCAGCCTGGCCCACACGTGTTGGACGGTGTGCTCTATATCCCGGATAGAGTGGCACCGCGGGAGCCGGCGTTTCAATTGGTCCCACACATGCTCAATAGGGGACATGTCCGAAGAGCGGGCAAGCCATGGAAGTGTCTGGACATGACGTAGGCAGTCCTGGGTAACCAGAGTCGTGTGCGGGAGGAGCATCATCCTGCTGGTATAGCGCACCTGGAATCCCAGCCAGGAAAGGGAGCACATGCAGCCTTATGATCTCATCCACATACCATTGGCCCGTCAATGATACACGTACAACTACTAGAGCTCATCGGTTATGTGTAAATGGCATCACACGTAAGGGGCGCTGGGATCGCAAATTCGCTTCTGCGAGGCGTCGCGTCGGGAGATGGTTCGTGAGCACATAGGAGCAGTTACATCTGCCAGTATAGTGGACAGGGTCCCCGTGGGATTCGTTCGTGCCTAGCGCACGATCCGTCGATCCTCCCTCCTGGTCTGTCCGGAGCCGCTCGCCGTGTGGCAGTGTCGTCATGTGTCCACTGCTACCAAGACAGTCGGAGTATGTATGTATCGCCGCACTTCTCTTAGGTCAGCATGTATCGCCGCACTTCTCTTAAGACAGAATGTATCGCCGCACTTCTCTTAAGTCAGCATGTATCGCCGCACTTCTCTTAAGTCAGCATGTATCGCCGCACTTCTCTTAAAGTCCGTAAGTTGCATAAATCGACGTCTCTGGGGTCTACCTGGCATCTTGTCACTCTGTACTCTTGCTTGCGTCGGCCGGCGCTTTTCGCTTTCATGGGCATCGACCACACGCCGGTTTATAAGGCAGACGGTTCGTGCTTGCAACGCCACCACAGGATGTCCGGTCATGCGCACTCGCGCCAAACGTGGATCATTTGCATACCAGCACGCACTCTAGCAATTTGCAAACTTTCACGGTTGTAGCATGTTTTCTTCTAGGTGCGTAAGTACATATATACACTGACGGAAAAAAATCCCAACACCACGAAAAAATAGTTGTAGAGGAATGAAATGGCGGCAATACATTTGTATAGGTAACATATTTAATCGATTAAGGTTTCAAGATCACAGCTTATTGTAAGCTCGAGAAGAGCCATTTTAAATGTGAAATGCTGGTACATTAATAACCGGTGTAACCGCCAGAATGTTGAATGCAATCACGCAAACGTTCATGCATTGTGTCGTACAGGTGCTGGATGTCAGTTTGTGGGATGGAGTTCCATGCCTGTTGCACTTGGTCGGTCAATACAGGGACGGTTAATGCTGGTTGGGGGTGACGCTGGAGTTGTCGTCCAATGATGTCCCATACGTGCTCGATTGGTGAAAGATCTGGTGATCTAGCAGGCCACGGCCACATGTCGACACTCTGTAGAGCATGTTGCGTTACAACAGCGGTATGCGGGCGAGCTTTATCCTGTTGGAAAACACTCCCTGGAATGCTGTTCATGAATGGAAGCACAACAGGTTGAATCACCAGACCGACGTACAACTGTGCCGTCAGGGTGCGTAGGATAACCACGAGAGTGCTCCTACTGTCATAGGAAATTGCTCCCCAGACCATAACTCCAGGTGTAGGTCCAGTGTGTCTCAGCCGCAGACAGGTTGGTTGCAGGCGCTCACCTGGCCTCCTTCTAACCAACACACGGCCATCACTGGCACAAAGGCAGAACCGGCTTTCATCAGAAAACACAACAGATCTCCACTCCGTCCTCCAATGAGCTCTAGCTTGACCCCACTGACGTCAAAAACGGCAGTGGTTTGGAGTAAGTGGAATGCACGCTACAGGGCGTCTGGCTCGGAGCTGTCCTTCAAGTAACCGATTTGTAACAGTTCGTTTTGTCACTGTGGTGGCAACTGCAGCTCGAAATGCTGCCGCAGACGCGGTACGATGCGCCACGGCCATACGCTGTACACGGCGGTCTTCCCTCTCAGTAGTGCCAAGTGGCCGGCCGGAACCCGGTCTTCTTGAAGCAGTACCTTCCCTTGACCACCGCTGCCAACAATCATGCACAGTGGCTACATTCCTGCCAAGTCGTTCTGCGATATTGCGGAACGAAAATCCACCTTCTCGTAGCCCTATTACACGACCTCGTTCAAACTCCGTGAGCTGTTGATAATGGCTTCTTCGTCTTCTTAAAGGCATTATTGACTAACATCAACACACTACGTCGAATCTCAACGATAACTAACGCTCACGAACGTTAGAGCGCGTATTTACAGCAAACCTGCTTTGCATGTTCTGAGGAGCGCTAGTAGCGCCACACGTATGCGCCGAGCGCGAAATTTGCATAGACGTCATCTTACAGATGTACTCTCACCGCCTACCAACTGTCGTTTATCTAACACAACCCCTTCTTGGTGTTGGGATTTTTTTCCGTCAGTGTATATACACACAGTCGAGTCACATTATTGTGACCACCTCCTACTTTTGTCATCAACAGCGCGTAGCCAATGAAAGAAAGCACGTGTCACGAGCTGGCTTGGAGGGTATATAAGGTGTGCTCTAGGCAATCTGAAAACATATCTCTCGTTGCTGTCATGGATAAAAGGAGCGATTTATTAGATTTGCAAATAGGGATGATTATCGGCTTTCGTGATTTTGAATAGCTTTGGTAAATTTAATTCGCATCAGAACGGATTCAAAATACGTGCTCAATACACCCGAAAATTCGATGGCATCTTTCTTGTTTATTGACTATACTTACCAATTTAGAGTTTTATTTGTATTTGGTGCTGTTGGCATGGCCTTAATTAGACCACTATGTTTGAGAACGTATGTGATTAGTCTTGTTGATTGGATATTTTTGCTTGATTTGTGTTTCATATAACTATAATATATATACATCTATACACTATATTGACAAAAGTCATCTAACACCCCTTCAAAAGCAAATGAACGGATCCGCTGCATTGTTAAGATGCGCGGTACAGCTGCAAACGGTAAAAAACCAGCCTGCAACTGACCGCGATTATATCGCACTGTGAGGATGAGTAAAAATGTTCCGGCGGGAGCGAACTGACTTTGAGAAAGGAAAGATTGTTGAGTGTTATATTAGTGGGTTGTACATAAGAGAAACCGAGAGGCGTTTAAACATACCCAAGTCAACTTTCTTGAATGTACTGAATAAGTGGAAGACACATGGTGTGCCTGAAGCAACAAAACGTACCGGCAGACCAAAAGAAATCAGTGCTAGAAGACATCGAAGCCTCAGGAGAGTCGTTACAGCTAATCGACGGCGTACTGCACAAGACCTCAGTGAACAGGTGAGTAAAAATGCTGGAACCTCGGTATGTACACGTACCATTCGCAGAGAACTTCATTCCATAGGTTACCGTGGTCGTGCGGCTGCTCATAAGCCTTTCATCTCCACTCGGAATGCTACTCGTCGTTTAGCATGGTGTAAAGAACATTTATAGTGGACTGTAGATCAATGGAAACGGGACTAATGGACTGATGAATCCAGATACACGATCCATCAGTCTGATGGCCGTATGTGGAAATGGCGGCAGCCGGGGGAACGCTATTTACCACAGTGTGCTGTTCCTATGGTCAAGTTTGGAGCTGGCAGTGTGCTCGTGTGTGGGGGTGTTTTTCGTGGTATGGTCCGGCTCATTGGCTATCGTGGACAAATCTGTTAACCAGCATGTCTACCTCGATATTCTTGACAATTATGCCCTACCAACTCTGTGGCAATAGTATGGAACCTAGCCTTGTTGGTACCAGCAGGTTAATACACCGAGCCATAAAGCAAGGACTGTTACCGCGTGGTTTGACGATAATTCCGTACCGTGTGTGGACTGGCCAGCGCTGTGCCCTGATCTAAATCCCATAGAGCACCTATGGGATGTATTAGAGCACCGCATATGCAGTTTTGAAACCAAACCAGGGCCTACTACTAAGCAACAGTTATCGGCAGCATTATGTACTGAATGGAAGCGCATACCTATCGTTGTGTTCCAAAACCTTGTCGAAAGCATGTCTCGAAGAGACAGTGCATGCATTAAGGCCAAAGGTGGTTTCAGAATCGCTTTAATGTAACAAAACAGAGGAGACGAGCAACATGGAATCGTCTCAAAGAAAAAAGAACAGGAATGATACAAACTGATAATAGCGATAATATGTACATTGAATGAGTAATGACAAATTTACAACGTGATGCAAACAGAGCAATGCTTGAGGAAGAACAAAATGATCACAGGCGGGGCACCGCAGTGCGAAAGAATATGAAAAAGTTAATGCAGAATCTTAACACACCGTGAGATGTAACGGACTTGATGTAACAGCGGACCACGGTGTCACTGTCGACCACGTATAATAGAAGGAGCTTTCACGGCATGCGGAAATGGCAGACTGATACTCCTGCTGTACCACCGTGCACAGAGTAACGGAAAGCATGATGAAAGGTGAAGTCCCAAGTGCGCCATCTATGAAAAAAAAAGTGTCGAGGAGTGGCAGTTCGTCTCTTATAGAAGGAGGAAGTCTGCCCCAAGAGGCGAGAGATCTACTAGAACGAGAGCGTCAGCGAGGGGGTTAGCACACCCCCTACAATTCAGAGTGGCGACCTTGAATGGGTAAGTCCGACGTCGGATGAAGGGCAGCTATGGCAGCTTTCTGGAATGTGTCGAGGCGATTGATGATACCACGACGCTACAAGACGAAGTCGGGTTGCTTGGCATTATGCCGGAGGAATTCGAGGATGGAGATTGGTCGAAGACCTCGGGAAAAACTGCTTCAAACTGCTGTAAAAAGATGAGAGAAGCCTCCCGATTTGTTTTATGAGTGAGAAACTCGTAAAGATCTTCAAAGGAGACAGGTTCTGAAGGAAGAGAGATATTGGTAAGCAGAGTCGAGAAATCTTCGAACGTCGGCAGAGGACCCTTGGACTTTGAAGAGGAAGAGCTAGAACGTGACAGGGGAGACTTGGAGCCTGCCAGACGGGTGGAACGATGTGGGCGGCCAGTCGAAGAAGGTGATTTCTTCTTTTTCCTCCGGGCCTCGGTACTGAGCGACGTTTGCCGTAGATCGATGCTACACGAGATGTGGAATCAGATTAGAGGTCCACCTCATCGCCAAAAGCAAAAGTGTCGACGGTGAATGAAGCTTGAGAATCAGCCGTGATGTCCTCTGATGGAGAGAAGACACGGGAAGGCAAGGAGGAGTCAAGCGGAGGAAAATCCGACAGAGTGGAGGAAGCAACATCGGAAGACGCGTGTTGATCGAAGGCTTTCATCAGATTTTCGGCAGAACTGGGTCCAGAAGGTGCAGACGCAGGAGGCATGGCAGCAGAAGCGGAGGAAGAGGTAGAATGCTGCCTTGGAGCTGCAAGAGTCAGTGGCTCTGCGTGGGGCACTGAGCCTGCTGATGGCCGTAAGCCTTGTAACGTGAGCAATGAGCAAAGGTGAGGAGCTCAATCCGGCGGCGCTCGTTACCGCAACGAACATCGAGGAACCGTGGAAACTTTATGAGATGCTCTTCCGACGGGAAAATGATGCGAGCAGTTCTACGGAAGCCACAGATATGTTTATCATCGGGGTCAGAGGGGAAAGAGGAGAGAGTCTTCACTGGGCCGATTACTCGGCCGCATCGACTAAGTGCAGCACACAGCATATCCTCAGAGAACTCCGGGGGGAGGGGCTGTAGAGAGACCAGAACAGGACGTTGAGCGATGGATTCGGCTAAGAGGTGACGATCGCCAATTGATAGGTCCCGAGACAAGACAAGCTCGGCATATTCTTTCTTCGAAAAATAAACAATCACAGTTCGTGGCTTTCGGGTGAGGTGGGTGATGGCACCAGAAGGAAACATCTTCTTGAGAGCGGAGCAGTACTGTTTCAAAGGAGTGTTGGGCAGCGCATCAAAACAAACCCCCAACTCGAGGGTCGAATGAAGGCGTTGACCAGCAGGAGAGTTCTCGGGAATGTCTAATAAGATGGTGTCACCGTTCAGAGTAACGTAAGAATCCATAGGGGGCAGACGAGACGAGGCGAAAGCCGTTGGAATACCAGAGGCAGCCGCAGAATACGTGCGTGCAGAAGCGCCTCCTCTGGAAGGCACAGACGCAGCATAAGACAATGTACTGGAAGCAGAAGCAGTAAAAACTGTAGAGAGCAGATTAGCGACTCCAACAGAGACGTCCATAAATTCATCATCGTCAGCAGAGGCCAGGGACGTCACATCCACGTTCTCAATGGCAGAGTCGGAGACCTGAGCAGGAGAAGACGTGCAAATGACAGGAGGAAAATTAAGAGGCTCTCCCCTAGCAAGCGAAGATGATTGATCGGCTGCGTCTGTCGTTGAAGAGGCGACGCGAGGAGCTGCAGCGATGCGGGCGGGAACAGCGCCCTCATCGGCAGATGACATAATCATTGGCAAGGGTTAACGAAGAAAAGGACCAGCTCGGTGTGGAAATTAAAACACTGATAATGAAGAAAAATAAGCACTCACCAACTCGTGAGGAATCTTAAACGAAAGCACAGACCTTTAACTTCGGCACACACATAGAAGAACAATGATGGAACACACAAAACACGTACGTGAAGCACCCAAACACGGAGCTCGTGAAGACACGTGTAGGCCAAAGGTGGACCGACACCGTACTAATATATGTCAATAAATACTATGTTGTGTTTCTGTTCTATGTGTCCGGTGACTTTTGTCAATATAGTGCATTTACATACACTGCCGGAAAGTGAAAAAAATACACCATTAAAAATTGCAGCTGCATCTATGAGATTTATGTCGCAGCAACAACTTGTTAAGAAAGGAAAGTGATCACACGTGTGTAGTTATTCAATGTTTATTTCGGATTGGTTAATCCCCGGGGAATGAGCAGGCGAAAATTTAGCAACTGGTGTGTGATTTAAAGCGCACGTGGCACGGAAAGTTCGTGTATGAAGTGCGCCTGCAACAAAACTAGTTCATTCAACGAACGAAAAAGCCCTTGTGAGGGCTGTTGCTCCAACCAATCCTAGTTGCTGCCGCGTCGAAGTCACGCTGGTCCCCCCACTCATTATGAGTGGGCCAAGTGTGGGAACAGACGGGCAAAATCAATCTTGCCCGGTTCTCCAGAACCCGGAAACGGGGATGGGGACACAGAATCAAGTGCGAGCGTAAGCTCAGAAGGGTTTCTCGGGTTGTTCAGGGAAATGAACGAGTTACTGGACAACCCGAACACCAGAGTGTCTCATAGCATAAGGGGGCAGATACGACCGATTCTAGATCGAATGCAGGCTGTCCTCGTCAACCAGCAGATGGAAATTGAATGAATGGAAGACTACTGGAGAGAAAGGAGTCCACTCAGTCAGGACAGCGGACGTATGCTGAAGCAGCTACGCCTAAGCCAAAGACAGAGGGGTCACGCAAGCTCCGCTCGCAGCACTCCATTCTACTCTACCCGAAAGGAGAAGAGCGTTCGGCAAATGACTTCAAGGGTGAAGTCGAGAGTGACTTCGATCCGGGGAAACTTGGAATCGGAGTCAAGGGAATGAGGCGAGTGAGTAAGGGTGGTGTGCTCATCGAATGCCTGAAGGCGTAGAAAATATTGTTGATACCTACAATCAGATCAGTTACGTGCAGGACTTATAAAATCTTAAAAGTCCAGTAAAAAAGCGTCCACGGCTAATCGTGTACTGGGATTTGACAGAAAACTCGGAGGTCGTTGAGCGCGACTTCCGTAGTCAGAACGAACTCGCGGACCCTGAAAGGTGCAGGGTCCCCTTCCCCATCAAACCTCGGGGAAGAAAGACACAATCCACTGGGTGCTCGAGATGGCCCCAGAAGACTCCAAAATGTGCCTCAAAAAGAGACAAGATCTCTCTTGGCAGGAAAATTTAGAGAGACCCGTTGCTTCTGTTGCAACGGGTTCGAGCACCACAAAGCCAAGTACCCAGCTGAGTTCGAGTCGTGTGCGCGTTGAGGTCAGGCGGGTCACCGATACAGAGAATGCCCCAACGAAGCTCACTGCCTAAACTGCCAGAAGGCAAACGAGCGCTACCACCTGATGCTCGAGACGAACCATTATAGCCTGGAGACAAAATGCCCCAGTCTCCAGCGAGAGATCGACTTGCAACGTAAAAGGGTTGACTAAGGTTGATTTCCGGACCGCTGATTGTAAGAAGTCTGAACACCCGAGGATTGTGAATGTAAAAAATTGTTTCCATGTAGCAAAGCATTTCGGGGTTGCATGCCGAAGACAGAGGTGTTTTTTTCTTAATCATTGTGCTTATGTCTGTATCAGTGTATTTATTGGATTAAAGGCCAACGGTCCACAGTTCGCGTGGCGATCGAATCTCCCAGGGAAGTCACAATGGACACACGGTCCATCTGGGTACACTCCCGTTCGCGCCACCCGTCCTGGTGTCCGGGTCTGCGGTTTCTCTGATACATCGATGGGACTAGTATTGTAACGTTTACGGCAAGTAAACGTGAATAGTGAGTTACGCTGAACCCTGCAGAGTCCGCATTTGGACGGAGCAGGCTAAAGGAATCATCACCCTTACCATTTAATGCGTATTACAGAGTACACTTTAACAAGATATTGCACCTCCTCCAGCAGGAATGCAAGCTTCAAATTTGCCATGCAATCGGTAGTACAAATGCTGGATATCACGGTGGGGGATAGGATTCTATGCGCTTTCAACTTATACGGGTAACTCAGAGATGCACGCCGGAGTCCGCTGAAGAGTCTTTTTCCGATCCATTCGCAGACACGCTCGATTGGGGAGAAGTCCGGAGAACGTGATGGCCAAGGGAGTTAATGCACAGCCTGGAAAGCATGTTGAGTTGCCCGGGCGGAGTATGGGCGGGCGTTATCCTGCTGGAATATCGCATTTGGGATCGCGCTTAAAAACGGCAGGACGACCGGCTGCACGATGTCGCTGACGGGCGTACTGCTATTCAGTGTACCTAGCCCAAACACCAGACTCGAACGGGAGTGTACCATGATGCCCAGAATGGGGCCTATATGTCGTTGGCGGATGCACGATGGCAGAAGCCGCTCACATTGCCGCCTTCGGACGCGTACACGACCGTCAAATGCTCCCAAGCAAGATCAGCTCTCATCACTAAAGACCATAAACCGCCTTTCTTCCCTCCAATGAACTCGTTCTTAACACCGCCGCATACGTGCTCGACGGTGACCAAGGGGTCAGTGGTAACCGTACCCGTATTCTTGCTTCCAACAAACGATTTCGTATCGTTCTTGTAGACATCCTTGGTATGACAGGATCGAAATTGTGACGCCGTAGCCACCCGCTCTGCAAACGCAGCCCTCCTGATACGCCGATACTCTCGTGGGTACGTAACTCTGTATTGTCTGGAACCACGTGTGCGAGTGCGAGAATGCTCCTCTGACCACTGACGCCATCACCTTACCACGACCGATACCTCTCGTCCTACTCGGTAATCAATTTCACGGAAGAACAAACCTGCTTCCCACAGACCCACTATAAAGAATCGTTCGACTGCGATAACTGAACGAATGTTGCGCGCCTGCGTCGTCCAGGCATGCTAGCTTTTTTAACGAGCACTGAACACGACACCAGACGAATGACTTCGTTCTGCAGGCACTAGTCCTTAAATACGCGCTATGTACATTTGCATGTTGTCGTCCGCAGAGGTCATTATTTTATCCAATGGCATTCCAACTTGGATCACAGTTTTTATTGCCCTTTACAATTAACATATTATAATACACTGCCGGACAATTGCTAAGGACGTATGACAATAGCAACGATAGCAACCATAAAATGGAAGGCAGGAAAATGTGGAAATTAGCATAAGTGCAGGATAGAGTAAGACGAGTTGTGCGTATGCAAATTTTGGATTGCCGAACTTGTTCGTGACGTCATAGCGCTGATAAGAGATTTAAAGGATTTGACGCGTATTGACCGTTGTTGTTTAAATACAAAGTTGAAAGGGAAAGAATCAATTGACAAACTTGCAATTTTCAGTATGTCTTCCCGACATCACCTAGATGATTTTACGCGTGGCCGTATTATTGGCAAGATTGAAGAAGGGTGAAAAATAACAGATCTTGCCAGAGAGTTCGATGTCAGCCAGAGTGTTATTTCAAGGCTTTGGAAATCATTTCAAACAAATGGAGAGTGTAGCAAACGTCACGGGGGAGGTCGTGTTCGCAGTACGACACCTGCAGAAGATCGGTACATACTGCTATCAACAAAAAGACACCGGCGCAGCACAGCTAGTGAGGTAGCAAATCAGTTTATGGCTGCTACTGGCAAACGGATCTCCCGAAAAACTGTCGCCAGACGTTTGCATGAAGGAGGACTATACGCCCGCCATCCTGTTGTGTGCATCCCATTGTCCAGACGTCACCGTACCGCCCGTTTGCAATGGTGCCAACGACACCGCAATTGGACTGATAACGACTGGCCTGCTGTCCTCTTCTCAGATGAGAGTAGATACAGTCTATCGTCTGATTGTCGACGACAACTGATTTGGCGTGATAGTGGTACTACATATTGACCAGCAAACATACAGGAAAGGAACCGATATCCGACATGTAGTGTCATGGTATGGGCTGGCATCATGATCAATGGCCGTACGACCCTCTATGTGCTTCCAACTGGGATTATGACTGGCTAACGATACATTAATGATGTTCCGCTACCTCATGTTCGCATGTTCCGTGGTGCTGTCGGTGATAGATTCATTTTCATTGACGACAACGCAACATGTTTTCGAACAGTCGCTGTCCAGGAGTATCTTGACAGCGAGGATATTCAACGCCTCGTATGGCCAGCACGTTCTCTAGATCTGAATCCCATTGAAAATGTGTGGGATGCTTTGGGGAGGAGTCTTGCTGGTCGCCAATGCCCTCCAATAAACAAGGACACCCTCATCCGTGCACTGACAGAGGAATGGGATAAATTATATCAACAGCTGCTTGATAATGATGTGCAAAGCATGACACGACGTGTGGAATCTTGCATCGCCCTCCATGGTGGCCATATCCCGTATTGACATCTTACGCCGGAACGCCTGCGGACGGTAATTGCATTTTTTTCACGTTTACGTATTCTGCACAAAATGGCCTGTTTGTCCCTTTAACACGTTCCAAAGCCTTCTGGATTTCAGAGCACAATAAATTGTCTTTCTTGTAATGTCCTGGCATTCTGACATTATTTTATTTTACTTGGCATCCAACCACACTTACTTTTTTATGCGCTATGTAGCCGTTTATGATCCGTCCTTAGCAATTGTCCAGCAGTGTATGACGTTCCTACCGGCATCCGTCTGGATGTTCTTTTTCACTTTCCGGCAGTGTATATATACACTAAAGAGCAATTGAATTAGAGACAGCCGGCGTTATGCAAATGTGGCGCTGTGGGCGGCCCAGTAAACGGACACGAAATGACGTATGCAGCGATCCGACAATATAAGGAGTGATGCAACGGGAATCAGTAAGTCGGACGCAGTATGGGTAAGACGAAGGATCTAAGCGCATTTGATCGTAGGCAAATTGTCGGGCCCCACCAATGGGTCACTCCATCTCGAAGTCGTGCAGCACTGGGATTTTCACGAGCCACTGTGTCACGGGTGCACCGTGAGTACATCAAATTCGGTAAAACCATCCCTGCAAGGGCCAACTGCCGTGGACAACAGCGTGTGGATGAGCGGGGTCGTAGGCTAGCTCGATTGTAACAGCGGATAGACGGGCCACCGTGCAAGACATCACTCGGCAATTTAACGCTGGTGCACAAAAACGTGTAAGCGGCCACACCATCCAGAACCATCTCCTCGCTATGGTGTACAGAAGCCATCGTCCCACGAGGGTACCGCTGCAGACCGCACAACACAGGGAGCAAAGATTAGCATGGGCGCTGGAACATCGCCACTGGACCCTAGATATGTGGAAAAATGTTGCCTGGACTGATGAGTCGAGATCCACGTTGGTACATGCGGATGGCATGATACGAGTACGGCGCAAACCACATGAAGCGATGGATCCTTCTTGCCAGCAGGGTAGTCTTCGAGCTGGTGGAAGTGGAATTCTCGTCTGGGGAGTGTTTACGTGGACTGAAATGGGACCCCTGGTACGTGTGACATCGTCCCTCACAGGTCAACGTTACAGGGATATCCTGGACCATTTGCGCGTCTTCAACATCCCACTGGTGACCTCATCCTGCAACAAGACAATGCACCGTGCCATCGCTCCCGAATTGTATCCGAATGGTTGGATGAGCACTCCACCGACGTTACCTTGCTTCCTTGGCCAGCTAGGTCACCTGATCTCAATCCCATCGAGAGAGATGTTAGAGGCTCTGACCCCCCCCCCTCCATCAAATCTTCGTGAACTGAGGAAACTTGTTCAGGAGTCGTGGATCCGTGTGGCTTCCCAACGCTTCCGGTGTCTTGTCGAGTCCATGCCGAGACGAATCGCCGCCGTCATCAGGACGAAAACTGGTGCTACATGTTACTAGACAGGTATCTGTAATTCAATTGCTCTTCAGTGTAGTATACCCTGAAGTGCCAAAAGACATGGGATACGTACCTAGTATCGTGTAAGACTTCCACTAGCCTGGTGAAGTGCAGCAACTCGACGTGGCATCGATTTCCACAAGTGGTCCGAAGACTTCTGAAGGTGTTGAGATATGCCGTCTGAATAATCGCCCACAGTTCCCTGGTATTTGTAGGTGCAAATGGACATTTTCACCACGTCTCATAAGTGCTCCATTGGGTTCATGTCGGGCGAACATGGTGGCCACACCATCCGTCGGAGCTGTCCAGAATGCTGCTCGGACCAATTTTGGGACACCACGGGCCCGATGATATGGTGCATTGTCAGCCTGGAAAATCCCATCGTTGTTGGGATACATAAAGTCCTGCAAATGGACACCCAGCAGAGCAACAAAGCTATTACCGGTTAATGATGTGTTTACGAGGTCCAGCGGGGCCCAAACCGTGCCACGTAAAGACATCCCACACATGGAACCACCACCAGCTTGTATAGTGCCTTGTTGACGGCTTGGGTCCATGGTCAGGGGTATGCGCCACACCCGAACACTACCATCAACTCGCAACAACTGGTAGCGTGACTCATCGGACAACGCCAGATGTTGCCAGTCTTCTAGGGTCCAATTGCCGTGTTCACGAGCACAGGTGAGGCGCTGTGTCCGATGTCGTGGTGTTCACAAAGGCACTCTGGTGAGTCTTCTGCTCCCATACCCTATGGGCGCTAAATTATGCAGCACTGACCCGATGGATGTCTCTGGTACCTCTTGCATTGAATGTGGATGCTTTTTGAGCCAGTGTCGCTTGTCTGTTAGCATGGACAATCCTGGTCAGACGCCGCTGGTCACGGTCATTAAGCCCTCGTGGTCGGACACTGCGCTGTCAACGCCTTCCATGAGGTATTCTCGGCACACGCGTGGATCGAAGATGTTGAATGTTCGCACAACTTCGGAAATTGAATGTCGCATCCGTCTGGCTCCCACTACCACGCCTCGTTCAAATTACGATAATTCTCGTCGGATTGCATAATCCTACTGGCGGTTGTTCAACCCTGACTCACGAGATTAAACCTCGCAGCTGATAAAAAGCATGGCGTGCGTCGAAGCTCTTTTACGACGGCAGCGTCAGTTAAAATTTTGACTGGCGTTTGACACTTCAGTGCATGTGTGTGTGCGTGCGAGTTCAGGTGATGCATAATATATGATAGCCTCTCCTTGACAAATCTCAACCCCGCCTTCTCATGGTGCATCCTGTTCACACTAAAAGGGGCTCTGACGACCGCCACATAGCGGTATAACTATACCACCGGGATTAGGGGAAATGCTATCCCACACTCACCAACCCGCTTGGCCAGCGTGATAAGTTATGCCCCCCCTTCCCTCACCCTCCCAGATAATTTCAAAACTAAAAACTTGCTTCTCAGTTCCCGGCAGCTGGAATGCACCTGGCCAAGGCAGTGGCCAGCGCGACATGAAGGCAGAGAGTGCTAAGAATCATCAGAATAGGTTGCCATCTGATGCTGACCCTGGTTATGTTTAACGGAATATCTTTATCTTCTGATTCAAAGCTCCTTGTATTGGAGGAGGAACTACAAAGAATAAAGTGAGACATCGTCGAGCTAAGTGAGTTAAGAAGAAAAGAAGATCTCATTGAACTGAAAATTGGGCATCTCTTCTAGTATCGTGGGACAGATACCGGTAGAACTAGTGGTGTCGGATTTATAATAAACAAGAAACTGAAGGATAAAGTTCCTCGGACAGAGCTGCGTGACTCGTTATTCAACTTTCAAAAAGATACCAGACTCAGATTATTCAAGCTTACTCACCCACCACAAGTCATCCTGAGGAAGAAATCGAAGAATTTTCCGATGAAATTCGGGATCTAAATAACAAGAGCAAGCAGCACTTGAAGATCATTATGGGAGATTTTAATGCGAAAATAGGGCACCACTGTGCATCAGAATGAAACTTCTGTAGGTAAATTCGGTCACAGCAATAGAAACCAGCGTGGAAATACTCTCGTAGAATTTGCAGAGGCAGAAAGGTTTTTCATTATGAACTCCTTTTCCAAGAAAAAGCCACATGGGAAATGGACATGGAGACACGCCTATGGAAGACAATTTGGAAAAATATCACTGAAGAGTAAAGAAATTCAATTGTGAACTAGTGAGAAAAGCGACTGAAAATAATCAAAGCCTGAAGAAAGCAAATAAACGTCTCAGTAAGGGAAGAAAACAGATTATGACACTGAGAAAAGAAGATGGTTCTGTAACAAGAAATAGTGGTAAATTTCTGACAAGAGTGAAAGACTTCTACACAAAACTACGTATAAGAAAGAGATGATACACCTATTCCAGTTAGTAAGAAAGATGCCAGTACCGAAGTTCCTCCTGTCCTCCCGCCAAAAGCTGCAGACGCAATTATTAAGAACACAAAATGAGGAACAGCTCAAGAAGAACATAGAATTACGTGGATATTATACAAGAAGCAAGTGGCAGGGCCGGATGGAGCTCCTGCGGGGTCGAGGGCGGAATTTCATTGCAGGTTGGTTGGTTGGTTGGTTAGTGGCGCAAGGGCCAGGTTTGGCCAAAGAGCGCCAGACAAAGAACTATCAGCCACAGAATTTTAAAAGCATGGAAAATGAGTAAGAGTAGACAGGCTTGGTAAAAGTTGAAAAAGAGTATGATGAAAGCTGTGAAGACAAGGGAGTTAATCAGATTTATAAAAAAATTCACTAATTGAGAAGGACGAACCGTCACTCACCTCCCCCCCCACACTCCTCTGCAATGCTGGCAGAGGGCGGGGACGAACTGTCACTCTCCTCCCCCCATGTTCCTCTGCAATGCTGGTTGAGGCTGGGGACGAACTGTCACTCTCCTCCCCCCCCCCATGTTCCTCTAGAATGTTGGTTGAGGGTGGGGACCTCGCAGAGGCCGAGACAGTTGGATGGACACTGCACACCTTTGCGGATTGAGGGCCGGGTCTTCCGCACGTGCAGGCTGTCTGCTGGGAACCGGAAGAGTCGGTCGTCTGCAAACGAGAAGGCGCAGACTCAGCTGGAGCTCGGTGAAATCCACCTGTGTCGCCTGTTCAACTGTAGATCGCTTGGCAAGTGCGGCGAGAGCTACAGGGCGCGGAACAAAGGGCTGCACGGGTGGTGGCAGAGACTTACCCACTGCGGCAAAACTACGCTGTCGGATGGTGGGTATACCCAACCTGGCTTTGGCAGCAGGGTACGAGAGGCCTTCCAGGGTCTTGAGACGCTGGATCGCCATCTCGTCCTTCCATTTCATACAGTTGCGGGAGTAAGCAGCATGGGCCTCACCACAGTTAACACAGCAGGCCGCAGAAGTGCAACCTTCCCCGTCATGTTCACCGGAGCCACAATTAGCGCAACGAGCGGAACTCTTACAGAATCGTTGTGAATGCCCGTACCTCTGGCACTTGAAACAGCGCAGAGGACTGGGAATGTACTGGCGAACTCCACAGACCAAGTAGCCAGCCTTGATTTCGGTCGGAACTTTCGGGGAGTTAAAAGTCAAGATTACATTTTTAGATTTAATCAAAGAGCCATCACGCCGGAACATCATACGACGTGCTGCAAGAACACCCTGATCCGCAAGTTCAGTCACCAATTCGTCCTCACTGCATGGCAAGAGATCAAACTCCGAAATAACACCCGAGAGGTGTTAAGAAACGGGTGAGGTGTCACTTTGACAGGAATGCCTTGAAGACTAGTGAGGTGCAGAAAAGTGTTACTCTGAGAAACACTGCAAGTTTGGACAAGCAGGTCCCCAGAGCGAAGCTTCCTCACAGACTTCAAGGGGCCAACCGCAGCGTCCAAAGCTTTAGAAATGAAAAATGGAGATCTGGTGGACAGTCTCTCATTCGGATCGATGGATTCTACAAGTAAGTGTGTAGCATGCGTAGTCACAGCAATCGAGGGAGACGACGCTTCGGAGCGACTGGTACAGCTGCCGAAGAAGAGGTTGTACATTCTTGGTCCAGGTCAGGGTCTAAAGAACGTTTAAGGTTTCGAGACTTGGTAGGTTGAGAAGATGAAGGAGTGTCGTTGGCAACTATCATTGTCTCAGGTGACTTAAATTTGGAGCGTTTGTTTTTGGGTTTACATATGGAAAAAAAGAAGGAAGATTCGTCTGCAGACTACTCCACCCACCACCGAGCCCTACAAGGGAGAACTGGAGGTCCGCAAGCCAAGAAAATGACGCTAGACACAGTTCTGGAGCTTATACGTCGCAGATATAGTCCGTTGGCTGTGATCACACGCACTCGGCGGACACTGCGGCCTCCTGGTACTGTCATGCCAACGCCTTTGGCATGATCCCACAGCCCCGGGCTCACCCTGCCGTGCTATACGACAAAAAAGCCGCTAAAGCCCTGTACACACCTTGGAACAAGACTTCTGACTAGAGGTGGGTTAGTCTCTAGCCTCCCGTTTACAGCGAAGCCGGGGTCGAAGAGGAGTGTTGGTACACAGGAGGCACTTATCCGGTCTCCTGCGACCTCAGCCGCCAGACATCCCATTTCCGCCTCACGGGTCTCCGCACGCGGCAAACATGCAGGTAGGTCTAGCACCCAAACCAGTTAAAAGGAAAAAAAGAAATCCAAAGAAGACAAATCCTGGAAGGGAACCTAAACGGAATCTCAGCAACCTACGAACTGAGCGGTTAATATAAAACAGTTAGTGGTGGAGGGTAACAAAACCACAAGACCGGGGTGTTAGTACATAACGTGGTAGAGATTAGGTAGAGAACACAACACGGGCAACTAGCCAGTGGAGAAAATAAATAAAAACGAAAAAGCGAGACACAAGACCAGCTCGGGATCGTGGGGGCCGCGACTCCCCAACAGCTGGATGAACAGCCGTCCCTGCAAACACCAACAGCACCAAAATAAAAATCAAGCGGTGGCATGACATCAGATGTTGACCAGTCACAAGGTCAGCTCGGGCCGTGGGGGCGCTCGCTCCCCAAATAACTGGAAAACCAGTTATCCCCGTGCGGGGTTCATTGCAGGGCCCCGCAGGAAAATTTCATTGCTGGCACTAGGAAATAAATCTCATATTTTAATAAAGTCATTACGTGAAAAATGTTTGTAAGGAACACCAACAATGTGAAATCCACAAATTTACCGTGACGAATCCGTATCTCTCTATTCCGGAGCAGAATGCTTTACCAATTAAACTATACTGACGGAATTTATTGCTGAAACTTTTTCGTCTTGACATGTGCTTCACCTCTGTAGTATGTCATAACGAAAACTATCATAAAGACAATAGATTATCTCAAAGAAGTATCTACTTTAAAAAAGGACCATAATATATAGAACTGAATAATATATAGCTCAAGAAAAGGACCATAATATATAGAATTGAAAGTTCAGAGAGAGAGAGAGAGAGGAAAAACTGTTAAAATCTACGATTTTCTTTTCGGAGAGATGGGGTTGAGGTCATATTATGAATCTTATAAAAAGTTCATCACAAAATGACAGAAAGCTACCAGCGTAGCAAAAATTTTAATGTAGGAATAGTAATAAATTCGTATAAATAGTTTTTTTTCTTCTGATACAAGTTTTGGGGATTTATTTTTAATGCAAAGTGGAATAAGTGACAAATTAATGACCTTTTAAACTTCTATTGCGCTCATATGATTTTTTTTAATTCTAGTAATGTTTTTAAAGCCACTTAATAAATAGCCTCCTTATCATATGTAGCCTGAAAACAACTTTGATACTTTTTTTCAAAGAATTTAAAAAGAACAGTATCTGGTTTGCACGCAAATTATTAAATATGTAAAAAGGGGCCCCAAAATGATGAAATTTAATATGCTGTAATATGAATGTGGAAAATATTAATGTAGTTACAATAATCAAGTAATACAATAATGAAATCTGCAAATCTCAGTATTTGTATGGTGAAGGGCGATAACCTATTTCGAAAATGAGGGGATTTGAAACAAAAAAACAACATCTTTTTAAGGGCCTTGCACCCCGAAACTTATACACAAACAATAATTGTAAACAATTCTACTAAAAATGATGTTTTTCCTAAACTGCGGGGTCCTATGGTCCAGCAGGCGCTGCAAGCGGAAAAATAGAAACTACACTCGCCCAAGTTTTCATTAGACGTCTCAACGAGAGAAAGATTCCCGAGAATCAGAACAATGCTGTAAGGATCCTGCTACATAAAAAAAGGTGACATTGAGACTCTCAGGTACTACAGGCCCATCAGCCTCCTTTCAGTGGTTTATAAAATCCTCACTCTTGAAGGTAACACTGGACATGGCCAAACAGAGAGAACAAACTAGATTCAGGAGTGGCTACAGCACCACAGATCATATTCATGTACTGAGAGAAATAATTGGAAAAACAAGGCAATATGAACTCCCATTATGCATGGCTTTCATTGATTATGAAAAGGCCTTTGATTCCGTGAAACTGTCAGCAGTTATAATGGCTTTAAAATCCTGATGTATTGCAGATGCTTACATAGCATTATTAATAACATCTATGAAAATGCAAGTATAAAGGTTCAGCTATTTGAGGATACAGCACCATTAAAAATTGGAAAGGGAGTGAGACAAGGTGACACCATATCTCCCAAACTCTTCACTGCCACATGTACAGGGTATTTCAATCACTGAACAAGGAAAACTAGGGAATAAAGATTAATGGAAATTATTTTACTTACCTTCGCTTTGCTGATGACAATCATTTTTGCAACTACCCCTTCAGAGCTGCAGAGTATGATCCAGGAATTTGCTGACAAGAGTAACGAAGTGAGATTAAAAATAAACTTTCAGATGACAAAACTAATGTAAAATGCTTTTTCAGGAAATGAAGATTTTGCAATTGATGGGGAAAAGCTCGAGGTAACCGATACTGGACAACAGATATCCATTCAATGGCCCACACACACACACCATGGATCCCAGTTCATAAAAGCTAAACATCCCCCAGTGGCCAAGGTAGTTGATGCCATGCTGCATGAAGGAACAATAATCTCATGCTGCTGATGCTAAATACAGACTCAACCATTGGCAGAATGAAGTGCATATCGTGATTCACATTGTACCAGCACACTTACTTCCAATCTGCTATTGTCCAATCAACATACTGTTAGCACCATGAGAGTCATTTACATTGATGGGCTGTTATTAGGAAAGGGGGCATATAACACTTCTGCTCTTGTAGCCTATCCATGCCAGCATGCAATTCATTGCCTTGTGAAATACTGTTTCTGGTCGACACGTGTTGGGCCGTCAACTGTACTGCACTGATTGCCCTGTACAAGGCCCCACATCTGGTGTTTACATTTATGTTGCCAGTTGGATGTTTCCCCATTTTGGCAGCATTCCTGGAACACTTTAATGAAAGAGGCCCTCAAACAACCAACAGATGTCGCAGTTTCCAAAATGGGTACAACAATGCTTCATGCGTCCATAATTTGGACTTTCATAAACTTGGATAAATCCTCAGTTTTAACAATCACATCTGTCAGTCTCTACTTATCAGCCTTTCTATGCACACCTGTTTAGCCTACAGCCCTCACTAAATTAAAACAAGTATTGGGGATACCTCACTTTTCATGGGGGTTGTTGTAATTTAGTGAGCATTCAATATATACTTTTTATACACTGCCGGACAATTGCTAAGGACGGATGACAATAGTAACTATAGCAACCATAAAATGGAAGGCAGGAAAATGTGGAAATTAGCATAAGTGCGGGATACATTAAGACGTGTTGTGCGTATGCAAATTTTGGATTGCCGAACTTGTTCGTGACGTCATAGCGCTGATAAGAGATATAAAGGATTTGACGCGTACTGACCGTTGTTGTTCAAATGCAAAGTTGAAAGGGAAAGAATCAATTGACGAACTTACAATTTTCAGTATGTCTTCCCGACATCACCTAGATGATTTTACGCGTGGCCGTATGATTGGCAAGATTGAAGAAGGGCGAAAAATAACAGATGTTGCCAGGGAGTTCGACGTCAGCCACAGTGTTGTTTCAAGGCTTTGGAAATCATTTCAAACAAATGGTGAGTGTAGCAAACGTCACGGGGAGGTCGTGTTCGCAGTACGACACCTGCAGAAGATCGGTACATACTGCTATCAACAAAAAGACACCGGCGCAGCACAGCTAGTGAGGTAGCAAATCAGTTTATGGCTGCTACTGGCAAGCGGATCTCCGGAAAAACTGTCGCCAGACGTTTGCATGAAGGAGGACTATACGCCCGCCGTCCTGTTGTGTACATCCCATTGTCCAGACGTCACCGTACCGCCCGTTTGCAATGGTGCCATCAACATCGCAATTGGACTGATAACGACTGGTCTGCTGTCCTCTTCTCAGATGAGAGTAGATACAGTCTATCGTCTGATTGTCAACGACAACTGATCTGGCGTGATAGTGGTACTGCATATTGTCCAGCAAACATAAAGGAAAGGGACCGATATCCGACATGTAGTGTCATGGTATGGGTTGGCATCATGATCAATGGCCATACGTCCTTCTATGTGCTTCCAACTGGGACTACGACTGGCCAACGATACATTAATGATGTTCTGCTACCTCATGTTCGCATGTTCCGTGGTGCTGTCGGTGATAGATTCATTTTCATGGACAACAACGCAACATGTCATCGAACAGTCGCTGTCCAGGAGTGTCTTGAGAGCGAGGATGTTCAACGCCTCGAATGGCCAGCACCTTCTCCAGATCTGAATCCCATTGAAAATGTGTGAGATGCTTTGGGGAGGAGTCTTGCTGGTCGCCAATGCCCTCCAATAAACAAGGACACCCTCATCCGTGCACTGACAGAGGAATGGGATAAATTACCCCAACAGCTGCTTGATAATGTTGTGCAAAGCATGACACAACGTGTGGAATCTTGCATCGCCCTCCATGGCGGCCATATCCCGTATTGACATCTTACGCCGGAACGCCTGCGGACGGTAATTGCATTTTTTTCACGTTTACATATTCTGCACAAAATGGCCTGTTTGTCCCTTGAACACGTTCGAAAGCCTTCTGGATTTCAGAGCACAATAAATGGTCTTTCTTGTAATGTCCTGGCATTCTGACATTATTTTATTTCACTTGGCATCCAACCACACTTACTTTTTTATGCGCTATATAGCCGTTTATGATCCGTCCTTAGCAATTGTCCAGCAGTGTATAAGTAAAACTTCATTGGAATGAGAGGCAGGAATAACTATTGGCCATAACTCTCAGCACATGTCAATGGTATGAATACATTGATTATTATTAATGATATCTATAAAAATACATGTGCAAAGGTTCAACTGCTTGAGGGGATAGCACATATAAAAATTAAAAAGGGAGTAAGGAAAAGTTACACCACACCTCCTATGCTCTTTAATGCCAAGTTGCAGAACGTCTTTTAGCGCTACTGAACTGGGAAAATGATAAAGAATAATGGAGATTATTTAATTTGTTTTGTTAACGACAGTAATTTTTGCAAGTACCTAATCAGAGCTGTAGAGTATGGATCCAGAAACTTGCTGACAAGAGTAAAGAGGGATTCAAAGTGAACTAACAGAAAACAAAACTGATGTATAATGTTTTTACCAGAACTGCAGATGTAGTGGTTGATTGACCGGATCTAGAAGAAAGAGATACCTATGCTTACTCTAAACAATAAATATCAAGAAAGAGCCACTTAAAAGAAATCAATACACATATAAGCCCTGGCTGGAGTGCATTTGGAAGAAACAGTTCAATTTTCAAGAGCAATTTAAATGTTGCGTTAAAAGAGAGGTGCTTAAATGAATGCATCCTTCCAATTATTACTTACAGATTAGACACATGGACAATAACTAAAAAATGACACTTATGTATGCCTCAGGAAAATATCTACCTCACCAGGCCCATGATTTACTGCCCAGTGTGGATGCTTATCATGAAGTACACACCTGTGACAACTTGGGCAGGCAGGCTTTTCACCATATCGGTGTTGTGGTTCCATTTTGGAACAGAATTATAACTAGTTCTTCAGGGAATGTTCCCAGCGACCTTGATTTCCAAACGCATCTAAAACAGAATTTCTGTCATAGTTTACACCATGCAGATTATACACTATTGTTTAAGCAGTACTGTGATATTCCTTTTGGCTAGAGTTTCTTAATTAAAAAACATACAAAAAAAACAACTAATTCTTGAGGCTGAGACAAAGTAATTAAATTTACATTACTGAAGTAAAACGGTCTTGATTTAAAATTTTCTTGAGGATATTCCTTAGTTCCTTATGAAATCCCCCCAAAATGGTTTTGCTGTTTTTTTTAGAGAGAGAGAGCTTTTTTTTTTCAAACAATTACTGTAAGCAGAAAAATATCACTACTATGTAGTTTTCATCTACAACTGTGCTGTTTGTCATTTTAAGGATAAATGATTATGCTAACTGTTTAAAATTGTATTTAAAAGAACAGCATAAGTAGAGGAGTTCATGGGACAGAATTATTGCATTACTACTACTATTGGAGATATTGCCATGACACTGAAGATTTCATGAAAAAAAAGCAGCAAAATGTGAAATAAAAAACTGACAAATTAGTTTGTCATTATTTATTTTTATACAAAAAAACCAGATCTCTGCAATACAAAACAGCTTAAAAAGGTAAAATCTTTACAGTACAGTTTTCTTCATTAAAAAAAAAAAAGGAGTTTCAAGTTTGTTGATAGGATGGTGGTGGCACAGAGTGCATTTTGGTAGCCTCATTCAAATTCTCACTTGACTAAAGAAAGAAAGAAATGCTTTTTACAAATGAGTGGCAAGAGATCAGCATTCATTCATTTCAAAACATACTTGGTACAAAAAACTCATATCTAAATTCCAAATGAACAATTTCTAATAAAAATATGCATTCAATATGCTTTCAATACACATGTGGCACCACAAAATCACTCTACACCAAGTCCCAAAACATTCTGTACAACATATACACTGAAGTGCCAGAAAAACTGGTACAGATGAGCTTATGCAAAATACATAGCAACATCACCTATGCGCATACTCAGTTGCGTCCGCCAATACGTATATAAAGCGATAGACATCCTCACCAGCTGTCAGAGCTGTTTTCGGCATGAGAATGACAAGACAAGTAATAACGATTTAAGCCATTTTCAACGCGGTGTCATAGTTAGTGCTCGTGAGATGGGCCATAGTATTTCGGAGGTAGAAACAAAGTTCAGATTTTCGAAGATGACCATTGCAAGGGTGTACCATGACTACAAGAATTCCGGCAAAACCTCCAACCTACGATACCAGTGTGGCTGTAAAAAGACATTGGGTGAACGTGACCATCGTTGACTGTCAAGAATCGTTTCACGCAATAGGTGTGCAACACTCTCACAGGTATCATCGGAATTCAATGCTGGAGCCTCAACAAGCATCAGCGTCCGGACTGTGCAACGTACCCTGCACGATATGGGCTTTGGGAGCCGACGCCCAACTCGAGTCCTCTTGATGGGTGCACGACACAGAGCTATGTGCCTTGCTTAGGCACGGCAACACCATCACTGGACATTTGATGACTGAAAACAAGTAGCCTGGTCTGACGAGTCACGTTTCCAACTGCATCGGACATATGGAAGGATTCGTGTGTGGCGCAAACCCCATGAAGCCATGGATCCCGCCTGTCAACAGGGAACTGTACCGGCTGGTGGGGGGTTCGTGATGGTATGGGGTGTGTTTAGCTGGTCTTCACTGGGACCCCTGGTACGTCTACAAGCGTCTGTGACTGGCCTAAGCGCTATGTGCGCATCCTTTCTGATGAGGTACACCCATTCCTGTCCTCCATTCATGCTCATGGGTTGGGCCTGTTCCAACAGGACAATGGACCTCCACACAAGTGTCAGGATGCCACATTATGGTTAGAGGAGCATTCATCTGAGTTTGGGGTGTCGCCATTCCCACCCAAGTCCCCCAAGATCTGAACGTGATACAACACATTTGGGATGTCATGCAACGCGCTATCGGACACAGGAATCCGAGACCCTGGAATACACCCGAATTGTGGAACGCTCTGCAGGAAGTATGGTGTGCATTGCCTACAGCATATTTCCAGAAGCTAGTGGAGGCCATGCCCCGTCGTATTTCTGCAGTTCTGCGATCCCGTGGGACCTACCAAGTATTAGACTGGTGTACCAGTTTTTCTGGCACTTCAGTGTATAAACACAAAAAATTAAAATTAAAACAAGTGTTTGTTTATTTACAAGTGTCATTCTTTTAAACAAGTAATGCCAAAATTAATGAGACTAGAGACTGCAATCTTTTGTTCTTCAGCAATGGAATTTTACATCCTTTGCATCTGGTATTATTTCTAACTTTTTGAAAGAAAGTCATGTTGGAATACACAACAGACTGCATTGAAGACACAGCAAATTTCATCTAATAAATATCATGTTATTAGCTGACAAGAAAATTCTTACCTGTCACATACAGATCATTTGGTAACCAAATACTTGCTAAATTATAAAACTGTGTATCAAACCAAGAACTACACATAAGATATACAGTCGGCCCTCCGTATCCATGGGTTCCACATCTACAGATTCAACCAACTGCGGATCAAAAATATTCAGTAAAAAAAAAAAAATTCAAGAAATTTCCAAAAAGCAAAACTTGAACTTGCCACGTACCCATTCCTGTGAAGTAAAGTAACATATGAAGAAAAAGACTTTTTAAGCTTTAATTTTTTTTTTTTTTTATAGACACTGTTGCCAACCGTTCACATTTCAGCTCTGCTATCAGAAAGTAGCAACTGTCTCTGTGAGAAGTGTTGGAAGAAGTGTCCTTGGCACCAAAATATCCCCTTGGTAATGAGGCAAACGACGTCTCCTCTTAAACATGTGGTATCTGTGATTGCCACGTGCGTCCTTGACCTTGCTGACAGTCGCATGCGGGTCTCTGAATCTCGGGCAAAAAGGTGAAAGCAAAACAGGATTTACCAACACATTGTTACCTCACGTCTCGTTTGTTCGCTACTTGTGCTGTGTGCACCCTTTGTTTCTGTGAAAAAATAGCTTTTAAAAGGCAATTAAGTGGTCAAAGCAACCCCTTAAAGGCTAAGATGGAGTGTAAAGTGCAATCCCTCAACAAGAAAATAAAAATCTTAGATTTTTTTTAAAAGTGTCATGTCACTTGCCAAAGTGGGCCATAAGGTCGGAAAGAAAGAATCGAGCGTTCGCACAATAAAGCAGAAAGAAGCTGAAATTCGTGGAAGTGTTAGTGCTGCCCCTACAATGGCGAAAATGGTCTTTCTGGTTCGTGATACAGTGCTCACAAAGACTGAGGAAGCATTAAGTGTGTGGGTACAAGACATGTCACAGAGGCATATCCTTGTTGATGGCAAAATTATGAGGGAAAAAGAATTTAGCCTCTATAAACACTACTGTCAGGGGGCTGAGGAGAGCGAGAGGAAAGAGTTTAAGGCTCCTAAGGGATGGCTGGCTAGCTATGTAAAGCACTGCAGCCTCAAGAACTTAAAGATCATGGGAGAATCGGCAGCTGATGCCGAGGCAGCATCAGCATTCCCAGAAGATCTCAAAAACTCACAGAAGAGAAAGGCTACCTTCCAGTGCAAGTCTTCAGTTGTGATGAAACAGGTTTGTTCTGGAAGAAGATGCCCAATCGTACCATTACATCCACAAGAGTGCCCAGCCTGCCACAGGGTTCAAAGCCTGGAAAGATCGCCTTGCTCTGGTGCTGTGCAGCAATGCAGCAGATCACATGATCAAGCTAGGCCTCATCTACCAAGTAAAAAATCCCCGGGCCCTTAAGAACAAAAAGAAAAATTGCCTGCCGTGTTCTGGAACACAACAAGAAGGCTTGGGTGATGACCATCTTGTTCTTGGAATGGTTCCACCAGTGCTTCATTTTTGAAGTGAAGAAATAATACCTCAAAGAGAACGGGCTGTCATTCAAGGTCCTTCTCATAATTGACAATGCTCCTGGACATCCCCAATCTCTCTGCTTTGCCGACGAGAATGTGGAAGTAATGTCCTTGCCTCCTAACACTATGTCTCTGCTGCAGCCACCTGATCAAGGCATCATCAAGTGCATTAAGGTTTATACACGCCTCATTTCGGAAGGATCCATGCTGCCTTTGATGATAACCCTGACTGCAGTACCATGGATTTATAGATGGGCTTCACAATTGCAGACGCACTTGTGCTTATTTGCAGAGGCTGTAGATGCCATAAAGCCCGAGACAGTCAATGCATGTTAGAAGCCATTATGGAGTGAGGTAGTCAATGATTTCAGGGGCTTCCCCACTATTGATGCAGAAGTCAGGAATATCTTGGATGTTGCAAGAGAAGTTGGTGGGGAAGATTTCTCTGGCATGATTGAGGATGGCATCAAGGAACACATAGAAAAGCATAGAGAACCCCTTACCAAAGAGGAACTTGAAGATCTGCTAAAATTCTCTACCAAACATGATGATGAAGCAGAAGATTTAGAGAAAGTAGAGCCATCAATTTGGACACTTGAAAAATTTGTAGCAATTTTTCAACAGGAGCAAGTGACAAAGTATATGATCCTCGAGTATGATCCTTCGATGAAACGAAGCCTCCGTGTCACCCAAGGGATAACAACATGCCTACAACCACTGCAATATTTGTTTGATGATGCAAAGAAAAGAAGAAACAGCTTCCTATAACAATGTTTCTAACTAAAGCATCCGCAATTGTGAAGCTGCTCGAAGCCTCCTCCAAAGCTCTACAGATCCTGACATTAGTATCAATGAGCCTCCTCCAAAGCATCAAGTATGCAATCGGAACCTGGTTCTTCCGACGTAAATGATCCTTCTGACATCCTGCCAGGAGGTTTAAGTTTGTCTGATGTCTTACTGCTTACCTACAGTGCCACACATCTCGTCGCCTCACTACATCGGCATTGTAGGCACCATTCAAAAATCATCATCATACAAAGGTTATTAAGAGAGATCTCAATGTATAATTACAGTATAAGTTCTATACGTAATTGTATTTTAAATATTATGTATTTTATTCTATGTATTTCGCTTTCAGGTCATTCAACGATAGCAATATGTGTAAGTGTTGAATGAAAGAAAATGTTATGGTGTTGCTGACGTATACTATGTAGTTAGGCCTACAATGGTTGTGTCTGTACTGAACAGGTACAGACTTTTTTTCTTGTTCTTATTCCCTAAACAACACAGTATAACAACTATTTACATAGCATTTACATAGTATTAGGCATTATAAGTAATCTAGAGACGATTTAAAGTATATGAGAGAATGTACGTAGGTTATATGCAAATATTACAGCATTGTATATAAGGGACTTTGGCATCCGCAGGCATCCTGGAACCAGTATCCTGTGGATAATGAGGAACGACTGTAATTTGTTATGATTTCACTTACTTCTTAAACTTAAAATGAGGAAAGTGGATACTGAGGAATTTTAACAGTAACTGGCTATTAGGACAGTACGAAGTATTAATATATAACCAAAATAATTACACAAAATAAGTCAGACAACTAAAGCTATACAACAGGGTTGTTAGATAAGTGTTAACTTGGGAATGGGAGTGTCAGGTACCAAATGCCTGAGAATCCAGCTGCCACTACTCAACACATACGTCTGGAAATTCAGCTGGAAATACAGCACAGGTGGGGCAAGTGGTATCCACATATTTAGTAAATGCCTTCCTATCATCTACAGTGGTGTCCTCTAAAAAAAAACTAGTTCTGTAAACCTGGCTAGATGTATCCCCACTATATACAGCAAGAGTAAGCCTAAAAATGTATTGGAGGGGTAGGGAGGCAAAGTGTACAATGTATTACATAATATTAAAATTTTTTATTACTGTTGCTTAGAAGGTGCAGAAAAGTAAATATTTACATAAAAGTATCATTTCTGGAGAAATCTGTATATTGTAATCTTATAGATGTATTTTTCACTACAGGGTCCAAATGAGAATTTGATTTTTTTTAGAGTTCTTGGTTACTATTTCAGAACATAAAGTGAATCCCATACTGCTATTTTCAGTAATGACTAACCATGGATGTTTATCCATAAAATATTTCTGTTGTTTTTCTGTCCATATTAAAAATTGAGCTTTCTTCACAACATTCAGAAGCGCTCCCATCCATTTTTTGCACCATATGATCGAATTTAGCACTTCACACTAAAGTGACTGACAATGTTCACAAAGTTGCTATGCCGCTATGAAAACACAGAATATACAGGGTGTGTTTAAAGTCTTTCTCTGATTGCGATAAATCGCATAAAATGAATCACACACGTTAGACACACATGGTTTCCAATATAGCTTACCTGAAACCTGAAATCCAGAGTTTTTTTCTGGTCATCAGTACACTTAAACATGGGCGGCTCCTTTTGTTACATGGAGGACATCCAGTCGGTACTCTATCTCTTTCCATGTCTGCTGCAACATGTCATCTGTGATGGTTGCAAATGCTTTAGTTATTCTTCCCTTCAAAGTGTTAATACATATTTGCAACTGGTGTTGCATAAACTTGATACTTAATATGCAGCCCCATAAAAAGAAGTCAAGGGGCGTAATGTCTGGAGATCTTGGTGGCCAGGCAATGGGACCATCTCTGCCAATCCATCCGTTAAAGGAATTTGTCATCTAAGAATTGATGGACAGGCACACCCCAGTGCTGGCTGGGGCCCACTGTCCTGCTGGAACATTACCATTGTTACAGCTTTTCCAATCGAGGTGCAACATACAGCTGCATCATTTCGAGGTAAATACCCGATGTAATGGTGGGCTCAATAAAAGAGAACAGTCCAATTACTTTGTTGTGCATTAGTCCGCACCAAACATTCATTTTAGGGCTATCCCTCCGTTTCTCCAAAACCACATGTGGGTTCTCTGAACCCCAAATATGGGCATTATGCGTTTCACTTTACCTGAGGCATGAAAAGTTGATTCATCTGAAAAACAAATCCGCTTCAGGAAATCATTATCTTCGTCTATTCGTTCAAGAATATCCATAGCAAATGTCACATGTCTGGGCCCATCATTAGGCTCTAAGGCTTGAACAATTTGTGATTTATATGCAAAAAAAATGAAGCCGCTTTCTTAAAATGCAGTGCACTGTCTTCATAGGTATTCCCAGTTCACTAGAGGCACGACAAATTGATTTTCTCGGGCTTTGTACGAATGCATCACGCACGGCGTCAACAGTTTCCTCACTAATGGAATGTCTTCCACTTCTTGCACGGTCACCGACATTACCCATCTGTTTAATTCTTTTATACCAGTTCCCAATGCTCTACACATCAGGCGGAGCTCTATCATATTCACGCTAAAACTTCCGCTACACTGAAATTGCAGATTTGGTTTCATGAAACCAGAGAACACAATTAGCCTTCTCCTGCATAGACACCATCTCGCCAACTGATGCTTTCAACAACAAATTATGCTGCAGATGTGCAGCACCATCTATGATTCCAAAAGTACAACAACAAAAAAAACTTGGGAATATGACCCAATTAGTGCAACAACCCACGTACCTCTAACTAGCTCTGTTCATTTTATACAATTTATAGTAATCAGGGAAAGACTTTAGGCACACCTTGTATATTGCAGGAAAACAAACAAGGGAAGATACATACAATGAATGGAAGGAAGAGAAGAATTTCACTGTTTACATCAACATCGTTAATGTCAACACTGCTCTAAGTTTTAACAACCACAGCAAAGCAGCTGAATGACACCACTGACCATCTGTAATGAAATGAATCATTGCAGTTGGCCATAAATCCAAAGACACAGATTTAATTTCTGATGCATGATGGCGTAAATGAGTCAATGTCATGAAAGGCAATATTCAGGCAAAACACATGGCTTTAAAGATATCAAGCTGAATATTATGTTATTCAATAGACATGTAACATGAACAAGATATGATGAAGGATTTAGCAAAATGGTTGTAATGCACAGCTCACATTTCAATTTCTTCAAACATAGATCCTTGGGAATCATTTAGATAATTTACCCACAGAGGCATAAATAGACGTTTCTGTGATGGGATCAAACCACAAAATATGATGCCCCTATCTGTCATTTTTTTTGTTTTTGTTTCAGAAGTTCAACGACCACCACGACCAACCGCAAAGGAGCAGTCACTTGTCCATAATTTAGGGCCCCTGGTTCCAGCAAAGGAAGAGAGAGCCAGTGTCATAAGACAAACACACCACTCATGACTCATCAGGCACTCGAACTTGGACCCACTCGACTAGACAGATGCACACCGACAAAACAAAATTAAAGAGATACCCCAATGGTATCTCTATTCAGGAGGCACAATCAAGCTGTGGCTGACTACTATGGGGCACTGGGGATGACTACTATGGGTGGTGTGATTGTCCTATGGCACTGAATCCCTCCCTTCACTGGAGCCAGTGGTCCTAAATTATGAATAGGCAACTGCTTATTGAGTTGCTGACAGTTGTCATTAAACCCCCAAACAAAAAACAAACAAAATCAAACCACGACTGTTTGTGCAGCTTTTCCAATTTGCTTCATGGATATTCGGTATCAGATCAAACAGGCCAAATGCAACTGACAGTCTTGGCTTGCAGCAGCAGAAATGATAGAATAGACACGGAAAATATTCAACAATTTGAATAACATCTTACTCTTACAACATACGCACAACTGTGACTTCATTTTTAAATGTGAGCAACTGAACATTTTGAGGATGAAACACGAACTTTTAAGATGTGAAGGCTACAAAAACTGGTGAAACATATTAGCAAATTCTGTTATTGAATCAGGAGAGTAGATGCTGTCAAACATGTAGTAGCAGCCAATCTATTTAGTCATTAATTGTGGTCGCTCCTTTTAATTTCATTATTTCGTCATTAATTGTGATGGCTCCATCTTCTTTCAATTTACACACCATTTTCCAATTCACTTTCATAAAGTGCTCCTGATAAGATGCAATTTTAAGACTTTCCTAGTTTATTATACAGTATGTACGGTGCTCGAAACAATTGGTAGCGTGACTCATCGGACCATGCCACATGTTGCCTGTCTTCCAAGGTCCAATTACCATGTTCAAGAGCCCAGGCAAAGTGTTGTGTCCAATGTCATGGTGTTAACAAAGGCACTCTGGTAGGTATTTTCCTACCATACCTCATGGATGCTAAATTATGCTCCACTGACCTGATGAATAAGTCTCTGGTACCTCCTGCATTGAATGTAGATGTTATTTGAGCCAGTGTCACTTGTCTGTTAGCATAGACACTGCTGGTCACTGTCATTCTGCACCCGTGGTTGGCCACTGGCCTGTTCACAGTGGGTAGCAAGCCTTCCATGAGGTATTCTATGTACACACGTGACACTGTGAATCAAGGAATGTTGAATGTTCACACTACTTCAGAAACTGAATGTCTCATCCGTCTGGCTCTCACTACCATGCCTTGTTCGAATTCTGATAATTCACGTCAGCTTGTCATAATCCTACTGGCGGTTGTTCAACCTAACTCACGGGATTACACCTCACAACTGATAAGAATCATGGCATGCATCGAAGCCTTTATATGACGGAGTGTTATCCCATGACTTTTGGTACTTCAATGTATATATATATACCTTTTGTTCATCTGAAAATTATTTTTCCAGTGCCTCCTAGAACAAAAGAATTCATTAATATTCCAAATATTCGCCCTGCAGTGGAACACATCATTATGGCATGGTCTGGTCATTAATTCCATGTACTAATAATTCAATAAGAAAGTCCAGGGAATTTCATTGGATTCTTTATACCACCTTATTAAATTCCTCGCAAAGCATTCGGTGGATAATTTTTTTTTACGGATATAATAAGAATGAACTTAAAAGAATTTATGAACTGCTTTTTTTTTTTCATTCAGACATAATATTTTCAATTTAAAAATAATTAGTTCTACAGCCAGACTTCTGATTTAGTAATGTGTTCAATATTTAATCCACTACCAGTTAGCTATTATATAGTAAAATTTGAAGAGAAATTAGTTACATATCAAGCTTTGATATTCTTCCAATATGTAAGATACATGGATGACATCATCACAAATGTTGACAGCAAAGATTACTCTCTCCCAGAAATTTTTTTTAACATGTTTAACAGTTTAGATGATTCCCTTAAATTCACACTAGAACTTCAATATGTTAAAAGTTTCAACTTCCTTGTAGCTTCAGAATAAAAATCCAAAATAAAGCTGTACAAAAAATCTAACAATATAATAAGTTTCAAGGCACACATCTCACTTTTATTGGATTTAATGTAGCTTCACAATTCCTAAATAAAAACGAAGATCTCAATTCTTTGGAAAATTTTAAAAGTTTCGTAAGGAATAAATAAAAGCTATACTTGCAGAAAATGATTACCCTTCTTTTGTGATTGAAACCATACATACAAGAAAGAAAATAAGTTAACTAAAATGAATTAAACAGACAAACAATAATAATAAACTAACCCTAACAACAGTTACTTACCATATAGATTTATTTGAAACTATAGAACAGCAACTAAAATTGCAAGTTAGCCTTAATACTCCAGGATCTTGTTGATAAAATTAATAAATTTCTACCATGAAAAAGAAAACAATGTTCTACTTCAAGAAAGAATAGTCTACAGAGTTAACTTTCATTGTGGGGACATGTACATAAGTGAAACTGGAAGCTGACCAGTGCAGCAGAACATGAACTTGACAGACATGTTCAAGACACTGATGTTTTGACCAGGACTCCCTTCAAATTATGTTTTAACAGCATTTTGTGTAATGTAAGTTGGAAGGTGGTGTAGAAATTGAAAAAAGGAAAAGGAACCACAACTAATAACTGAAAACTTCAACTTATTTCTTGAAGTTAGTCCTAATAACAACCTGTTCATAACATGAAAATCAGACAAGTTGTTGTTTATTGCTCCTTAGTAAACCCCATAATTTCATTACATTCTAGTTAAACCCAGTACTGAAACAACAATGATTCCTGATACAAAAACATGTAATTATATTCTTCTACAAATCAAAAATGAAGAGAGTAAATTCCTTTCCAGTTTCTTAAACTACCAATTTTCATTTCACTCAGCCGCCCCGGTGGCGCAGTCGTCTAAGGCGTTGGCCTCTGATCATTCGTCCGAAGGGGTCCGGGTTCGAATCCCGGTGAGGCATGGATGTTGTGTTTGTCTTACGGCACTGGCTCTCTCCCTTCCCTGGAACCAGTGACTTTAAATTAGGGACGGGCGACTGCTTATAGCCCATTGAGTTGCTCACGGTGGTCGTTAAACCTCCAATTAAAAAAAAAAAAAAAAAAATTCACTCACATTTTCGGTACAATATGACACTTCATTTCTCCTCTTCTACATTACAGTATGTGCACTCCTGTTTTGTGTGCTGCTTATCTCTGACACTTCACCATCATTCTCTTCTCCAGATGTCAAGCCCCCCCCTCCCTCTTTTTATCAATACTGGCACAGAGTTATCACCACCCACAAATATGAACCCAGATGCTGCTTCCAAAATTCCTTCTGTTATCATATTCATAATAATGTCAAACCATAATGGAATCCTTAGTGCACTCCAACCTTCATATTAAATATCATGTGATCCGCAGTAAAATAAAAATCATCATATTAAAATAGCAATTGGATCCTTGGTGCATACCAACCATCACACCAAATAGCAAAGGGATCCTTCATGCACACCAACCTTCATACCTAATAATAACAACAGAATCCTTATAGTGGAATCTAACTTTCATATCAAATAGTACTGGGATTCTTGGTACCTTCTGCCCTTCATATCCAATGGTAATGGGATTCCTGATGCATTCCAACATTCATATCAAATATCAATGGAATCCACTTGAAGCACTCCAACTTTGATATCAAATATCAATGGGATCTGTGGTGTACTGCAACCTTTATATATCATTGGCACTAAGCCAAAACCACAAATCTGCATTTTTGGCCGTTTTCACTTAACTGTAGTTGCTGGATGAGTATATGCCTTTTTACACTATGCCAAACGCAGAAACACAATCTCTAATACAAAAGTGGGGGAAAACGTATGTATGATTTTGCCTAACTGCAGAATTTTCCATTATTCAGTGAGCTGCGAGTCTTTAGGCATGATTTTCTCCAAACTCGTATTTTGCAGATTCGTTTGTGGTTTGGGTGTAGTGCCGACGATATCAAATACTGAGTTTCTTGGTGCATTCCAATCTTCATATCAAATTAATGGGATCATTGGTGCACTCCAACTTTCACATCAAATTACACAGTCTGCCCCATACTACTTCAGACATGCAGTTTCTATAAAAGTTGCAGGAAGGTAAAGATAGCATTTGCCATACTTCTTCCTGGCATAAATATAAACTGTTCTTTTGCTTTCTTGTCTCTTGCCTCAGTCCTTTACCCAATCAGGCACACAACCAGCATTTTTTTCTGGAAGGGGTTAGAATATTGGTAAAATTGCTATATGAATTTACTTGCATGCAATATCGATATAATATTGTTATCTTTGGGAAAAATAAATTTTTGCACCAATTAGTATCACTAGATATATTTAATTCATATAATCAAAACAAGCATCATTATTGAGTGAATTACAAAATAAAAAATAAAAAAGGTAACAAGGTAATTATATATAAAGAAAAAGATATAATAAATTCTATTAGGAATAATAAAAAAAATGCAACCACTTTATCAGAAACATAACCATAATATAAAGGCAATGCACTGAAAAACATGCATCTTCTGTCTAAATGACCAATGGCAACTGCATTTTATTTTTGTTATTCTGGTGGCATGATTTGTTCAATGCCCAATTACTTACAGAAAAGGGGGAATGCTGGTCATGGACTCGGAAACCCGACCACAGATTTTTCACTTTGCTGGATGAATTTTAACACCGAGCAGGTAACAGAAAATCCTAAGATCATGCTATCTTACCCTACCCTAATGGGTTAGAACAGCTAGGGGGTCATACCCTAGGATATTATACCAGTCTCGACCTTTGTTAGATGGCTTCATAAGGAAAACTTCACACCACTTTTTGTCACAATGGGATATATGGGCAGTGAAAAAAGTCCAGTAACTGTGTTGTTTGTGCTGTAGGATCAGGATACAAACAGAAAGCCTAACTATATAGGAATCCAAAACTTTTACAGTTTTGTCTTAGGAGCGATCCAGTGAGAGGAAATTGAAAAAATAAAATAAAATAAACAGTGGAGAAGATAAAAATAACCTCTGGAGGGTGTTCTAACACTTAAACCCCTATCTTTGTTGCACCCCTGTACCCAATATTATTATTCGTAACTTCATGATATACAAAATCAGTTTCACACCCTATCAGTAATTTAAGCCTGAACACATCTATCTTCTTTTTACTTATACGAGTTTTAAAATACTGCTCTTAGCAACAGGAGATGATGAAATAATTTCGCAAATATGCATCATAATAACTGATTTTTTAATTATTAAAATCAAACAAGAGAATGCTTATAACTCTTAAAAAAATTAAAAGTACATACTGGCCGACTCTTTAAGGTCATTACTCTAGTCCGATCAGCTTTATGCTCTGCTTTCACCTAAATTATAAATAAGTAAATAATTTCCATGAATTGTCTAAAGTTAATAAGAATACTTAGTTTTTCATTTTTTAATTAATAGCAGCAAATTTAAGAACATCACACCACAAGTGTTAATCAAACATAGGTTAGAGTGAATTTTTTAATTAATAGCAGCAAATTTAAGAACATCACACCACAAGGGTTAATCAAACATAGGTTAGAGTGAATTTTTTAATTAATAGCAGCAAATTTAGGAACATCACACCACAAGGGTTAATCAAACATAGGTTAGAGTGAATTTTTTAATTAATAGCAGCAAATTTAAGAACATCACACCACAAGGGTTAATCAAACATAGGTTAGAGTGAATTTTTTAACTAATAGCAGCAAATTTTTAAGAACATCACACCACAAGGGTTAATCAAACATAGGTTAGAGTGAATTTTTTAATTAATAGCAGCAAATTTAAGAACATCACACCACAAGGGTTAATCAAACATAGGTTAGAGTGAATTTTTTAACTAATAGCAGCAAATTTTTAAGAACATCACACCACAAGGGTTAATCAAACATAGGTTAGAGTGAATTTTTTAATTAATAGCAGCAAATTTAAGAACATCACACCACAAGGGTTAACCAAACATAGGTTAGAGTGAATTTTTTAATTAATAGCAGCAAATTTAAGAACAGCACACCACAAGGGTTAATCAAACATAGGTTAGAGTGAATTTTTTACCCAACATGCATTCACATACATCAGGTTTATATTCTTTTTGAACAGCTGTTGGCTGAGATGCAGCACAGTAACCATTCTAGGAATGTAGCAAAGGTACCTAACAATCCTTATTGAGGAACATCTTAAAGACTGACCTCACAGCTATTGTAATCTCGCACATCCAGTCCAAATCTTCTGCACAGAATGACTTCACAATCAGAAAGGCCAAACACTTACCTAAAAGGTCTTGGCTTCATTCCTTTTATACACTTTGTGCATGGTAACGAGAACATTTTGTTATGCAGCTGGCCTTTTAAGGTTCAAACTTTCATCATATCTGCTCTCAGGTGTTTGTTGTTACTATAATTCCGCAGGTCATGAAACATTCATATTTTCATTCACAGGACAATAAAAGACGCTGAATTCTGACTGCTGTTTGACACGCGTGATATCCCGTCAACACTAGAAGCATACTCACTATTATGTGAGTGTTGTCAACCTTTATTACGCCCTTTTTTTTTTATGCTTTCTAACCGTAGGTTGAAGAAGTGTATATGCTCCAGCTTTGTCCGTTCGTCCGTCAGCAGGATAAAACTCACGTGAAAATGGTTTGATTTTGACGAAATTTTAGTATGTGGTAGGGGACTACCTGGGGACGAACCCTATTGAAAATAGGCGAAGCAGGGTCAAAGGTCAGGATATAGGAGCTGGATCCATTCCATTGCCTTTATGCTTCATAACATGCGTAAATATGGTTCGATTTCGATGAAATTTTAGTATGTGTTAGGGAACCACCTGGGCACGAACCCTATTGAAAACAGGCGCAATGGGATCAAAGGTCAGGCAGGGCATAAGAGCGGGATATATTCCATCGTCCTTATGCGTCATAACTTGCGTAAAAATGGTTCGATTTCGATGCAATTTTAGTATGTGGTAGGGAGCCACAGGGGACGAACCCTATTGAAAATGGCCGAAATGGGGTCAAAGGTCAGGACACTGGAGTGGGATCCATTCCATTGCCTTTGTGCATCATAACTTACCTAAAATGCTTGGATTGCGACAAAACTTTATCATGTTGTTCTGGAGGTATAATGAACCGGTTCTGTTGAATATCATCGGAATGGGGTCAAAGGTCAGGACACAGGAGCGAGATTTATTCCACAGCCATTATCCACATAACTTGAGTAATAATTTCTGGTATGTTGGAAAGTGTATCATAATCAATGCATTGCATGATTTTACTAACTTGTTTTTTTATTCTATTTCTTTCCTTCCTTCACTCCTCCCTCAGTAACTTGCCTTTAAAAATTCACAATTCTAAAAGAGGTATTCTATTCTAAAACACATACCCATACACCTAATAAATACTCACTTATATCACACCCATATTCAATTCAATACCAATTTTACAACATATTATTTACATACCTCAAACTAACACATTTATGTACTATATAAACAACACATTCATACACTATTTAAAACCACTATCTACATAATTACACTATTTACATTTTATGGCAGTCAAACCACTGTCAACTGTGATTTACGTAGTGCTCCATTTGCCTCATACCTCGTAAATACCCAGCAGCAAATCTTTTAACCTCATTCGGCCAGTCACAAATATTCCCCAAACGCTTTCAACAGCAATGCTGTCATCCTCAGGAGGTCAATGTATATCTCCGCTCTGCTAACCACAGATTGAGTGAGCAAATTCATCAAGGTTCCGGCTTCAGTCGCGAACTCCGCATTGTTGTATCGCTGGCGCCGTCTGTGGTCAGTGCTGTTCTCTTTTTTTCCCCTTTAATTGTTGTTCTACTTTAATTAAGGCTTTACAACCCAAACAACTTAAATGACCATTGGAAAGCCTTAATTAAAGCAGAACAACAATTAAAGGGGGAAAAAAAGAGAACAGCACTGACCATAGACGGTGCCAGAGATACAACAATGCGGAGTTCGCGACTGAAGCCGGAACCTTGATGAATTTGCTCACTCAATCTGTGGTTAGCAGAGCTGAGGTATACATAGACTTCCTGAGGATGACAGCGTTGCTGTTGAAAGCGCTTGGGGAATATTTGTGACTGCCGAATGAGGTTAAGGTTTGATGCAGGGTATTTGCGAGGTATGAGGCAAACGGAGCGCTATGTAAATCACAGTTGACAGTGGTTTGACTGCCATAAAATGTAAATAGTGTAATTATGTAGATAGTGGTTTTAAATAGTGTATGAATGTGTTGTTTATATAGTACGTAAATGTGTTAGTATGAGGTATGTAAATAATATGTTGTGAAATTGGTATTGAATTGAATATGGGTGTGATATAAGTGAGTATTTATTAGGTGTATGGGTATGTGTTTTAGAATAGAATACCGTTTTTAGAATTGTGAATTTTTAAAGGCAAGTTGCTAAGGGAGGAGTGAAGGAAGGGGAAAAAAAGGGGGTGTAATGAAGATTGACAACACTCACATAATAAATAGTTAGTATGTGTCTAATGTTGACAAGATATCACGCATGTCAAACAGCAGTCAGAATTCAGTGTCTTTTAGTGTCCAGTGAATGAAAATATGAATGTTTCATGACCTGAAGAATTATAGTAACAACAACCTGAGAGCAGATATGATGAAAGTTTCAACCTTAAAAGGCCAGCTGCATAACAAAATGTACTCGTTAACGTGCATGAAGTGTATAAAAGAAGGCCTTTTTGATTGTGAAGTAATCAATGACTTGCACGTAAATAGTGTACTTTTTTGGTGATTATTGCCAATGAAGATGCAAATAATATGATTCTACACAGAAGTTATTTATTTTTTATTTTGTTTTGTTTTGAGTTTTAATGAAAGCCTAAAGTCTCAGCACATAACATTCAAACTGAGGTGTGCCACTAACTACAATAATGTTCTTTTCTTAAAAAATATGGGATGAAAATGCAAGAAACCATGTGGGTTCTTACATTTTCACAGGGGCAAGATTCAACCATGATGGATGTAAGGGCCTTTCCACTTAAAATGTTGTAAAACCATGTCAAGAAAAAATGCTGTGACATCTATTACAATAAAAACATTAACTTATCTGAAGACTCCCCTTTGTAGGTTCTTAGGGTTCATTCCAGACATTTTTCATTACATAGCATGTTCTGCTAACCCTCAGGTTTAAAAAAACAAACAAAAAATGTTTAAAATATCTTTCTCTGCTGTTAAAATCTGATGATAACATCATGCTGATGTTAAATTTACGCATGCTAACAGCAAAGCAATTACATTTTAAATAGACCCTGAGTTTGTGTGTGTGTGTGTGTGTGTGTGTGTGTGTGTGTTGTGTGTGTGTATTTCTTAATGGAATGACATATTTTATGGTATTAATAGTTTGATAGGAATCAATGAATTGTTTTTCCTAAATCACAAAAAAGCTGAGTTGACCACAATTAGACTTCAAAACTAAACAACTGGCCTGAAATTTCTATACAGTAAGGGAATTCAGTACACCCTCCTACTTCTCATATGTAGTGTGCAGTAACTTAACATTGCTCTGTGCATAAATTAGACATATTATATATCACAAAATAATTCATTCACAGAACACAACATTTTCATAATAAAACAAGAAAGATGACACTGAATTTTCGGGTGTAATAAGCACGTCTTCTGAATCCGTTCTGACGCAAATTAAATTTAGCAAAGCTATTCAAATTCAATGGAACCGGTATGGAAAATAATAGTATCTGACGGAAGAAAGAAGTTTTTCAATCGGGTCTTTAATCCGTCAGATATTGCTGTAAACGGAATCGTGAGCTTACGAACTCTTAGAAACAGAGTTACCGACAAAAATAAGATGTGACTTTACGTCCCTTAGTGGGAAAACCATGCATTATTTTAGGTTGGTTGGTTAATTGATGTTAATGGCGCAAGGGCCATGGTTGGCCAAAGAGCGCCAAACAAAACAAAATTAATAAAAAACGTACACAAGGTTAAAAACAGGCTGATGCGGTAAAAATGAAATATGAAAGTGAACAAGTTAAAATCTAGACGAGTTTAAAAAAGTCAATTTCCTGTAAAAAGGAAAACACTGCTCTCGTGTCGCAGGCTTCACCGATAATAGTTTGCAGCGTAGCTGCTCCTTCGTCCAACAGATGAGAGTGAAAATGACGAAAACGATGATCACAAAAACGAACACAAGTACACAAAACATGAAGGACGGTGAGACGACATTGGCATGCCGCACACATCGGGGCACTGTCGCCACACAGCAAAAAGCGGTGAGTAAAACGACAGTGCCCAATGCGGAGACGTGCAAGAACAACTTCTTCACGACGGTTCTTCCGCAAACTAGACTTCCATAGTCCGATCTGTGGTTTGATGGCATAGAGTTTATTGCTGCCCTGCTGAGACCACAGGGACTGCCACTCATCCAAAACAAATTTCCAGATCAAAGGGCGAAAATCTCGGAAAGACAGTGGCAGCCGAGCAGGCGAAATGGAGGAAACAGACCTGGCAGAAAGATCTGCCAGCTCGTTACCCCGGATCCCAACATGGCCAGGAACCCAACAGAATCGGACAAGGAATCCAGCACCTTCCAAAGTTCCAAGAAGACGACGGACACCACGGATGACCGGTGAGTCCGTGTCATCTGGAGAAGAAAGGACTTGGATGACGGACTGGGAATCAAGAGTAAATCATAGCGCGACGATGAGATCTAGACTGTATGTGACACAAAGCGAGGTGTACCGCACGCATCTCTGCCGAAAAGACGGTGGATTCAGGCGGAAGCCTCTCAGCATGGGAGGCATCGCCACACACGAAAGCGGATCCAACAACCTCACCGGATTTCGACCCGTCAGTAAATACAGGCACGAAATCCGGGAAGAGAGACTGTTTCTCGGCAAAGAGCTGCTGGTACACCAGAGCAGGAGTGGAAGACTTTGGCCACACACAAAGGGAAAGGTCAGCAGTTGCTTGAACCGGCTACCAAGGCGGTTCATTGTAGAACCGGGTCAAACCAATCTTTGACAAGTCCAGACTAGCATCGCGCACTAAGTTCGACAACCGAATCCCAAACGTCGGAACACAGGAAGGCCGGTATGAGAATAGGCGGACACATTGTGGTTGGAAAATGGAACCATGCAGTGGATGATCAGGAAGAGACCTCAACTTGGTGAAGAACTGAAGAGACAGCTGCTTACGACGGATGCACAATGGCGGTTCATGGGCCTCGACATACAGGCTATGCACGGGAGAGGAACGGAAAGCACCAGTGCATAGCCGCAGAGCGTGATGATGGACAGGATCCAGAGGCCGCAACACGGAAGGACGTGCCGAACCGTACGTTATGCAACCGAAGTCTAACTTTGACCGAATCAGAGAATGGTAAATGCGAAGCATTCAGCACCTGTCAGCCCCCAAGATGTTCGAGAGAGGACCTTCAGGATACTCAATGACTTCGTGCACCTAACCTTCAAAGACTGGATGTGAGGTCGGAAGGTGAGTGCTCGGTCAAAAGTTAGCCCAAGGAACTTGACTTCTGACACCACAGGGACGGTAGAACACCCAAGACGGAGGCTAGGGTCTGGGTGAAGACCCCGTTTGCGGCAAAAATGCACGCAAATGGTCTTCTGGGTCGAGAAGCCAAATCCATTGTGGGAGGCCCAGGTAGAGATCTTATGAATGGCCGACTGCAGCTGCCGCTCAATAGTGCGCATGTTGACAGATGCGCAAGAGATCTGCAGATCATCCACGTACATGGAGCCACGAACCGACGGAGGAAGTAGAGTGAAAATATGATTTACACGAAGCATGAACAATGTCACAGAAAGAATGGATCCTTGAGGGACACCCTGCTCTTGTGGGTATAACGCAGAGAGGGTCGATCCGACGCGCACACGGAACATCCGGTTCTGGAAAAATCCGGCAATGAAGGTTGGCAAATTTCCCCGCAATCCGCAGTCACGCAGATCAAGGAGAATGCCGTATCTCCAGGTTCGATCGTAAGCTTTTTCCATGTCGAAGAACACGGAGACCATGTGCTGACGCCGGACAAACGCCTCCCGGACAGATGTCTCAAGGCGAAGATGATGATCGGAGGTGGAACGGAATTTCCGAAATCCACTCTGATGAGGTGAAAGAAGGTGAAGTGATTCCAAATAAAAAACCAAATGAAAATTGATGATGCGCTCTAGTACTTTGCAAAGGCAGCTCATCATAGCAATTTGTCGGTAGTTCAACGGGTTTAGCGGGATCTTTACCAGGTTTGAGAACAGGAACGACAATGGCAGTGCGCCAAGATTCTGGAAAGTTTCGCTCGTGCCAGATCCTGTTTAACAGGACCAGCAGACATTCAAGAGAGGACGGAGAAAGGTGCTTCAGCATTTCATAATGGATGTTATCCGGTCCGACAGATGTTCGGCCAGACCGATTCAGGGCAATCTGCAGTTCGACGGCAGTCAGCGGGCTGTTATTATCGGCTGCGGAAAACGGTCCACAGGAAACCTTGGACCGTTCAAGCCGCGGCTGTACCTGCCGGAACGAAGCAGCGTAATTGCGGCTGCTGGACACCGAAGAAAATGCGGCGCCCAGACAGTCAGCAATACCCTGAGCGTCAGCAACCGTTCCACCACCACTCTCAAGAATGGAGATTTCCCCAGAAGGGTACTTACCCCGAATCTTGCGGATCCTGTCCCAAACGATCTTAGAGCTGGTAGCGGTGTTAATCCCGGATACGTAACGTATCCAAGATTCCCGTTGGCTACGACAACGTACCAAACGCGCGTAAGATTTGGCTCTCTTGAAAGCAAGTAGGTTCGCGTCGGTGGGGTACCGACAAAACCTAGCCCAAGCCAGATGTTGGGCCTGACGAGCCGCCTTGCAAGTGGAATTCCACCAAGGTCGCGGGCAACGTAGAAGTTTAGTCGACGTCTTGGGGATGGTAGGTTCTGCCGCTTGCACAATACAATCCGTAACCGCCGCAACAGCTTCATCGATCGTACCCGAGGTCACCATGTCTGGAGTAATGGTCGCTGAAGCCGTGAAGGAGTCCCACTTGGCACAATTGATAGCCCATCTAGCAGGGCAAGTAGGATGACGGTACCCGTCACCTGCTAGACGGAGAAAGATGGGAAAGTGATCACTGCCAAGGGGATCATCAGACACGCTCCAGGACCAGTCAGGATAGAAGGATGGCGAACTCAAGGACAGATCAATGGCTGAGTACGAGCGGGTGGGTTCATGAAAATAAGTGACTGCCCCGGTGTTGTGGAGACAGAGGGACGTGTTGGAGAGAAGGGACTCAACAACACGGCCCCTGGAGTCACAAGCGGTAGAACCCCACAACGGATTGTGTGCATTGAAATCTCCTAAGATGAAGAAAGGAGGTGGCAGCTGGTCAACTAAATCTTCCAGATCCAAGAGGCTTACAGCTTCATTTGGCGGTATGTAGATGGAACACACCGTGCACAGAGTGTTCACAGATAGCCTCACTGCCACTGCCTGCAAAGTCGTCCGAAGGGCAACTGCAGTGACAGGAATACCATGAGGAACAACAACGGCCACTCCTCCGCAGGCGATAACACCGTCCTCGTGATCCTTGCGGAAAAGTGAATATCTCCGCAGCGGAAAAGTGTCCGTTGTTCGAAGCTTTGTCTCCTGGAGGCAAACGCACACAGGTGTGTGCGAAGACAGTAAACCTTTCAGATCATCAATTCGCGGTCGCAGACCTCGGCAATTCCACTGAATGAGCGTAGCTATTATGAAAAAGAAAAGGATGAAAAACGAAAATGACAGACGACTAGAATGTCTCCGAGTCGTCCATCAGCTCCTGACCATCCGCAATGTCCGGAGGCAACACAGGGCTGTGCTTACCCACACAGGGCTGCGCTACCGGGGATTTTGGTGGCTTCTTGCTCTGTTTCAAGGGGGAGGATCCTGATTTCACCTTTTCCGGCCTCTTCTTAGGTGCGCCCTGGGACTGAGTCCCAGTGCTGGCAGAGGATGTTTTCTGCACAGAGGATGTTGTAGGCGTCGATGTTAATGGCGCCTTGGATTCAATGCGGCGAGACTTCAGTGCCTCCAATCCGGCAGCAACGATGTCCTCAAAAACATAAGGACACCAAGCGGGGATGGACACCTCAGTCTGCACCGCAACAGCAGCCTTCTGGACCACAACCGATGCATAGGAGCGCCGGCCTGTTGGTAGAGGAGCTATCCGCCATCTGGCTTCAGGATAAGACAGGTGTTCGGTCGTCTTCAGGCGTTGGATAGCCTGCTCCTCGATCCACTTTGGGCACTGCTTAGAAGAAGCCGGGTGAGATCCCTCGCAATTTACACAATGATCCGCCTCAGCGGAGCATTCCGCCAAAGAGTGTTCTGTGGAACCACAGCGACCACACTTTGCTACATTACGGCAAGACTGCTGGGAGTGACCGTAATGCTGGCACTTGAAACATCTCAAGGGGTTCGGGATGTACGGTCGAACATCGAGCCGCAAGTACCCCGCCTTGATGGAAGTAGGCAGGGTAGGGGAGTCAAAAGTGAGCACGATGTTCCGGGAGGGAATAGACTTCCCATCCCGCCGGAAAAGAATACGCCGAACCCCAGTGACATGTTGTTCCCCAAGTTCTTCCAGCAATTCCTCATCGCTGCATTCCAGCAGGTCGCGGGAGTTGATAACACCGCAAGAGGAATTGAGGAAACCATGGGGCGATATTTGGACTGGAACGTCCAGCAGAACGGTCGTCACCAGCAAGGTGGCACTGTGGCGTGGATTTGATGTCTCCACGAGAAGATCCCCTGACGGGAGCTTCTTAACACTCTTTGGTGAGCCCGCAACGGCCTGAAGAGCCTTATTAATCCAAAAAGGACTCTTCGAACTGAGGGATTGTGCAGGATCAACAGAATGGATTAGAAGAAACAGAGCATTACAGTTGGAACTAAGTAGTTTCTTAGTGGAGGAGGGTGACCCATCCTCCACACGGCGCTTCAAAGGTACAGCATGGGAAACACTTTGATTTGCCATGAGAAGAAAAATAGATTCGTCCGCCAACCTCTCCACCCACTACCGAGCCCAACGAGGGAGAGCCGGAGGTCCGCAAGCCCAAGAGGAGGCAGGACACGGCTTTAGGGATAGTCAGCGGATATAGCAAGTTGGTAGGGCAGACACGCGCTCGGCGTGCACCCAGACTTTCCCGTGCTCGGAGAACACCCCTTTGGCATGCCCACCCTACCCCCTAACTCACCCAGCCGAACAGAACGACAAGCCGCTAGAAGTCTGGACGCAACTCGGCCACAGACTTCTTGACTAGGAGTGGGTTAACTCCCAGCCTCCCGTTTAGGGTGAAGCAGAGGGCAAAGAGGAGTGTTGGCATCTGGAGACACTACAACCCGGCCCCCAAATACCTCAGCCTCCAGCATCCTCATTTCCACCTGTACGGGTCACCGCACACGGGAAACATGCAGGTAGGTCTAAGCTAACCAGCTCCGGAAAAACAGAAAATGTAACATAAAAGAGAAAAGACAGGGAAAAGAACGAGGAACAAAACCCGGAGCTGGCGCCTCATCACAACCTCAGCAGCCTACAACTGAGGTGGGTACATGTCAAAATATGAACTTAAGACGAAAAAAGCAAAACAATAAGAGAAAATCGGCTCGGGCCGTGGGGACGCCATCCCCCATCAGATGGATGAACAGCTGTCCCTTCGGTGATGTAATCGTCAAAGCCGCAGAGGCAATAGAAACCGTCACAAGGTGAGCTCGGGCCGTGGGGGAGCCGCTCCCCAAATAACTGGCAAACCAGTTATCCCCGTGTGGGGTGCATTATTTTAGGAAGAAAGTATTCACAAAAGGTTTATTCATATGAGCGATATCGGTCCAAGAAAAAAATTTTTAGTCGAGTTTTCAGGATCCCAGATTTTGCTACAAATACATCAGAAGTAGAAATTAACACTTATGACCCCTGGTGGCCAAACCATTCTTTACCAAACATTAGAAATTACGTGAAAAATATTTTCCGTCAGGTCTTGTATGCGATACAGGAAGAATTTTTTCAAATCGGAGTTTTAGGAGCAGAAAATACAATTTACTATTGTGCGCCCTAGCGGAAAGTCTATGATTTACTTGAAAATTTTGAATTTATAAGAAAAACATTTTGCATCGGAAACACTATTCAACAAAGAAGGAATTTTTCAAATCGGACCTTTAGAAGTAGAGATATTGACAAAAATAAGATATACATATATGCCCTTGGCGTAGAAACCATGCATTATTTCAAGAAGAAAATGTTCCTATAAGGTTTGTCGACATGAGTAGTATCGGTCCACAAAAGACTATTTTTCAATTGAGATTTTAGAAGATCATATTTTGCTGCAAATACATCAGAAGCGGAAATTAAGACTTATGCCACCTGGTGGCCAAACAATTTTTTACAAAAATTTGAAATTATGTGCAAACGATTTCCCATCAGGAGCTGTATCCGGTGCAGAAAGAATTTTTAAGGTCGGAGATTTAGAAGCAGAGATATAGGGGGAAAAGCAATTTACCTTTACGCCCCCTAGCAGAAAGTCTATGAATTACTTGAAAATTTTGAATTTACAGGAAAAGCATGTCACACTAGAAACACTATTCAACAAACAAGGAATTTTTTTAATCGGACTCTTAGAAGTCGAGATATTGACAAAAATAAGATATACATCTACGCCCCCTGGCGTAGAAACTGTGCACTATTTTAAGAAGAAAATGTTTCTAAAAGGTTTGTCGACATGAGTAGTATCGGGCTACAAATGATGTTACTTTCAATCGAGAATTTAAAAGCTCATATTTTCCTGCAAATACATCAGAAGCGGAAATTAAGGTTTACGCCCCCTGGTGGCCAAACTATTTTTTTACAAAAATTAGAAATTATGTGCAAACGATTTCCTATCAGGAGCTGTATCCAGCGCAGAAAAATTTTTTAAGATCGGAGATTTAGAAGCAGAGACATAGGGGAAAACGCAAATTACCATTATGCCCCCTAGCAGAAAGTCTATGAATCACGTGAAAATTTTTAAATTATATGAAAAACATGCAACATGGAAAACACTATTCAACAAAGAAGGAATTTTTCAAATCGGACTCCTAGAAGTCCAGATATTGACAAAAATAAGTTATTTATCTACGCCCCTGGCGTAGAAACCGTGCACTATTATACGAAGAAAATGTTTCTAAAAAGTTTGTCGGCATGAGTAGTATCGGTGGTCTACAAATGACGTTATTTTCAATCGAGAATTTAGAAGCTCATATTTTGCTGCAAATACATCAGAAGTGGAAATTAAGGTTTACGCCCTCTGGCAGCCAAACCATTTTTTTACAAAAATTAGAAATTATGTGCAAACGATTTCCCATTAGGAGCTGTATCCGGTGCAGAAAGAATTTTTCAGATAGGAGATTTAGAAGCATAGATATAGAGGAAAACGTAATTTACCTTTACGCCCTCGAGCGGAAAGTCTATGAATTACTTGAAAATTTTGAAATTATATGAAAAACATGTCACACAGAAAACACTATCCAACAAAGTAGGAATTTTTCAAATCGGACTCCTAGAAGTCGAGATATAGACAAAAATAAGATATACATCTACGCCCCTGGCGGAGAAACTGTGGAATATTTTAGGAAGAAAATATTTCGAAAAGGTTTATCGATGTGAGTGGCATCAGCCCACGAAAGAATTTTTTCAATCGATATTTTAGAAGCTCAGATTTTATGGCAAATACATCAGAAGCGAAAATTAAACTTACGCCCCCTGGTGGCCAAAGTATTCTTTACCAAAAATTCGAAATTATATGCAAAAGATTTGCATCAGGAGATGTATCCGCTGAAAATTTTTTTTTTTTTAAATCAGAGTTTTAGAAGATGAGTTCTCGGAAAAAATGCAATTTACTTTAACGCTCCCTAGCGGAAAATCTATGCGTAATTTGAAAAAGGAACTATATCCAAAATACTCTTCGACATAAATGGAATCGAAAGATAAAAGATTTTTTCAATCGGATGTTTAGAAGCAAACATGTGGAATAAAACGTATTTTTGAATTCGACATCATCTGCATTTACACCCTCTAGCAGTGAAATTGTACATCGCAAAAAAAAAACCGAAATGAAGGATCATCATTCGCATATTTCAAGCTTTCGAATGCAAAAGAAGTTTTCAAATCGGACTAATAGTTGCAGAGATACCGTGGGTACAGACGGACGGACGGACAAACCGATAACGTAAGCACGATCTGTTTTTACAAAAGACGTGCTAAAAAGTAATAACTTTTTATTTTTTACATAAGCACTTCTAAAATAATTTTTCATAATAAAAGCACAATAAGGATTTAAATTTGAAAATAATATTCAATAAACGGTCTGCACAAAAATATTGAATACACTGGAAACGTTTAGTTTTACCATCTTGCAGAGGTGCTCTCTCTTAAGGGGATTCTCAACTGTAGTTGCGTTTGGAGCACCATAAGTGACGATTGGGTTCCATATATATAATGGATTAAAAACGCATACAACACGCAACACAGCAGAGGACAATTCACACAAAACAGTCATGTTTGTTTGTTTTGTTTGTTTGGAGATTTAACGACCACCGTGAGCAACTCAATGGGCTATAAGCAGTCGCCCGTCCCTAATTTAGGGTCACTGGTTCCAGGGAAGGGAGAGAGCCAGTGCCGAAAGACAAACACAACACCCATGCCTCACCGGGATTCGAACCCGGACCCCTTCGGACGAATGATCAGAGGCCATCGCTTAGACCACTGCGCCACCGGGGTGGCAAAAACAGTCATGACATGGCATATGTTAGATATAAACACTTCTGTGCATATGAAGAGTCATAACCTTACAACAACATACCAATCAGAAGCAAGGGTGCCAGAACCAGGGAGATTTGGACTTTGTGTCCCCCCAGAAAAATGTTGGCGGGCATTACCTCTAAAACTTTCAGAGAAAAAAAGAAAAACCTTTTATTCTTTGAAATTTTTTTCCCTTGAAAAATGGCAGTGAAACTTGAAAATAATTGAATTCTATGATTTGTGCTGTCCCCTTAAGAACTTTTTTACATTCCAGTACCTTTGAGCACAGAAGAATATATTTTAACAGGCAAAAGAAAACTAGTGCATGATTTTTAACATAAGGTGTATATTCAGGAAACAATTTACTTTATGTAAAATTAAAATTAGTCATTCTGTGACCAAAAATGCACTGGGAGATTACTGACAGAAAGCATAGGATCTTCTTGAGGCATCAATCACTGTATAAACTGAAATTAAGGAGACAGTTGGTGCTATTTTGTGGCTGTAGGGAAGTATAGATGTAGTCTCAAAACTTGAGGCTGTGCCACAAAATATCCTTTAACTGTTTACCCATGCACTGTGCTATGAGCCTTGGTTCACACGATGAAAAACAAGTCATGATGCACTTCTCAAACAAAATTGATATTCTGCTAGAGTGCACTTGACTTTGAATTACATGACTCTGTTTATTATTCGGTGGTACTATGTAGATTCTGGAGATATTATGTGCATCTTTGGGAGATATTATGTGCATCCTGTAAGGATTACAGTGAAATAATTAACTTTACATAGATCTTTTAAATCAACATTTTTCACTCTATTTACCAAAGGCAAGCCAGAATTACATACAAGCTATCATTTGTTGTCATCTAAATTTAGGTCATCAATGCAACTGATGCAACTGAAAGCTGTTTTTGATAGTTTACTCTTCTGACTGTCTTCAACTATTTTTCTGCAGGAAATTTTATATAAGTGATCAGCATTTGTTCGGCCATCACAAAGATTTATTAAAGCATAATAAGTAAAAAGTTAATCATTTTTTAAGCAAAACTTTAGGAATGATGTTATTTTCTTGGGTTTAAACCCCTTCAAATATATAAAATGAGAGCTAGGCTTGCTTGCAATAAACTTCCTAGTAACCTCAAAAATGTCCACAAACTAGCTGAAACAAAATCACACATATGTTTGCTGAGCATTCAACAGTGCAGACCAATGGCATTATCACTAACAAATGATACATTATGTGGGAAATTAAATATTAGTATTGTAGCACTGCTGAAAACTTTTGTAACCACAAAAAATTTACCTGTGGTAATATGTCGCAGAAACACATTTGATTATCTATACTTTGCAAATAGGTGGAGGTCAGCTCAGTATTCCCTCACCAGACAGCAGGCTGAATTCTTAAGTGACTGTCAGCTTATTTATAACTTCTTGTTCATGACATTAGTGATAGGGGGTTGGGGAATGAGATGTGAGCTTCCCTTTTCTTCTGGTGGGTGGACTGGTCAACAAGAGGGATCTCTGTTTCCCTGAGGAAATCTTAAGTATCTTTTTCTTACAACCAATTTCTCTCCACTTTTCTTGTTGTGTAGCCCAAGAAAAGTGGAGAGAAATTCATGATATTCCAAAATATCTATATAACACTATATAGACCCAGAAGAAGACCACATGGAAGATGGGTGGATGAAATTCGAAAGTATGCGGGAGTGACATGGTGGAGACTGGCACAAGACAGACCATTGTGGAGGAAACTTGGGAAGACCTTCGTCCAGCAGTGGATTGATAATGGTTGACGATGATGATGATGATGATATCCAAATAACAACAGATATAAAAATGTCATATCTTTTCTGTAAGAAATAAATTGCTCTTAGAGGGCAACAGTGCACACGCTCTTAGTGAAAACTGCAAATCTTATTTTAGAGATGAAAATTCAAGACACTTTTGGACATGAATAATACTTATGGTATTATAAAAATATTTATGGTTTCCCCTAAGCGCTCATGACGGGATACTGTACATACACGAGACTGATGAAGAAAAAAAAAGCTGAACTTTTTTAACCACATTATACGAAACAGTGTGTATATAACACAGCATGAAAAATAATTGTTTGCTGAAAATTTCTTCATGTAAATGTTAAACTGGAGCATACTTCTTCATTCAAAATATAAAAATTTTGATATTTAACAACACAGAATATAGGGATCATCGCGGAGAAAAAAAAATATGAATAGGTACGGAATTTTTGTTCCGCCCAACTTCCGTTATCGGAAAATTTTCCTCCAGTTTCAAGCTGAAATACAAATGTTTATGGGGGAAATGATATTTAGCAACACTACTGGATAGAAGAAACATCACGAGAAAAAAATATATATGATTACGGGAGAAACCTTCACTCCATCTAACTTCCCTTTTCGAAAGTCTTGACAGTCAAAATTCCGTCTTCTGATAAAAACCGACCCACAACCACCATCACAAATCTCCCCCCCCTCCCAGTTCTGTACAGTTATGCATCAATTTCAAGAACCACCCAAATGATGATGGAAAAGGGAAAATTCTTCGAATTTGAGGAAGAACCTCATGATTGATTAAAAATCACGGGGTAATTTTTCCTCCATTTTCAAGCTGAATTGCAAATATTTATAGAATAAATATTTAACAATAGGGCACACAAAAAATCGCGAGAAAAAGAGAAATCACAATTATGGGGGGGGATTTCACTCCCGTTAAACTTCCATTTTCAAAAGACGAATTATCGTACCCAGGCGTAAAAAAAAACAAAAAAACTACTCATTCCCCAAAATTTCTCTTCAGTTTTGCATCGATCCCAAGCCTGACCAAAAGGATGACAAAAAAGTGGAATTCTGAGAATCCACGGAAAAATTTCATGTATGATTGTCGTGAGAGACGAGTTTGCCTCTAAGCGGCACTCCATTGGGCAACAATGGCATGTACGACAGCTACAAGGACCTCTGTGAATCTGAGACGCTAATGCAAAACTAATCATCAGTATAAATATTGTTGAGGTACCAGCTGACATTGGCCAAAAGACGTCAACTCACTAGGTTTTGTGCCACAGCCATTAGATGGAATGGCCAACTAGATCCGTCGGCCATGGACTGATCCCCCATACTAATGTAGTTTTATGTTTTTCAAGACTCAAAGAAAGTATATGAACCCTGTCATACTTCAGAAGGCTGATTTACCACAAAATCAGCCTGGAACTAATAAACAGCGCGTAAGAAAGAAATTTCAGCCCAATGTGTGTAAGAATGGTGCATGGAATACTAGAGGAATAAATGGAAAGATGAATCAGTTGACTAAGGAAATGATTAAGTGTAGATTGGACGTGTTGTGTGTAAATGAAACTAAAAAGAAAACAATTGGGATAGAAGAAGTGAATGGAATGGTGAGTGAGTGTTTTGGAGTGTTGGGTAATGTAAGAAGACAAGCCACTGTAGATGAGATGATTAGTGAAACAGTGAGATTAAAGAAGCATTAAAGAGAGAGAAGGAAACATATTTGAATAGGTTGCAAAATAAAAGTTTCTGAAATATCACTAAAAAACCATGAAATCAGTAAAGCTGGCTTGTCAGAGTAAGGCAAAAAAAAAAAAAAAAAAAAAAAAGATAGAAAAATATTCTGGAAGTATGCAACACACGAAAAATAGGAGAAGTAGAGTTCTAAGTTGTGTGAAGAATAGGATCAGAGAAATGAAACGGCAGCCTAATGGCTTTTGTGGAAGATGCAATGAATACTTTTGTGAGTGATTTGAACATAAAAACAAAGGTAATTTTTAGGCAGAAGCAGATGATGCGACAGTGAGAGAAGAAAGAAAAGCTGAAATTTTAAGGGAAAAGGGTTTGTAAAAGCTCTAAAATTTCTTCATCAAAAACTATTGTGGTATTAGCTTACTCAGTGTGCCAGGGAAAGTGTTTGGTAAGGTCATTATTGAAAAGGTATGAGGTCTTACATCAGAGAAAGTGTGGGATCTTACATCAGAGAAAGTGTGGGATGTTCACAGTGCTTTTATGTCTGGTAAAGGCAGACTTACCAAATTTTTGCATTACACATGATGATCGAAAAGTATCTGGCTGTTGGTAAGAAAGTTTTTGTTGCCTTCATAGATTTAGAAAAAGCTTACGACCGAGTAAATAGGATAGTTCTGTGGAAGGTATTGAATACATTTGGTGTTACTCAGAGATGCCAACATCTGAAGGAAGTAATCAGTAGTCCATATGCGTGGCACCTGTAGTTTCTCCGTAGTGTAGTAAAGTTCTGCATTAAAATTTGCAGGGTAGCATGCCTATTTCCCAGAGTACACGGCTACATTGTTAGCAACATTTTAATCTAGATGGGGGACACAATACACTTTCAATAAACCATATTGTACATGATTTTTTGAAATTATATGCCTCTGGAAACCGTCTCGTTCACCATGAGCCATCAAAAATTCACAATTGCACATGCTACAAAACACGTTTCACAGAAACATGCAACGGCTGTAAACATGGAAATTCCAACGAATAAGATTCCTTGTACAGTTGCGAACATTTTTTTCACACCACTGGAACTGGAAGCCACTGAAGCACGCTTCATAACTACAGCAGTTCACATCATACTTTAACTAATCAACTTTCAACTTAACAACAAGAAAAAAAAATGTGGAATCTAGTCTACCTTCGACAGTTTACATTAGTTCAGTACTCGGTTTTCCTGAAAATTAACAAATGTTGCATGTTACAAATGCCACCCCATGGCAAGCCAGGTACAAAGTTACCTGATGATGCAGAACAATCTCCGCAGCAACATTTCCGCTTACTTGTCAGCCAGCCACCCATGCTTGCCATGTGACGGCTTCGTGACGTAACCACAAAAATTACTACATTTGACTATGCTTGAAAAAAAAAATACTACTTACAATGTTAATTTTTACAGCATATCCTTTAACTAAGGGATAAAAAATTATCTGTGACCTTCAATCTGTAACCAGGTTAAATTTGCCTAGAGTATAATTGGGTAATATGATTTGGTTAGTGAAATTTAACCATTGGTTTACGTGGCTATATTATAAATCAATAGCTGAACAACTATTACTGTTTCACACATTATGAAGTATCTTCAAGCCGAGTGTGCTATGCTTCGTTAATTTTGCTATTTTATAAGTTTGCGGGGAGTTAAAATATAAACAATTCAATAGTTACTAATTGTCCTGAAAAAGTTGCACTTACCCAATACTGCAGCATATTTTGGAAGGCTATTATTGTTGGCAGATTTATTCCTCTGGTACATATTGCTGAAATTCGGGTTGACAAGTCCTTGACGAGTTGGTTTGTGAAACTAAAGACATTCACCAGTATGTTTGACAATATACAACCAGGGTCTAGAGTATTAAAAAATGAAGGTGAAGTTTAAAAGTATTCTAGAGATAAAAAGATTATTTACATTATGTATAAAATCATTAGCCTTTAGAAACGTTGTCATGAGTTGAAAGCCTAAACTATATATAAAGAGTATTCGAAGTTGAAAAAGAGATTAAGAGGTTTGAATAAAATTTTACCTGTTGAATGGAAGGCAGACAATTTCTGCATAGGCACATAGCACTCAAAAATAGCCATACTAGTTTCAATTCATTTATATCATGGTCTTTATCAGTGGTACAACAATTGAAAGTCGATGCCATGCAAAGTTGGTATGCACTAAGTGCCGACTCCCATGTATCAATCTTGAACAGGTTGTTACTCGTCAACAAATCTTGTCTATGTTCATACTGGCGTGTATCTATGTGACTATGTTACGTTGCGCCATCTATCCGATTGGTTGTAAAGAATAGCTGTTATGTTATTCTTCTAGTTATTCAGGTTTATATTTGTCTGTGATTTAATTTTATTATTTATTTTCTTCTTTCCCTGGTCAACCAGATATTTCCATGGGTATGGAATTTCCATTGGTGTAGATGTATAACAATTCTCTTTGTGGGTCTTTTCGATTGCAATAGCCTCTCTGACCAAAGAATTTGATTATGTTATTTATGCGTAGTTAATATTTTTATAATTTTCCAATCAGGGATTTGCTTGGATAATGAACTAATCTCCAATTGGGAAAATATAAAAATACTAACTACACATAAAAAACATAATCAAATTCTTTGGTCCGAGGCTATGGTAATCAACAAGACCCACGAAGAGAATTGTAATACATCTACACCAATGGAAATCCCATACGTACCCATGGAAATATCTGATTGAGCAGGAAAAGAAGAAAATAAATAATAAAAATAAATCACAGACAAATATAAACCCGAATAACTAGAAGAATAACATAACAGCTATTCTTTACAACCAACCGGATAGATGGATAGATGGTGCAACGCAACATAGTCATGTAGGTACACGCCGATACAAACATAGATGAGATTTGTCGACAAGTAACAACCTGTTCAAGAACGATACGTGGAAGTCAACACTTAGTGCATACCAACTTTGCATGGCATCGACTTTCAATTGTTGTACCACTGATGAAGACCATGATATAAACGAATTGAAACCAGTATGGCTATTTTTCAGTACTATGTGCCTATGCAAAAATTGTCTGCCTTCCATTCAATGGTAAAATTGTATTCAAACCTCTTAATTTCTTTTTCAACTTCGAATACTCTTTATATATAGTTTAGGCTTTCAACTAATGATGACGTCTCTAAAGGCTAATGATTTTATACATACTGTAAATAATCTTTTTACCTCTAGAATACTTTTAAACTTCACCTTCATTATTTCATACTCTGGACCCTGGTTGTATATTCTCAAACATACTGGTGAATGTCTTTAGTTTCACAAACCAACTCGTCAAGGACTTGTCAACCCGAATTTCAGCAATATGTACCAGAGGAATAAATCTGCCAACAATAATAGCCTTCCAAAATATGCTGCAGTATTGGGTAAGTGCAACTTTTTCAGGACAATTAGTAACTATTGAATTGTTTATATTTTAACTCCCCTCAAACTTATAAAATAGCAGAATTCACGAAGCATAGCGCACTTGGCTTGAAGATACTTTATAATGTGTGAAACAGTAACAGTTATTCAGCTATTGATTTTTTTGTATAATTGGGTGTTCTCAAAACACAAAATCATTCAAAAAGGTGACCGTGTGACTTCCTGCTTTCTGCTCTTAAACATAATAAAAAAAGTTTTACACTTTAGATACGCTTGCGGAAAGAAATGTGGCAGGAAGGTGGATTTATACACAAGACATATAAAAAAAATCAGATATTCACATAAAAAATGGGGGTCGATTTATACAAGGAATATACAACAAGAAAGATGACACCAAATTTTCGGGTGTAATAAGCACGTCTTTTGAATCCGTTCTGATGCAAATTAAATTTATCAAAGCTATTCAAAGGCAATGGAACTGGTATGGAAAACAATAATAGTATCTGACGGAAGAAAGAAGTTTTTCAATCGGGTCTTTAATCCCTCAGATATTGGTGTAAACGGAATCGTGAGCTTACGAACTCTTAGAAACAGTTATCGACAAAAATAAGTATTTTAGGAAGAAAGTATTCGCAAAAAGTTTATCCATATGAGCGGTATCGGTCCAAGAAAAAAAAAAATTAGTCGAGTTTTCAGGAGCACAGATTTTGCTACAAATACATCAGAAGCAGAAATTAACACTTATGACCCCTGGCCAAATCATTCTTTATAAAACATTAGAAATTATGTGAAAAAATTTTCCATCAGGTCTTGTATGCGATACAGGAAGAATTTTTCAAATCGGAGTTTTAGGAGCAGAAAACGCAATTTACCTTTATGCGCCCTAGTGGAAAGTCTATGATTTACGTGAAAATTTTGAATTTATAGGAAAAACATTCCGCATCAGAAACACTATCCAACAAAGAAGGAATTTTTTAAATCGGACTTTTAGAAGTAGAGATATTGACAAAAATAAGATATATATCTACGCCCCCTGGCGTAGAAATCATGCATTACTTCCAGAAGAAAATGTTCCTAAAAGGTTTGTCGATATGAGTAGCATCGGTCAACACAAGACTTTTTTTCAATCGAGATTTTAGAAGATCATATTTTGCTGCAAATACATCAGAAGCAGAAATTAAGACTTACGCCACCTGGTGGCCAAACCATTTTTTACAAAAATTCGAAATTATGTACAAATGATTTCCCATCAGGAGCTGTATCCGGTGCAGAAAGAATTTTTCAAATCGGAGATTTAGAAACAGAGATATAGGGAGAAACACAATTTACCTTTACGCTCCTAGCGGAAAGTCTATGAATTATTTGAAAATTTTGAAGTTATATGAAAAACACGTCACACGGAAAACACTATCCAACAAAAAAGGAATTTTTCAACTCTGACTCCTAAAAGTAGAGATATACATCTACAACCCCTGGCAGAGAAACTGTGGGATATTTTAGGAAGAAAATATTCCCAAAAGGTTTATCGATGTGAGTGGCATCAGTCTCCTAAAGAATTTTTTTCAATCGATATTTTAGAAGCTTAGGTTTTATGGCAAATACATCAGAAGCAAAAATTAACACTTACGCCCCCTGGTAGCCAAAGTATTCTTTACCAAAAATTCGAAATTATATGCAAAAGATTTTCCATCAGGAGATGTATCCGCTGAAAAAAAAAAAAAAATTTCAAATCAGAGTTTTAGGAGATGAGTTATCGAGAAAAATGTAATTTACTTTTACGTCTCCTAGTGGAAAATCTATGCATAATTTGAAAAAGAAACTATATCTAAAATACTCTTCGACATAAATGGAATCGAAAGATCAAAGATTTTTTTCAAACGGATGTTTAGAAGCAAATATGTGGAATAAAACATAATTTTGAATTCGACATCAACTGCATTTACGCCTTCTAGCGGCGAAATTGCACATCATAAAAAAAAAAAAAAAAAAAAAAAAAAAAAAAATGAAGGATCATCATTCGCATATTTTAAGCTTCCGAATGCAAAAAGAATTTTTCAAATCGGACTAATAGTTGCAGAGATACCGTGGGTACGGACGGACGGACAAACTGATAACATAAGCACAATCTTTTTTACAAAAGAAGTGCTAAAAACTGCAGTTATTCATGTAAATATTAGGGTGTCGACCTATACAAGAGTATATATGGTTTAGCTTCAGAAAAATCATGTTTTTTCAAAAAAATTAAGTTTTCCGAAAATATCCAAGATTTTTGGAAAAATCCGTAGTTTCTCATACCTCCTCCATAAGTCTGTAGTTTGAACATCATGTCCATAGAAACTATGGAAGATCGAAAGTACTTGGCATCTCTGTTTTACTGGGAATCTTCTTAACAGTATCAGAGCCATGTATGCTGGCAGTAGAACTTGTGTACAAGTGAATGGTGTTGCATCAGAATGGTTATCTATTGGTGCAGGAGTCAGACAAGGTTGTGTAATGCCACCCTGGCTGTTTAATATATCATGGATGGGTGCTTGTGAGATGTCAAGATGGACAATATTGGTTTATGTCTTGGTAATACCCGTGTGTGCAGATTGCTGTATGCTGATGACACTGTCCTGTTGGCAGAGAGCAACAGTGATTTGCAGAGTATGTTGTCCCGATGTATGAAGTTTGTATGAAATTCAAACTGAGTATGTATGTATGTATGTATGTGTGTGTATGCATACATACATACATGCTTTGTTCTCTGAGATATAGAGGTTCGTTCCACAAAGAAATACAAACTACCAGAAAAATGTTTAACAGATTATGTACTTACTGTTGCAGTAGCAAACTTCTCCATTTACAGTGATCTTGCCACACAACTCGGGCTTCACTGACATCCATCATACGGCATACACAAGACCTTCTGTACTTCATACTCATAATTTTTTTCTCATGCAGACATTCCTGAATCTGATTCTCCCATGACTTCCTTCCTTGGCCTTCCTCTGCCTTTCCTTCCTGCCATTTGGGTTACAAAATTTTTCTTAGTAAGCATCTCATCACTCATTCTTTCAACATATCCAAACCACTGAAGAATATTAGTCTCCATTTTGCTAACAACACTTTGCTTCACATAACACAAATTCAACACATCTTCAATCTTTACACGATCAGAACGTGTCTTGCCACTCCCCACCCCCGTAAGTAATGCATTTTTCCAGTACACAAACAACTCCTATGTTTCTTCTGTAGTACCCAGGTTTCACTGCCATACACATCAGAGTAAGAATAATTACACTTTCATACACAGCCATTTGGGACTCTGGAGAACTCATCATTGCTGTGAAAACCTCCCAAAGCAGCTACAGCTTTCAATGAAAAATTCACTCGCCTACTAATTTCACCATTCAATTTGTTCTCTCTGTCAAGCATGCTTCTAAATAGACAAACTCATTCACCTGGTCGATTACTGTGCCATTTAGACATTTTATTATTACATTCAGTGCTAACAGTTCCTCACTCAAGAACCATAACTTTGGGTTTTCCCTTATTTATACTCAGTTTGAATCTCATGCAAACTTCGTACATCTGGGACAACATCCTCAGCAACTCATTTTTACTCTCTGCCAACAAGACTGTGTCATCAGCATATAGCAATCTGCACACACACGGATATTACCAAGACATAAACCAGTACTGTCCATCTTGGCACCACACATGCACGCATCTATAAATATAATAAACAGCCAGGGTGACAACATTACACAACCTTGTCTGACTCCTGCACCAATAAAAAACCATTTTGAAAAAACACCATTCACTTGTACACAAGCTCTACTGCCAGCATACATGGCTTTTACACTATCAAGTAGATTCCCAGTAACACCATATTCATTCAATACCTTCCACAAAAGTATCCTAAAACGTATTTACTCAGCCATAAGCTTTCTCTATACCTATGAAGGCAGCAAAAACTTTCTTACCAACAGCCAGATACTTTTCAATCATCGTGCGTAACGCAAAAATTTCATAAGTGAAGCCTTTAACTAGGCATAAAGCCATTTTGAACATCTCACACTTTCTCTGATGTAAGACCTCGTACTTTTTCAATAATTACTTTACCAAACACTTTCCCTGGCACAATCAGCAGGCTAATACCACAATAGTTCTTGCAGTCAGTCTGATCACCTTTTCCTTATACAAGGGAACAATGATAGCATCATTCCAATCCCGTGGGACCATTCCTAACTCCCAGCACAACTAACAAATTTCAATTAACCAGTCAATTACAGAGTCATAACCATATTTTAACATCTCAGCAGTTTTGCCATCAACTCCCGGAGCCTTATCATGCTGAAGAGATTTTAGAGCTTTACACACCTCTTTCTCTTGAGATTCCTCCTGTGTTTCCACCTTTCACTGGGACATCATCTGCTTCTGCTTCTGCCTCAGGGTCACCTTTGCTTTCTTGATCTAAACTCACAGAAGCATTCCCCATATCTTTCACTTAACTTCTTGGGCTCCCATATTATTTCCCAGATCCTACTCTTCACACAACTTACAACTTTATTTCCCCTATAATTCCTGAGTCTCATGTACTTCCAAAATGTTTTTCTATCTTTCCAAAAAGCCAATTCATGCCTTTCCATCTTATCCTTCCTGTCGTTTGCCTTATTCTGGCGAACCGGCTTAGCTGCTTCACATCAACAGAAACTTTACCCTGCAACATCCCCAAATAGGCTTCCTCCCATCACTTTACTGCCTCTTCAATCTCACTATTTCTTCAAACATCACCTACAGTGTTACCCACTATTGTGGTGCCACAGATCTCAAACTGAGTATAAATAAGGGAAAAACCAAAGTTATGGCTTTTTAGAGAGGAAGTATTAGTACTGAATGCAAGATAAGTCTAAATGACACAGTGATTGACCAGGTGAATGAGTTTGTGTATTTAGAAAGCATGTTTGACAGTAAGAACAAATTAGGTGGTGAAATTAGTAGGCGAGTGAATTCTTTATTGAAAGTCATAACTGCTTTGAGAGGTTTTCACAGGAATGATGGGTTCTCAAGAGAGTCCCGCATGGCTGTGTATGAAAGTGTAATTATTCCAACTCTGATGTATGGCAGTGAAACCTGGGTACTGCAGAAAAGACATAGTTGTTTATGTGCTGGAGAGATGCATTACTTATGGGATGTTTGCGGCAAGACTCTTACTGATCGTGTAAGGAATGTCGATGTGCTGCAGTTGTGTAATGTGAGGCAAAATATTGTTAGTAAGGTGGAGACTAGCATTCTTAGATGGTTTAGCCATGTTGAAAGAATAAGTGATGAGATGCTTACTAAGGATTTTCTTTTAACCCAAGTGGCAGGAAAGAAAGGCAGAGGAAGGCCAAGAAAGTCATGGAAGGGTCAGATTCAGGAGTGTCTGCATGAGAAAAAGATTATGAGTATGAAGTATAGAAAGTCTTGTGTACGTCATGTGATGGATGTCAGTGAAGCCCAAGTTGTGTGTCAAGATCGCTGTAAATGGAGAAATTTGATATGGCAAAAGTAAGCAAATAATCAGTTAAAAATTTATCTGGTGGTTTGTATTTCTTTGTGGAGTTAACCTCTGAATCTTAGAGAACTTTGTGATATGTATGTATGCATGTATAAAATCTCGTCAAAATGGTGAGGCTTCAGAAGTAGATGGAATAATTGCTGAAATTTTAAAATATGGTAATGACTCTGCAATTGACTGGTTAAGTGAAATTTGCTAATTGTGCTGGGAGTTAGGAATGATCCCAGAGGATTGAAAGGATGCCATCATTGTTTTTTTGTATAAGGGGAAAGGGGATCGATCAGATTGAATGCAAGAACTAACCTGTTGAGTGTGTCAAGGAAAGTGTTTGGAAAGGTCATTATTGACACTGTACAAGATCTTACATCAAAGGAATGAGATGTATGAAATGGTTTTATGCTTGGCTGCACTAACCACCAAATTTTGTATTACATATGATGATTGAAAAGTATCAGTCTGTTGGTAAGAAAGTTTTTGCTGCTTTTACAGGTTTTAAGGAAGCTTATGATAGAGTAAACAGGATACTTCTGTGGAAGGATTTGGATAATTATGGTATAACTGGGAATCTGCTTAAAAGTATGAAAGCTATGTACATGCTGGCAGTATAATATATGTATAAGTGAATGGTGTTTTATCAAAAACGGTTTTCTATTGGTGCAAGAGTCATCAGCCAAGGTTATGTAATGTCACCATTGTACCATAGTTGTTTAATACATGTACAAATGCATATATGCATGATGCCAAAATATACATTCCTGGTTTGTCTTGGTGATATCCATGAGTTCAGATTGCTGTATGTTGATGACACAGTCCTGTTGGTAGAGAGCAAAAGTGAGTTGCAGAGTATGTTGTCTTAGATGTAAGGAGTTTGTATGAAATTCAAACTGAATATAAATGAGAGAAAAACCAAAGTTATGGTTTTTGAGAAAGGAACTATTTGTACTGAATGCAAGATCAGTCTAAATGGTACATAGATAGACCAGGTGAATGAATTTGTATATTTAGGAAGCATGTCTCACAGAGAAAACAGACTAAATGGTGAGATTAGTAGATGAATCAAATTATCTTTGAAAGTCATAGCTACATTTCAAAGGACTGATAAGTTCTCAAAAGGTCTTGAATGGCTGTGTATGAAATTATAATTGTTTTTACTCTGACATACAGCAGTAAAACCTGGGTACTGAAGAAGAAACACAGGAGTGGGTTGTGTGCTGGAAAGATTAGTTACTTACAGGGGGAATGGGGAAAACACTTTTTGATCACATGAGGAATGAAGATATGTTGCAGATGTATAATGTGAAGCAAAATGCTGTTAGTAGGTAGAGACAAATATTCTAATTTGGTCTAGCCATGCTGAAAAAATAAGTGGTGAGTTGCTAACTAACAGAATTTATTCAGCCCAAGTGGCAGAAAAGAAAGGTACAGGAAGACCAAGGAAGGCATGAGAGGATCAAGTTCAGAAATTTCTGCAAAAGAAAAAGATAATGAGCATAAAGTACGAATAGGTCTTGCAAGAGACATGTGATGGATGTCAGTAAGTGCAGGTTGCCTGCCAAGATTACTGTACCTAGAGATATTTGATACATTATCAGTAGGTAAAATTTAGTACCATTGGTTCTAAACTTTAATCTGGCAGATGAGCTTTCATTGAGGAGCTAACCTCTGAATCTCAGAGAACAAACAGCTTAGTGATATATATGTATGTATGTACTTTGCACTCATACACAAGGTAAATACATACATCCATATTCTTACTGATTCTTGGGAACGACAATAATCAAAAACAATGAATAAATTAGTTAGGCCTGTACAAAACATGCAAAACTGGAAAAAAAAAAAAAAAAAAAAAAAAAAAAAAAGAGGATATGAAAGATCAATCATTGTTCAAATTATGGCTGTTTTTTCCAGTGATGCATTAATAAGTTTTAAAACATCCTTTAAAATCAGATGCAGGTCATAAAATCTGTGTATAGTTTCAGCCACATGCTTTTAAAAGTTTTGATTTTCAAAACCTCATATAAAGAATTACATTATCACATTAAGATTAGGGAATTAAAGCTTTTACATGAAATTTGTCCCAAAATAAAGCTGTGCATCCTACCAATTTTTCACTAACAAATCATAGACAAGAACTCTGATAAAAAAAAATATATATATCATCATCATCATTGTCAACCATTATCAATCCACTGCTGGATGAAGGTCTCCCCAAGTTTCCTCCACAACGGTCTGTCTTGGTTGGTTGGTTGATTTTATTGGCGCAAGGGCCAGGTTTGGCCGAAGAGCGCCAGACAAAGAACTATTAGCTACAGATTTTTAAAAGCGTGGAAAATGATTAAGAGCAGACAGGCTTGGCAAAAGTTGGAAAAGAGGATGATGAAAGCTGTGAAGACAAGTTAGGTAATTGGGTTTATATAAAAATTTATGAATTTACTATTATAAGTATTATATATATATTTTTTTTTATTTATTTATTTTTTTATGTAACACAACTACACAAAGGATGAGTCATAAGGAGGGGGACGAACCGTCACTCTCCTCCCCCCCCCCCCACGCTCCTCTGCAATGCTGGCCGAGGGCGGGGACGAACTGTCACTCTCTTCCCCCCCCATGTTCCTCTGCAATGTTGGATGAGGCTGGGGACGAACTGTCACTCTCCTCCCCCTATGTTCCTCTATAATGTTGGTTGAGGGTGGGGGCCTCGCTGAGTCCGAGACAGTTGCAATGTTGGTCAGGCGGACCGCGACAGTTGGATGGACACTGCACACCTTTGCGGATTGAGGGCCGGGTCTTCCGCACGTGCAGGCTTTCTGCTGGAAACTGGAAGAGACGGTCGGCGTCAAAAGAGAAGGCACAGACTCATCTATTCGAAAAATCTGGAGCTCGGGGAAAAACACCTGCGTCGCTTGTTCAGCTGTAGATCGCTTGGCAAGGGCGGCGAGAGCTACAGGGCGCGGAACAAAGGGCTGCACGGGTTGTGGCAGAGACTGAACTACTGCGGCAAAAGTACGCTGTCGGTTGGTGGGTATACCCAACTTGGCCTTGGCAGCAGGGTACGAGAGGCCTTCCAGGGTCTTGAGGCGCTGGATCGCCATCTCGTCCTTCCATTTCATACAGTTGCGGGAGTAAGCTGCATGGGCCTCACCACAGTTAACACAGCAGGCCGCAGAAGTGCAACCTTCCCCGTCATGTTCACTGGAGCCACAATTTGCGCAACGAGCGGAACTCTTACAGAAACGTTGTGAATGCCCGTACCTCTGGCACCTGAAACAGCGCAGAGGACTGGGAATGTACGGGCGAACTCCACAGACCAAGTAGCCAGCCTTGATTTCGGTCGGAACTTTCGGGAGTTAAAAGTCAAGATTACATTTTTAGATTTAATCAAAGAGCCATCACGCCGGAACATCATACGACGTGCAGCAAGAACACCCTGATCTGCAAGTTCAGTCACCAATTCGTCCTCACTGCATGGCAAGAGATCAAACTCCGAAATAACACCCCGAGAGGTGTTAAGAAACGGGTGAGGTGCCACTTTGACAGGAATGCCTTGAAGACTAGTGAGGTGCATAAGACTGTTACTCTGAGAAACACTGCAAGTTTGAACAAGCAGGTCCCCAGAGCAAAGCTTCCTCACAGACTTCAAGGGGCCAACCGCAGCGTCCAAAGCTTTAGAAATGAAAAAGGGAGATTTGGTGGACAGTCTCTCAGTCGGATCGATGGATTCTACAACCAAATGTGTAGCATGCGTAGTCACAGCAATCGAGGGAGACGACGCTTCGGAGCGACTGGTACAGCTGCCGAAGAAGAGGTTCCACATTCTGGGTCTAGGTCATGGTCTAAAGATCGTTTAAGGTTAAGAGACTTGGTAGGTTGAGAAGACGAAGGAGAGTCGTTGTCAACTATCAATTTCGCAGGTGACTTAAATTTGGAGTTTTGTTTTTTTGTTTTTACACATGGAAAAAAGGAGGAAGATTCGTCTGCAAACAACTCCACCCACCACCGAGCCCTACAAGGGAGAACTGGAGGTCCGCAAGCCAAGAAAACGACGCTGGACACAGTTCTGGAGCTTATACGTTGCAGATATAGTCCGTTGGCTGTGATCACACGCACTCGGCGGACACTTCGGCCTCCGGGTACCGTCATGCCAATGCCTTTGGCATGATCCCACAGCCCCCAGGCTTACCCTGCCGTGCTATACGACAAAAAAGCCGCTAAAGCCCTGTACACAACTTGGTACAAGACTTCTGACTAGAGGTGGGTTAGTCTCTAGCCTCCCGTTTACAACGAAGCCGGGGTCGAAGAGGAGTGTTGGTACACAGGAGGCACTTAACCGGTCTCCTGCGACCTCAGCCGCCAGACATCCCATTTCCGCCTCACGGGTCTCCGCACGCGGCAAACATGCAGGTAGGTCTAGCACCCAAACCAGCTAAAAGGAAAAAAAGAAATCCAAAGAAGACAAATCCTGGAAGGGAACCTAAACGGAATCTCAGCAACCTACGAACTGAGCGGTTAATATAAAACAGTTAGTGGTGGAGGGTAACAAAACCACAAGACCGGGGTGTTAGTACATAACGTGGTAGCGATTAGGTAGAATACAACACGGGCAACTAGCCAGTGGAGAAAAGAAATAAAAACAAAAAGCGAGACACAAGACCAGCTCGGGATCGTGGGGCCGCGACTCCCCAACAGCTGGATGAACAGCCGTCCCTGCAAACACCAACAGCATCAAAAATAAAAAACAAGCGGTGGCATGACATCAGATGTTGACCAGTCACGAGGTCAGCTCGGGCCGTGGGGGCGCCGCTCCCCAAATAACTGGAAAACCAGTTATCCCCGTGCGGGCGGTCTGTCTTGTGCCAGTCTCCTCCATGTCACTCCCGCATACTTTCGAATTTCATCCACCCATCTTCCATGTGGTCTTCTTCTGGGTCTTTTCCTGTCCCTTGGAATCCAATCTAAAATTTCGGCTGTCCATCGATGGTCTGTTCTTCTGGCAGTATGTCCAGCCCATTGCCATTTCAGGGATTTAACTCTGATCATGATGTCTTCCACTCTTGTCATTTTTCGGATCCACGTGTTCCTCTTCTTATCTCTCCTGGTTACACCAAGCATGCACCTCTCCATGCTTCTTTGAGTTGTCTGCAGCCTTTGTATGTCTCTTTTAGCTAAGGTCCACGTCTCTGCACCATACGTAAAAGCACTGGAAGGATGCATTGATCAAACACTTTTCTTTTAAGACATAATGGCATATTGCTCTTGAAAATTATGCTGTTTCTTCCAAAAGCTCTCCAGGCAAGTTTTGTATGCCGATTAATTTCTTCACCAATGTGACCCTCACTTGATATCTGCTGTCCAAGATAAACGTACGTGTCTGTTATCTCCAGCTTTTCTCCATCAATCGATAAATCTTCATTTCTTGTAAAAGCATTGTACATCACTTTTGTCTTCTGAAAGTTCATTTTTAATCCCACTTCTTTACTCTTGTCAGCAAGTTCCTGGATCATACTCTGTAGCTCTGATGGGGTAGTTGCAAAAATGACTATGTCATCAGCAAAACGAAGGTGGGTTAGATAATCTCCATTAATCTTTATCCCTTTGTTTTCCCAGTTCAGTGATTGAAAGACATTTTCCAACGTGGCATTAAAGAGCTTCGGAGATATGGTGTCACCTTGTCTCACTCCTTTTCCAATTTTTATGTGTGTTGTATTTTCAAACAGCCGAATCTTTGCACTTGCATTTTCATAGATGTTATTAATAATATTAATGTATGCATCTTCAATACCGCAGGATTTCAGAGCCATTGCAACTGCTGATGGTTTCACCGAATCAAAGGCTTTTTCATAATCGATAAAAGCCATGCACAATGGAAGCTCATATTCCCTCGCTCTTTCAATTAGTTCTCTCAGTACGTGGATATGATCTATTGTGCTGTAGCCACTCCTGAATCCAACTTGTTCTCTCGGTTGAGCCGTGTCCAGTGTTACCTTCAAGCGGTGTGAAAGAACTTTAGTGAAGATTTTATAAACCACTGATAGGAGGCTGATAGGTCTGTAGTTCCTGAGATCCTCAATGTCACCTTTTTTATGTAGCAAGATCATTGTAGCGTTGTTCCAATCCTCAGGAATTTTCCCTTCATTAAGGCATCGAGTGAAAATTTGGGCGAGTACTGTTTCGATTTCTCCACTTGCTTCTTGTATTATGTCTACAGTAATTCCATCTTCTCCTGGAGCTTTTCCCCGCTTCATGTTCTTGATTGCATGTGCAACTTCTGCTGGAAGGACTGGAAGAACTCTGGTACCGGTACCTTTCATGATGTCTGGAGTACATGTATCATCCCTTTCATATAATTTGGAGTAGAAATCTTTCACTCTTGTCAAAATTTCGCCTCTATTTCTTGTTACAGAACCATCTTCTTTTCTCAGTGCCATAATCTGTTTTTCCCCCTTACTGAGATGTCCCTTTGCTATCTGTAGGCTTTGGTTGTTTTCAATTGCTTTCCTTACTAGTTCACAGTTGAATTTCCTTACGTCTTCAGTGATACTTTCTCGTACTGTCTTGCATAGCTCTATATATTCCACTTTGGAAGTCACATCTTCTTTAGTTGTCCTCATCACTCTTCTTTTTTGCATCAACATTTTGGTTTTTCCTGATAATTTGTTCACATGCAATTTGTTCTTAGACCCAGCTAATTTTGTTGCTGTTTCCATAAGAGCTTTGGTTACTTTTCTGTTAACTTCAGAAATATCCACTTCTTCCGATGTTAGGCCTTCTAAAGCAGAGAATCTGTTCTTCAGTTCCAATTTGAAGGTATTATGGTGTTTTTTATGGTTGGTTATGTCAATACATTTTGTTTGACTTATGAGCTTGCTACGTTCGAGTTTAGTGTTGAGGTGCATCTTACATCTCACCAATCTATGGTCACTGCCTGTGTTGAACTTGTTTAGCACACTTCAGTCTTCTATGACGAATTTTTTGTTACACATAATAAAATCAATTTCACTTGTCGTCCCATTTGGATGTCTCCATGTCCATTTCCTGTGTGGCTTTTTCTTGAAAAAAGAGTTCAAGATGAAAAACCCTTCTGCCTCTGCAAACTCTACGAGAGTATTTCCACGATATATATATACAGAGACTACAAACCACACAAATATGGGGACACAGGATGGTCAGAGTAACCAGACAAATAGGAAAATAAAACAGAAACACTATAAGGTAAATAAATACAAGAACAACACAATCATAAAAAAAATGTGGCAGGGGGAACTGGTTATACAGCTGTGCAAATGGACAAACACTAGGTAAAATAAATATCCACACATATGGAAAGGTCAAGAAGAATGATCACATAGAAGTTCAAATGAAATAAATGTGCTGAAATCACAAAAACAGCACTTCCTTCACTTGCCCTCTGTCATTACACACACACATGCTTGGTAAACTGAAGAAAAAGGCAATATGATACCGCTGAATTATTAAAATACTGGATTTAGGGTCTGTTACAAAGACAGCACATTCATGAATACACACATATGGTAACTTGAAAAATCACACATTATGATTCCTTTATAAAACAAAAAAGTTACTGGATCTAGTTGTAGCTGTGAAAAAGTAAGCATTTTTACTATTTGTTATCATTGTTACTTGCTACAAATGGGGAAAACTTAAAAATAGGATAAGCCATCAAAGCTAAGTGCCCAACTCTCTTTATACTGATAGATGTCCACTCCTCTTTACCAATTAATTACTAAATCAATTTTAAATGTGAGTGGCAATTTTTATAAAAACATAAAATAGCAATGAAACTCCTCACTTTTAAATATAAAGTAATGGAAGCAGCCAATAAAGTTTTTGATACTATATATCATCATCAATCCACTGCTGGACGAAGGTCTCCCCCAAGTTACTTCCACAACAGTCTGTCTTGTGCCAGTCTCCTCCATGTTACTCCCACATACTTTCGAATTTCATCCACCCATCTTCCACGTGGTCTTCTCCTGTCCCTTGGAATCCAGTCTAAAATTCCAGCTGTTCATCGATGGTCTGTCCATCTGGAAATATGCCCAGCCCATTGCCATTTCAGGGATTTTACTCTGATCATGATGTCTTCCACTCTTGTCATTTTTCTGATCCACAAGTTCCTCTTCTTATCTCACCTGGTTACACTAAGCATGCATCTCTCTATGCTACCTTAAGTTGTCTGCAGACTTTGTATATCTCTTTTAGTTAAGGTCCACGTCTCTGCACCATATGTAAGCACTGGAAGGATGCATTGATCAAACACTTTTCTTTTAAGACATAATAGCATATTGCTCTTGAAAATTATACTGTTTCTTCCAAAAGCTCTCCAGGCAAGTTTTACATGACGATTAATCTCTTCATTAATGTGACCCTCACTTGATATCTACTGTCCAAGATAAATGTAGGTATTGGTTATCTCCAGCTTTTCCCCATCAATTGATAAATCTTCATTTCTTGTAAAAGCATTGTACATCACTTTTGTCTTCTGAAAGTTAATTTTTAATCCTACTTCTTTACTCTTGTCAGCAACTTCCTGGATCATACTCTGCAGCTCTGATGGTGTAGTTGCAAAAATGACTACATCATCAGCAAAACGAAGGTGAGTTAGATAATCTCCATTAATCTTTATCCCTTTGTCCTAGTTCAGTGATTGAAAGACATTTTCCAATGTGGCATTAAAGAGTTTGGGAGATATAGTGTCACCTTGTCTCACTCCCTACCAATTTTTATGGATGCTGTATTCTCAAACAGCCGAATCTTTGCACTTGCATTTTCATAGATGTTATTAATAATATTAAAGTATGCATCTTCAATACCACAGGATTTCAAAGCCATTGTAACTGCTGTTGGTTTACCAAATTAAAGGCCTTTTCATAATCGATAAAAGCCATGCACAAAGGAAGTTCATATTCCCTCGTTCATTCAATTAGTTCTCTCAGTACGTGGATATGATCTATAGTGCTGTAGCCACTCCTGAATCCAGCTTGTTCTCTTGGTTGAGCCATGTCCAGTGTCACCTTCAAGCGGTGTGAAAGAACTTTAATGAAGATTTTATAAACCACTGATAGGAGGCTGATAGGTCTGTGGTTCCTGAGATTCTCAATGTCACCTTTTTTATGTAGCAGAATCATTGTAGCATTGTTTCAATCCTCAGGAATCTTCCCTTCATTCAGGCATCGAGTGAAAACTTGGGCGAGTACCGTTTCAATTTCTCCACTTGCTTCTTGTATTATGTCTACAGTAATTCCATCTTCTCCTGGAGCTTTTCCCCATTTCATGTTCTTGATTGCATGTGAAACTTCTGCTGGGAGGACTGGAAGAACTCTGGTACCTTTCGTAATGTCTGGAGTACATGCATCATCCCTTTCATATAATTTTGAGTAGAAATCTTTCACTCTGGTCAAAATTTCACCTCTATTTCTTGTTACAAAGCCATCTTTTATTCTCAGAGCCATAATCTGTTTTCTCCCTTACTTAGATGTCTCTTTGCTCTCTTCAGGCTTTGGTTGTTTTCAATTGCTTTTCTCACTAGTTCACAGTTGATATATATACATATAGTTCATATCTTGATAAACAACTCATTAATATCTTGATAAACATTTGTCTCTGAAAAAAAAATTTACGGAAAGCATGGAAAATCTTGTCTCTGAGTCAAGTTGAAATAAGTAATTAGTTACCCATTTATTTTCATTACAGCAAAAATAACTCTAATTAAACAAAACAAAAGCAGCCAAGCCACTAACTTCACATATCAATAGCTGCACAATTCATTTTTACTAGTGTTATCACAGTTTCTCTCAGTCATCATGTAGATCTCAAGTATTCAAAGCTACGCTACCTAGGTGTGTTGGCACCCAGCCCAAGGCCATTACCCGCAGAACACTGTATGATAAAAAATGGTTTATGACACTGATAAAATTCAGAACTATTTAGAAGCTTTCACAGAGACTGACACATTTAAGAATGGCAGACTGAGTAAAGCGTAAAGCGAAAACACTCGGCTAGTTATCGAGAGATCTGGGATTCGATCCCAAGTGGTGTCAGAAGAAAAAATTCAGTTGTTATGCGTTGTTTATAAAATAACGTGGACAGAGCGATGACATCATCTATTTACATTTTCTCCACATATTTAAAATATATTCACCATTTCTATTGCCCTTTGGATTTTCAGCTGTAATTAAATAGCTTACTCTGTTGAATGCCACTAGATGGCAACATCAATTGTAGAGCCCATCAATGCTGATTTGTGTAGTCAGACACTGACTGATAAACCACACATAGTGCTGTGAATTGTTGGCACCGTAGCGTAAAGCGAATGCACTCAGCTAGTTATCGAGGATTTGGGGTTCGATCCCAGCGGTGTCGGAAGAACAATTTTTCAGTTGCTATGCGTTGTTTATAAAGTAACGTGGACAGAGCGATGACATCATCTATTTACATTTCCTCCATGTATTTGAAATATATATTCACCATTTCTATCGCCCTTAGGTGGACTGAGTTTTCATCACATTGAATAAAACTGCTTGATGTAGTTCATACTCTGCGCAATTTAAGTATCCTGATAATTTATCGTATTTACATAAAAAAAATTATGCCCTACTACACAACTCATTTTGCAATAGATAAATTTGACAATTCAGTGATACTCACATATTCTGCAATAAGCTCTCTTTCCTTTTTTTCTTTAAAAAATGCTGCCAGTTCCTTATCTCGCTGTTCCATTCCTTTTCTTTTTAGTTCTTCTTCTCTCAACTACAAAACAATTGAAGATTGAACTGATAAACACACAAATGAAATTGGTACAGATTATCTTTACAAAAATTGATTTACTCTCATTTTATCCCTACCAAAAAGAGAGACAGAAGGAAAAAAACTGCTAATCCTTTTCATAAGAAGAATTTGTTCAAATCAGATTTGGGCATTGTTGGAAATTTTCTGCATATTTGTTGGAAATTTTCTGCATATTTGTTGACAATTTGTGACATATCTACAACGGAACCTTCCTTTCTGAGTTTCTGTTCATATGAAAACTGTGTTACTTCTTCATTAGATTTCAATTCTGAACGGCACATCACTTCCCCGAATTCCTTTATATGTACTTTTTGGCAACAACTGACAGTGAGATGATTTATTAATTGAATTTAGACAGCATGCAAGAGCTATGTGGAAAAGAAGTGAACAAGTTTTAAGAACTGTGCTGTCACAGTTGTTGAAGAGGTTCGTAGTAAGGCAACAATGGGTAGCATTAAATGTAATACTTGGGGCAACAGTGAGATTAAAGGAAAAGAAGGAAACATATTTGGAGAGATTGCATGATAGAATTTCTGAGAATGAATATCACTGTAAAAACATGAAGCAGTAAAGCTGGCTCATCAGCATAAGGCAAAAGTTAGAAAGAATAAGGTGGAAAGGCATGAACTGGCTCTTTGGAAAGACAGAAAAACATTCTGGAAGAACACAAGACGGGGAAAAATAAATTTCTAAGTTGTGTGAAGAATGGGACCAGAGAAATGATACAGCAACCTAATGAGTGGAAGATGGGATGAAAACTTCTGTGAGTGATTTGAACATAAAAACAAAGGTAATTTTCAGGCAGAAGCAGATGATGCTATAGCATTAAAAGAAAGAAAGGAAATAGGTTTGCAAAGCCCCAAAATCTCTTTAACATGGTAGAACTTCAGGAGTAGATTGTATAACTGTTGAGATGTTAAAAATATGGTAATTACTCTGTAATTTACTGGTTAACTAAAATTTGCCAGTTGTGCTGGGAGTTGGGAATGGTCTCTCAGGATTGGAGAGATACTATTACTTTTCCTTTGTATAAGGGAAAAGGTGTTCAGACTGAATGCAAGAAATGCCATGGTATCAGACTACTGAATATGTCAGGGTAAGTGTTTTGAAAAGTCATTATCAATAAGGTAGAAGGTCTTACATCAGAGATGTGGGATGTACAGTGATTGTGTAATTGACTGGTTAACTGAAATTTGCCAGTTGTGTTGGGAGTTAGGAATGGGTCCTCAAGATTGAATTGGAGGGATGACATCATTGTTTTTGCACCACATAGTTTTAACAGTTCATGCAATCTTGAATTAACATGCCCTCTTCAGCTTTTCCTCCTAGGTGGTATATAAGAACATTTTTGTACATTTATCTCTGCAAAGTTGGAATGGAAAATTATTTCCTTGGAAACCTGTAACTATGACAACTTTGCATTATGTTAAGCTTTTCTCTTAGATCGTGTAAGTGCATGATGTATTTACATTTCCTAAGAAAAAAATGGTGCAACATTTGGCAGAAAAAATAAACGAGAAAGTGAATTTACTATGCAATTGAATTTAGCTTAAAAAGTCATAGCTACTTTGAGATGATTTCAAAGAATGACAGGTTGACAAAAATGTTCAGAACTACTGTGTACAAAAGTGGCAACTGCTCCTATTCAATGTTAAGTAGTGAAATCTGGGCATTAAAGAGAAGACATAGAATTCATCTACATGCTGGGAAGATGCAAAATTTATAAGTGGAAAGACTTTCTGATCATGTGCAGAATGAAGATGCATTGCACATGTGTAATGTGAGACTAGTAGGATGTGGACAAATGTTCTAATACAGTTTGGCCATTTAAAAAATATAAATGATGGGGTGTTGGACAAGAGAATTTATTCATCACATGAAAAGAATTATTTCAACCATGAAGTAAAGCTAAATAAAGGTCAAGAAATAATGAGAAGTTCACATCCAGGAATGTCTTTAAAGAAAAAAAAATATTACGATTAAGAGTATGTGTGTGAGAGAGAGGCTCAAGTTGTGTGCCAGGATCATTGCAATGGAGGTACTTAAAACATTAAGTACAACTGAACAACAGCAGTAATCATAAATTGGTAATGGTGATTTCAGCAGTATTTCAAGTTTCAAAATATCCAACTTAAAACTCCATTCAATTTCCATACGTTTTGACATAAATTTCTTGCAATTTTATATATTTACACTTTTACTTTTTATTCCCTGAGTTTCTACTAGGCAAAATTCAGCAATGCAACTACATTTATATTGGGCAAATACCACTACAATCAATAGTACCTTCATACTCTCCGATTTTCAATGTGAACGATTATCCTGCTTGATAATGCAACACACTCACACCACAGTAATGTTGCACCTACACAGCATTTTTCAAAAGGCAAGCTCATTAAAATCACTGATGACATTTTTGTTTTCTTTCTTAATAGTTCTTAATAGTATTTTCTGATGTTTCAAATATAAACATTTTAAGGGTACACTCTTCAAAGAATATGTGATTATGCTTTGACTGCTTTTAAACTGATGGACAACAAGTGTTTAACTGAATATTACAAGCATTCTAAAATGCAGAAAATATCTGGTTACAATCATAAAAAAACCTGATACTTTTCAGAAATCTTTATGTACTTTTAAGATTAGGAAAGAGGCTTCCTTTAATTCTGTTAACATTTCACGCATTTTAACTCTCTCTTCAGCATTTACTTTGATCTCTCATATAATTATTTTTAGAAAAATCATGAAAAAAAAAAAAAATCTTACTTTAATAATTGTTGTCTGAATTGTTTGCCATGTATCTACCTTGGAAATACCAATTTTATTTTTGCTTGACAAATATCCAGGAGCCTGAAGTACTCAAGTCCTTGGTTCCTTGTGTTCTTGTTGACCATAGAAATATATTTTTTTCTTTATACGATGAAAGTCAAAAGTAGTCTGATTTTGTCCTATCATTCGAAGAAAAATTTTAAACAGTTACTTCTTAAAAAACAAGACAAAATTTTCCTGTGAAAACAAGTGTAGGCTGCACTTAAAATACATTAGCCAATTCTCCTTTCTGGTGTTTTAAACTCACCTAATAAAACTGCTTGCACACCAGAAAATTCGACTGCACCGAACTCTGTTATGAACAGTTAAAAAACAAATTAAACTGAAAAAAGGTCTTTAAATGTCATTAAAAAAAATCTAACAGTAATCGATAACACCAGAAAACAAGTCCTCACTCTTTTATCTCTTTGGGGATATTTAACAAACAAATATAGAATTGATATCTACAACATAAATAATATCTGCTCAGACAGCAATCATCATATTTTTCGTTTGCTGACTTTTATGAAAATAATTCATAAAGAATGACCGACATCAGTACCAAAAATTGCAGAATGTTAACAGAATTAAAGCAGGAATTTTTAATTCTTTGAAAACTGTATAAAGATTTTTTATTATTACACTCAAGGAATGACACAATAATTCCCACTAAATGGATATTGATATCAAAACATAAATATGTAAACAACAAATTGTTCTTTTGAAATTTATGTAGCATTTTAGTTTCTCTAGTGATCCCTCTTTCTCTCTCTCTCTTTTTTTTTTTTTTTTTTTTTTGTCAGCTTCAACATCATCATTTAATTTAACTTCCAGAGAACTGTATATGTGGGCTTCACCTAAATTAAACGAGTTTTGCACACTAAAAGTTTATTAAGAAATCAGAAAAACTGCTTCATCTATCTTTTTCTTGTAATTCAGTTTTCACCACAAAAATACTGTGTTTATTTTATGAAGACAAACTGAAAAGTGAAATTAGCCTACCTGGGATATCCAAGGACAGACACATCAGGTACTAATGCAGAACTGATAACATGGGTAACTTCACAAAACTATTTCTCCCTCACACCTAATTTGGCTACATGTGGACACATTTTGTCATCCATGGATTTGCCAGATGTACTGGCATTCTATCTGCATTCCCTATTTTAAAGAACAGATACTGGTGCTGTTGCCTAATTCTTATTACAAATCTATAAAAGTGGATAACTCTGCCAACATGGTTTTGGGAGAGTTATTGAAACAACAACATTCATGATCACAAGCATATGCCAGTTTTCCCAATACGACAACTGTCCAACCCCAGCTGGCTTTGAACTATTAATTAATGCTGTGCTATTTTTTTTTACCACTTCTTCGAGCTTTCATTTGCTTCATTTCATTGATATTAAAATACTATTATTTCTCATTGCAGTAAAATACTGCAACATTGCTTTCTTGATTTTCAGAGAGTGAAGCAGAAGAAATAGGCCAGAGTTGTGAAAAAGTGGCTTTATATTTCACCAGGGTAATGTGACAGCTCATTCAATGCTCTCAATGAAGCTGTTTTGAGACAAGAAAAGCATAGCAATGCTTTAACACCCTGTCTACATGCTGGGTTTGACTTTTATTTTTATTAAAGTCAAATCTGTACTCAAGAGAACCAATTTCGAATTAGTTACTGTGGTGAAGAAGAGAAAGACCAAACTTCCTAAAGCAGGGCTTGAAAAATATCTGAAAAGTTACATGCCCAACTGGGCATGTGCAGAAAATATTTACTTGCCCAGAAGTAAAATCTACTTGCCCAGAAAAATTTATCTTTTAAGATAACAAAACAGAAGCCTCATTTTTTAAACTTAAAAATTATGATAAACTTTTTATACATCTTTTACATCACCATTTTATTAAGTGTCTGTATTCAAAATGCACAAAAGCATATATCTCTAGTTTTAAGAAAGGTAATTGATGGCGTTTGAGAAATTTAGTGATGATGCCATGTTCAAGAATTTTTAATATATGCCCTGTGTTTAACAAAAAAATGAAATAATCATAGTTAACTGTATGACAGTTTAAGTAGTTTTTAACAATTTTGAATGTAAAAATTATTTACCTTTTTCTCTTGTGCAAACAAAAGTAATTTTGCATCACAAAATATCCCAAGAATTGCTGTTTAGAAACAAAGGCAAAGCTTATGTTTTCGACTACTGTTGTGTGCACTTAGTTATTAAACTACATTATCACCTGACACCCCGCATTGCTTGAAAAAATTACTGGTGGTATCAGCAATTTTAGGATGGTTTTTGCAAACAGTGCACAACATAATAGTCTTTTCATTTGACTTTAGCCAATTAAATATTTTTATCCAAGATTCTTCAACTGTGCAACAGCTTTTTTTTTTTTTTTTTTTTTGTACGCTTTATCATAGTCCGCTTGCATAAGTTTCAGATTTGCCAACAATGTAGATTCCGATTCCGAAATTACGTCACTCAACAGTGCGGAAGACGAATTTGTAACTGCCGCTGACAGATCGGGGATTTCACATAATTGCTCACTATGAGATATACTCTCATTGCTGGATTTTATTTTCCAAAAAAAACATGGTATATCCATTAATAAATACAACTTATATCCACAGCTAACATGAACCCTAACTAACACAAATTCTGTTCTCTCAGAAAAACTAAGTTATCGGCGTTGGTAATTTTCGCTCTTCCCCCGGTTAAGTGGAACGCATTGCGCAGGCTCGTTCTTAAACGAAACTTAGCCTTTGTTTCAGGAGCACTGCTCTCGGTTCGCGCGCGTGTGTGTGTGTGTGTGTGTGTGTGTGTGTGTGTGTGTGTGTGTGTGTGTGTGTGTGTCCGTGTGTCAGCGTGTGCATGCACGCACCTTCCCCTTCCTCACACGTGCAAGTTATATCGAGACTCAAACCCACCCGGGGCTGTGCAATAAATATTCCGTTGTCACTCCCTCCCCATAAAGCACAGTTTTTTTTGCCCATCAGTCTGCATCCTCTTGTTTCATGGCAGTTTATGCGCTTTGTTCCTAAAAACCGGAGGCTAGTTTCGTCAGAGGCATGCATAGCGTCGTTAACTGTAAACAACATCTGGAGCAAAACTACGTATGGCTCCAAGTTCTGGATGTAGAGCATAATATAATTAAAGAAGCGCTATTCTCCTGGCCTTGGCACTTATTCCAGAACAATAATACAGCTGCAGTAAAATGAAAAACATGCGACGACCATCTTTTTTTCTAGAGCAGAAAATTATCCATTCCAAACTTCTTTTTTTTCTTTAAATCTAGTTGCCCGACCGGGCAACTACATTTCATTTTTACTTGCCCAGGCCAATAATTTACATGCCCCGGGCATCTCAGGCATGGTATTTTTCAAGCCCTGGAAAGGGATCACACCAGATGAGCTACAGCACTGTTTTGCACAGCAGCAGATCAGAATGCAGCAGCGTGTTAATGCAGAAGGAGAGTACATCAAATGTGGTAAGACTTCAAAATGTAAGTTTCTTATTCAACTAATGTTGTAGCATCAGTCTCATTATTTAATAGGCATACTTGTGTGCGACAACATGCAACTTACAAAGCACAAGATAATAACAGATTGTCATCATCAACAACGAATCTGTACACTAGGCTACTACAAATGAAAATTCAACATATAAAATAAGTTAGATTAAAAGTTTGCATAATGAAATCAATTAATGTGCATTATCAGTTGAGGGAACATAGTATTCTCTAAAGGGTCATTTCATGTTAAATCAACACAGAAAAATATTATTTCCAACTTTGCGTCTTTTGATTTCATTAAAATTTAGTATACAGCAGATGGCTGTGAGGGAAAAACATATGTTAAAATTCTGATTCAAAAGAGTGATTAGTTCTTTTTTCTGCAAGGTGTGCAACTTAGAGAAAAAGGAAGTACAGTTTCAAATCCACCATTATATCTTTAAATAATGATTTCTCAGCTTGTTGATACAAGATATATCATTACAAAAAGACAAAATAGTGTGCTTAAAATTTTAGATTTTTTGTAACTTTTAATGCCCACAAAATTGCAGTGAATTGCATAATTGGTCCAAATCTTCGGCAGAAATTTTTTGTACAAGAATCTGGCTTTGGCTTCAATTTCTGAAAAATATTGGGTTTAATGCTATGCTGAGTTGACGTTTGACGTTGGATGACCCTAAACTGTTTGCAATGACTATAGAAGAACATACTGAACCACCAAAAATTTGCTGATGATATCAGTCACTCATCAAAAAATTAAAACTGATGGAAGTGTTAGAAGAAATAAATAAAAAGGGGAGATAAGTCCTCAAACTGAAAAAAAAAAAAAGCAGTAACATTTTCTCCACATTTAATAATAACAAGAAGTTAGACGATCCAAAAATACAACAGGTGTCTTTCCACACACACGTTTGAAACAGTGAATAAATTATTGCAAGCGACAAGGATGTCCATAAAGAAGAGATAAAACACAGGAATGCTTGTTTATGGAAAATGCAAGGCAAAGTGGAATACATTACTGTGCTTAAAAAGAAGTTTTGATCTGACAAAACTTGCCCATGTTAAAATCTAAAAATGGAGAGTTACAGAAAAAAGAAAGAACGGCTTCAAGATGGGTGTTTAACTAGAAAGTAGATAGATTGTTTGGGATAAATCACAAACCACAGTTCAGAGACGTAGTCAAAACAGAGATGGAAAAAGGAGAAGAGCTAGACCAAGTGATAGATGGGAAGATTAACTAATAAAATTCTGGGGAGCCTAACGAAAGTGGAGAACTCTAAGATAGAGAGAATGAAAGAAAACTACAGGAGGCATTTTGTGCAGGAGAGGACAGAAAACAGGTAACAAGGAAGATGTTTCTCTTGCTTCAGTTTTTTTCCCTTTTTTTTTTTTTCTTTGACCTCTAAATTAAGTTAGGTAATCATTCAAAAACATTAAAGAGTCAACTATTTCTTTAATGGAGAAAATGAGAATTTTGGTGTTTCTGTATATTACACTAATGCTCGTTACCTTATTCTATCTGTTACACATGTAAATATTTGTACACCCAGGATAAAAATATTCAGAATTATTAAGTATACAAATAAGTTTTAAAGCATTTTTTGTGTAACGTATACCGCTAATTTACATATCTAACATTTCCACACGTTGTTGTAATGTGACCATAACTGGCCCAGAGTATAAAATGTGACACAGAAGTTTGCCCAACAGTCAAACGCACTTGCACATCGGTAGGTGAAAGATGGCAAGCAATACTGCATTTATTCGACATTGCATTAGTTACGAATTTCATCAAGGAAAAAGTGCTGCAAAAGCATGTGCATCAATCTGTTCTGTTCTGGGAGAGAATATTGTATCAAAAAGCATGTGTGAGTTTTAGTTTAAACAGTTTAAAGCATGTGATTTTGATGTTAGCGATCAAGAACATAGTGGCGCCCCGCAGAAGGTTGCCAGGAAATGCATTTGAGATTATTCTTCATCCAGCAATGCTTGCTGGATTCATCTCAAATGCAAAAAGAACTAGTGGAATAATTAGGGGTAACTCGCAAACCATTTCCAATCATTTATGCGCAATGGGAAAGATTCAGAAGGAAGGAAAATGGGTGCCACATGACCTGAGCCAGAGGTACAAGGATGAGTGTGTCATGAAGTGTTTGAATCTGTTGAATAAACAACACAGAAATCTTTCCTGTGGAAAATCTTATGGGTGATGAAAAGTGGATACGGTACGACAATCCCAAATGCAAAAACACTGGGTAGACCCAGGTGAAGCAATGACTTTGACACCGAAACACAATATTCACTCCAAGAAAGTTCTGCTGTGCATCTGGTGGGATATGAAGGGTGTGCTATATTATGAACTATTGGAACAGGGTCGAACTGTTACTGCTGATCGCTACAAGCAACAATTGCTGCAATTGAACCAGGAAGTCTGTTGGAAATGTCCATTCACAGGCAGAGGATTGCGTCTCGTGAAATTACTGCATGACAACGCCAGGCTGCATGTTGCATAATTGGTCAAGGAAACGTTACTGACACTTGGCTGGGAAGTTTTGGAGCACCCGGCGTATAGTCCCGACATAATCCCTTCAGACTGTCATTTGTTTCGATTGATGCAACATGGTTTGTCTGCTTTATGGTTATGGACATGTGACGAAGTGCAAAAATGGGTTGGCAACTTCATCACACCACATGACAGAGTATTCTTCATAGCTGGAATCCGTCAGCTGACCGACTGATGGCGAAAGTTATAGATAATGATGACACATACTTTGATTCGTAAAGGTATTGTTGTTTTCTCTCAAATTACATGTTGCATTGTCTTAAAATGCTTTAAAACTTATATGTACACAATATACAATGTATGTTCACATGCACTCAGTTACTTGTGATAAACATATTAGTTGAACTTGCCTGTTCTGGACTTTTGCCCTCCAGCTTTGTGCTTTTATCCCATTCATTTTCACAGGGAGTTATATTTCTGAAAGAATGTAAAAAAGTACATATTCATTTATATGTAAATATACAGTGAACACCACTTAATGTGATAATGAAAAATGTTGTACGGATTGTTAAAACCCTGAAAAGATGCATAAAAATAAAAACACATAGAAAACCATAATTTGTTGTAAACAGTGCTTTACTAATTATCACTTTCTTGACCTAGTTATGACAAACAAGTGGTAAAACAAGGATTTCAAAAATGCTAAAGTTGCATGGTGGCCACATCATTGCTTGTCTACACTCATTAGCAATAATTTTGGGAAGGGAAGTGGTTAGTTGACATTTTATTGTTATTATCATTATTTCTTATTATTTTGTTTAGAGGTTTAACAACCACTGTAAGCAACTCGATGGGCTATAAGCAGTAGCCCATCTCCAATTTAGGATCACTGGTTCCAGGGAAGGCGGAGAACCAGAGCCCCAAGGCAAACACAACATCCACACCTCACTGGGATTCAAACCCGGACCCATCTCAGACAAATGGTCAGAAGCCAGTGCTTAGACCACTGTACCACAGGGCAACAATTATTATTAATATTATATTTTTGGTTCATATTCAAGAGCACTGCGTTTGGAGAGAGTGGAAGTCAATTAAATGAGGGGAAATACATCTTGCATAAAAAGAAGATGCCACAGGTGGTAATGCTGTTATAGAGATATTTGTCTATTTAAATGGTCTTGCATTTCTTGTCCAAAATCAGCTGGCACTGTTTTGTGAAAGACAGTGCTCTAAATTTTAATGCTCTTGAACAACGGAGGTGCATAAGAAATGTAAATACTTAGATCTCAATGTTAAAGTCACTGTCTCGTGTGTGCGTGTGTGCGCGCGCGCGCAAGAAACGGAGACCGAGGACTTCGACACGTTTACACACACACAAACCGAGGACATCGTTCACACCGAGGACGTCCTCGGTTTGCAAAACTACAAAAAACTAATTCTATAACCTTAATTTATGTTATAGATGTAATTTTTATTGAATTTGACAAATGTCCTTGTTTGACAGTGTTTTTACATTTTGTGTGTATGCCGCTGTATGGCGCCACAGTCGATTGTGTGTATAAGTCAAATTAACGAGTCCTCGGTTTCATGGCATTAAAACAGGTCGACCACAAGTCCTTGGTTACTCGTTGTGTAACTGGATGTCCTCGGTTACTCGTTGTGTAACCGGATGTCCTCGGTTACTCGTTGTGTAACCTTTCCCTGTCATTTTAAGAAATGCAACCGATTTATATAAACCGCGATGTTTTTTTCGGTAACAACTTTGCTATTCTGTTTAAGATTTTTCTAGCGTGTGGTTATGCCACAAGTTCGGAAGTTTGAGCATTTTTTATTATTATTTTATTTATGCAAGGCGAACCATTCATCTGCTCGAAAGTGTATTTCTTTCTGTACAGGACATAAATATTGGACATCAAACCTGATCAAACAGAGCGACTGTTTTGAAAAATACAGTAAATAAACTACTCATGGTCATCTAACAATATTATTTCTTAACTGCTTCTCACACACACGATAATCGAATCATATTATACGATTATTAATTTTGGCATTACATTTACACTTAAATCGTTTATTATAAATTAATTGGTGTTGTGTATATTCTGGGTAAATGGGCGAATACCTATAAAATACGGTTGATAATTTTGTCATCCGTGCAGAGTTTAAGTATTGTATCTGACTAAAACAAACAATTTTCTCATTTTCAATAAACCTTTTCGTTTATTAACATGACTTAAGGTATAAGCTCAAGAAAAAATAAATATTGGTTTTCACACAGTAACAAAAACTTATGTGAATTACGTTATTGTTCATTGTAAGTGTGATTAAGTTTTCTGATTATTTAAAATGAAAACTATTAATTACTTTGCCCAATTTAAAACCAACACTGACATTGAATATAATGCATTTTCTAGTACAGAATTAGATAAATGAAATTATTTATTTAATTATCTCTTTATTTATTTCTATATATCTAATCACGTAATTAAAAATATATCAAATTAATATTTAAAAAAATATATTTAATTAATGCAAAAAATGGTGAAGTTAGCTATTTCTTGATTCCAATGTGACTCCAATTTTAATAGTAAAAATAATTTGAACGGTACCCTTGTTTTATGATATATAAAAGAATGATGCATTTTGTTTGTAGGGTGTGTTTCCTATAGCCTGGCTTTGCGGTGTGTGTAACCGGGTCCTCGCATTATGGTATGTATCTGGAGTTCTCGTTTTACGGTGTGTAACTGGGGTCCTCGTTTTACGGTGTGTAACCGGGATCCTCGTTTTACGGTGTGTAACCGGGATCCTCGTTTTACGGTGTGTAACCGGGATCCTCGTTTTACGGTGTGTAACGGTGGTCCTCGCTTTACTGTGTGTATCTAGAGTCCTCGTTTTACGGTACACAAATACTTTTCCATTTAGTTTAGCTGCTAGTAAATGTTTCAGTGAAAAGTGATTCTGTATGTGTGGGGACATCATCATCATCATCAAAAACCATTAGCAATCCACTGCTGGATGAAAGTCTCCCCAAGTTTCTTCCACAATTGTCTGTCTTGAAGCCTGTTTCCTCCATGTCACTCCAGCATACTTTCGAATTTCATCCATCCATCTTCCCATGGGGTCTTTTTTCAGGTCTTTTCCTGTCAATCGGAATCCAGGCTAAAATTATGGTTGTCCATCGGTGATCCGTATATATATATATATATTCAAAATCATTTTCAATTGACCGCACGATGAAGGTTACTTTAAGCCTCCTCCACATATTCCTATCCTGAGCTGTTCTTTTCACGTTGCTCCAGTTTCTTTCTTTATTTCACCTATCCATCTTACATGGGGTCGTTTCCTTGGTCTTTTGTGCTATCTTGATATCCAGTCTAGAATTTCTGTTGTCCAGCGGTGATCATTTCTCCGCACAATGTGTCCAGCCCACTGCCACTTGAAAGCCTTTACTACGGTGAAGACGTCCGCCACTTCTGCCCGTGGTCTAACCCTGATATTTGCCCTGCTCACCCTGCCGCCAACCCAGTTCAAAATATGCCATTTTCAGCTTATTTAACTTTAAAAAATAATCTGCACTTTGTAAAGTAATAAGTTTTGTGTTTTATTTCATGTAGCCCTACGTATTTTCCCGTAGGAAGTGCGTTGTTTACGGCTTCGTATAAAGGTTATCAAAATAGCATCCGAAGGGCCAAGAAAATTCAATTGTTCTCCACTCTTGCAATTCCTTAGTTTCAGCCCGTTTTTCATGTTTGTATTGCCAGGGGGCGAATGAGGATGGTGGATAGGAATTCACTGAGGGAGTCACTACTAATTGCTCTGATGTTTGTTTTAGTTACTGAATATGGAATTCCAAGACGAAAAGTTGTGTCTAAAGCTACACTAGCGCTCTTAAGACTGCCCCGAGACAGTGAAAGTGCAGAAAGTGCCTGACTGACGACTGCTTTGTAGGGGAGGAGTGCAAGGCAAAGTCGCTGGCTGGAAGCAAGGAAGTTAAGAGGGGAAGGGGGTCGTGTCCACGTTTCAGAGGAAGCAAAAAGTGGAAGCCGACATTCTGCCAACACTTCTTATCTTACACCAGTGGCGTAACTAGTCAGATACGTGTATGTACAGTTTGTGTATGTTGGTGAAAGGGGCGGGGATTGCAAGAATTCCTTTGTAGTCGGTAGTGAAAAGCACTAAAGGCAGCCCAGTGGTCTAAGCGCTGGCTTATAACCATTCGTCCGAGAAGGGTCCAGGTTGGGATCACAGTGAGGAATGAATGCTCTGTTTGTCATACTGCATGGGCTGTCTCCCTTCTCTGGAACCAGTGATTTTAAATTAGGGACAAGCGACTGCTTATAGCATATTGAGTTGCTCACGGTGATCGTTAAAATTTTAATTAGAAAAAAAAACATTAAAAATTCGTTCTTTCAGTGTTTCGTATTAAAAAAACAAAAAACAATTTGCTATCAAGCTTGCCCCATCAAAAATAATACTCGCCCACGCGTCGCCCATCCTGATTTCGAAGTCTAGCGATATCCCTGCATCTCAGCGCTATATGTGAGAACAGGCAGAATGCATTGATTAAAAACTTTCCTCTTCAGGCACAAAGGAAGTTTTCCCTTTAAGATTGTTCTATTTCTACAAAATGCACTCCAGCAAAGTTTAATACGCCTGTTTATTTCTTCCATAATGCTGTTGTCCATCATTATAAGTTAACCACGATAAAGGTAAGAATTTGTTGCTTCTAATTCCATTCCACCAACCTGCAGCTTTTCTTTCTTTCTAAAACTGTTGAACATAATTCTGGGCCTATGAAGGCTCATCTTAAGTCACACTTAACTGCTTTTAGCTGAGAGTTCTTGTATCATGTTTTAAAGATCTGGTGGGTTGGTTGCAAATATATCAATGCCATCAGGAAAATGCAAGTGTGTTAAATAGTCTCCATTTATCTTTTTTTCTTATGTCATTCCAATTTAAAGATTTAAATACAGTTTGAAATGCTGCAGTGAAAAGTTTGGGAGAGATGGTGTCACCTTGTCTCACAGCTTTCCCGATTCTTGTGTTATTTGTACCCTTGTGTAGCCTAACCTTTGAACTGGCTTTTTTGTAGATATTTTCCGTACCATTAATGTACGTTTCTCCAATGTTGCTTGATTTCAAGCAACTGATCAGTGCTGATGTAAGCACAGATTTGGACGCTTTTACGTAGTCTATAAACGCAATACATAGCGGAAGATCATATTCATTAGTTCTTTCAATGAGTTCTCTCACAACTTGATTGTGGTCTATTGGGATATATCCACTACGAAAACCAGCTTGCTCTCTCGGTTGAGCCACATCCAGTTTTTCCTGTATAAGGAATGCGTCAGTACTTTAGTGAATACCTTATAAATAACGAGCAGAAGAAGGCCGATAGTTCTATATTTCTTTAAATGCTCTTTGTCACCTTTTTTGTGTGTAAGTAATTGGGAAAGGACTGCTTCTCTTTCTTCTCCTGCTCCTTTTAAGATGTCTAAGGCAATACCATCTTCACCTGGTGCTTTTCCTCACTTATATTATTGATTGCAAAAGCAACCTCTTCTGTGAGGACTGGGTTACTTTATTTCCAGATTGTCAAGTAACTTCTTAATTTGAAGATTCCTGTGCTTCGTACAGTTTTCAGTAGTATTATTTGACTCTCTTTGCTATTTCTTCACGATTTCTTGTTACAGTACCAACTTCCTTTCTGATAGCAATTATGTGCTTCTTCTAATTGGATAAACTGCTTTTCACCCTTTTCAAGCTTTTATTGTTTTCTATGGCTTTATGGCTTCTTTCACTATTTCGCAATTAAAGTTATTTACATCTTCAGTTATACATTTACGCACTGTCTTGCATAGTCCTACATATTCCATATTCCATTCCTTCTTTGCATCAGTTCTCTTGTTTTAGTTCTTTGAATCAGTTCTCTTGCATTTTAGAAGTTGTTTTCTTTTGTTACTTTCATCTCCCTTCTTTGCATTAGTTCTTTTGTCTTTCCTGATATCTTTTTGTCAAATATCTTAGTTAGATCCCCACCAATTTTTGTTGCTGTTTCGATGAGAGTTTTGGCATTCTTCGTGTTAACTTCTGTGGCATCTGCATCTTCTTCAACTAGTTCCTATGTAGTTCAGCAAAGCGATTTTTGAATTCTATCTTAAACACATTAGACTGTTCGCTTACCTTTGTTATGTCAAGACATTTTCTAGTTGGCTTGACGAGCTTTTGCCGTTTTAGCTTTACATTGAGATGAAGTTTGCACCTTACCATTCCATGATCACTTCCCGTATTGAATCTATTAAGTACACTGCAGTCTGTAATAATGTATCTTTTATTCCCTAGTATATAATCCAATTCACTACTTCCTTCAACAGGATGTTTCCATGTCCACTTTCTCTGCTTTTTCTTCATAAAAAATTAGTTCACGTTACAGAGATTCTCAGTTTCTGCAAATCCAACCAGTTGATTTCCTCGTTCATTTCTCCATGTCCATACTTGCCGACTGATGTTTCATCTTGTTGCTGATGTCCTATACTTGCATTAAAGTCGCCCATAATTATCTTGAATTTTTCTTTTTCTTTTGCCATTCATTTTCTTCACAGCCTCATAGAAGTCTTCCATCTCCTCATCAACGTGAATTGTCGTTGGAGCATACACTTGGATTATCTGCAACTGATACCTCTGTGTAATTTGAATTACTAACCTCGCAACTCCTCTGATGCACTTTCAATCTACACTGAATTATTCTTTTTTTTTTTTTTAGTTTATTATGAGTCATCGTGCCATGTCTTCTTTGGCCTTTACGATTGCCGGATTTCTCGCCATTTGAACATGTCTCTCTAAGATATGGGTTCTCATTGACTGGCCCGTCCTGTTACTCTACCACCTGCCGAGGATGACATTTTTGGTCCGAATACAGGCAGCATGGCAGGAAATTCCAGAAACAGACATTCAATAACTCTTCAGATCAATGCCACGCTTCGTACACGTTGTTATTGCCACTCTTGGCATGTAAATTGAATACAGAATAATATTTTGGCTACCTCTGCAACTATAGCACTGTGCATCTGATTGTTCATGTCCTGTATCGTAAATAATCCGTCATATAAAATTCACTCCGTTATCTCGTGCCTATATAGGTGCTAGAATTCCACTCTCCGAATAATTGTAAATTCAGCCTATTTATTTATAAAAATCCTAGCTTTTTATAGAAGAAGTAGACGAGAGAGAAAGAGAGATTTCGGCAAATTTGAAAGAAGGAGACAGACAATTCATTTCTATGCTAAGAAGGAAAGAAAGGTGAGCGGCAGCTATAGGGAAGAAGGAAACAGACAATTATGTGTGGTGAAAAAAAGGAAGAAAAGAGATAAAAACAGTGAAAGTGAGAGAGAAGATAAATAGAGAGAGACAGAGACATATGCAAAGAAAGAAAGGGAGAGAGAGAGATTTGTGTGGATAAAGAGAGAGAGAGAGAGGGAGTGGGTGCGAAAGAGAGGCAATGGGTGAGAAAGAGAGAGGCAGTGGGTGAGAAAGAGAGAGGGAGGGGTGAGAAAGAAAGGCTGTGGGTGAGAAAGTTAGCTCTGATGGGCACAGATCATGGCTACCAGGGGCAGATCGCGGTGACCAGGCGCAGACCACAGTTACCAGAACAGTTAACTACTGGTTAACACTTACTGCTCCTTCTACCGATTTGCATGCACTTCTGATCGGATAGCGAAATAAGGGAAATACGTTATTTCTACTTCTGCTGCATAGGAAAACTAGAAAGTCTCATCATCTGGGTGCTGCAATTTGAACCTCTCAGAGTGTAATCAATCCTTTTTTTACCCCTGCATATTGTGATATTAATTCTCATTTCTGGTGGTTTTCATAATTCCGGGGGGGGGGGGGGGGGGACTACATCATCTTGCCCTCTCCCCCCTTTGGACGCACATGCTCCAAGGTTGAGAATCTGTAGACCCCTGGGTACGTTATTGTGTTATTTGTCCGAAAACAGATCCAAATTCGGATCTGAAAAAGCAAGTGTAAAGAACAAAAATGTGAGTATATTGGACAAAAATAATTTCTTCATCACTTTAATATACTGTATAAAAATTTTACGAATAGGTAAAATCAGATTGGAAGTTTGCATTATAAGTAGCGCACCTCTTATATGTTGAACTGCCCACCAGCTTTACAGACTGAAGAACAAAAAAAAAAAAAAAAAAAAAAAAAATGCTTAAATTCCCCAATTCTTAAACCTAGATTTCTACTACAGCGTGCACCTTTGTTAGGGGTTGAAGTCATTGTCACATCTTTCGCTAAAAATGGAGCTTCGTTGCTAGTGGGAAGATATCCCTGTAACTTTAGCGTCCAGTCAATGAAGCAAAAGTTTACTGCACACTCTAATTCCAAAAGGGACTTTTAAACCAAGTTTTTTAAGCGATGGCTCTTTGGAACTACACATTGTGAGAAACGATTGTAACAACCGTCAATCACATGCTGCATAATTCCCGGTACCATAGGACAGGCTGCTTTTAATATCTGATGTCATAGGTCATCTAATTTTTTGGGATATGTTGTAAACTCTGTATTTCAAATACTAACCCTAGAAAGAGTAGGCACTAATGCCTTAATTCCTTCTGAGAACAAAAATTAAGGCATCAGTGCCTTTTTATTCTCATAAATTAAAACTTCACAAGTCACAAATTACTGTATTAATGACAAAGCACGCCTACTCACTAGTAGAACAGTGACATATTTCTGTTTCCTTCTTCTTTATTTTTTTTATTTCCGTTTTTTTCTGTCAGGAGGGGGGGGATACCATAAGTTTAAAATATAAAGTTTCTGGTCTGAGGGTATGTGCCTACTCAGCAAACCTGTGGGAGGGGGGGGGGGTAAAATATAAAGACTTTCTGGTCCGATCGGGAGATTTTCATCATTTACAACCTACAAGTCAACAAATTATCTGAGGGCTTGTGGCAGCTATAGAAAACCAGTCAGGGAGGGGGGGGACACCAACAGTATATGATATAAAGAATGTCTGGTCCGATCGGGAAATTTTTAGCATGTGCAAGCTACAACTCGACACATTATCTGAGGGCATGTGCCTCCTCAGCAAACCTGTTCGGGGAGGGGGGAGGGTTACACAAAAAAATATTTAAAAAAAATAGACTTTCTGTTCCGATTGGGAGATTTTGAGCATTTACAACCTACATTTCAACAAACTCTCTGACGGCATGTGCTGACTCAGGAAACCCCTGGGGGGGGGGGGGGGTGTTACCTAAAATATAAAACAAAGTATTCTGGTTGTAAATGCTGAAAATCTCCCGATCGGAATAGAAATTCTTTATATTCTACACTTTTGGTATTAACCCCCCCCCCCCACCCCTTGACAGGTTTCCTGAGTAGGCACATGCTTTCAGATAATTTGTTGATGTTTCTCGTAAATGCTGAAAATCTCCCGATCGGACCAGAAATTCTTTATAATTCATATTTTAGGTTTCAAGCCCCCGCCCTCCTGATAAGTTTCCTCGATTTGCACATACCCGCAGAGAATTTGTTCAGTTGTAATTTATAAACCTTGAAAAATATCGTAAATAAGAAAATAACGAAATTACGAAAATTTTATGTGTGTCAGATAACAAATCTTCGAGACGTAGCCACGGAGCAGTCCAGAACGCAGTTTTTATACGACCCCTTAAATCTTTTGTGGCCAGTTCTCCAGCTTTGTCTTTGGCCCGAAAATCATGGAAATGTTCAGATTTCTTACTGAGAATGAAATATTAAGAAAATATATTTTATGAACAGTAGTTGCTCAAGTAGTGGGGAATATAGCCACACGAAATGTGTTTATGCAGAACAATTTTATGGCACTGAAATTCCAATGTATCCAGTTCTCCGTGTGGCCAGTTCTCTGGTGGCCACTTCTTCGTACCCGAGTTAGCTAGTTAGTGTACACTAGTGTCCGCTTAAGTTTTGCACGCTAGTGTATAATATCTTAGTATGGTTGTTGGTTTTGAATCAGAAAAAGAAGTCTCAATAAAGGTGGTTGTTAGTTTGTAAAGGTAGAAAAAGAAATAATGTTGATATATTGAGAAGTTTAACACTACGCAAGGTTTGAAAAAAAAAAAAAATAGAGTAAGATATGCATTAAAAGGTATATTTCGATATTATCTGACTTACCATCCTTGTCACATTCACACCAAAAATCAGATTGTCATCTTCAAAATTTGTATTATATGGTGGAAACCCGTATATTTTTCATGGTATTTCTATTAAATAACGTATTCGCAAAGCATTTAGAAGAATAGATTAAGATATACATTAAAAGGTATGTTTCGCTGATTAATCACGAAGAAATTTAAGTCATCCTACAGAAAAATAAAATGATCTATGGAAAAAAAAATAATTTCTATTAAATAACGTAATCGCAAAGCATTTAGAAAAAGTATACTAAGATATGCATTAAAATGTACATTTTATTGATTAATCATGAAGAACTTTAAGTCATCCAATGGTAGCTCGTGGCAACTGAAACAGGTGGGGCCAGTAGCCGAAGTCAAATAATGAAATAAGAAAATCTGTCATTATTAGGCAAACTATTCAGACTCCCCGCCAGCCCCACAAGATTCCTTTACTCTGCCTCTGTTTACCCCCTTGACTCACAATAATGCCCAAATCAGGTAAGAATGTGTCAACTATTTTATTGCACACGACAAAAATTTCCTCAGAATAGAATGCATAACTATTAACAGAAAAATGTTAGAACTCCTTAAATAAATTTTTTACCTTAAAACATATGAGCATTAATTTATGTTAGTTGTGCTTTGTGTTTCTTCAGATTTCTCAACTGAGGAATAATCACAGGATTCACAGGATAAAAAAATGTAGTGAAAAAATAACTCCAAATATATGCAGGGAGGCATCGTTCTTTCCCTGACGATGACTTCTGTTTGGTGTTCCTGATCCATGTTGTGTGTATGAATTAATTACTTATTCACCCCCTAATTGTCTGTTCAGTTGCTGCTTTCCATCTTTGGTGAATCCACAGCATTGTGCGGGGCTCCATGAAGCAACCTGACATGTGATTTGGCAGTTATCACATGTGAGTCTACATAATTCGAGGCCGCCGTGGTGCAGTGGTAGCATACTTGCCAACTTTGGAAAATGTGCATCAGTAAAATTTTTGTGTGAACACCATTTACCACAAAACAAAACAATTATGTTAATAAATATACAGTAAAAATCTCTGCATATGCCACAATAACTAAACTAGTAATCTGTGTTTAAAATAATAATTTAAAAATCCATAAAGTAAAATTTTAATTTTGTTCAATGTTAGCCTAGCAAACCTGTGGTGTTTCAACACTAAACTAAAATTTTCATGTGCTGATATCTTTGTTTCCCTTACCATTTCTTTATTATCTTTTTTTTAAATCCCTTGGATGACAATTTTATCCATCATGAATGCATGACAGCTTTCACTATTTTAGATAAAAGATTAACAGTGTAATTTTGAAAATATAAATACTTTTGAACATCATGCATCAATTTTTTTCAAATTTTTCAGCTTTGTTTTTGGATAGCCCCTCCTCCACCGTTTATCAAACTAAACTGCAAAACTTTGGGGGGGGGGGATTTAAGAATACAAGGATACATGTTCTGATTACCTTTGGGAAAAAAAAATTACAGTTACGAAGGAAATCTTTGCTACGTTCGATTCGGACATTTCCCCTCCATTTTCAAGTTGAAATACAAATATTTATGAAATAAAATGATATTTAACAGCAATACTAGGCAGAGGTTGGTTGGTTGGTTGATAGATGTTAATGGCGCAAGGGCCATGGTTGGCCAAAGAGCGCCAAACAAAAGACATCAAAATAAAACATAATCAATAAAAAATGTATACAAGGTTAAAAACAGGCTGATGTGGTAAAAATAAAACATGAGAGTGTACAAGGTAAAATCTAGATGAGTTTAAAAAAGTCAATCTCTCGTAAAAACGAAAACACTGCTTTCATGTCGCAGGCTTCGCCAATAATAACTTGCAGCGTAGCTGCTCCTTCGTCCAACAGATGAGAATGAAAATGACGAAAACGATGATCACAAAACCGAACACTAGTACACAAAACATGAAGGACAGTGAGACGACAGTAGCACGCCTCACACACCGGGACACTCTCGCCACACAGCAAAAAGCGGTGAGTAAAAAGACAGTGCCCAATGCGGAGACGTGCAAGAACAACTTCCTCACGACGGTTCTTCCGCAAACTAGACTTCCAAAGTCCAATCTGTGGTTTGATAGAATGCAACTTATTGCCGCCCTGCTGAGACCACAGGGACTGCCACTCGTCCAGGAGAAATGTCCGGATCAAAGGCATAAAATCGCGGAAAGACAGTGGCAGCCGAGCTGGCGACATGGAGGAAACAGACCTGGCAGAGAGATCTGCCAGCTCATTACCCCGGATCCCAACATGGCCAGGAACCCAACACAATCGGACCAGGAAGCCATCACCATCCAAAGTTCCAAGAAGACGACGGACATCACGGATGACAGGTGAGTCCGTGTCCTCTGGAGAAGATAAAACTTGGATGACGGACTGGGAATCAGAGCAAACCATAGCGCGACGATGTGATCGAGACTGTATGTGGCACAAAGCGAGGTGTACCGCACGCATCTCTGCCGAAAAGACTGAGGATTCAAGCCGAAGCCTCTCGGCATGTGAGGCATCGCCACACACAAAAGCGAATCCAACGACATCCCCGGACTTCGAGCCATCGGTGAACACAGGCACGAAATCCAGGTAGACAGATAGTTTTTCAGTAAAGAGCTGCTGGAACACCAGAGCAGGAGTGGACGACTTAGGCCACACACAAAGAGATAGGTCAGCCGTTGCTTGAACGGGCTGCCAAGGAGGATGGTCGAAAAAGGTGGTCAAACCAATCCTTTACAAGTTGAGACCAGCATCGCGCACTATGGCATACATCCGAATCCCGAACGTCGGAACACAGGAGGGGCGGTTGGAAAACAAGCGGACACAGTCCGGTTGGAAGATGGAACCATGCAGCGGATGATCAGGAAGAGATTTCAGTTTTGTGTAAAACTGAAGAGACAGCTGCTTACGACGGATGCATAACGGCGGCTCATGAGCTTCCGCATACAGGCTATGCACGGGAGAGGTGCGGAAAGCACCAGTACATAGCCGCAATGCCTGGTGATGGACGGGGTCCAAAGGTTTTAAAATCGATGGACACGCTGAACCGTACGTAATGCATCCGAAGTCTAACTTTGACCGAATGAGAGAGTGGTAAATGCGAAGCATTGAGCACCTGTCAGCCCCCCCAAGATGTTCGGGAGAGGACCTTCAGGATACTCAATGACTTCGTGCACTTCACCTTCAAAGACTGAATGTGAGGTCGGAAGGTGAGCGCTCGGTCAAAAGTTAGCCCAAGGAACTTGGCTTCTGACACCACGGGGATGGTAGAACACCCCAGACAGAGGCTGGGGTCTGGGTGAAGACCCCGTTTGCGGCAAAAATGCACGCAAACGGTCTTCTGTGTCGAGAAGCCAAATCCATTTTGGGAAGCCCAGTGAGATATCTTGGTAATGGCAGACTGGAGCTGTATCTCGATGGTGCGCATGCTAACAGAGGCGCAACAGATCTGCAGATCATCCACATACGTGGTTCCACGAACCGTCGGAGGAAGCAGTTTGAAAATGTGATTCACACGAAGGATGAACAGAGTGACCGATAAAATGGAGCCTTGAGGTACACCCTGTTCTTGCGGGTACATCGCAGAGAGGGTTGACCCGACGCGCACACGGAAAACTCCGGTCCTGGAGAAATCCGGCGATGAAAGATGGTAAGTTTCCCCGCAATCCGCACTCGTGCAGATCACGGAGAATGCCGTATCTCCAGGTACGATCATAGGCTTTCTCCATGTCGAAGAACACGGAGACCATGTGCTGACGCCGGACAAACGCCTCCCTGACAGATGTCTCAAGGCGAAGATGATGATCGGTGGTGGAACGATATCTGCGAAATCCACTCTGATGAGGTGAAAAAACGTGATGACACTCCAAATAAAAAATGAGACGAAAATTAATGATACGCTGCAGTACTTTGCAAAGGCAGCTCGTCATAGCAATTGGCCGGTAGTTCAACGGGTTGGTGGGATCTTTACCAGGTTTGGGAACAGGAACGACAATGGCCATGCGCCAAGACTCGGGAAAGGCATTCTCTTGCCAAATCCTGTTAAACAGGATTAGCACACATTCAAGAGAGGATGGAGAAAGGTGCTTCAGCATTTCGTAATGGATGTTATCTGGTCCGACAGATGTCCTGCCGGACCGATTCAGAGCGGTCTTCAGCTCCACGGCAGTCAGCGGGCTGTTATAATCTGCGGAAGAAAACGGTCCAAAAGAAATCTTGGACCGTTCAAGCCGCGGCTGTAACTGCCGGAACGAAACAGGGTAATTGCCGCTGCTGGACAATGAAGAAAAAGCGGCGCCCAGACAGTCAGCAATACCCTGAGCGTCAGCAACCGTTCCTCCAGCACTCTCAAGAATGGAGATTTCCCCAGATGGGTACTGTCCCCGAATCTTACGGATCCTGTCCCAAACGATCTCAGGACTAGTATTGGTGTTAATCCCGGATACATATTGAATCCAGGACTCCCGTTGACTACGCCTACGAACCAATCGCGCGTAGGACTTGGCTTTCTTGAAAGCAAGTAGGTTCGCGTCGGTGGGGTACCGACGAAACCTACCCCAAGCTCGATGTTGTGCCTGACGAGCTGCCATGCAAGTGGAATTCCACCAAGGTCTCGGGCAACGTGGAAGTTTAGTCGACGTCCTGGGGATGGTAAGTTCTGCCGCTTGCACAATACAATTTGTTACCCCCGCAACAGCGTCATTGACCGTTCCTGAGGTCACCATAGCTGGAGTAATAATTGCCGAAGCCGTGAATGTGTCCCACTTGGCTCGATCGATAGCCCATCTAGCAGGGCGAGTAGGGTAACGGTACCCGCCACAAGCTAGACGGAGAAAGATGGGAAAGTGATCGCTGCCAAGGGGATCACCAGACACGCTCCAGGACCAGTCAGGATATAAAGATGGTGAACTGAGAGACAGATCAATGGCTGAGTACGAGCGGGTGGGTTCATGAAAATAAGTAGTAGCTCCCATGTTGTGGAGACAGAGGGACGTGTTGGAGAGAAGAGACTCAACAACACGGCCCCTGGAGTCTTGAGTCGCAGAACCCCACAACGGATTGTGTGCGTTGAAATCCCCTAAGATGAAGAAAGGAGGCGGCAGGTGGTCGACCAAATCTTTCAGATCCGAAAGGCTCACAGCTTCATCTGGTGGTATGTAGACAGAACACACTGTGAACAGAGTGGTGTTCACAGATAATCTAACGCCACTGCCTGCAAAGTCGTCCAAAGTGCAACTGCAGAGACAGGAACACCATGAGGAACAACGATGGCCACTCCTCCGCAGGCGACAACGCCATCCTGGTGATCTTTGCGGAAAAGGGAATGTCTCCGCAGCGAAGGAGTGTCCGTCGTGCGAAGCTTTGTCTCCTGGAGACAAACGCACACAGGCGTGTGCGAAAACAGTAAGGCTTTCAAATCATCAATGCGTGATCGCAGACCTTGGCAATTCCACTGAATGAGTGTGGCCATAATGAAAAATGAAATGAAAGAATGAAGACAGACGACTAGAAAGTCTCCATGTCGTCCGTCACCTCCAATCCATCAGCAGTGTCTGGAGGTAACACAGGGCTGTGTTTACCCCTTGTGTTGAGAGCTGGTTTTTGCCTGCTCTGTTTCGGGGAGGATGAGCCTGGTTTCAACTTCTCCGGCTTCTTCTTTCCAGTGCCCTGGGTCCCTGTGCTGGCAGAAGATGTTTTCGTCAAAGAGGAAGGTTTAGGCGACGATGTTGATGTCGCCTTGGATGCAATGCGGCGAGACTTCAGCACCTCAAATCCAGCAGCAACGATGTCCTCAAAATCATAAGGACAACGCGCTGGGATGATCACCTCAGTCTGGACCGCCACTGAAGCCTTCTGCACCACAACTGAAGCATATGACCGCCGGCCTGGTTATAAAGGGGCGATCCGCCGTCTAGCCTCGGGATATGAGAGATGCTCAGTTGTCTTCAGGCGTTGGATTGCCTGTTCCTCTATCCACTTTGGACACTGCTTAGAAGAAGCAGGATGAGACCCTTCACAGTTGACACAATGATCAGACTCTGCTGAGCATTCCGCCAAAGAGTGTTCTGTGGAACCACAGCGACCACACTTTGCAACATTACGGCAAGACTGCTGGGAGTGACCGTAATGCTGGCACCTGAAACATCGCAAGGGGTTCGGGATATACGGCCGAACATCAAGCCGTAAATAACCTGCCTTGATGGAAGTAGGCAGGGTTGGGGAGTCAAAAGTGAGGATGATGTTACGGGAGGGAATAGATTTCCCATCCCGCCTAAATAGAATCCGTCGAACCCCAATGACATGCTGTTCACCAAGTTCCTCCAGCAATTCCTCATCGCTGCATTCAAGCAGGTCGCGGGAGTTGACTACACCGCGAGAGGAATTGAGGTAACCATGTGGAGAAACCTGAACAAGAACGCCAAGCAAAACGGTCGTTTCCAGCAAGGTGGCACTGTGGCGTGGAGTAGAAGTTTCCACAAGAAGATCCCCGGAAGGGAGCTTCGTGACACTCTTTGGAGAGCCAGCAACAGCCTGCAGAGCCTTGTTAATCCAGAAAGGACTCTTGGTACTGAGTGACTGTGAAGAGTCACCAGATTTGATTAAAAGAAACAGAGCATTACAATTAGATGTGACAAGTTTCTTCGTGGAGGAGGGTGCACCTTCCTCCACAGGGCGCTTTAAAGTACTAGCATGGGATTGGTTGGTTGGTTCATTGATTTTAATGGCGCAAGGGCCATGGTTGGCCAAAGAGCGCCAAACAAAAATATCAAAACAAAACTAAATCAATAAAAACGTACACAAGGTTAAAAACAGGCTGATGTGGTAAAAATGAAATATGACAGTGAACAAGTTAAAATCTAGATAAGTTTAAAAAAGTCAATACCTTGTAAAAACGAAAACACTGCTTTCATGTCGCAGGCTTCGCCGATAATAGTTTGCAGCGTAGCTGCTCCTTCGTCCAACAGATGAGAGTGAAAATGACGAAAACGATGATCACAAAAACGAACACAAGTACACAAAACATGAAGGACAGTGAGACGACAGTTGCACGCCTCAAACATCGCGACACTCTCGCCACAGAGCAAAAAGTGGTGAGTAAAAACGACAGTGCCCAATGCGGAGACGTGCAAGAACAATTTCCTCACGACGGTTCCTCCGCAAACTAGACTTCCATAGTCCGATCTGTGGTTTGATAGAATGCAGCTTATTGCTGCCCTGCTGAGATCACAGGGACTGCCACTCGCCCAGGAGAAATGTCCGGATCAAAGGTCTAAAATCACGGAAAGACAGTGGCAGCCGAGCTGGCGACATGGAGGAAACAGACCTGGCAGAGAGATCTGCCAGCTCGTTACCCCGGATCCCAACATGGCCAGGAACCCAACACAATCGGACCAGGAAGCCATCACCCTCCAAAGTTCCAAGAAGACGACGGACATCACGGATGACAGGTGAGTCCGTGTCCTCCGGAGAAGATAAAACCTGGATGACGGACTGGGAATCAGAGCAAACCATAGCGCGACGATGCGATCGAGACTGGATGTGGCACAAAGCGAGGTGTACCGCACGCATCTCTGCCGAAAAGATGGTGGATTCAGGCGGAAGCCTCTCAGCATGTGAGGCATCGCCACACACAAAGGCGGATCCAACGACATCCCCGGACTTCGAGCCATCGGTGAACACAGGCACGAAATCCGGGTAGACAGACAGTTTTTCAGCAAAGAGCTGCTGGTACACCAGAGCAGGAGTGGACGACTTTGGCCACACACAAAGAGATAGGTCAGCCGTTGCTTGAACAGGCTGCCAAGGAGGATGGTTGAAAAAGGTGGTCAAACCAATCCTTGATAGGTTTAGACCAGCATCGCGCACTATGGCAGACATCCGAATCCCGAACGTCGGAACACAAGAGGGGTGGTTAGAAAATAAGCGGACACAGTCCGGTTGGAAGATGGAACCATGCAGCGGATGATCAGGAAGAGATTTCAGTTTTGTGTAAAACTGAAGAGACAGCTGCTTACGACGGATGTATAACGGCGGTTCATGAGCCTCCGCATACAGGCTATGCACGGGAGAGGTACGGAAAGCACCAGTACATAGCCGCAATGCCTGGTGATGAACGGGGTCCAAAGGCTTTCAAACCGATGGACGCGCTGAACCGTACGTAATGCATCCGAAGTCTAACCTTGACCGAATGAGAGAGTGGTAAATGCGAAGCATTGAGCACCTGTCAGCCCCCCAAGATGTACGAGAGAGGACCTTCAAGATACTCAATGACCTCGTGCACTTCACCTTCAAAGACTGGATGTGAGGCCGGAAGGTGAGCGCCCGGTCAAAAGTTAGCCCAAGGAACCTGGCTTCTGACACCACGGGGATGGTAGAACACCCCAGATGGAGGCTGGGATCTGGGTGAAGACCCCGTTTGCGGCAAAAATGCACGCTAAAATGCACGCAAACGGTCTTCTGCGTCGAGAACTATCATGGGAAACACTTTGTGTAGCCATGAGTAAGAGAAAAAAATTCGTCCGCCGATCTCTTCACCCACTACCGAGCCCAACGAGGGAGAGCCGGAGGTCCGCAAGCCCAAGAGGCGCAGGACACGGCTCTAGGGATAGCCAGCGGATATAGCAAGTTGGTAGGGCAGACATACGCTCGGCGTGCACCCAGACTTTCCCGTGCCCGGGGAACACCCCTTTGGCATGCCCACCCTAGCCCCAAACTCACCCTGCCGAAC